>OY292386.1:110000-710000 GCA_958496215.1 Verbena officinalis
TTCGTCTCTGGCGTGGGAGCACTCATGTGGCTGGTTTCTTTGGATTTACAATTCACTACCGGAGGATTCAGAGAATATATAGGGTCAGATGGCGTAGGCCACCAGAGGATTGGATTAAGATCAACACAGATGGTGCATCAAAGGGAAATCCGGGCCCTTCTGGAGCTGGCGGCATTGCTAGGGACTCCACTGGCAAAGTCTGTTTTTCATTTTATACGTTTCTTGGTGTGAAATCTAACAACTTTGCAGAGCTGTGGGGTATCCTGGAAGGGTTACAGATTGCAATTGGCAGAGGGCACCAGCACATTTGGGTTGAGAGTGATTCCAGTGTCGTTCTTAGGCAAATCGAAGAAGGAGACACTATTTCTTGGGAGAAACAACACCTGCTGATGAAGATTCGAGCGTTCATGGATGTGGCTGTCATTAGATGGTCCCATATTTACCGAGAAGGGAATGCTGCTGTGGACCACTTGGCAAATCGAGCTTGTAATGAGCTTGCGAGTCGTGTGTTGGAGCCGCCGGATATCCAAGGAAAGTTGCTCGGCATCGTTCGAGTAGATAAGCTTGATCTTCCCTACTTTCGGTTTAAATATGATCTATTTAATTAATCTTCTTTCGCTGATAGTGCATTGCTTTCTCTTTTGCCAGTTTGATGGTTTGTTTAGTGGCTGCAGGTTTCTTAGTCCGAAGACTTGCTCGGGGAGTTATCTTTGGACGGGCTTTAGCTTGAAAATGGGGATAGACTCTGCTCTCCCAGCCTGCAACTTAATGCAATTGATGGATAACTTTGTACATGATGCCGTGTTTGCCGAGTCTTGGCACTATGGGACTGACTCCTGTGTCCTAGTCTGGAACTTCATGTACTTGACGGTATTATCTGTACATATTGTCCGTTACGTGGAGAAACATCAATGGCACACACCGATGATTCTGATTGAGGTGAGGTGCATCTCCATGGGTGTTGAGCTTGCTCCACCAGATAGGTACTCATATGATTTGACGGTTATTTATGTACAAATTGCCCGTTTCGTGGAGAAACATCAATGGCACACACCGATGATTATGATTGAGGTGAGGTGCGTCTCCATGGGTGTTGAGCTTGCTCCACCAGTCTGGAACTTGATGTATTTGATGGATCATTTGGTACATATTGCCCGTTTCGTGGAGAAACATCAATGGCACACACCGATGATTATGATTGAGGTGAGGTGCGTCTCCATGGGTGTTGAGCTTGCTCCACCAGTCTGGAACTTGATGGATTTGATGGATAATTTGGTACATACTGTCCGAGTCGTGGAGAATCATCAATGGCACACACCGATGATTATGATTGAGGTGAGGTGCATCTCCACGGGTGTCGAGCTTGCTCCACCAATTTGCTGTCCCTGTCGGTTCCAACTTGGGGACTATGTCGTCTCCCGGCTCTTTTATTGGGACTGGTTTGCTCTGAGTTGCTGCTGGATGTTTGCTGATTGCCGCATTTTTGAGCCTTGGCCTATCTCGGCGGTTCTTCTGGTTGGGTTTGACGCTGTTTGCCGAATCTTCGAGGGGGTCTCGTATACCTTGCAGATCTTGTGCCCCGCGCCCGGTTGTCACTCCTTGTGCTTTTTCATGCTTGATTTGCTCTGCACATGCATTTGGTTCCATATGTTCGATTGCCTGAAGAATTGTTCGAATTTGCCCGAGTGTTATTTTATTTTTAGTTATTTACCTTATTGTTTTAGGCTTTTTGGTTTTAGGCGCCTGTTTTGCCTTCGGTTCATTTTCCTTTTTAAGTTTAGATGGTCCAATTTTGACTGTCTTCTGATGTACTTTGGGGTTTTTCCCACTTGAGCTTTTTCTTTTTTATATATGAGGTGGGGGCCTCCCTAAAAACCCCACGGTCCGTTTTTTTCGGCCGGTTATCGTTAAAAAAAAAAAAAAAAAAACCCTAAACCCTAAACCCTAAACCCTAAACCCTAAACCCAGAAATGAATCAATCCCTCCTAAGTGAAACTCAGGAATTCGAGCCACGTGTACAAGGGTTGCCGTCAATTCATTATAGTTGCAGACTAGGAGACCGAGGTCAATCCCAAAAAGGTACTGCACAAGCTGCGCAGCCACTCGGCAGGGCCTCGGGACACGCCCGTGCGGCACTCGGCAGGCGCTCGGCAGCTTCTTCTTGAAAAGTCGGCAGGCACTGAGCAGGGGCTCGGCGCACTCTCGGCAGGTGCTCGGCAGCGTCTCGGCAGACGCGCAGCACACTCTCGGCAGGCGCTCGGCAGCGTCTCGGCAGGCTCTCGGCATGCGCTCGGCAGGCACTCGGTCGGCCTGCACTCGGCGGGCACTCGGCAAACGCGCAGCACACTCTCGGCAGGCGCTCGGCAGCGTCTCGGCAGGCTCTCGGCATGCGCTCGGCAGGCACTCAGTGCGCTCTCGGCATGCGCTCGGCAGGCACTCGGTGCTCTCTCGGCAGGCGCTCGACAGATGCTCCTCGGGTTGGCAAGCGCCCTGGAACCTCTCGGCAGGTCCTCGACAGGGGACCGCGCGCTGCGCGCGCAGCGCCCTCGGCAGGCACACGGCGCGCGCTCGGCAGTCCTCGACAGGCACTCTGCACATGCTGCCGAGAGTTAGCGAGCGCGTGCGCGGCTGCTCCATCGGGACTCGCTGATGTCCTCCGCACCGGATGCTCGGCAATAATGTCCTGCAAAACCTCACAAAACCATCAAACAGGCAAATAAATTGTAACATACGAAATATCCCCGAACTAGTAATCTTGTAGCACATATTTAAAGCGGAAATTAGGGAGATCAAGCTTATCCACGCGGGTGATTCCAAGCAATTTTCCATGAATATCCGATGACTCTAGAGTCCCTGAACCTAATTCGTCACAGGCCCGATTAGCAAGGTAGTCCGCTGCAACATTTCCTTCTCGGAAAATGTGTGACCATCGGATGATTGCCACTTCCATAAAAGCCCGGATTTTCATGAGCAAATGTTGCTTATCCCAGGAAGTTGTACCACCATCTTGAATTTGCCTCAGAACCACGCTCGAATCACTCTCGATCCAAATCTTCTGGTACCCCCGGCCAATAGCAACCCGAAGGCCCTCCAGGATCGCCGACAGCTCCGCAAAATTGTTAGACTGGATGCCAAGATAAGAATAGTATGCAAAGCACACCTTACCATTGGAATCCCTAGCAATACCACCAGCTCCAGCCAAACCTGGATTACCCTTCGAAGCTCCATCAGTGTTGATCTTAATCCAATCCGCCGGAGGCTTAACCCACCGAACAGTATAAATCTGCTGGACCCTCCTGAAATGGATGGTAAGTCCGAAAAATCCAGCCACATGTACACTTCCACGCCAAAGCTTGATAGGCAGAAGCCCACTATGAAACAGGACGTACACATGCTGCCAAATTCGTTGGATAACCACACTCACCACAAATCGTTTATTTCGATATCTGTAGTTATTTCGCGCATCCCAAATGTACCAAAGGATCAACATGGGGACAATACTCCGGATGTTGCCCTTTCCTAACATTTGTACCGAATTGTGCCAATGACTCAGCATCGTCGCAACATGTGTAGTATTTGGAAGCTCCAGCCGAAACCTACTGCCAAAAAAATCCCAAATGCGCCGAGCCTTGTGACCATTCAGGAAAAGGTGAGCAACATCCTCCTCTTGACTGCAGCATGCGCACTTGGAAGCAAACGAGAACCCTTTCGATTTGATTCTGCTATCCACCGAGATCCAATTATGTAGCAATCTCCACACGAAAATCGAAATGGTAGGAGTTAGTTGAGAGTTCCACAGCTTTGCCATTAGGGCCTGCTCAGTCCTTCTCGCCCGAAGCTCCTCCCAAATGGATTTAATAGAGAAGATGCCATTTGACTCCCTTTTCCAGAGCAGCGTGTCCTTGTCAGTGCCAATTGGAACCGCCAGGATATTCTGCACCAGATGATGAGGTAACAACTCATTGAGCTTAGCGATGTCCCAGTGCCCATTTCTCCAGAATTCCCTAACTCTGGCCGAGGGGTAATAGTCCCGAGCGACCAGCTGCCGGAGGGGACCCTCGAGCAACCAATGGTCCGACCAGAATGAAATATCTCCTGTACCCAGCTTCCAAAAAATGAGAGACTCAGTCTTGTCCCGAGCTAGGCACATTCTTTTCCAGATTGCCGAGCTATGCACAGTAGGCGACGCCTGGGAGGGGTGAATTCCCTTACAGTACCGAGTTGCTAAGAATTGAGCCCAAAGGGAGTCCTGCTTCCTGAAGTTCCACCACAGACGGTGAGAAAAACAGTCCACCATGTCTGACAGACGCCTAACCCCAATGCCACCTTCCTGAAATGGAAAACAAATGTCCTTCCATTTACACCAAATGATCTTACTGTGCTTGCCATATTTACCCCAGTAGAAGCTATTCAGTATAACCTCAATTTTCTTCAGAATTCCCTTGGGCGGTTGCAACACCTGCATCAAGTAAAGCGGCATTGTGGAAAGAACACTCTTCACCAGCGTGAGCCGACCCCCTGGCGAAAAATGTATGCGTTCCCATCCCATCAACCTGCCTCTAATTTTGCCGATAAGACCACCAAATAATGACTGTTTTTTATTTCCAGTATACAGAGGGCAGCCCAAATAATTCATAGGTAGCGAACCATGCTGGAAACCTGTAGCACTGTGGACCGCCTGCACCTTAGAAGCAGAGCAATATTTGGAAAGCACAAACGAGCTCTTCTCAGCACTAATCAGCTGACCAGAAACTCACTCATACTCTCCCAAAACTTTATAAACCTTCTTAATTGCAGCCAGGTTACCATTACAAAAAACAATCATATCGTCAGCATAAGATAGATTAGGGATGTGAAGATCAGAGTTTTGGTCATACCTGACCGACGGGAACTCGAGCACAAGTTTGGCCAATTTCCGAGAGACCCATTCTGCTGCCAAAATGAACAAAGCCGGGGAGATTGAGTCTCCCTGCCTCAGTCCTCGTGAAGATTGAAAGAAACCTGCAGCCTGCCCATTGACCAGGACCGAAAACCTGCAATTAGTCACACACCTCCGAATCATGCTCAACCAGAGACGATCAAACCCCAATTTTTCCATCATCTTAAACAGAAACGGCCAATGAACCCTATCATAAGCTTTTGCCATATCCAGCTTGATAACTGCCCGACCTCCTCTAACTTTATCATTCAGCCCATGAATGAGCTCCTGGGCAAGCAAGATGTTGTCCGAGATCTGTCTCCCGGGTAGGAAGCCAGACTGTGTCGGCAGGATCAACTTGGGGAGAATCAAGCTCAGACGCTCCGTAAGCAGCTTAGAAATAATTTTATTCGTCACATTGCATAAGCTGATCGGCCTATAATCCTTCCAAGTCTTTGGGTTGTCCTTTTTCTGAATTAAAACAATAGTAGTGCAAGTAAATGCCATAGGCATAGGAACCCCCAGGAAAAATTCTCTGACAGCCTGGAAAACATCCTCAGCAACAATCTCCCAGCAAGTCTGATAAAAAAGCGAAGTATAACCATCCGGTCCTGCCACAGAATCTGCACATATACTGAAAACCACCTGTTTGACCTCATCTAAAGTTGGCATCTGTGAAAGCATTGTGGAGTCCTCAGTAGTAATCAAGTGAGGAATGTGGTCAAAATCCCTGTCTTCAAAGAAGACATCTTCTCTAGAAAGCAGATGGTGAAAGAACGCAGTAGCCGATTGCTGAATATCCTCCTGTTCCGTAATCACATTTCCACCATCGAGGATGCTGTGGATTCTATTTCGGACCTTCTTTTTCTTGGTGAGATTATGAAAATACCTAGTGTTCCGCTCCCCTTCAACAGCCCATTTACATGCCGACTTCTGCTGCCAAAAATCCTCTTCCATTGCAAGGATGTGGCTAAGCTTTGCACTAGCCTGATTCATCTCAATCAGATTCTCATCCGACGGATCCTCCTCAAACTTCTTCTCGGCCGATTCCACCACCTTTTCGGCAGCTGCTACTCTGTCAAAAATGTTCCCAAAGACCTCCTTATTCCACTTTTTAAGACATGCACGCAAACGGACCAATTTGTTCTGCAACCTTCGCATACCCCTGGCCTGCTCCTCAAGATTCCAGCTCTGTCGCACCACATCCAGAAATCCATGATGCCTCACCCACATCTTCTGAAATCGAAATGAAGATGGACCCCTATCAAGAGACGCAACACTTTGAATGAGCATCGGGCAATGGTCCGATTTATGCTTCGAAAGATTAACAACTTTGAAATTTGGGATGACGTCCACGAAGCCCGAGGAAACAAGAACCCTGTCTAATCTCTGATGCACCTTTCGAGCGTACCAAGTGAAAGTACTGCCCTGCGTCCCCGGATCATAAAGGCCACAAGCCTCCAAACACGAATTAAAATCCTCCATTTCAGCAATTTTCGGTGGAGGACCACCTTTCTTCTCCTCAATGCTCTGCACAATATTAAAATCGCCACCAACCATCCAAGGTTCAGGGGTGGCAACCGAGGCTAAAATATCCCACAATTCCTGCCGTTTGTGGCGTGTATGGGCTGCATACACAAAACTCATGAAAACATTAGTAGCAACAATATTTTGTTTAACGCAGACATGCAAAAGCTGTCTGTCGTTAACCAAAACATCCATTTGAATATCGTCATCAAAAAGTACCCAAATGTGATTGGAGCAGTTCGAAATCACATTCTGGTACCCCCAATTTGCGACAGATAAAGTCAGAATCAAGTCTAATTTTCGGTTCAATAATAACAAAAATCTTAATTTTATACCTTCGTTTCATGTCTCTAACTGACCGGTGCTTACCTTGCTGACCGATCCCCCTGCAGTTCCAAATAATTGTATTAATCATGGATCAACGGCGGAGGGTGGCATACCAGCATTCCCTTGCTGGCTTCTTAGCACCCTAGTCGAGTTGACAATCTGCTCTTGCTTTTTGCGTTTCTGCCGAACTTTTCTCTTAGCACTTTTACTTAATTTTTTGGTACCCTCGTCCGGCGATATCTCAATGCTCTTATTTTGTGGCTCTGAGTCAAAGGCGCGTGGAGGACTTCGAGACTCAGCTCCTTGTAGTAGAACTGGATGATTACCAAATAAGTTCTTCTCTAAACCAGTCTGTAGAAAAATATGTCCCATAATCAAAATGTGAAGAATATTTTGGAAAAAATGAAACTTATAGAGGCATTACCACCACTGCATCGCCCATGCGAACAGAAGGAAAAGTATAGGAAGAAGAACGGATATAGGAAAGTGAAGTGAAAGGCAGAGAATAACAAAATGATAGCAAGCAAGAGGTTGGTGATTAGAAACAAACTACGAATTGACAGTAAATTCACAATTTGAAGTGTGTTATCAAAGACAGGACCCCACTACTAATAAAATATTCTGAGGCGAGATTCTAGAGCATAACTCGTAGCTACACATGTAACTGATAGCAAAATTCTTAGCACCCTAGTCGAGTTGACAATCTGCTCTTGCTTTTTGCGTTTCTGCCGAACTTTTCTCTTAGCACTTTTACTTAATTTTTTTGTACCCTCGTCCGGCGATCTCTCAATGCTCTTATTTTGCCACCCTCCGCCGTTGATCCATGATTAATACAATTATTTGGAACTGCAGGGGGATCGGTCAGCAAGGTAAGCACCGGTCAGTTAGAGACATGAAACGAAGGTATAAAATTAAGATTTTTGTTATTATTGAACCGAAAATTAGACTTGATTCTGACTTTATCTGTCGCAAATTGGGGTACCAGAATGTGATTTCGAACTGCTCCAATCACATTTGGGTACTTTTTGATGACGATATTCAAATGGATGTTTTGGTTAACGACAGACAGCTTTTGCATGTCTGCGTTAAACAAAACATTGTTGCTACTAATGTTTTCATGAGTTTTGTGTATGCAGCCCATACACGCCACAAACGGCAGGAATTGTGGGATATTTTAGCCTCGGTTGCCACCCCTGAACCTTGGATGGTTGGTGGCGATTTTAATATTGTGCAGAGCATTGAGGAGAAGAAAGGTGGTCCTCCACCGAAAATTGCTGAAATGGAGGATTTTAATTCGTGTTTGGAGGCTTGTGGCCTTTATGATCCGGGGACGCAGGGCAGTACTTTCACTTGGTACGCTCGAAAGGTGCATCAGAGATTAGACAGGGTTCTTGTTTCCTCGGGCTTCGTGGACGTCATCCCAAATTTCAAAGTTGTTAATCTTTCGAAGCATAAATCGGACCATTGCCCGATGCTCATTCAAAGTGTTGCGTCTCTTGATAGGGGTCCATCTTCATTTCGATTTCAGAAGATGTGGGTGAGGCATCATGGATTTCTGGATGTGGTGCGACAGAGCTGGAATCTTGAGGAGCAGGCCAGGGGTATGCGAAGGTTGCAGAACAAATTGGTCCGTTTGCGTGCATGTCTTAAAAAGTGGAATAAGGAGGTCTTTGGGAACATTTTTGACAGAGTAGCAGCTGCCGAAAAGGTGGTGGAATCGTCCGAGAAGAAGTTTGAGGAGGATCCGTCGGATGAGAATCTGATTGAGATGAATCAGGCTAGTGCAAAGCTTAGCCACATCCTTGCAATGGAAGAGGATTTTTGGCAGCAGAAGTCGGCATGTAAATGGGCTGTTGAAGGGGAGCGGAACACTAGGTATTTTCATAATCTCACCAAGAAAAAGAAGGTCCGAAATAGAATCCACAGCATCCTCGATGGTGGAAATGTGATTACGGAACAGGAGGATATTCAGCAATCGGCTACTGCGTTCTTTCACCATCTGCTTTCTAGAGAAGATGTCTTCTTTGAAGACAGGGATTTTGACCACATTCCTCACCTGATTACTACTGAGGACTCCACAATGCTTTCACAGATGCCAACTTTAGATGAGGTCAAATAGGTGGTTTTCAGTATATGTGCAGATTCTGTGGCAGGACCGGATGGTTATACTTCGCTTTTTTATCAGACTTGCTGGGAGATTGTTGCTGAGGATGTTTTCCAGGCTATCAGAGAATTTTTCTGGGGGTTCCTATGCCTATGGCCTGCCATGTCCGCGCGGAAAGTAATCGCCCTGCGCGCGCGCGTCCCAGTCTCGCGCGCCTCGGCCTGTTCCCGCGCTCGCGCGCGCTTGCCTCCATGCTCGCCCGCAGCACCTCGCCTGCTCCCCGCGCACCTGGCCGCTGCGTCCCGCGCGCACGTCCGCAACATCCCGCACGCCCGCCAGCGCGCTGCGTTCCCGCCCGCTGCACCCGCGCGCCGCGGCCCGCGTGCATGGCCGCACACCCGCTCGACTGCGTTCCCCGCGCCTGCCCGACGCGCCTCGCCGCTCCTGCTCGCGCTTGTCCGCGCGGTCCGCGCGCCCGCCTTGCGGTCCTTGTGTTTTTTCAAGCCTCATTTCTACTGCATTGGAGTTCTACTGTTCGCTTGCCTGCAGCATTTCTAGCTTTGTCCGAGAGTTGTCTTATTTTTTGCTTTTTGCCTTTTTGGTATAGGTCTTTTGGTTGTTGGCGCCTGTTTTGCCTTCTTTTTAGCTATTTCAGTGTCAAGTTTAGATGGTCCATTTTTCATGGTCTTGCGATGTACTTTGGGGTTTTTCCCACTTAATGTTTTCGTTCTATATATGAGGTGGGGGCCTCCCTAAAAACCCTACGGTCCGTTTTTTTCGGCCGGTTCGTTTTGAAAAAAAAAAAAAAAAAAAAACCCTAAACCCTAGACCCTAAACCCTAAACCCTTAAACCCTAAACCCTAAACCCTAAACCCTAAACCCTAAACCCTAAACCCTAAACCCTAAACCCTAAACCCTGAAACCCTAAACCCTAAACCCTGAAACCCTAAACCCTAAACCCTAAACCCTAAACCCTAAACCCTAAAACCTAAACCCTAAACCCTAAACCCTAAACCCTAAACCCTAAAACCCTAAACCCTAAACCCTAAACCCTAAACCCTAAACCCTAAACCTAAACCTAAACCTAAACTAAACCAAACTAAACTAAACTAAACTAAACTAAACCAAAAGAAAAAAACGCTCTCGCCTCTCCCTCACGCCACCACCCATCGGAGAGGAGTTGATCGGACGGCCAATTCACGCCGTCCGCCATGGAGAAGCCACCGGACGGTGCCATGCCACGTCCGCCTGACGTTGCGCTGCCGCGCCGGACTTACGCTGCCGCGGCGGCAGCCACCACCAAGGACGGAAAAGTAGACTTCCGTCTGCCGGATGACCTCGCGAGATTGAAATCTTTTGATCTCTCGACGTTCACTCCGTTAGGGCAAATAACGGAGTATCAAGGAAGACCGGCCGTGGTCTTTACCGAAGCTGAGGAGGAGGAACTTTGTGAAGATTTCAAGTTTGCTTTGGTTGGGAAATTCGTGAAGACATATCCGTCTATGAGTCAACTGCACTATTGCTTCCGACAGATGGCGTTCAAGAAGGAGGTTCGATTGACATTGTTAGATGAATTCCATGTGTTGATTAGATGTGAAACTCATGAGGATTACGCTAGGCTCTTTGCGAAAAATACTTGGAATTTTCGTGATCATGAGATGCGTATGTTAAAGTGGACTCCAGATTTTGAGCCGGGTATCGAATCCTCGATAGTGCCGGTTTGGATCAGCTTTCAAGGTATCAAGCCGCAGGTGGCCAAGAAGAAAGGAATTTACTACGTCGCTAAGTGTCTTGGGAATCCTCTTCGTGCAGATGAAGCCACGGCATGCGATCGCAACCACCGAAACCCTAGGATGCTTGTCGAGATTGATGTTGCCAAGCCATTGCAAAGATTTGTCATGATCCGTATTGGCACAAAGTATTATGAACAAGAAGTAACATACAAGAAAGTCCCGGACTATTGCAAGAGGTGTTCGAACTTTAGACATAAGACGAAAGATTGCAATAGAAAGGTTAGAGAGGTTGGGGCGGAACATGATTTGGATGGTGAGGATATTGGCGACGGCACTACTACTAAGATGGCGCATGATCGGGGGAATATCGGCACGGCCATCCCTATGGATAATAATACAAATCGTGCTGTTATCCCCAAGAATCGTGGAAACAAGGACAACAACGAATGGGTGGTTGTGGATAAACGAAGTAAAAAGAGTATGAAAAAAGAAGGCAAGGCGAACCTTGACAAGATTAATCAAGCAATTCCAGATAATCAAGAAAGTGTCAAGATTCTTGAAAAGGAAGAGGATTCTGGTCCAAGTAATGTGGGAAAAGTGGTCGCCGAACTTTGTGAGGTGATCGAGACGGAAAAGAAAGAGGAGGTCGAGGATCGGCGGGAAAAAGAACTTGAATCTTGGGTTCTTGAATTCGCTAATGATCCGAAGTACTCTCTAGTTTCGGAATATAGGCGAGAACTCGTTGACATGATGTATGATGCCGGGAAAAATTCCTACGTACACTACGGTAGGGATATGATCAATACGCTTTGTGACACGAAAATTGGCAAAATTAAGGGTAAAGGTATTGATATGGAAATTCAACGAGAAACTCAAGGTTCGGAAAGTTTACAATCATTGGATGAGGATGTGTTAAAACAACGCATGCAAGCACCGAAGGGTATTATTTTGAGGGATCGTGATGCGCTGGTCATCCCGGTTAGTGCGCGCGGAACGCCTGCTTTGCGCGCACGCGACCAGCGTGATGTGCCTGCTCCCGCGCGCGATCCTGATGGCAGCGCTACCATGCGCGCACGTGACCCGCGCTCGGCGCCTTCCGCTGTCGACAGTGCGCCAAGCAATGCGCATGCGGACTCGGCTGATGTGCGCACGAGCTCGCCCAACGCTCGCGCGCCCGAGGCCAAACTGCCGAGCTTGCCCGATACGCCGAGTGCCCTCGCGCCAGCTGCCTTCCCGCATAGCGCCCGCGCGGCCGACAGCGCCCGCGCGCCCGACATCGCTCCACCGAGCTTCTGCGCACCCGAGACCGACCCGTCTTCCGCCCGCGCGCCCGAGACGCAATCTCCGGCCAGCGCCCGAGTGCCAAAGACGAAATCCTCGACCAGTGCCATCGCGCCCGAGACGCATCCTCTGACCAGCGCCGGTGCGCCCGCGAAGCACCTCCCGACCAGCGCCCGCGCGCTCGGGAACTCTCCCTCGAGCGCCCACGCCGCGCTTGAGCCAATTCTGCCTCCCGGCCACGCAACCGAGACAGAACATTCACTTCTTCCAAAAATTTCCAATTTGAAAGAACTTGGGAATTGTGAATTAGCTACTGATACAGATTCTATCCCTTCTAATTTGCAGGTACAGGAAGTTGGCGATGGGGAATCGATTGGACAAACCACCAACACATCGGGCAGTCAGGCTTCCAGTACAAGAAATACTACTTCCGAATATGAACCTGATGAATTTAGTGGTATGCAGTCGGATTCAGAGGCCTCTAAAACCCCCATTTCACAAACCAAACACGATGGGGGAACTCCTGAGGATGGTAACAAAAAATTAAGCAAGAGTGCAAAGAGAAAAGTTAGACAGAAACGCAAGAAGCAAGAACAGCTGCTCAGCTCGACTAGGGTGCTAAGAAGCCAGCAGGCGAACGCTGGTATGCCACCCTCGGCAGTTGACCCATGATCAATACAATCATCTGGAATTGTAGGGGGATCGGTCAGCAAGGTAAGCACCGATCAGTCAGAGATATGAAAAGAAGGTACAAAATTAAGATTTTTGTGATTATTGAACCGAAAATTAAACTTGATTCTGATTATATATGTCGGAAACTGGGATACAAGAATATGGTTTCGAACTGCTCGAACCATATTTGGGTATTCTTTGATGACGACATTCAAATGGATGTCTTGGTTAACGATAGACAGCTTTTGCACGTCTGCGTTAAACAAAACATTCTTGCTACTGATGTTTTCATGAGTTTTGTGTATGCAGCCCACACACGCCATAAACGGCAGGAACTGTGGGATCTTTTGGCTTCGGTCTCCACCCCTGAACCTTGGATGGTTGGTGGCGATTTTAATATTGTGCAAAGCATTGAGGAGAAAAAAGGTGGTCCTCCACCGAAAATTGCTGAAATGGAGGATTTTAGTTCCTGTGTCGAGGCTTGTGGCCTTTATGACCCGGGGGCGCAGGGTAGCACTTTTACTTGGTATGCTCGAAAGGTTCATCAGCGATTAGATAGGGTTCTCGTATCCTCGGGTTTCGTGGACTCCATTCCAAATTTCAAAGTGGTTAATCTTTCGAAGCACAAATCGGACCATAGCCCGATGCTCATTCAGAACGTCGCGTCTCTTGATCGGGGTCCGTCTTCATTTCGTTTTCAGAAAATGTGGGTGAAGCATCATGGGTTTCTGGATGTGGTGCGACAGAACTGGAATCTCGAGGAGCACGCCATGGGCATGCGGCATTTGCAGAACAAATTGGTCCGTCTGCGAGCATGTCTGAAAACGTGGAATAAGGAGGTGTTTGGGAATATTTTTGACAGAGTAGCATTTGCTCAAAAAGAAGTGGAATTGGCCGAGAGAAAATTTGAGGAGGATCCGTCGGATGATAATCTGATTGAGATGAATCATGCTAGTGCTAAGCTCAGTCACACCCTGGCAATGGAAGAGGATTTTTGGCAGCAAAAATCGGCATGTAAATGGGCTGTTGAAGGGGAACGAAACACTAGTTACTTCCACAATCTTACCAAGAAAAAGAAGGTCCGAAATAGAATCCACAGCATTCTTGATGGTGGAAATGAGATAACGACGCAGGAGGATATCCAGAACTCGGCTGCTGCGTTTTTCCAACATCTACTTTCTCGGGAAGAAGTTTCGTTTGAGGATAGGGATTTTGACCATATACCTACCCTTGTTACTGCTGAAGATTCCACAATGCTTTTGAAGATGCCAACTTTGGAGGAGGTCAAACAGGTGGTGTTCAGTATTTGTGCAGATTCTGTTGCAGGTCCGGATGGATATACTTCGCTTTTCTTTCAGACTTGTTGGGAGATTGTTGCTGAGGACGTCTTTCAGGCTGTTAGAGAATTCTTTGTGGGTGTTCCTATGCCTATGGCCTTCACCTGCACAACTATCGTTCTGATTCCGAAGGTTGAAAACCCAAAGACTTGGAAGGATTACAGACCGATCAGCTTATGTAATGTCACCAATAAAATTATCTCGAAGCTGCTTACGGAGCGCTTGAGCTCAATTCTTCCCAGGTTGATTCTGCCGACACAGTCTGGTTTCCTTCCTGGGCGGCAGATCTCAGATAACATTCTGCTTGCTCAAGAGCTCATACATGGATTGAATGATAAAGTGAGAGGTGGTCGGGCGGTGATCAAGCTCGACATGGCTAAAGCATATGATCGAGTCCATTGGCCGTTTCTGTTCAAAATGATGGAGAAATTGGGATTTGATAGGGCCTGGTTGAGTATGATGAGGCACTGTGTGACCAATTGTCGGTTCTCGGTTCTGGTAAATGGGCAGGCTGCAGGGTTCTTCGAGTCGTCTAGAGGCTTGAGGCAGGGCGACTCCATCTCTCCGGCTTTGTTCATTCTAGCGGCAGAATGGGTTTCTCGCAAATTGGACAAGCTCGTGCGGGATTTTCCATCAGTCAGGTATGATCAACACTCCGCTATTACTATTCCTAACCTTTCTTATGCTGACGATATGATTGTTTTTTGTAATGGTAATTTGGCTGCTATTAAGAAAGTGTACAAAGTGTTGGGAGAGTACCAGCGTGTCTCTGGTCAGCTGATCAGTGCTGAAAAGAGCTCGTTTGTACTTTCCAAATATTGTTCTTCCTCTAAGGTGCAGGCGGTCCTCAGTGCCACGGGATTCCAGCACGGTTCGCTCCCCATGACTTATTTAGGTTGTCCGTTGTACACTGGCAACAAAAAGCAATCCTTGTTTGGTGGCTTAATTGGAAAAATTCGAGGAAGGCTTATGGGGTGGGAACGTATTCATTTGTCGCCTGGAGGGAGACTGGCACTGGCTAAGAGTGTTCTCGCTACAATGCCGTTGTATTTGATGCAGGTTCTGCAGCCTCCAAAGGGAATTTTGAAGAGAATTGAGGTTATCATGAATAGTTTCTACTGGGGTAAATATGGAAAGCACAGTAAGATACTTTGGTGCAAATGGAAAGACATTTGTTTTCCATTTCAGGAAGGTGGGGTTGGCGCCAGACGCTTATCGGACATGGTTGACTATTTTTCTCATCGTCTGTGGTGGAACTTCAGGAAACAGGACTCACTTTGGGCCAAGTTCTTGTCGGATCGGTATTGCAAGGGTTTCCACCCATCCCAGGTGTCGGCAACTGTGCATAGCTCGGCCATTTGGAAACGAATGTGTTTGGCTCGAGACAAGACGGAGTCTCACATTTTTTGGCAACTGGGTAATGGGGAAGTTTCTTTCTGGTTGGATCATTGGCTTAATGAAGGGCCCATTAAAGCGTTGGTGGGGCGGGATTCCTATACCTCATCTACAGTTTCGGATTTCTAGATTAATGGGCAATGGAACATTGTTAAGTTGAGTGCAGTGCTCCAGCCCGATTTGGTTAATAGAGTGGTCGCGGTCCCGATCTGCAACGGTGTGGATAAGCTACTTTGGAAGCTTGAGTCTGATGGAACTTTTTCTATCAAATCAATTTGGGAGGATATTCGAGTAAGACGGACTGAGCAGCCCCTTATGGCGACGCTTTGGTCCCCACAACTCATGCCTACAATCTCGATTTTTGTGTGGAGACTGCTTCATAATTGGATTTCGGTGGATAGTAGAATCAAATCGAAAGGGTACTCTTTCGCCTCCAAGTGCGCATGCTGTAATCATGAGGAGGATGTTGCCCATCTTTTCCTGACCGGATTCAAGGCTCGGCGTATTTGGGAGTTTTTTGGGAGATTGTTTCGGCTGGGGTTGCCTAATACCACACAAGTTTCGGTTATGCTAAGTTTTTGGCAGAATTCGATACCTTTTCTGGGTAAAGGAAACATCAGAAGCATTCTTCCAATGATTATCCTTTGGTATATTTGGGATGCTCGTAACAATCATCGATATCGAAGTAAACGGTTTGTGGTGAGCGTGGTGATCCAACGAATTTGGCAGCATGTGTACGTTCTATTTCATAGTGGGCTTTTGCCTGTCAAACTTTGGCGTGGGAGTGTGCATGTTGCTGGATTTTTCGGTTTCACTATTCACTTCAGGAGGACCCAGAAGATTTACACTGTTAGGTGGCTTAAGCCTCCGGTGGGATGGATTAAAATCAACACTGATGGAGCTTCGAAGGGTAATCCAGGTTCGGCTGGAGCTGGTGGTATTGCTAGGGATGCCGATGGTAAGGTGTGCTTTGCATATTATTCTTATCTTGGTGTTCAGTCTAACAATTTTGCTGAGCTTTCGGCAATTATGGAGGGCCTTCGGATAGCTATCGGTCGGGGGTATAAGATGATTTGGATTGAGAGTGATTCGAGCGTGGCTCTGAGGCAAATTCAGGACGGCGGTACCATTTCTTGGGATAAGCAACATCTGCTTATGAAAATTCGTGCATTCATGGACGTGGCAATCATTCGATGGTCACATATTTTTCGAGAAGGCAATGCTGCTGCTGACTACCTTGCTAATCGAGCGTGTGAAGAGTGGAGTTCGGGGGTGTTAGAGCCACCGGACATCCATGGGAAGTTGCTTGGGATTACCTGAGTAGATAAGCTTGATCTCCCTAATTTTCGATTTAAATATGTTTTACAAGATTAATAAGTGGGGGATTTTTTGTAGATTACATGCTATTTGCCAGTTTGATGGTTGTTTGAGGTTTTGCAGGATTACATTGAGAAATCGGTGCGGATGGCAGCAGCGCGTACTCTTGGCACAGCTGCGTGTGCGTTCGAGGGGTCTCGGCAGCCTGTGCGCGCTACAAGGCGCGCCTGCCCGGTGTCCGCTCGGTCCCTGGCGCGCGCACGCCGAGGGCCTGCCGAGGCTTGCCGAGCGCTTCCCGAGTGCGCTGCGCGAGTGCGCGTTCCCCTGCCGAGAGCGTGCCGTGCGACTGTCGAGACCTTGCCGAGATCCTGCCGAGCGGCTGCCGAGTGCATGCCGAATGCCTGCCGAATGTCTGCCGAGCACCTGCCCAGAGCCTCTGGGGCGCGTCCCGAGTGCCTGCCGAGTGTTGGCGCAGCGTGCGCAGTATTTTTTTGGGATTGACCTTGGTCTCCTAGCCTGCAACTATGAAGAATTGACGGATAACCTTGTACACATGGCCCGAATTCCGGAGTTCTACTTTGGAGGGATTGATTCATTTCTCCCAGAATGCAACTCGAAGCATTTGACGGTTAACTCGGTACATTTTGTCCGTTACGTGGAGAAACATCAATGGCACACACCGATGATTATGATTGAGGTGAGGTGCATCTCCATGAGTGTTGAGCTTGCTCCGCTAGTTGGCTACTTGAGGGAATTGACGGTTTTTAATGTACAAGTTGCCCGGATCGTGGAGAAATATCAATGGCACACACCAATGATTGTGATTGAGGTGAGGTGCATCTCCACGGGTGTTGAGCTTGCTCCACCTCAATGTTCCCGATATATGGAGAAACATCAATGGCACACACCGATGATTATGATTGAGGTGAGGTGCGTCTCCATAAGTGTCGAGCTGGCTCCACTACTTGGGAACCCTTTGCATTTGATGGTCTGCCTTTTCTTGGACCATTTCGGGTTGGTGAGGGAAATAATAGCGTACCCTGGAAAAGAGGGAAAGCTGGAAAAAACACTCACCCTAGAGTTAATAATTTTCATTTATTGGTTAGGTTAGCTGGATTAGATAGATTAGTTTGCCTTCTTTTGCATTATAGGTTAGTTGTTAGGGTTGCATTTCTCTTGCATTTTCGAGTTTGGTTCGTGAATATTTGGATTTTTAAGTTTCAAAAAATTGAGTTTGGTTTTCGGCACTTGGTGATCGCTCGACTCGGTGCTGCCGCCTTCCGCGCGCGCAGGCCTACTTGCCTTGCGCCCGCGCCTGCCATGTCTGCGCGGCAGGCCAACGGCCCGCGCGCGCGCGCCCCAGTCTCGTGCGCATCATGCGTGCGCCTCGGCCTGCCCCCGCGCCCGCATGCTCATCTGCTGCGGCCGCGCGCCCGCTATCCGCCCGCGCTTCTCGCCTCGGCCGCGTGCCTAGCGCTCGCGAGCGCATGGCCGACTCCGCGCGCCCGCGCGCCCGTTTGCAGCGCCCGCGCGCCCGCCCACCGTACCCGCGCGCCCACCCTTTGCGCCCGCGCGCGCATCCCGCCTTGGTCGCCCGCACTCCCGCACGACAGAATCCTGCGCGCCCGCCCGAGGCGTCCCGCGCGCTCTGCGCCCGCTCTCGCAGTGCCCGCTCGCGCATATCTGCGCGTCCCGCACGGCCGGCCCCATACCTCGGGCGCGCGCGGTTGCCCTTTGCGGCCTTGCTCGCACACCTGAATCCCGCGCCTGGTTGTCACTCCTTGGACTTGCTCATGCTTGACTCCTCATGTTTGTGCACGTGGTTTCACATGTTCGTTTGCTTGAAGAATTGTTCGTCCTTGCAAGATATTTCCCTTCATTCTAGTTATTTTCCTTATTGTTGTTGGCTTTGGCGCCTGTTTTGCCTTCGGTTCATTTTCCTTTTTAAGTTTAGATGGTCTATTTTTGACTGTCTTCTGATGTACTTTGGGGTCTTCCCCCCTTAAGGTTTTTCGTTATATATATGACGTGGGGGCCTCCCTAAAAACCCCACGGCCCGTATTTTCGGCCGGTTTTCGTTAAAAAAAAAAAAAACCCTAAACCCCTAAAACCCTAAAACCCTAAAACCCTAAAACCCTGAACCCTAAACCCTGAACCCTAAAACCCTAAACCCTGAACCCTGAACCCTACACCCTAAACCCTAAACCCTAAACCCTAAACCCTAAACCCTAAACCAAACTAAACCAAAACAAAAAAAAAACAAACAAAAACGCTCTCGCCTCTCCCTTCGACGGCATGCCACCACTCATCGGAGAGGAGTTGATCGGACGGCCAATTCACGCCGTCCGCCATGGAGAAGCCACCGGACGGATGAAGCAACGGCTTGTGATCGAAACCATAGAAACCCTCGGATGTTGGTGGAAATTGATGTCGCTAAGCCTTTGCAAAGATTTGTCATGATCCGCATTGGTACGAAATACTATGAACAAGAAGTGACTTATGAGAAAATCCCGGACTATTGTAAGCGATGTTCTAATTTTAGGCACAAAACGAAAGATTGCAATAGAAAGACTAGGGATCTTGTGGATGATCAAGAGTTGGATATTGAGGGGTCCGGCGATGGGAAAACAGCCAATATTGCTCAAGATCGTGGCACTAAGGGTCCGGAGATCGCCACGGAGAACAATAAAGCCCGTGCCGTGATCCCCAAGAATCGTGGCAACAAGGATTCTAACGAATGGGTTGTTGTGGATAAACGAGGGAAAAAGGGTATGAAGAAAGAAGGGAAGATGAATCCTGACAAGATTACTCAAGATAATCAAGAAAGTATCAAGATTCTTGAGAAGGAAGATAATTCTGGACCAAGTAACGTTGTTAAAGTGGTCAATGAACTCCGAGAGGTGATCGAGGCTGAAAAACAAGAAGAGGAGAAGGATCGGATGGAAAAAGAACTTGGACCTTGGGTGCTTGATTTTGGGAATGACCCGAAGTACTCTCTTGTTGTGGACTATAGGAAGGAGCTCATTGATATGATGTATGATGCCGGGCGCAACTCTTATATGCACTATGGTCGTGATATGATCAATACCCTTTGTGATGCCAAACTTGGACAAATTAAGGGAAAAGGTGTGGATTTAGCTATGCATAAAGAGCACAAAAATTCTAAAGTAATCTTGGATGAGGAGGTGCTAAAACAGCGCATGATTGCGCCAAAGGGAATTATCTTGTGCGAGCGGGTCGCGCCTGTCGCCTCGCCAAGTGCGCACGGGGCGTCGCCTGATGCCCGCGCAAGCGCGCGCTCTCGCCAGCGCGCGGCGCCAACCCCTGCGCACGAGAACTCGCTGGATGCCCGCGCCAACCTGCGCACGCGCGAGCAACGATACGCGCTCTCGCCAGATCGCGCGCGACACTCGAGCGACCGCGTGCCCGAGCACCCGCCTATCGATTCCGCGTCCGAGCAACCGCCCCGCGCCCGAGTGCCCGATGCCGAACTCCCGTTCAGCGCCCGCGCGCCCGATGCCGAACTCCCGCTCAGCGCCCGCGCGCCCGATGCCGAACTCCCGCTCAGCGCCCGAGTGCCTGATGCCGAACTTCCGCTCAGCGCCCGCGCGCCCGATGCCGAACTTCCGCTCAGCGCCCGCGCGCCCGATGCCGAACTTCCGCTCAGCGCCCGCGCGCCCGATGCCGATCTCCTGCTCAGCGCCTGCGCGCCCGATGCCGACCTCCCGCATAGCGCCCGCGCGCTTCATGCCGCATCTCCGCACAGCGGCCGAGCGCCTGATGCTGCATCCCCGCACAGCGCCCGAGGGCCCGATGCTCGGCCACCCGAGTCTTTTCCGACCGATCGTGCCACCGAGACAAACACTCCAATTTTTCCAAAACTTAACAACTTAAAAGAACTTGGGCATTGTGAATTAGCTACTGATACTAATTCTATTCCTTCTAATTTGCAGGCTCAAGATGATGCTACAGGAGAATCAATTGGGCAAACAACTAATACAGTGGATAATCAGGCTTCTTCTACTAGAAATACGTCTACTGATTACGAACCTGAGGATACTAGTGACTTGCTGTCGGACTCAGAAGCCACCAAAACCCCTGTACCACAAAATAAGGCCAATGAGGGATCTCCGGACGAGGGTAATAAAAAATTAAGCAAAAGTGCTAAGAGAAAAGTTCGGCAGAAACGCAAAAAGCAGGAGCAGATTGTCAACTCGACTAGGGTGCTAAGAAGCCAGCAGGGGAACGCTGGTATGCCACCCTCAGCAGTTGATCCATGATTAACACAATTATTTGGAACTGCAGGGGAATCGGTCAGCAAGGTAAGCACCGATCAATTAGAGACATGAAACGAAGGTACAAAATTAAGATTTTTGTTATTATTGAACCGAAAGTTAAACTTGATTCTGAATTTATGTGTCGTAAATTGGGGTACCATAATGTTGTTTCGAACTACTCGAATCACATTTGGGTATTTTTTGACGACGATATTCAAATGGATGTTTTGCTTAACGATAGACAGCTTTTGCATGTCTGCGTTAAACAAAACATTGTTGCTACTAATGTCTTCATGAGTTTTGTGTATGCAGCCCATACACGCCACAAACGGCAGGAATTGTGGGATCTTTTAGCCTCGGTTTCCACCCCTGATCCTTGGATGGTTGGTGGTGATTTTAATATTGTGCAGAGCGTTGAGGAGAAAAAAGGTGGTCCTCCACCAAAAATTGCTGAAATGGAGGACTTTAATTCGTGTTTGGAGGCTTGTGGCCTTTATGATCCGGGGACGCTGGGCAGCACTTTTACTTGGTATGCTCGAAAGGTGCATCAGAGATTAGATAGGATTCTTGTCTCTTCGGGGTTTGTTGATGTCATTCCGAACTTCAAAGTGGTGAACTTGTCAAAGCATAAGTCGGATCATTGCCCGATGCTTATTCAGAAGGTTGTGCCTCTCGATCGGGGTCCGTCTTCATTCCGGTTTCAGAAAATGTGGGTGAGACATCACGGTTTTTTGGAGCTGGTTCGAAATAATTGGACAATTGAGGAACAGTCTATGGGAATGCGACGGTTGCAGAACAAGCTGGTCAGATTAAGAGGATGTCTGAAGACATGGAATAAGGAAGTCTTTGGTAACATTTTCGATAGAGTGGCACATGCCGAAATGATTGCTGGGCAGGCCGAGAGGAAGTTTGAGGAGGACCCTTCTGATGCTAACTTGTGTGAAATGAATCAGGCGAGTGCCAAGCTCTGCCAAGCCCTTGCAATGGAGGAGGATTTCTGGCATCAAAAGTCGTCGTGTAAATGGGCTGTCGAAGGTGAACGGAACACGGCCTACTTCCACAGTATCGCCGAGAAAAAGAAGGTCCGGAATAGAATTCACAGCATTATCGAAGGAGGCACTGAGATCACTAAACAGGAGGACATCCAGGCCTCGGCTGCGATGTTCTTTCAGCAGCTTCTCTCTAGGGAAGAGGTCTCGTTCGATGATAGGGATTTTGATCACATTCCTAGCATTATCACGGAGGAAGATTCGGTTTCTCTCTCACAGATGCCGACTCTTGAGGAGGTTCGACAAGTGCTGTTCAGCATTTGTGCAGACTCAGTGGCAGGGCCGGATGGTTATACTTCGCTTTTCTATCAGATTTGCTGGGATATTGTTGCTGAAGACGTTTTCCAAGCTGTTAGGGAATTTTTTGCGGGCGTCCCGATGCCCATGGCTTTTACCTGCACCACAGTTGTTCTGATCCCGAAAGAGGAAGGGCCGAAGAGTTGGAAGGATTTTCGGCCGATTAGCTTATGCAATGTTACGAACAAAATTATTTCCAAGCTTCTTTCGGACCGCCTTAGTCAGCTCCTTCCAAAATTAATTCTGCCGACACAGTCTGG
This sequence comes from Verbena officinalis, assembly GCA_958496215.1. Classification (NCBI taxonomy): domain Eukaryota; kingdom Viridiplantae; phylum Streptophyta; class Magnoliopsida; order Lamiales; family Verbenaceae; genus Verbena; species Verbena officinalis. Next base: position 132,495 of record OY292386.1, read on the forward strand.
TTTCCTCCTGGGGAGGCTCATTTCGGATAACATTCTCCTGGCTCAAGAACTTGTTCATACTTTGAATGATAAAGTGAGAAGGGGTCGGGCGATCATCAAACTGGATATAGCCAAAGCTTATGACAGAGTGCACTGGCCTTTCTTATTTAAGATGATGGAGAAGTTAGGATTTGATCAGAAATGGCTGCACATGATAAGGAATTGCGTCACTAACTGTAGGTTCTCGGTTCTTGTGAATGGTCAAGCGGCAGGATTTTTTCAGTCTTCTCGGGGTTTGAGGCAGGGTGATTCTATTTCCCCTTCTTTGTTCATTCTCGCTGCAGAATGGATCTCGAGGAAACTGGATAAGTTGGTACGCGATTTTCCATCGGTCAGGTATGATCACAATTCCCCTATCCTTGTTCCTAATCTTTCTTATGCTGATGACATGATTGTTTTTTGCAATGGTAATTTGGCTGCAATTAAGAGAGTGCATAGAATATTAGGGGATTACGAGCGTGTCTCTGGACAGCTGATTAGTGCTGAAAAGACCTCGTTCGTACTTTCCAAATATTGCTCGGGCTCGAAGGTACATACGGTTCATAATGCTACAGGGTTTCAGCATGGGTCGCTGCCTATGACTTACTTGGGCTGTCCACTTTACACTGGAAATAAGAAGCAGTCTCTTTTTGGTGGTCTACTTGGGAAAATTCGAGGGAAATTGATGGGTTGGGAACGCATCCATCTCTCGCCTGGGGGCCGGCTGACACTTGCTAAAAGTGTCCTTTCCACGATGCCTTTATATTTGATGCAGGTTTTGCAGCCGCCTAAGGGAATTCTTAAGAAAATTGAGATAATGCTGAACAGCTTCTACTGGGGTAAATATGGCAAGCATAGTAAGATTATGTGGTGTAAATGGAAGGATATCTGTTACCCGGTACAGGAAGGTGGTGTTGGTACCAGACGGTTAGTGGATATGGTTGACTGTTTTTCACATCGGTTGTGGCGGAATTTTAGGAAACAGGACTCCCTTTGGGCACGATTTTTAGCTGCTCGGTACTGTCAAGGAACGCACCCTTCTCAGGCTTCAGTAACGATACATAGTTCGGCTATTTGGAAGCGTATGTGCTCGGTTAGAGATAAGGCGGAGTCTCTCATTTTTTGGCAGCTTGGCACTGGGGATGTTTCATTTTGGTCAGATCATTGGCTCCTGGGGGGTCCACTTCGGCAGATTCTTGTCCAGGACATCTACTCTTCGGTACATGTTAAGGATTTCTGGCATAATGGATATTGGGATGTGACTAAGCTTAGTGAAGTTCTCCCAATGGACTTAGTACAGAAAATAATGGCTACACCGATTGGTAAAGGAGAAGATAAGGGGTTATGGAAGTTGGAGTCGAATGGCGCCTTCACCATTAAATCCATTTGGGAAGAAATTCGAGTGAGACGGCATGAGCAGCCTCTTATGGCGAACATTTGGAATTCTCAGCTCATGCCCACCATCTCGATATTTGTGTGGAGATTGCTCAACAATTGGATTTCAGTAGATAGCCGAATTAAGTCGAAAGGGTTCTCATTTGCTTCCAAGTGTGCGTGCTGCAGTCAGGAGGAGGATGTTCCGCACCTTTTCTTGACCGGATTCAAGGCTCGGCGGATATGGGTGTTCTTTGGCAACCTGTTTCGACTGACCATTCCTAATACGGTACAAGTTTCGGTTATGCTGAGTTATTGGCATAGTTCAGTCCAGCTATTGGGTAAGGGTAACATTAGATGCATTCTTCCAATGCTGGTCCTTTGGTACATTTGGGATGCTCGGAACAATCATCGGTATAGAAATAAGAGGTTTGTGGTGAGTGTTGTTATACAGAGGATTTGGCAGCATGTTTACGTCCTGTTTCAAAGTGGGCTTCTGCCTGTCAAACTTTGGCGCGGGAGTGTGCATGTTGCTGGTTTCTTCGGGTTTACCATCCACTACAGGCGGGTCCAGGAGATTTACACTGTTCGGTGGTTCAAGCCTCTGGTGGGCTGGATTAAAATCAACACTGATGGGGCTTCAAAAGGAAATCCAGGTTCGGCTGGAGCTGGCGGCATTGCTTGGGATTCCAATGGTAAGGTGTGCTTTGCATATTATTCTTATCTTGGTATTCAATCTAACAATTTTGCAGAGCTCTCGGCTATCCTGGAGGGCCTTCGGATCGCTATTGGTCGGGGATACCAGAAGATTTGGATCGAGAGTGATTTGAGCGTGGTTCTGAGGCAAATTCAGGAGGGCGGTACAATTTCTTGGGATAAGCAACATTTGCTTATGAAAATCCGTGCATTCATGGACGTGGCAATCATTCGATGGCCACACATTTTCCGAGAAGGAAATGCTGCAGCTGACTACCTTGCGAACCGGGCTTGTGACGAATTGGGTTCAGGGTTTTTGGAGTCATCGGATATTAATGGAAAATTGCTTGGTGTTACCCGAGTGGATAAGCTTGATCTTCCCAATTTCCGATTTAAATATGTTCTACAAGATTAATAATTGGGGGATTTCTCGAATGTTAGATTTTATTTGCCTGTTTGATGGTTGTTGGAGGGTTTGCAGGAATTCTTTGACGAGCACCCGGTGTGGTGGAAAGCAGCGCGTCCTCTTCGCACAGCCGCGTGCGCGCTCGGTGACTCTCGGCAGCCTGTGCGCGGTATGCGGCGCGCCTGCCCAGTGCCTTCTCGGTTCCTGGCAAGCGCATGCCGAGTGCCTGCCGAGGCCTGCCGAGCGCCTACCGGGTGCGCTGCGCGCGCGCACGCTCTCCTGCCGAGGTCCTGCCGAGCGGCTCCCGAGTGCCTGCCGAGAGCCTGCTGCGCATCTGCCGAGTGCCTGCCGAGTCCGTGCCGAGCATTGGCTGAGCGCCTGCCGAACGCGTGCCCTGCGTCTTCCGCGCGCCTGCCGAGGGTCGCATGGGCACGTCCCGAGGGCCAGCCGAGTGTCTGCGATGCTTGTGCGATATCTTTTTGGGATTGACCTCGGTCTCCTAGTCTGCAACTATAATGAATTGACGGATATTCTTGTGCAAGTGGTCCGAATTCCTAAGTTTTCCTTAGGAGGGATTGATTCATTTCTCCCAGAATGCAACTTGAGGTACTTGACGGCTAACTCTGTACAATCTGTCCGTTTCATGGAGAAACATCAATGGCACACACTGATGATTATGATTGAGGTGAGGTGCATCTCCATGAGCGTTGAGCTTGCTCCGCTAGTTTGTTACTTTTGTGAATTGACGGTATTTTTTGTACAATTTGTCCGTTTCGTGGAGAAACATCAATGGCACACACCAATGATTATGATTGAGGTGAGGTGCATCTCCAGGGGTGTTGAGCTCGCTCCACCTCAATGTTCCCGGTATATGGAGAAACATCAATGGCACACACCGATGATTATGATTGAGGTGAGGTGCGTCTCCATAAGTGTTGAGCTTGCTCTACTACCTGGGAACTTTATGCAATTGACGGTCTGCCTTGGTTTCTTGGATCATTTCGGGTTGGTGAGGGAAATAATAGCATACCCTGGAAAAGACACCCACATGCAAGAGTCTGTGGGGGAAAAAAGAGGGAAAGCTGGAAAAAACACTCACCCTAGAATTAATTGTTATCATGTTTGGTTTAGGTTAGCTGATTCGGATAGGTTAGTTTGCCTTCTTTTGCATGATAGGTTAGTTTATAGGTTTGCATTTTTCTTGCATTTTCAATTTTTGCCCCTTTGGTTCTGGATTTGGTTTTATCATTTTATTGGTCGGTGGTTTTTTGCTTGGAGATTGTGCAATCCGTTCGTGCTGCATTTCGCGCGCTCGGGTTCCCCTGCGTTGCGCGCGCGTCTGCCGAGTCCGCGCGGTATGCCTGTGCCCTGCGCCCGCGCGCTTCCTATGCCTGCGTGCCCGCTCGCAGCGCCCGCCCGCGCCTCGTCCACGCACATGGCGCCCGCGAGCCCGCCCCTTGCGCCCGCGCGCGCATGTCTGTGTCCGCGCCCCTGCGCGTCTGCCTGCTGCCGCCGCGTACGCATCTCGCCTCGACCGTGCGCATGGCGCCCGCGCGCCTGCCCCTTGCGCCCGCGGGCGCATGTCCGAGTCTGCGCGCCCGCGCACCTGCCCTCTGCGGCCATGCGCCCACCTCGCCTGCCCGCACACCCGCTCGGCCGAGTTCCGCGCGCCCGCCCACAGCGCCCGCGCGCGCACTCGCCGCACCTGCTCGCGCATGTCCGCGCGTTCCGCGCCTCCGCAATGCGGCCCTTGTGCTTTGTCATGCTTCATTTCCTCTACTCGCGTACTTGGCTTCAGTTGTTCGATTGCCTGAAGATTTTGTCGCTTCTGCCTGAGAGTTACTTTACTTTTTGTTATTTGCCTTATAGGTTTAGGTTTTTTGGTTTTGGGCCCCTGTTTTGCCTTTGTTTCATTTTCTTTTTTATGAGTAGATGGTCCATTTTTTACTGTCTTCTTATGTACTTTGGGGTTTTCCCCACTTGAGTTTTTCGTTCTATATATGAGGTGGGGGCCTCCCTAAAAACCCCACGGTCCGTTTTTTCGGCCGGTTTCGAGGAAAAAAAAAAAAAAAAAAAAAAAAAAAACCCTAAACCCTAAACCCTAAACCGCCTATTTTGCCTTCGGTTTATTTTCTTTTTTAAGTTTAGATGGTCCATTTTTGACTGTCTTCTGATGTACTTTGGGGCTTTCCCCACTTAAGGGTTTTTCGTTATATATGAGGCGGGGGCCTCCCTAAAAACCCCACGGTCCGTATTTTCGGCCGGATTTCGTAAAAAAAAAAAAAAAAAAAAAAAAAAAACCCTAAACCCTAAACCCTAAACCTAAACTAAACTAAACCTAAACCTAAACTAAACTAAACTAAACCTAAACTAAACTAAACCTAAACCTAAACTAAACTAAACTAAACTAAACTAAACTAAACTAAACTAAACTAAACCTAAACCTAAAGTAAACTAAACTAAACCTAAACTAAACTAAACTAAACCTAAACTAAACCTAAACCTAAACTAAACCTAAACCTAAACCTAAACTAAACTAAACCTAAACTAAACTAAACCTAAACCTAAACTAAACCTAAACTAAACTAAACCTAAACCTAAACCTAAACTAAACTAAACTAAACTAAACTAAACCTAAACCTAAACTAAACTAAACTAAACTAAACTAAACCTAAACTAAACTAAACTAAACCTAAACTAAACCTAAGCTAAACTAAACTAAACTAAACCTAAACCTAAACTAAACTAAACTAAACCTAAACCTATCGGTCGGGGGTACCAGAAGATTTGGATTGAGAGTGATTCGAGTGTGGTTCTGAGGCAAATTCAGGACGGCGGCACAATTTCTTGGGATAAGCAACATCTGCTTATGAAAATCCGGGCATTCATGGATGTGGCAATCATTCGATGGTCACACATTTTCCGAGAAGGAAACGCTGCAGCTGACTACCTTGCTAATCGCGCTTGTGAAGAACGGAGATCTGGGGTGATAGAGCCACCGGACATTCATGGGAAATTGCTTGGGATCACCCGAGTGGATAAGCTTGACCTCCCTAATTTTCGTCTTAAATATGTTTTACAAGATTAATAATTGGGTCTTTTTTCGTATATTACGTGATATTTGCCGGCTTGATGGTTGTTTGAGGTTTTGCAGGATGGGATTGTTGAAATGCCGGTGCGGAGGGAAGCAGCGCGGCCCGCTGGCACAGCCGCGCGCAGCGCTCGCGGACTCTCGGAAGCCTGTACGCGCCGGCCCAGTGCCTGCTTGGTCCCTGGCGCGCGCATGTCGAGTGCCTGCCGAGGCCTTGCCGAGATCCTGCTGAGCGGGTGCAGAGAGCATGCCGAACGACTGTCGCATGTCTGCCGAGCACCTGCCGAGAGCCAGATGGGCGCGTCCCGAGTGCCTGCCGAGTGGTGGCGCAGCGTGTGCAGTATCACTTTGGGATTGATCTAGGTCTCCTAGCCTGCAACTATAATGAATTGACGGATACCCTTGTACACATGGCCCGAATTCCGGAGTTCTACTTTGGAAGGATTGATTCATTTCTCCCAGAATGCAACTTGAAGTATTTGACGGTTAAATCGGTACATTTTGTCCGTTACATGGAGAAACATCAATGGCACACACCGATGATTATGATTGAGGTGAGGTGCATCTCCATGAGTGTTGAGCTCGCTCCGCTAGTTGGTTACTTGTGGGAATTGACGGTTTTTAATGTACATTTTGCCCGGATCATGGAGAAACATCAATGGCACACACCAATGATTGTGATTGAGGTGAGGTGCATCTCCACGGGTGTTGAGCTCGCTCCATCTCAATGTTCCCGATGTATGGAGAAACATCAATGGCACACACCGATGAGTATGATTGAGGTGAGGTGCGTCTCCATAAGTGTTGAGCTTGCTCCACTCCCTGGGAACTCTATGAATTTGACGGATTGCTTTAGTCTTGTTGATCTTTTCTGTTTGGTGAGGGAAATAAGAGCGTACCCTGGAAAAGACACCCACACGCAAAAGTCAGTGGGAGAAAAAAGAGGCAAAGCTGGAAAAAACACTCACCTTAGAATTTATAATGTGCTTGGTTTGGTTAGGTTAGCGATTTTATATAGGATAGTTTGCCTTCTATTTTATGATAGGTTAGTTGATAGGTTTCATTTTCCTTTACATTTTCGTTTTTTTCTCTTTTGGTCCTGGATTAGTGTTTCTCAACTTGTTGGTTGGTGGGTTTCTCACTTGGAGCTTGCGCGACCCGTTGGTTCCGAGTCTTTCGCGTGCTGGCCTACTTGCCTTGTGCGCGCGCCTGCATTGTCCGCGCGGCGCCCCAGCGCCTTCCGCGCGCGCTGCGCGCGCCCTCGCTCTCCTGCTGCGCCCGCGCGACTGCTCGCAGCGCCCGCCCGCGCGCCCGCCCTCAGTGCCCGCGCGCGCTTCTTGCCTCGCCTGCGCGCCTGGCGCCCGCGCGCCCTCCGCCCGCACGCCCACTTCACTTCGCCCGCGCGCCTAGCGCCCGCACAAGCATGTTCTGCGCGCCCGCCCGCGCTTGCTCGCGCACTGTACGTCTGCCCGCGCTTGCCCTCTACGCCCGCGCGCCCACCCGCGCTTGCCTTCAGCGCCCGCGGGCCCGCTCGCTGCGCCTGCCCGCGCGCCCGTCCGCAATGGCCGCGCGCCCGTCCGCCGCGCCTCGTCTCGCTGCCATCCCGCGCGTTCGTCCGCATCTCTCGAGCGCCCGCACTCGGCGCTCGCGCGCGTTTATCTCGCCTGCTCACGGTCATATATCTTTTCATGGTTTTGTGCACGGTGTTCTAGATCTCCTCTTGGGATTTTCACTAGGGGGCTTTGTTTGCTCCTTGCTGCTCTTGCTTTGGCTTCCGGCTTTTTCATTTCTCTCCTTTTCATTTTAGGCTCCTGTTTTGCCTTTGTTTCTTTTTCCTTGTTAAGTTTAGATGGTCTACTTTTGACTGTCTTTTGATGTACTTTGAGGCTTTTCCCACTTGACTTTTTCGTGTTTATATATGAGGCGGGGGCCTCCCTAAAAGCCCCACGGTCCGTTTTTCGGCCGGTTTCGTTAAAAAAAAAAACCCTAAACCCTAAACCCTAAACCCTAAACCCTAAACCCTAAACCCTAAACCCTAAACCCTAAAACCCTAAACCCTAAACCCTAAACCCTAAACCCTAAATCCTAAAGGATCTTGATAGGTTAGTTTGCCTTCTTTTGCATTCTAGGCTGGTTGTTAGGGTTGCTTTTTTTCTTGCATTTTCGGTTTTTGCCCCTTTGGTTCTGGATTTGGTTTTATCAATTTCTTGGTTGGTGGTTTTTTGCTTGGAGATTGTGCAATCCGTTCGTGCCGCATTTCGCGCGCTCGGGTCTCCCTGCGTTGCGCGCGCGTCTGCCGAGTCCGCATGGTATGCCTACGCCCGGCGCGCGCGCGCTTCCTATGCCTGCGTGGCCGCTCGCAGCGCCCGCCCGCGCGCCCGCTCTCTGCGCCCTCCCTCGCTTCTCGCCTCGTCCGCGCGCTTGGCGTCCGCGCGCCCGCCCCTTGCGGCCGCGCGCGCATATCCCTGTCCGCGCGCCCGTGCGCCTGCCTTCTGCCGCCGCGCACGCATCTCGCCTCGACCGCGCGCATGGCGCCTGTGCGGCCGCCCCTTGCGCCCGCGCGCGCATGACCGAGTCCGCGCGCCCGCGCGCCTGCCCTCTGCGGCCACGCGCGTATCTCGCCTGCCCGCACACCCGCTCGGCCGCGTCCCGCGCGCCCGCCCGATGCGCCTCGCGCGCGCACTCGCCGCTCCTGCTCGCGCATGGCCGCGCGTTCCGCGCCCCCGCCCTGCGGCCCTTGTGCTTTTCCATGCTTGATTTCCTCTGCTCGTGCACTTGGTTTCATTTGTTCGATTGCCTAAAGAGTTTGTCGCTTCTGTCCGATAGATACTTTACTTTTTCTTATTTGCCTTATAGTTTTAGGTTTTTTGGTTTTGGGCGCCTGTTTTGCCTTCGTTTCATTTTCTTTTTTAAGAGTAGATGGTCCATTTTTGACTGTCTTCTGATGTACTTTGGGGTTTTCCCCACTTGAGCTTTTCTTTCTATATATGAGGTGGGGGCCTCCCTAAAAACCCCACGGTCCGTTTTTTCGGCCGGTTTCGTTAAAAAAAAAAAAAAAAAAAAAAAACCCTAAACCCTAAACCCTAAACCCTAAAACCCTAAAACCCTAAAACCTTAAACCCTAAACCCTAAACCCTAAACCCTAAAAATACTAACGGTTTCACTAAGAGTAGTCAGAAATAGATTGTGTGTAACCTTGTGAAATTAAAGAAGAGAAAAGTTTAGAAAACCATTGTCGACTCGCTTGTTTTAAGCCATAGAGCGATTTATTTAACTTGCAAACCTGATTGGGGGTTTTGGAAGAAAAACCCTGAGGGAGAGCCATGTAAACTTCCTCCTTCAAATCGCCATGTAAGAAGGCGTTGTTAACGTCGAGTTGATGAAGGAACCAATTTTTGATGGAAGCTAAGGCAAGTAATAGTCAAACGGTAGTGATTTTGGCGACCGGTGAGAAAGTATCGAAATAATCGAGGCCTTCGATTTGAGTGTAACCTTTAGCTACGAGGCGGGCTTTGTATCTCTCAATTGAACCATCAGCTTTGTGTTTAATTTTGAAAACCCATTTACATCCAACGGGTTGTTTACCGGGGGTAAGGGAACAAGGGTCCAAGTTTTGTTGAGTTCGAGGGCTTCGATTTCTTTTTGCATAGCGTTTCACCATTCAACATATTTGATTGCATGAGTGTAGGTTTTAGGCTCGATGTGAGTGGTTATTGACATGATGAAACGTTTGTAGGGAGGGGATAGTTTATCATAGGAAAGGATCGAGGATAGAGGGTAAGGAATTGTCGAGGTGTGGGAAGGAGAGAGAGAGGAGGTGAGATTACAATGGTAGGATTTGAGGTAATTGGGAGTTGTTTTAATTCTAGAGGAGCGGCGGGGTTGTTGGGAATGATCATGGGAGGTGGTCACGACTTGTGGGTTGTTGATTGGGATAAATTTGTAGGGGTAGGTTCAGTAATTATTTGAGGGAGAGGGTGACTGGTCGAAGGGTCATGGGAAGGTTTGTTGGTGTTAATTTCTGGAGAGATCTCATTGGTGATAAGTAGAGGGGCTGGAGTAGTGGATGTGTTGGTGGTAGTTTGAAGTACTGGAAGGTCATCAAAGGGTGGTGATTGAGCAGCCTGGTTTGGGTGTTTAGTGTAGTCTTGGTAGATGATGTCGGATGAGGATAGCAATGGAATGTTGGTTTGAGGAGTTGGGGGATTGTGAAGGGGAAATATGGTTTCGAAAATTTCACATTACGAGAAACTAGAATTTCGTGATTTTGAAGATCTTGGACAATGAAGCCTTTGGTTCCGGGATTGAAACCTAAAAAGATGCATTTTCTCGCTCGCAGAGCAAATTTTGACCTATTATGAGTTAGTGTAGATGCAAAACACAAACAACCAAAAACTTTTAAAAGAGAGAAATCAGGGGGAGTTTTGTGAAGTAGTTCGAAAGGAGTTTTTTTGTTTAAAAGGGGTGTGGGAAGTCGATTGATAATGCGAACCGCATGAATAATTAAACTAAACCTAAACCTAAACTAAACTAAACTAAATAAACCCCGTGCCCGGTTGTCACTCCTTGTGTTTTTTCATCCTCGATTTCCTCTGCACGTGCATTTGGTTTCATATGTTCGATTGCCAGAAGAATTGCTCGCATTTGCCCGAGAGTTATTTTAATTTTAGTTATATGCCTTATTTTTTAGGCTTTTTGGTTTTAGGCGCCTGTTTTGCCTTCGGTTCATTTTCTTTTTTAAGTTTAGATGGTCCATTTTTTACTGTCTTCTGATGTACTTTGGGGTTTTCCCCATCTAAGTTTTTCGTTATATATGAGGTGGGGGCCTCCCTAAAAACCCCACGGTCTGTATTTTCGGCCGGTTTTCGTTAAAAATAAAAAATAAAAAAAAAACCCTAAACCCTAAACCCTAAACCCTAAACCCTAAACCCTAAAACCCTAAACCCTAAACCCTAGTCCCGCGCCCGGTTGTCACTCATTGTGTTTGTTCATGCTTGATTTCCTATGCACGTGCACTTGGTTTCATATGTTCGATTGCCTGAAGAATTGTTCGCATTTGCCCGAGAGTTATTTTAATTTTAGTTATTTGCCTTATTGTTTTAGGCTTTTTAGTTTTAGGCGCCTGTTTTGCCTTCGGTTCATTTTCTTTTTTAAGTTTACATGGTCCATTTTTGACTGTCTTCTGATGTACTTTGGGGTTTTTCCCACTTAAGGTTTTTCGTTATATATGAGGTGGGGGCCTCCCTAAAAACCCCACGGTCCGTATTTTCGGCCGGTTTTTGTAAAAAAAAAAAAAAAAAAAAAAAAAAAAAAAAAAAAAAAACCCTAAACCCTAAGCCCCATCGGAGAGGAGCTGATCGGACGGCCAATTGCCGCCGTCCACTATGGAGAAGCCACCGGACGGCGCCATGCCACGTCCGCCTGACGTTGCGCTGTCGCGCCGGACGTACGCTGCCGCGGCGGCAGCCACCACCAAGGACGGAAAAGTTGATTTCTGTCTACCTGATGACCTCGCGAGATTGAAATCCTTTGATCTCTCGACGTTCACTCCGTTAGGCCAAATAACGGAGTATCAAGGAAGACCTGCCGTGGTCTTTACCGAAGCTGAGGAGGAGGAACTTTGTGAAGATTTTAAATTTGCTTTGGTAGGGAAATTCGTGAAGACATATCCATCCATGAGCCAATTGCACTATTGCTTTCGGCAGATGGCTTTCAAGAAGGAGGTCCGATTGACTTTATTGGATGAATTCCATGTGCTTATTCGTTGCGAAACTCACGAGGATTATGCAAGACTTTTTGCGAAAAGCACATGGAATTTTCGTGATCATGAGATGCGCATGTTAAAGTGGACGCCTGATTTCGAGCCGGGGATTGAATCTTCAATCGTGCCGGTTTGGGTGAGTTTCGAGGGTATCAAGCCACAAGTTGCCAAGAAAAAAGGGATTTATTATGTTGCCAAGTGCCTCGGAAATCCCCTTCGAGCGGATGAAGCAACGACTTGTGATCGCAATCATCGGAACCCTCGGATGCTTGTAGAAATTGATGTTGCGAAGCCTCTGCAAAGATTTGTTATGATTCGTATTGGTACAAAGTACTATGAGCAAGAAGTGACATACGAGAAAGTTCCTGATTATTGCAAGCGATGCTCTAACTTCCGCCACAAAACAAAAGATTGTACTAAGAAGATTAGAGAATTTGGGGGAGATCAATATCTTGAAGATGGCGAAATTGGCGAAGGGAGAACCACCATGACTGCCCGAGACCGTGTTGATATGGACATGGTATCGAAGATGGAGAAGAACAAAGCTCATGCCGTTATCCCCAAGAACCGTGGGAATAAGGACACTAATGAATGGGTTGTTGTGGATAAGCGACAAAAGAAAGGGATCAAAAAAGAATACATGACAAATCTTGACAAGAATCATCAAGAAAATCAAGATAATCAAGATGGAGTCAAGATCCTTGAAAATAAGAAAATTCTGGACCAAGTAATGTTGGCAAAGTGGTTAATGAACTTCGTGAGGTGATCGAGTCGGAAAAACAAGAGGAAGACGAAGTCCGGCGAGAAAAAGAACTTGAATCTTGGGTTCTTGATTTCGCCAACGATCCGAAGTATTCTCTTGTTTCGGAGTATAGAAAGGAACTCATTGATATGATGTATGATGCCGGGAGAAATTCTTATGTTTATTATGGAAAGGAAATGATCAACACCCTTTGTGATACTAAACTTGGGAAAATTAAGGGCAAAGGTGTTGATATGGTAATGCCAAGAGAAACCCAAGATTCGGATGGTTCAGAGTTCTTGGATGAGGAAGTGCTAAAACAACGAATGCAGGCGCCAAAGGGTATTATTTTGAGACATCGTGTTGTTCCGGTCGGCCCGCCTAGTGCGTGCGGATCGTCGCCTAATGCCGGCGCAAGCGTGCGCGCAAGTCAGCGTGGGGCGCCTACCCCCGCGCGGGACGCCCGCGCCAGCACGCGCGCAAGTCAGCGCGCGGCGCCTACACCGGCACGGGAGAACTCGCTGGATGCCCGCGCTAGCACGCGCGCGCGCGATGCGCTCTCGACAGACCGCGCGCGATCTCCTATTCCGGACAGCGCGCAACACCATGCGGTTGATGCACGCACGAACTTGCCCAGTGCCCGCACATCTGAGAACCCGCCCAGCGCCCGCGCGGCCGAGATCCCGCCCAGCGCCCGCGCGCCCGAGCTCTCCCCGCCCAGCGCTAGCGCGCGCCCGAGATGCAGCTCCCGCCCAGCGCCCGCGCGCCCGACATGCAACTCCCGCCCAGCGCCATCACGCCCGAGATGCAACTTCTGCCCAGCGCATGTGTTCCCGTGCCGCGGCTCCCGCCCAGCACCCGCGCGGCCGAGACGCAACTCCCACCTAGCGCCCGCACTGCCGAGACAATTCTCTCACCGAGCGCACACGCGAAGGATGGCCAGGATCAAACTACTGAAGACGTCAAACCACAAACACCACCATCCCTTAAACTTGATACTTTTCTAGAATTAGGTAATTGTGAATTAGCTACTACTGACAATGATTCTATTCCTTCTAATTCGCAGATCCATGACAACAGGGATGGAGAATCGATCGGACAAACCAATACATTGGACGGTCAGGCGTCCACTACTAGAGATAATACTTCTGACTATGAACCTGAGGAAACTAGTCAGTTGTCTGACTCTGAGGCCCCACAAACCCCTATACCACAAGCTAATCAAGAAGGGGGATATCTGGAGGATGGTAGTAAGAAACTAAGCAAAAGTGCCAAGAGGAAAATTAGACAGAGACGCAAGAAGCAGGAACAACTCGTGAGCTCTACTAGGGTGCTAAGAAGCCAGCAGGCGAATGCTGGTGTGCCACCCCCAGCCGGTATCCCATGATTAATACAATCATTTGGAATTGTAGGGGGATCGGTAAGCAAGGTAAGCACCGATCAGTGAGGGACATGAAACGCAGGTATAAAATTAAAATTTTTGCTATTATTGAACCGCAATGCAAGTTTGATCCTGATTTTATGTGTCGGAAGCTGGGATATCAGAATGTGGTCTCGAACTGCTCGAACCACATTTGGGTATTCTTTGATGACGACGTACAAATTGATGTTCAGGTTAACGACAGGCAGCTCTTGCACGTCTGCGTTAAACAGAACATTGTTGCTTCTAATGTTTTCATGAGTTTTGTTTATGCAACCCACACACGGCATAAAAGGCAGGATTTGTGGGATATTTTGGCCTCGATCTCTACCCCCGAACCTTGGTTAGTTGGTGGGGATTTTAACATTGTGCAGAAAGTGGAAGATAAACGTGGAGGAGCCCCACCGAAAATTGCAGCTATGGAGGATTTTAATTCCTGTCTAGAGGCATGCGGTCTCTTTGACCCCGGGACGCAGGGATGTACTTTCACATGGTATGCTCGAAAAGTCCATCAGAGGCTGGATCGTGTTCTTGTCTCTTCAGGATTCGTGGACGTCATTCCTAACTTTACAGTTACTAATCTTTCAAAGCATAAATCGGACCACTGTCCGATGCTCATCCGGAGTACCGAGCCTCTGGTCAGGGGACCGTCTTCATTTCGCTTCCAGAAGATGTGGGTGAGACATCATGGGTTTCTTGAGATGGTTCGGCAGAACTGGACTCTCGAGGAACAGGCTATGGGAATGCGGCGACTACAAAACAAACTAGTTCGGCTGCGTGCATGCTTGAAGAAGTGGAATAAGGAGGTATTTGGGAATATTTTCGACAGGGTTGCGCAAGCCGAAAAAACCGTTGAGCAGGCCGAGAAATTATTTGAGGATGACCCATCTGATGCCAACTTGATTGCCATGAACCAGGCTAGCGCCATGCACAGCCACATTCTCGCAATGGAGGAGGATTTTTGGCATCAAAAGTCCTCTTGTAAATGGGCTGTCGAAGGAAAGCGGAACACTAGGTATTTTCATAGTATTACCAAGAAAAAGAAGGTTCGAAATAGAATCCACAGCATTATTGATGATGGCAATAAGATAACCAAACAGGAGGATATCCAGTTGTCGGCTGCTACATTTTTCCAGAACTTGCTCTCTCGGGAGGAAGTCTCGTTTGACGACGGGGATTTCGATCATATTCCCAATATCATCACTACCGAAGATTCACAAATGCTTTCGCAGATGCCTACTTTGGAGGAGGTCAGACAAGTGGTCTTCAGTATTTGTGTAGATTCTGTTGCAGGCCCGGACGGATACACCTCTTTCTTTTTTCAGACTTGCTGGGAGATTGTTGCTGATGACGTTTTCCAGGCGGTCAGAGAATTCTTCGTGGGTGTTCCTATGCCGATGGCCTTCACCTGCACAACCATTGTACTGATCCCGAAAGTGGAAACTCCGAAGACTTGGAAGGACTACAGACCGATCAGTCTTTGCAATGTGACAAACAAAATCATTTCTAAACTTCTTACGGAGCGCTTGAGTTCGGTTCTACCCAAGTTGATCTTGCCGACACAGTCCGGCTTCCTGCCCGGAAGGCAGATCTCGGATAACATTCTTCTTGCACAAGAGCTCATTCATATGCTGAATGACAAAGTTCGAGGGGGTCGGGCGGTGATCAAGCTTGATATGGCGAAAGCATATGATAGAGTGCATTGGCCTTTCCTGTTTAAGATGATGGAAAAAATGGGGTTTGATCGGGGCTGGATCAGGATGATGAGGAACTATGTGACCAATTGCAGGTTTTCGGTCCTGGTGAATAGGCAAGTTGCAGGGTTCTTTTCGTCCTCGAGAGGGCTGAGGCAGGGAGACTCGATTTCCCCTGCCCTGTTCGTCCTGGCGGCAGAATGGGTCTCTCGAAAATTGGATAAACTTGTGCTCGACCTCCCTTCGGTCAGGTATGATCAAAATTCTGATATTTCCATTCTTAACTTATCCTATGCTGACGATATGATTGTTTTTTGTAATGCTAACTTGGCTGCAATTAAGAAAGTGTACAAAGTTCTTGGAGAGTACGAGCAGGTCTCTGGTCAGTTAATCAGCGCTAAGAAGAGCTCGTTTGTGCTCTCCAAATATTGTTCTTCTGCTAAGGTACAGGCGGTTCACAATGCCACAGGGTTCCAGCATGGGACACTCCCTATGACTTACTTGGGTTGTCCGCTTTATACTGGAAACAAAAAACAAGCTTTGTTTGCTAGTCTCGTTGGGAAAATCCGAGGAAGGCTGATGGGATGGGAACGGACACATCTTTCGCCTGGGGGCCGGCTTACCCTGGCAAAGAGTGTTCTCTCTACTATGCCGCTTTACTTGATGCAGGTTCTACAGCCGCCTAAGGGTATTCTCAAGAAAATCGAGATTATGATGAATAGCTTCTACTGGGGTAAATATGGCAAGCATAGTAAGATCCTTTGGTGCAAATGGAAAGACATTTGCTTTCCATTTCATGAGGGTGGAATTGGAACTAGACGCTTGTCGGACATGGTGGACTATTTTTCTCATAGGCTGTGGTGGAATTTCAGGAAGCAGGATTCCCTCTGGGCTCAGTTCTTATGGACTCGGTACTGTAAAGGTGTTCACCCCTCCTAGATGTCGGCTACTATGCACAGTTCAGCAACATGGAAACGAATGTGCTTAGCTAGAGACAAGACTGAGTCACTCATCTTTTGGCAGCTCGGCACTGGGACTATATCCTTCTGGTCGGATCATTGGCTGATTGAGGGGCCTCTTCGGCAGCTGGTAGTTCAGGAGCACTACCCCTCTGTCAGCGTAAGGGATTTCTGGATTAATGGGTATTGGGATGCTAATAAACTCGGCAATGTTCTCCCCGTTGATTTAGTGCAGAAAGTCATGAAAGTCCCGATTGGAATGGGCAACAATAAGTTGCTATGGAAAAGGGAATCTGATGGTATTTTTTCGATTAAATCAATTTGGGAGGAAATTCGTGCGAGAAGGAATGAGCAGCCACTTATGGCAAAGCTTTGGAGTCCTCAGCTCATGCCTACCATCTCCATTTTCGTTTGGAGATTACTTCATAATTGGATTTCGGTTGATAGCAGAATCAAGTCGAAAGGATTCTCATTTGCTTCCAAGTGCGCCTGCTGCAGTCAGGAGGAGGATGTCCCTCATCTTTTCTTGACCGATTTCAAGGCTCGAAAAATCTGGAATTTTTTCGGCAGCTTGTTTCGGCTTCATTTACCGAATACCACGCAGGTTTCGGTTATGCTGAGCTACTGGCAAAACTCGGTACATCTCCTGAGCAAAGGGAACATTCGAAGCATTCTTCCAATGCTAATCTTTTGGTACATTTGGGATGCTAGGAATAATCATAGATACCGTGATAAGAAATTTGTGGTAAGTGTGGTGATTCAAAGGATTTGGCAGCACGTATATGTCCTCTATCGGAGTGGGCTTTTACCGGTCAGACTCTGGCGTGGGAGTGTCCATGTTGCTGGATTTTTCGGTTTTACCATTCGTTACAGGCGCATCGAGAAGATATACACTATTCAATGGAGAAAGCCCCCGGACAAATGGATTAAAATTAACACTGACGGTGCGTCTAAGGGTAACCCGGGAGTGGCTGGGGCTGGCGGCATTGCGAGGGATTCAAATGGTCACGTGTGCTTCGCATACTATTCCTACCTAGGGATTCAATCTAACAATGTCGCTGAGCTTTGGGCTATTCTCGAGGGCCTCCGGATTGCGGTCGGGCGTGGGTATCACAACATTTGGGTTGAGAGTGATTCTCGCGTCGTGCTGGGACAAATTGAGGCTGGTGGTACAATCTCTTGGGATAAACAGCACCTTCTCATGAATATTCGTGCTTTCATGGATGTGACAAACATTCGCTGGTCGCATATTTTTCGGGAAGGTAATACTGCAGCGGACTACCTAGCTAACCGTGCTTGTGATGAATTGGGCTCAGGGGTGCTAGAGCCATCGGACATTCATGGGAAATTGCTTGGTATCACCCGAGTGGATAAGCTTGATCTTCCTTATTTCCGTTTTAAATATGTTTTGCAAGATTAAGCATTGGGGGATTTTTTGTATATTGTATGTTTTTTGCCAGTTTGATGGTTTTTTGAGTTTTTGCAGGGATGTTGTGTTGCGATTCCAGAGCGGGGGGCAGCAGCGCGTCCCGCTTGCGCAGCCGCGCGCGCGCGCGCTTGCCCTCGGCAGCCCGCGCGGCGCTTCCGCGCGCTTGTGCGATGCGCCTCCGCGTGCCTGCCGTGTGCCTGCGCCGAGAGCCTGCCGAGTGCGTAGCGTGCGCACGCGACCCACTGCCGAGAGCCTGCCGAGTGCATCCCGAGCGTCAGCCGAGCGCCTAGGCATCGCCTGAGTGCACGCGCTTCACTTCGCCGATGCTGGGACTCCGTGCCTGACTCTCCGCTGGGCTTACAATGGTTTGGTCTCGAGACTGACATAGGTCTTCCAGTTTGCAACTTTATGATTTTGACGGTTGCCTATGTACAAGCGGTCCGGAATTCTGAGGATAACTCAGTGGGGATTGATTTTTATCTCCCAGGCTTCAACTTAATGGAATTGATGGATCTCTTGGTACATATTGTCCGTTTCGTGGAGAAACATCAATGGCACACACCGATGATTTTGATTGAGGTGAGGTGCATCTCCATGAGTGTTGAGCTTGCTCCGCTAGTTATTTACTTCTATGAATTGACGGAATTTTATGTACATTTTGCCCATTTCGTGGAGAAACATCAATGGCACACACCAATGATTGTGATTGAGGTGAGGTGCATCTCCACGGGTGTTGAGCTTGCTCCACCACATTGTTCCCGCTGTATGGAGAAACATCAATCGCACACACCGATGATTATGATTGAGGTGAGGTGTGTCTCCATAAGTGTTGAGCTTGCTCCACTACCTGGGAACTCTATGAATTTGACGGTTTGCTTTGGTCTCTCTAAACTAAACTTCTGGTTGGTGAGGGAAATAAGAGCGTCCCCTGGAATAAACACCCACACGCAAAAGTCAGTGGGGGAAAAAAGAGCGAAAGCTGGAAAAAACACTCACCTTAGAATTAATTGTTATCATGTTTTGTTTAGGTTAGCTTATTCGGATAGGTTAGTTTGCCTTCTATTGCATGATAGGTTAGTTGATAGGTTTGCATTTTTCTTGCATTTTCGATTTTTGCTCCTTTGGTTATGGATTTGTTTTTGTCAAGAAGTTGGTTCGTGGTTTTTTCGCTTGGAGATTGTGCAATTCCTTCGTGCCGAGTTTCGCGCGCGCAGGGCTACCTGCGTTGCGCGCGCGCCTGCTGAGTCCGCGCGGTATGCAAGCGCCCTGCGCACGCACGCTCCCTACTCGTGCGCTTCATGTGCGCGCCCGCCCGCGCCCGCACGCCGCTCGCAGCGCCCGTCCGTGCGCCCGTCCGCAGCGCCCGCGCGCCCGCCCCTTGTGCCCGCGCGCGCATGCCCGAGTCCGCGCGTCCTCCGCAGCACCCGCGCGCCCGTCCGCAGCGCCCGCATCTCGCCTCGGCCGCGCACCTGGCGCCCGCCCGAAGCACCCCGCGCGCTAGCCCACAGCGCCCGCGCGCGCACTCGCTGTGCCTGTTCGCGCATGTTCGCGCATTCCGCGCGCCCGCCCGCAGCGCTCCCGCGGCCGGCCCCAGTTCTTGCGCGCGCGCGGTTGCCCTTTGCGGCCTTGCTCGCATACTTGGGTCCCGCGCCCGTTTGTCACTCCTTGTGTTTTTTCATGCTTGATTTCCTCTGCACGTGCACTTGGTTTCATATGTTCGATTGCCTGAAGAATTGTTCGCATTTGCCCGAGAGGTTTTTTCATTTTCGTTATTTGCCTTATTGTTTTAAGCTTTTTGGTTTTGGGCGCCTGTTTTGCCATCGGTTCATTTTCTTTTTTAAATTTAGATGGTCCATTTTTTACTGTCTTCTGATGAACTTTGGGGCCTTTCCCATTTAAGGTTTTTCGTAATATATGAGGTGGGGGCCTCCTTAAAAACCCCACGGTCCGAATTTTCGGCCGGTTTTCGTTAAAAAAAAAAAAAAGAAAAGAAAAAGAAAAAAAAAAAAACCCTAAACCCCAAACCCTAAACCCTAAACCCCAAACCCTAAACCCCTAAACCCTAAACCCTAAAACCCTAAACCCTAAACCCTAAACCCTAAACCCTAAACCCTAAACCTAAACCTAAACTAAACCAAAACCAAACCAAAAACGCTCTCGCCCCACCCGACGTCACGCCTCCATCAACGACGAGGGGAAACTGATCGGACGTCCATCATCGCCGCCGTCCGCCATGGAAAAACCAGCGGACGGCGCCATGCCACGTCCGTCTGACGTTGCGTTGCCGCGCCGGACATACGCTGCCGCGGCGGCAGCCACCACCAAGGACGGAAAAGTTGATTTCCGTCTACCCGATGACCTCGCGAGATTGAAATCCTTCGATCTCTCTCACTCTGTTAGGCCAAATAACGGAGTACCAAGGAAGACCTGCCGTGGTCTTTACCGAAGCTGAGGAGGAGGAACTTTGTGAAGATTTCAAATTTGCTTTGGTAGGGAAATTCGTGAAGACATATCCATCCATGAGCCAATTGCACTATTGCTTTCGGCAGATGGCGTTTAAGAAGGAGGTCCGATTGACTCTATTGGACGAATTCCATATGCTCATCCGTTGCGAAACTCACGAGGATTATGCAAGACTTTTTGCGAAAAGCACATGGAATTTTCGAGATCATGAGATGCGCATGTTAAAGTGGACGCCTGATTTCGAGCCGGGGATTGAATCTTCAATAGTACCGGTTTGGGTGAGCTTTGAGGGAATCAAGCCGCAAGTAGCAAAGAAGAAAGGGATTTACTACGTAGCCAAGTGCCTCGGGAATCCTCTTCGAGCGGACGAAGCAACGGCTTGTGATCGTAACCATCGAAACCCTCGGATGTTGGTAGAAATTGATGTCGCCAAGCCTTTGCAAAGATTTGTCGTGATCCGTATTGGTACGAAATACTACGAACAAGAAGTGACTTATGAGAGAATTCCGGATTATTGCAAGAGATGTTCTAATTTTAGACACAAAACGAAAGATTGCAATAGAAAGGCTAGAGAATTCGTGGAAAACCAAGATTTGGATATTGAGGATTTCGGCGAAGGAAAAACAGCCAAAATTGATCAAGATCGTGGGAATAAGGGTACGGAGATCGCCACGGAGAGCAATAAAACTCGTGCCGTTATCCCCAAGAATCGTGGCAACAAGGATTCTAACGAATGGGTTGTTGTGGATAAACGAGGGAAAAAGGGTACGAAGAAAGAAGGGAGGACGAATCTTGACAAGAATCAAGACAATCAAGAAAGTGTCAAGATTCTTGAGAAGGAAGAAAATTCTGGACCGAGTAATGTT
The DNA here is from genome assembly GCA_958496215.1 of Verbena officinalis. NCBI lineage: Eukaryota > Viridiplantae > Streptophyta > Magnoliopsida > Lamiales > Verbenaceae > Verbena > Verbena officinalis. The sequence goes on from OY292386.1 coordinate 153,414, forward strand.
GGTAAAGTGGTCAATGAACTCCGTGAGGTGATCGAGTCGGAAAAACAAGATGAGGATGAGGATCGGCCGGAGAAAGAACTTGGACCTTGGGTTCTTGATTTTGCGAATGATCCGAAGTACTCTCTTGTTTCGGAGTATAGGAAGGAGCTTATTGAGATGATGTATGATGCCGGGCGCAACTCTTATGTGCATTATGACCAAGATATGATCAATACCCTTTGTGACACCAAACTTGGGAAAATTAAGGGAAAAGGTGTTGATACAATGGTGCACAAAGAGAACCAAGATTCGGAAGAATTTTTTGATGAGGAAGTGCTAAAACAGCGAATGAAGGCACCTACGGGAATTATGTTGCGAGAACGTGTTGCGCCACTCGGCCCGCCTAGTGCGCGCGGAATGCCTGATTTGCGCGCACGCGACCAGCGTGAGGCTCCTGCTCCCGCGCGCGAGAACTCGCCTGATGGCAGCGCTAGCATGCGCGCACGCAACCCGCGTTCGGCGCCTTCCACTGCCAACAGTGCGCCAAGCAATGCGCGCGCGAACTCGGCTGAAGCGCGCACGACCTCGCCCAACGCACGCGCGCCCGAGGCGCAACTGTCTAGCGTGCCCGAGACGTCGAGTGCCCTCGTGCCAGATGCCTCCCCGCATAGCGCCCGCAAGCCCGACAGCGCCCGCGCGCCCGACATCGCCCCGCCTAGCGCCCGCGCGACCGAGACCGCCCGGTATAGCACCCGCGCGCCCGAGACGCAATTTCCGCCCAGCGCCCGAGCGCCCAAGACGAAACCCTCGACCAGCGCCCTCGCGCCCGAGACGCGTCTCCCGACCAGCGCCTGTGCGCCCGAGACGCATCTCCGGCCCAGCGCCCGCGCGCTCGAGAACTCTTCGTCTAGCGCCCACGCGGCCGAGACGCCAATTCTGCCCAGCGCCCGCGCAACCGAGCCAGAACATTCACTCTTTCCAAAACTTATCAATTTGAGAGAACTTGGGAATTGTGAATTAGCTACTAATACAGATTCTATCCATTCTAATTTGCAGGCACAGGAAGTTGGCGATGGGGAATCGATTGGACAAACCACTAACACATCGGGCAGTCAGGCTTCCAGTACAAGGAACACTACTTCCGAATATGAACCTGATGAAACTAGTGGTATGCTGTCGGATTCAGAAGCCTCAAAAACCCCCATCCCACAAACCAAGCACGTTGGGGGAACTCCCGAGGATGGTAGCAAAAAATTAAGCAAGAGTGCAATGAGAAAAGTTAGACAGAAACGCAAAAAGCAGGAACAGCTTGTCAGCTCGACTAGGGTGCTAAGAAGCCAGCAGGTGAACGCTGGTATGCCACCCCCAACCGTGGATCCATGATTAATACAATTATTTGTAATTGCAGGGGGATCGGTCAGCAAGGTAAGCACTGATCAGTCAGAGATATGAAACGAAGGTACAAAATTAAGATTTTTGTGATTATTGAACCAAATATTAAACTTGATTCTGAATTTATCTGTCGAAAATTGGGATACCAGAATGTGGTCTCGAACTGCTCGAACCACATTTGGGTATTCTTTGATGACGACATTCAAATGGATGTTTTAATTAACGATAAACAGCTTTTGCACGTCTGCGTTAAACAAAACATTGTTGCTACTAATGTTTTCATGAGTTTTGTGTATGCAGCCCACACACGCCATAAATGGCAGGAACTGTGGGATCTTTTGGCTTCGGTCTCCACCCCTGAACCTTGGATGGTTGGTGGCGACTTCAATATTGTGCAGAGCATTGAGGAGAAAAAAGGTGGGCCCCCACCGAAAATTGCTGAAATGAAGGATTTTAACTCCTGTCTAGAGGCTTGTGGCCTTTATGATCCGGGGGCGCAGGGTAGCACTTTTACTTGGTATGCTCGAAAGGTTCATCAGAGATTGGATAGGGTTCTCGTATCCTCGGGTTTCGTGGACTCCATCCCAAATTTCAAAGTGGTTAATCTTTCGAAGCACAAATCGGACCATTTCCCGATGCTCATTCAGAGCGTCGCGTCTCTTGATAGAGGTCCGTCTTCATTTCGATTTCAGAAAATGTGGGTGAAGCATCATGGTTTTCTGGATGTGGTGCGACAGAACTGGAATCTTGAGGAACAGGCCATGGGTATGCGGCGGTTGCAGAACAAATTGGTCCGTTTGCGCGCATGTCTGAAACAGTGGAATAAAGAGGTATTTGGAAATATTTTCGACAGAGTAGCATCTGCCGAAAAAGAAGTGGAATCAGCCGAGAGGAAATTTGAAGAGGACCCGTCTAATGATAATCTGATTGAGATGAATCAGGCTAGTGCTAAGCTCAGTCACACCCTTGCAATGGAAGAGGATTTTTGGCAGCAAAAATCGTCGTGTAAATGGGCTGTCGAAGGGGAACGTAACACTAGGTACTTTCACAATCTTACCAAGAAAAAGAAGGTCCGAAATAGAATTCACAGCATTCTTGATGGTGGTAATGAGATAACGGAACAAGAGGATATTCAGAACTCGGCTGCTGCGTTTTTTCACCATCTGCTTTCTCGGGAAGATGTCTCGTTTGAGGACAGGGATTTTGACCACATTCCTAATATCATTACTGCTAAAGACTCCACAATGCTTTCGCAGATGCCAACTTTGGATGAGGTCAAACAGGTGGTTTTCAGTATTTGTGCAGATTCCGTTGCAGGTCCGGATGGATATACCTTGCTTTTCTATCAGACTTGCTGGGAGATTTTTGCTGGGGATGTTTTTCAGGCTGTCAGAGAATTCTTTGCGGGAGTCCTTATGCCTATGGCCTTCACCTGCACTACTATTGTTCTCATTCCGAAAGTGGAAACCCCAAAGACTTTGAAGGATTACAGACCGATCAGCTTATACAATGTGACGAACAAAATTATTTCTAAGCTGCTTACGGAGCGCCTGAGCTTGATTTTACCCAGGTTGATTTTGCCGACTCAGTCCGGTTTACTGCCCGGGAGACAGATCTCGGACAACATCTTGCTTGCCCAAGAGCTCATTCATGTGCTGAATGATAAAGTTAGAGGAGGTCGGGCCGTAATTAAGCTCGACATGGCAAAAGCATATGATAGAGTTCATTGGCCGTTTCTGTTTAACATGATGGAAAAATTGGGGTTTGATCGGGTCTGGCTGAGCATGATGAGGAGCTGTGTGACCAATTGCAGGTTTTCGGTCCTGGTAAATGGGCAGGCTGCAGGCTTCTTTCAGTCTTCGAGAGGATTGAGGCAGGGTGACTCAATCTCCCCTGCTTTGTTCATTCTGGCGGCAGAATGGGTCTCTAGAAAACTGGCCAAACTTGTGCTTGACTTCCCATCGGTCAGGTATGATCAAAAATCTGATTTTCCTATTCCTAACCTTTCCTATGCTGATGACATGATTGTTTTTTGTAACGGTAATTTGGCTGCAATTAAGAAAGTGTACAAAGTTCTGGGTGAGTACGAGCGTGTCTCTGGCCAGTTGATCAGCGCTGAAAAGAGCTCATTTGTGCTATCCAAATATTGTTCTTCTTCTAAGGTTCAGGCGGTCCACACTGCCACAGGATTTCAGCACGGGTCGCTCCCTATGACTTATTTGGGCTGCCCGCTGTATACTGGTAATAAAAAACAATCATTGTTCGGTGGTCTTATTGGGAAAATTAGAGGAAGGCTGATGGGATGGGAACGAATCAATCTTTCGCCTGGGGGGCGACTCACGTTGGTTAAGAGTGTTCTTTCCACAATGCCGCTATACTTGATGCAGGTGCTGCAACCGCCTAAGGGAATTCTGAAGAAAATTGAGATCATGATGAATAGTTTCTATTGGGGCAAATTTGGCAAGCACAGTAAGATCCTTTGGTGCAAATGGAAGGACATTTGCTTTCCATTTCAGGAAGGTGGAATTGGCGCCAGGCGTCTGTCCGACATGGTGGACTGTTTCTCTCATCGTCTGTGGTGGAACTTCAGGAAGCAGGACTCCCTCTGGGCTCAATTCCTATGGGCTCGGTACTGTAAGGGAATTCACCCCTCTCAGGCGTCGGCTACTGTGCATAGCTCGGCAATCTGGAAAAGAATGTGCTCGGCTAAAGATAAGACTGAGTCACTCATCTTTTGGCAGCTCGGCACTGGGGATATTTCATTCTGGTCGGATCATTGGTCGCTCGAGGGGCCCTGCGTCAGCTGGTTGCTCGGGATACTTACCCCTCGGTCAGAGTTAGGGATTTCTGGAACAGTGGGTACTGGGACACTTCTAAGCTTAACGAGGTCTTACCGAATCACTTGGTGCAGAAAATTTTGGCGGTTCCGATTGGCACTGACAACAATAAGTTGCTTTGGAAAAGGGAGTCAAATGGCATCTTCTCAATTAAATCGATTTGGGAGGAAATTCGGGTGAGAAGGACTAAGCAGGACCTTATGGCAAAGCTATGGAGTCCCCAGCTTACACCTACCATCTCAATTTTTGTGTGGAGATTATTACACAACTGGATTTCGGTGGATCGCAGAATCAAGTCGAAAGAGTTTTCATTTGCTTCCAAGTGTACATGCTGCAGGCAAGAGGAGGATGTTGCGCATCTTTTCTTGACTGGTTTCAAGGCTCGGCGTATTTGGGATTTTTTCGGTAGATTGTTTCGGCTGGTGATACCAAATACCACGCAAGTATCGGTTATGCTGAGTCATTGGCATAATTCGGTACATGTCTTGGGTAAAGGCAACATTCGAAGTATTCTCCCAATGCTGGTCCTCTGGTACATTTGGGATGCTCGCAATAACTACAGATACCGAAATAAACGGTTTGTGGTGAGAGGGGTAAGAATTTGGCAGCATGTGTACGTCCTGTTTCAGAGTGGGCTTTTGCCTGTCAAACTTTGGCGTGGGAGCGTGCATGTTGCTGGTTTCTTTGGCTTAACCATCCACTACAGACGGGTGCCGAAGATTTACACTGTTCGGTGGATTAAGCCTCCGGTGGGCTGGATAAAAATCAACACTGATGGGGCTTCAAAGGGTAATCCAAGTTCGGCTGGAGCTGGCGGCATTGCTAGGGACTCCAATGGTAAGGTGTGCTTTGCATATTATTCTTATCTTGGTATTCAATCTAACAATTTTGCAGAGCTCTCGGCAATCCTGGAGGGCCTTCGGATTGCTATCGGCCGGGGGTATCAGAAGATTTGGATCGAGAGTGATTCGAGTGTGGTTCTGAGGCAAATTGAGGAAGGCGGCACAATATCTTGGGACAAGCAACACCTACTGATGAAAATCCGTGCATTCATGGATGTGGCTATCATTCGCTGGTCACACATTTTCCGAGAGGGCAATGCCGCAGCCGATTTCTTGGCCAATCGGGCCTGTGAGGAGTTCGGTCATGGTTTCTTTGAGCCACAGGACATTCAGGGGAAGTTACTTGGTCTCGTCCGAGTTGATAGGCTTGATCTCCCTTATTTTCGTTTTAAATATGATTTACAAAATTAAGTATAAGGGACTTTCGAATTTTATGGTGGTTTGCATAAGTTGCTAGGCGATTTTTGGTTTTGTCAATTTCAATTTTGATGGTTTGTTGAGTGTTTACAGGGGTGATGTGTTGCGGATCCGGAGCGGAGGGCAGCTGCGCGTCCCGCCTGTGCTGCCGCGCGCGCGCTCGCTAACCCTCGGCAGTCTGTGCGCGCATCTCCCGAGCGCATGTGCGCAGCGCGCCCGCGTGCCTGCCGAGCGCCTGCCGAGTGCGCAGCGCGCGCGCGCGACCCCCTGCCGAGAGCCTGCCGAGAGGCTACCGAGCGCCTGCCGAGAGCCTTCCGAGCGCATCCCGAGTGCCTGCCGAGAGCCTTCCGGATGCCTGCCGAGTGCCTGCCGAGCGCCTGGGCAGCGCCCGAGCGCATGCGCTTCGCTTGGCCGATGCTGGGCCTGCGCACCTGACCCTCTGTCGGGCCCACAATGGTTTGGTCTCGGGATTGACTTAGGTCTCCCAGTCTGTAACTTTATGATTTTGACGGTTTCCTATGTACATGCGGTCCGGAATCCTGAGGATAACTCAGTGGGGATTGATTTTTATCTCCCAGACTTAAACTTAAGGTATTTGACGGCTCTCTTGGTACATACTGTCCGTTTCGTGGAGAAACATCAATGGCACACACCGATGATTTTGATTGAGGTGAGGTGCATCTCCATGAGTGTTGAGCTTGCTCCGCTAGATGGTAACTTATGGGAATTGACGGAATTTTTTGTACATTTTGCCCATTTCGTGGAGAAACATCAAAGGCACACACCAATGATTGTGATTGAGGTGCGGTGCATCTCCACGGGTGTTGAGCTCGCTCCACCACATGGTTCCTGCGGTATGGAGAAACATCAATGGCACACACCGATGATTGTGATTGAGGTGAGGTGCGTCTCCATGAGTGTTGAGCTTGCTCCACTTTCTTCGAACCTAATGTACTTGACGGATTCTTTTGGTCTTTCTGATTGTTTTTTGTTGGTGAGGGAAATAAGAGCGTACCCTGGAAAAGACACCCACATGCAAAAGTCAGTGGGGGAAATACAAAGGGGAAGCTGGAAAAAACACTCACCCTAGACTTAATTTTTATCATGTTTTGGTTAGGTTAGCTGATTTGGATAGGTTAGTTTGCCTTCTGCTGCATGATAGGGTAGTTGTTAGGCTTGCATTTTTATTGCATTTTCTCTTTTTGTTCGGTTGGTTCTGGATTTGTAGCTTTCAAATATTTGGTTGGTGGTTTTTTCACTTGAAGTTCGCGCACTCCGACGGTGCCGAGTTCCGCGCGCGCAGGCCTACCTGCCTCGTGCGCGCGCTTGCCTTGTCCGCGCGGCACGCCAGTGCTTGGCACGCGCGCGCTTCCTCGCCGCGTGCATTTGTGCCGTGAGAGCCTCGCACAGCGCGCTCGCATGCCTCGACCGCGCACGCATGCCTCTACCAAGGCTCGCGCGCCAGCCTGGCCTGCGCCCTGCGCGCGCGCGCTCCGTCCCCTGCGCCCGCGCGCCCGCCCGCGCCTGTCTGCAGCGCTCCCGCGCCCGCTCGCAGCGCCCGCCCGCGCTTCTCGCCTTGGCCGCGCGCCTAGCGCCCGCGCGCCCGCCCCTTGCGCCCCCGCGCGCATGTCCGAAACCGCGCACCCCGCGCGCCCGTCCGCAGCGTCCGCGAGCCGGATCTCTGTGCCCGCGCGCCTGGCGCCCGCCCGCGTCCCGCGCGCCCGCCCGATAGGCCTGCACGCTCGACCACAGCGCCCGCGCGCTCTCGCTGCGCCCGCTCGCGCTTGTCGCGCGTTCCTTGTGTTTTTCATGCTTGATTTCCTCTGCACGTGCACTTGGTTTCATATGTTCGATTGCCCGAAGATTTGTTCGCATTTTCCCGAGAGTTACTTTAATTTTTGTTACTTGCCTTTTTGTTTTAGTCTTTTTGGTTTTAGGCGCCTGTTTTGCCTTCGGTTCATTTTATTTTTTAAGTTTAGATGGTCCATTTTTGACTGTCTTCTGATGTACTTTGGGGTTTTCTCCATTTGAGTTTTTTCGTTATATATGAGGTGGGGGCCTCCCTAAAAACCCCACGGTCCGTATTTTCGGCCGGTTTCCGTTACAAAAAAAAAAAAAAAAAACCCTAAACCCTAAACCCTAAATAAAATAAAATAAAAAATAAATAAATAAAATAAATAAACTAAACAATAAATAAATAAATAAACTAAATAAAAAAAATAAACTAAATAAATAAATAAATAAAAATAAATAAACATAAATAAATAAAATAAAAATAAATAAATAAACTAAACCTATTCATTCTGGCTGCAGAATGGCTCTCCAGAAAGCTTGATAATCTCGCGCTTGCTTACCCCTCGGTCAGATATGATCATAGCGCGTTGATTTTGGTTTCCCACCTGGCTTATGCTGATGATACGATTTGGGGGAATATCAGCGGGTCTCTGGTCAGCTTATCAGTGCCGAAAAGAGCTCTTTTGTTCTCTCCAAGTACTGTTCCCCTAAAAAGATCCAAGCAGTGCACCGAGCGACTGGTTTTCAGCATGGTTCCCTGCCGATGACATATTTGGGATGTCCGCTCTACACTGGGAATAAGAAGCAATCTCTGTTTGCTGGCCTTCTCGATAAGATCAGGGGTCGTTTGATGGGATGGGAGAGAATTCATCTCTCCCCTGGAGGACGGCTCACTCTGGCAAAGAGCGTTCTCTCTACGATGCCTCTCTACTTGATACAGGCTTTGCAGCCTCCGAAAGGCATTATAAAGAGGATTGAGCGTATGATGAACAGTTTCTACTGGGGAAAATACGGCTCCAAAACAAAGATCTTGTGGTGTAAATGGAAGGACATCTGTTTCCCTTTCCAGGAAGGAGGTGTGGGGGCAAGACGCCTGTCAGACATGGTGGACTGCTTCTCGTATCGACTTTGGTGGAATTTCAGGACTAGGGAGTCTCTTTGGGCTCAATTTATGGCGGATCGGTATTGTAAAGGGATTCATCCTGCTCAGGCATCTGCTAGTATCCACAGTTCTGCGATTTGGAAATGACTTTGCTCTGTTAGCGACAAGGCGGAGTCGCTGCTTTTTTGGCAGCTTAGCTCGGGCGATATCTCCTTCTGGTCAGATCATTGGCTCCACGAAGGACCACTCTGCCAGCTGGCCACCGCTGATTCATATAGCTCTGTGAAAGTCAAGCATTTCTGGAGCAACGGACATTGGGATCATGTCAAGCTGAATGCAGCTCTTCCATCGACTTTGGTTCAAAAGGTGATGTCTATCCCTATCTGTTGTGGGGAGGACAAGCTTCTGTGGAAGCTCGAGTCTGATGGGATGTTTTCCATCAAGTCCATTTGGGAAGATATTCGAGAAAAAAGGGAGGTTCAGTCTCTTATGTCCAAAATTTGGAGTCCTCAGCTTACTCCTACGATCTCCATCTTCGTGTGGCGGCTGTTGCATAATTGGGTGTCGGTGGATAGCAGGATAAAGTCGAAGGGGTATTCTTTTCCTTCCAAGTGCGCTTGTTGTAGTCAGGAAGAGGACATCAGTCATCTCTTCTTGACGGGCTTCAAGGCAAGGAAGATCTGGGGCTTCTTCGCTCGACTGTTTCATATCACCCTCCCCAACACTGCTCAGGTTCCGGTCATGCTGAGTCACTGGCATAATTCTGTTGATTTCTTGGGCAAGGGTAACATCAGAAGCATCATTCCCCTGCTTATCCTCTGGTATATTTAGGACGCACGTAATAACCACAGATACAGAAATAAGAGGTTCGTGGTTAGTGTGATTGTGCAGCGGATCTGGCAACATGTATATATCCTGTTTCAGAATGGCCTTCTTCCGGTTCGTCTCTGGCATGGGAGCACTCATGTGGCTGGTTTCTTTGGCTTTACAATTCACTACCGGAGGATTCAGAGGATATATAGGGTCAGATGGAGTAGGCCACCAGAGGATTGGATTAAGATCAACACAGATGGTGCATCAAAGGGAAATCCGGGGCCTTCTGGAGCTGGCGGCATTGCTAGGGACTCCACTGGTAAAGTCTGTTTTGCATTTTATACGTTTCTTGGTGTGAAATCTAACAACTTTGCAGAGCTGTGGGGTATCCTGGAAGGGTTACAGATTGCAATTGGCAGAGGGCACCAGCACATTTGGGTTGAGAGTGATTCCAGTGTTGTTCTTAGGCAAATCAAAGAAGGAGATACTATTTCTTGGGAGAAACAGCACTTGCTGATGAAGATTCGAGCGTTCATGGATGTGGCTGTCATTAGATGGTCCCATATTTACCGAGAAGGGAATGCTACTGCGGACCACTTGGCAAATCGAGCTTGTAATGAGCTTGCGAGTCGAGTGTTGGAGCCGCCGGATATCCAAGGAAAGTTGCTCGGCATCGTTCGAGTAGATAAGCTTGATCTTCCCTACTTTCGGTTTAAATATGATCTACTTAATTAATCTTCTTTCGCTGATAGTGCGTTGCTTTGTCATTTGCCAGTTTGATGGTTTGCTTAGTGGTTGCAGGTTTCTTAGTCTTAAGACTTGCTCGGGGATTTATCTTTGGACGGGTTTTGGCTTGGAAATGGGGATAGACTCTGCTCTCCCAGTCTGCAACTTAATGCACTTGATGGATAACTTTGTACACGATGCCGTGCTTGCCGAGCCTTGTCACTATGGGACTGACTCATGTGTCCTAGTCTGGAACTTCATGTACTTGACGGTATTCTCTGTACATATTGCCCGTTACGTGGAGAAATATCAATGGCACACACCGATGATTCTGATTGAGGTGAGGTGCATCTCCATGGGTGTTGAGCTTGCTCCACCAGATAGGTACTCCTATGATTTGACTGCTATTTATGTACACATTGCCCGTTTCGTGGAGAAACATCAATGGCACACACCGATGATTATGATTGAGGTGAGGTGCGTCTCCATGGGTGTTGAGCTTGCTCCACCAGTCTGGAACTTGATGGATTGGATGGATCATTTGGTACATACTGTCCGAGTCGTGGAGAAACATCAATGGCACACACCGATGATTATGCCCTTATGCAGTAAAGAAAGCAAGTGAGGCGGGCTAAGATTCCATTCGAAGTAACAGGATTCGATGTTGCACCATTTTCAACTCTTATCGGGATCCGGAGTTTTTTGAGAAAAGGTCCCTTCCCTCATGAGGTGAGGTACATCTCCATGGGTGTTGAGCTTGCTCCACCAGATTGTTACTTCTATGATTTGACGGCTACTTATGTACATATTGCCCGTTTCGTGTAGAAACATCAATGGCACACACCGATGATTATGATTGAGGTGAGGTGCGTCTCCATGGGTGTTGAGCTTGCTCCACCAGTCTGGAACTTGATGGATTTGATGGATCATTTGGTACATACTGTCCGAGTCGTGGAGAATCATCAATGGCACACACCGATGATTTTGATTGAGGTGAGGTGCATCTCCACGGGTGTCGAGCTTGCTCCACCAATTTGCTGTCCCTGTCGGTTCCAACTTGGGGACTATGTCGTCTCCCGGCTCTTTTGTTGGGACTAGTTTGAGCTGAGTTGCTGTTGGATGTTTGCTGATTGCCGCATTATTGAGCCTTGGCCTATCTCTGCGGTTCTTCTGATTGAGGGGGTCTCGTATACCTTGTTGTTTTTGTCCTTGGGTCCTCCCTTGCTGATTTGGAGTTCCCTTTGCGGTGCTGCGACGGTTCAGATTGAGGATTCATCTCACTATAGATGGAAGCTTTTTTTCATGTTTAGTGTGTTAAATTCTGTATTTTTGCTTCATGATTTTTCCCTTAGGCATTGGCGTACTGTTTTTCTGCGTTTGTATTGCCCTCGGGTTTGTAGTTTGGTTAGGTTTAGATGGCTTTCCTTTAGCTTTCTCTGGTTGTATTTTGGGGATTTTCCCATTTGACTTTGCTTTGGTTTTCTATATATGAGGTGGGGGCCTCCTGCTTAACCCCACGGCCCGATTTCGGCCGGTTTCTTTAAAAAAAAAAAAAAAAAAACCCTAAACCCTAAACCCTGAAGCAAATATTAAAATGTCATAATTAAAATAATTTTGCACTCACATAAATATAATATGTGTAGAAAAGTGATGGAAAATATTTCATCTAGAAAGTATCAAAGATGATTAAAATATTTATACTTATGTGTATATAATATGTATAAAAGTTATATAATAAAATACTAAGTGGAAAAATAAATATATATGTATTAGTGATTATTATAATCAAGTAACTAGAAGAATATTTCTTACTTGCTAATATATAAAATAATTATTTGCACATAAATTATTTTAACAAGTTAAAATGAATAAATTGCAAATTTCCTCAAATAAATGTGAGCACATAATCATGATGCATGCATGCCGTGATGTGATTATACTAAGTTCGATAATTGATCGGAATTTTTCCGATCGAGATGTTTACCGGTCTAATTTTCGGGCGTTTAAGTTTTGGAGCGTGATAGGATCGGATTTAAAATCTATCGGCCCTAGATTAATCATTAATACAATAGTACCATGTATTTGCCAAAAATAATAAGAACCCCTAAACCTTTTTCTTATGAAATTGAATTTATTTACGAAGCAGTAAAAACAAAGGGGTATCACTTTTCTTGCAAAGTGCGGAGTTCCAGACTTCCAGTGCAATTTGGCAGCAGGTACACCCGCACCCGCACCCCCACCCCCACCCCCACCCTCCTCTCTCTTACAAGTTACAACACTCCAAATCTTACTCTGCAAGAACACCAACACTGTCACTCCTTTCTTGATACAGCCAAATTCGCTTAAAAAATAAGACATATAGGAGGTCTGTTGTATACTTGTATAGTTTTCCTGGAGAACCCCTCGTAAAGTTCATGTGCAAGTATGGAGGAGGAGATCTGAGACGGGAGATAGAGACCCTTAATGATGGCAACAGGACGCTTGCTTAAAAAAGCGGTGGTTCCGAGTAGTTGTCTATACTCCGAGATTCAGGTGAATGTGGTCTTCTTAACTCTCATTTTCGTCTTTCCTCATTAAGGATTTCATGCCATCAATTCCAAGATTTTCAATCCTGTGGGAAGTTTCTAAAATGAAGATAAGGAGGATGTAAACTAAAAGAGCTTTGAGTTGTTCAGGTGAAAAATATCGAAGATTTCTTATTCAAATTGCGCTGTGGACCAGAGGTTTAGCTAATGCCTTTTATCTGAGTTATAAATTAGAAATTTTGTTTTTTGCCTTGTAATTTATTTGGGTTTTGGTGTTGTCTCAATTGACAAATGAGATGTTTTGCAGGATTTAGACTGTGTAGTTTAAAAATAAGTTCTTTATCAGTGGATTAGTCTAGATAGGTTAGAACAGCATCTTTCAATTCTTGGGTTAGGACAAAATTACTGGATTACATAGACTATGCTATATCTATGATAATATTGGATAGTTGTAGCGAAGAGTCAAAGAACATTGAGTCTTCTCTGATGACGAGGGGTGTTGGAGATGGGATACTTAAGGATGTGAATGGTAACATTAGTGAGCACGTGCGCAATCACATTCATTTGACAAATTGCATTCATCTGAAGAACCATATGCATAAACATAGTCCCATATTGGGTGATATGGCCCTTATGAGGGAGCTTGTTGTCCTCCAGAGATCAAGATCTCTAAGGGATCCTTCTGCAAGTCCACCTTCATGGCAGAGGCACTCTCCTGATGATGACTTGGTCTCTAGAAGACGATCAGTCGGCATAGATCGTCCCATAGCTGCAATTGGAAACTCAGAATTGAGAGACAAGAAGAGTAGACAAGATAGGCACCTTAAGACCCTGTCTGAGCAATTGAAAGATGTTAACGCCCCAGCTGAAAGTGATGATGTGGGAGTGAACAGGTTTAGAAGAAGTCGGGCTGAGACACAAAATCAAATGTCTGTGGCCTCTAATTCATTTGATCAGAATGTAAATGGCTGTGGCATTCCTTGGAACTGGTCAAGGATTCATCACAAAGGGAAGTCGTTTCTCGACATGGCTGGACGAAGCCTTTCTTGTGGTATATCTGAATCAAGATTTAGGAAAGGTGATGATATGATGATGCCTGTCATGTCAGAACACTCCAGTTCATCTACTAAATCTGAAGCTCTGCCATTACTTGTTGATGCTAATTGGGTTCACGACTATTCTGGAGAGTTAGGCATTTTTGCTGACAATCTGCTGAACCAACAAACTGATGATTGTGACAAACACAGAGTCCGAAAGAAGCATAGCCATCAAAATCTCACTCAAAAATATACACCAACAACTTTCAGAGATTTGATTGGTCAGAACTTAGTGGTGCAAGCTCTCTCCAATGCTATTGCCAGAAGGAAAGTTGGGTTGCTTTATTTGTTTTATGGGCCCCACGGGACGGGCAAAACTTCTTGTGCCCGTATCTTTGCCAGAGCTTTGAATTGCCAGTCCATAGAGCATCCAAAGCCTTGTGGATATTGCAGCTCTTGCACGGGGAAGAGAAGAAATGTAAGAGAAATAGGTTCCGTTAGTAATATTGACTTTGAAAGAATAATTGAACTTGTTGACAATGTGATTAATGCTTCTTCCCAGCTTGTAAAAGAATACAAAGTCTTCATATTGGATGAATGTGATACTTTGTCTTCTGAATGTTGGAGTGCTATCTTGAAGGTTATTGATCGAGCCCCAAGGCGTGTTGTTTTTGTCCTTGTTTGCTCAAGTCTTGATGCCTTACCTCATGTAATAATATCCAGGTGCCAGAAATTCTTTTTCCTAAAGTTGAAGGATGCAGACATAATATATACTTTGCAGTGGATAGCAACCAAAGAAGATTTAGAAATTGATAAGGATGCCCTGAAGCTTATTGCATCAAGGTCTGATGGATCTCTGAGGGATGCTCAAATGACTTTGGAACAATTGAGTTTACTTGGGAAGAGAATATCACTTAGCCTTGTACAGGAACTGGTATGTTTCTACAACTTGTATGGACTATTCCTGATAATTGGCATGAAATAGGTACAATCTTTTTGCTGTTATATAGGCTGGGCTTATTTCAGACGACAAGTTAGTAGATCTGCTGGATTTAGCATTATCTGCTGACACTGTGAACACAGTAAAGAATCTGAGAGATATCATGGAATGTGGAGTTGAGCCGTTGGGGTTAATGTCACAGCTTGCTACTGTCATAACTGATATTCTTGCAGGAAGCTATGATTTCATGAAAGAAAGGGCTACAAGGAAGTTTTTCAGGGACCAAGCACGTAAGCCTGCCCTATATATATATATATATATATATGTATATGCTTAATACATAAATAAGCCTTATGGACACTCATGAATGTGTGTGGTTTGCAGTATCGAAAGAAGATATGGAAAAGCTTCGTCAAGCACTGAAGACATTGTCTGAAGCAGAAAAGCAGCTGCGAGTGTCAAATGATAAGATGACTTGGCTAACAGCTGCTCTGCTGCAACTGGCTCCTGACCAACACTACATGCTAACCACTTCCTCTGCTCATACTAATCCACTTGTCTCTGTCTTAACGGAGAGGCCTCGAAAAAGAAACTCGGAAATGCCAGCTGGAGATTCAGGGAATGTCCATTTCAATGCTAAGTTGAAGGGTAGTATTGATGGAAATGAAGGTGCTATTGAAGAAATTTGGTTGGAAGTGCTTGAAAAGATTCCAATTAGCAGTATAAAAGAGCTCATGTATCAGCAAGGAAAGCTCATCTCTGTCAGTTATGGAGCAGGTACTATTATTGCTTTAAAATGACTAGTTTGAATTTGTTTGTATATATCTTTTGCACCAAAAAAAAAAAAAAGAATTTGTTTGTATAAAAATATCTTAAAGAGAGCTGGCCCTATTTCAGCTCCAACAGTGCAATTGCTGTTCAAGTCTCAGGCAGCAAAATCTAAGGCAGAAAAATTCCGATCACACATCTTACAAGCATTTGAGTCTGTTCTTAGATCCCCAGTGACCATCGAGATGAGAAATGATGTTGCAGTGGGCCCGATTCTGCTTCCACCACCCACTCATGAAATTGTTGAAATTGAATCTTCTCCAAGAGAGTCTAATCAAAAGATATCTGCTTTGTTAGATGAGAAAAGTCCGAATCTTAGCCTTGTTAGAAGCAAGGTATCACTTGCTCATGTCATTGAGCAAGCTGACGGATCTTCACAACATAGTGGATGGTCAAGGCGAAAAGCAGTTTCAATTGCTGAAAAGCTCGAACAAGAAAACTTGTATGCATTGCTAGAAGAACCAACCAACCTCTCTCTATATATAAAGTTTAATAACCACTCATAAATAATTATGTTATAGTAATTTTGGTTTGTTGCTCGTAATTAGGGAACTGGAACCAAGATCAAGGAGGTTGCTCTGTTGGAACCCACCAAAAGTAACCCGTCGAAAGGTAAGCAGGATGAAATAAAACAATCTTATGTTTGGATTTGAAAATATATGCGGTATTCGGTTTTGCATATTTATGAGCGGATTTGTTAATGTTTGCAGTTTTCACGTTTGAAAATCAGAACAAGGAAGCCACAAGCTTTATTGAAATTTGTCTGGTGTGGGAAGTGTGTCTCTGGTAGGTCTCCAAGGTCAAGATAATGTTTCATACTGGAGAGATATCAGAGCCGGTTAATTAGATTTAGGAATTCTATTTATTGAGTAGAAATAAAGTAGAATAGATCTTACAGTTCATTCAACCACTTGACCAGTATCGTACAGTCAGAAACAGGAGCCATCATGTAAAATGACAATGTTGTTGAATTTTGTTCTGTAGGAAGTTGGTATTTAAATAAGAGTACGATTAATATATCAATTGCATGTTCTCAATCAAAATAACCAAAAAAACAAAAAAAACAAAGTCTTATACGGTCAAGTACTCAGGTCAAAGCTACAAATACGATTAACATCACTGTTGGGGCAAGCTGCGACCAATAGGACACATTCTGCTTCGCCATTCATGTTTGTCTAAAAGAATGATACAACCTGTAAAGTTAAATATAATGGTCCATTTTTGACAGTGCATAATTCAGTCAAAACTTATTTGATCATCGGAAAATATTATGGCATTCGAAAGTGAAACAACAATCAGACCGAGATGAAGGTACAGACAGGAAAGAATTCATTACAACTAGTACTATCATTATAGTAGAAAATAATGGATTAATTTTGTGAAAATAAGGCATGACAGAAAAGTAGGATAAAAAGTGGGGAGAACTCACAAGATCTAAAAGGGTTTTGGGGTTTCTTTTGAAATAAATAAAAAAGGCAACCATGTCCCTCTTAAACACTCTAACCGCCCCTAACCGTCTAAGCCCTATACTCCATTATTCATCTCCACTTTCAACCTCAACAAAACCTACTGGCCTCTTCCATTTTCATATAATAATATAATTATTCCTTTAATGAGATCTGAAGAAAATATAGTAATATGAACAAGTACTGGGGTAGAAAGAATGATACCAAGCCACCTTCTTCTTCATCTTCTCCAACCTCTATAATTTCTAATTTGTTCTCCAAGTCCAAGTTGAAGCTGCTTAATAATTCACCAAAGCCGACGATCAAACCAAATTTCCCGATTACTCCTCCAATTTCATCTGGTTGGGGAGAAGGGAGATTCTACAGCATGGATGAGGATGATGCTTATTGGAGGCTCTCCTTTGGAGATGAAAGCAGGATGGTTCAAGGCAGGAGGAGCACAGGTGGAATCAACGTCAACCCTCTTTGGTATGATAATCATCATCATGTTCCTGCAGATGAGATCATGCCCACAAATGAAAAATACAAAAACTTCAATGAGATGGTGTCAGACATAAGGAAGATGAGGGAAAGGCATCCGAATCATCATCATCATCAAAGAGATGTTTATCCAGTAGAGTCAGATTGTGTGTTTGAGCCTCATGTCATTCCAATTTCAGAACTCAAGAAACTCAAGGAAATAAAGGTCAAAATGGAGTATCAGAACAAGTCAAGTAGAAACAGGGTGAAAGCAACATATTCCCCAAGAACGGAATGCAAAATTAGAGCACTTGAAGACATGAAGAAAGCAAGAAAGAAGAAGAAGGAAATAGTGGAGGAAAAGGCTAAAAGCAATATGCTAGATAGCTTTGCGGTGGTAAAGAGTTCATTTAATCCACAAAAGGACTTCAGAGATTCAATGGTTGAGATGATAAGGGAGAAAGGAATAGCAGAGCCTGAAGAGCTTGAACAACTCTTAGCTTGTTATCTAACATTGAACTCTGATGAGTATCATGATCTCATCATCAAGGTCTTCCGCCAACTATGGTCTGATATCCATTCTCAATGTCTTCATTAGTAAACAATTTCTTAGATTGTCAATAATATTACCTTTCTTAACTCATAAATGTTGTGTTATTTATGGATTTGAACTATGATTTTCTGTTTTAAGAAATTGTTCCTTCACTTCTGTTCAAATCTTGATTAATGAATGCTGCTGCATCAAAATGTTAATCAACATCTACAACTATTTTCAGCAAAAAAGTTACCTAAACAGGATAGAGGGTGTTTTGGGCATTTGAGAAGGGTACTCCAAAATTGTTATTGATACTCCGCTCCAATCTCAAAACTATTGTTGAAAAGTTGACTGATACTCATTCGTAATTCTTACAACACGCTTTTAATTGATGTTGGAAAGGCTGACCCGACTCATTTCGGAAAATAGGTAATTGGTTTCTCCATATTATTCAAAAACATAAGAATATTCGCAGAGAAAAATAGGAGAGAAAAAAAAATTCTCTCTATTTTTTAGAAAAATAAAACCGAGTAAAAACAGACCATGAGGTTTTTACCAAGCCCTTCACTTAAAATATAAACTATTCATAAAGCAAAAACAATAAGCACTCTAAGCCGATAAACACAAAAAAATGTGAAATAAAGAGATACAAAGTCTTCATAAGCTCCAAAAACTTGCTTTTGGGATTCAAGAGTACAAGCACAATTTGTCTTTACCAATTAACATAGTCACACAACATTCGTATTTTTACTTGGATCGACCATTTATGGAACACGTGCTCAGCAGGTCTGGTTGTTATCTGCCATCTAATGAACACGTGTTAAAAAATAATAATTTTTAACTACATTAAAACAAATTAAGAAAATTCAAATAGAAAAAAAAATTAAAGTAAACATAAAAATATCATATAAACTGAAATAAATGTGTTTAAAATTAAAAAAAACAAATTTAATTTTCCAAATTTTATCAAAAAAAATAATTAAATGAATTATATAAATGTCTTATAGTAATTAAATTAGTAAATTTAAAATAATTAGTTTGCTTTAGATTTTAACAAGTATAAGTAATATTTGTAAAAAAAATGTGCTATTTTGATAAGTTTTTTTTTTTTTGAAATCTGCTATTTTGATAAGTTAATAAAGTTACTTTTTATTTGTTAACAAAAATGGCCAATTAGGTCATTTGAAGGTTGCAGTTTCGAGACCTGCATGGGCCAATTTATTTAATATTTTTTTCCTCTAATGGCACACAAAGACTTCTGATGAGCAATTTATTTAATATTTTTTTCCTCTGATGGCACACAAAGACTTCTGATGAGCAAGATTAAGATTATCTTTCCCCGATCAAGAATGTTATTTATTTAGACAATTTTTGGCCACAGATTAGCAGTAAAGTTGCCTAACTACGCATTTCATCTGCTACTTGTGTTTTAACATTTAACTTCATGGGTAAACAGTGAGACTGAGAGAGATCAATGTATATCTCAAAATGACAATAGAAGAAGTTACTTTTAAAAGGCAAATTTGGACATATCACAAACCTTTTTCTTTTCACATTGAACACAATCTGTTCAATACGGTATAATTTGCTCTGCAAAAGAAACCTAAATCAAGAAATAAAGTATAAAAAGCAATTCTACTGAATTCTCCCCTTGAGATCAGCTAGGTACAGCTTGACAACGTCCCTGGTATCCTCGACCTCTTCACATGCTCCAAAGAACCCAATCAATCTCTTCAATTCCTCATCTCGAAGATCATCCATAAAGGGCTTAATTGGGACGGCATTATCAGGCTGAAACTCATACGAATTAGGATTATCATCCACAATCATCACATTGTTGAGCTCCCTCCCTATATCAGACAGATCCTTAACAAATTTTCCATCGACTCTTTTGCACGAATCACGGTAAAACCGATGCGTTATCAGCTTCCTCCAGTCTAGCTTATCCAGCACAAGCGAAGCATACTCTTCAATCCCAGCAGTGAACACCGCAATCTCAAAATTTTTACTCAGAAAATCCAAGAATTCATCCACAAATGGCCTCTTCAGAACATAAAATTCAACCTTTTCTCCTTCAATCACCGGCCTAACCACAAAATCGTACCTTTCTGGAGGAATGTTGGCCGTTGAATGCACCAAAGTCTCATCCAAGTCGAGAAAGATGGTTTTTTTGTGAGGAGAAAGCAGTGGAGGGAGTGTAATTCTGTCATTGAACAGAGACCTTCGGACGGCGGGGGGATTTGCGGGAACTTTTTCGAGGAATTGGTAACCCTTCTTGCGTGGGATTTTCTTAGGGGTGGCAATACGAGCTAATTTTGTAAAGATCTTGATGAGGCGGCGTTGGCAAGTATAAATCGATTTGTTAATGGAAGCAACCACCACGGAGGCAGCGGCAGCTGTGGCATTTTTAATGGGAGACTTCCTGCGGCGATGATGGTGGTTTGGGAGGTTTTTGCGGTTCCTGAGAGACTTTGTGGGGGTTCGCTTAACAATCTTGGACACCATGGCCTTAACTCTTAAGAAAGAAGAGAAATTAGCGAGAGAAAATTTTCAACTGAGAGAGAGAAAGTTAAGAGTTTGTGCGTGTAGGGCGGTTTTAGGGGCGGCGGTCTGGCTGAGATAAAAAAACTTTTAAACATTAGGCTCGGGTGTAACGGTCGAATTTATTTCAGGTTTGGAACCAAACCCAAATTAACGGTAAAGAAATTGAAAGATGAGTCAGTCTCAGTCCTGGAGTGAACTATTTACAGCTGGCCAAGTTCAAATCCCTTGCGCGGGTATAGTGTATTTTGCTGTCTATCAACAGACAACAAATCACTTTTTGTGGCCGTATGATATGAGCCCAAGTCCATACTTTTGCACATGTTCAAACAAAGTTTATTGCCTTGGGAAAAATATATATGTCAGACTCCAAGTTATTAAACAAGGCTTGGGATAGAATGCATTCGTTGAAAAGCTAAAAAACATATTGAATCAGACAGAGAACTCAATGGTATTAAGAGTATATTCAATTTCGCTGTATCTTGTTTCCTGTGTCTTATACGCCCATAAATATGAATAATTAATTGTAAGCATCATTTCCATACCTGTGTTTTGGCTTCAGAGTTGCATATTTACAAATCTGTGCCTGATCAAATTGGAAATGATATTTGTAAATTTAGAACCCAATAAGAGGAGATTGTAAAATTACACATAATTGCAAAGTGATTGGCTTTTAGAGATTTAAGTGGGTACAAAAACAGAGAGAAATATCCATTATTCTTGTTTGAGCTAACTTTTTGCACTTCTTGGAGTTTTAACTTGGAGCTGGATGATTATTCCTTGAAGCAACTCCACAAGTAGCTCCCCTCAGTCTTATTTTACATATAATGATGGGTTTGCAGCAGCCAGCAGAGAAGAGCGAAAAATATCTCGATTGTAATGATTGCCTTGCTAATCCATACAAATAAGATTTTCTTCCAAAACCACAACAATCTTTTCAGCAGAGGAAGTTATGATTCCAGGATTAGAGATGCATTGCCATCATATATTTCAGGAATACCTGCTGCACCAGACTGGTATTCAGCTTGCTGTTCAATTACCACCCTTAAGCACGCAGTTGGTATGTCACCTTTATTTCCACATTCTGGATTGCTGATGACCAAAAGTTGGGGTGCATGACGTAATTGACCCTTCATTTCCACATTCTGGCTGCTGATGTATATTCAGTTCAAATTGGAGCTACCTTAAGGAAAGTCAGCAGAAGCCGTATTGACTCACTTCTAAATTGCAACATCCACGGACGCCTTGAACTTGCAAGGATATTACCATCATCAGCAAGGCAATCTACTCTCACCTTCAAGGAACAACCAAAAACATTAATCATAAGTTAGACAAGAAAAAAAAACAATCATAATATTATTTGCACAGATCAAGTTTGGCTTTAGGAGAGATTTTGCACCAAAACACAATACAAGTATATTTTACATGCATACTCCCTATTCCTATACAAGGGTTGAAGTAGATGAATTTCTGATTGGGAAAAGCTACACTTGTATTGTTTCAGTAATAAAAGTCGGCCCATCATGAGACATAACTAGGAACAGTTGGTCTGAAGATTACTGATTAGCAACTCTTATCAACTTAACTATATGTAAGTTTTCATATGAATCCAAGCATTACAACTTACAAGCTCATACAGAATATTTCTCACTGAGTCTAGTTTATGCACAATGATTTCATGGGAAAAAGGTAAGAAACAATTATTATAACACTCAGAACAAGAACAAAAGAATTGCAGTAGCTGATACAACTCATAAAACCATTGAACACAAAATACTCGGAAAATTCCAAGATTTTGGTTGTAACCAGCCTCCAGTAAAGTCAACGAAACAGTAACCTTTAACTTGCGATTAGGTGGTACATACCTTGATTCACTAGTCTTCACAATTTCTGGGGTTTCCTCAAGATATATGTCAGGGCTCAACTCTGGGAGGAGGAGTGTTATTATTGGTAGTTGGTACAAATGCTAAAGGGCTCCTCTCAAGATAATTAAAATTGATCAATCTCCTCTTTATTCTAAAAGGATCCTCCACCACCACCCTTATGTGTATCTCAGCCATAACAAATGCTGATAACAAGAGTCCCACCAACACACCACACACTAGGGGTGCACACGAGCCGAGCCGAGCCGAGTTTGCCCTAAAATATTAGGCTTGAGCTTGAGCTTGACACAAATGAACAAGGCTTGAGCTTGAGCTTGAGCTTGAGATTGACAAACCTGGATTTTTGAGCTTGAGCTTGTCAAGCTGCTTGATTATGTCAGTTTTTGCTCAAGCTCAAGCCTTGTTCAATTTAAAAAAAAATCCACAAGAATATTTCAAAACAAATAAG
Source organism: Verbena officinalis (assembly GCA_958496215.1). Lineage (NCBI taxonomy): Eukaryota > Viridiplantae > Streptophyta > Magnoliopsida > Lamiales > Verbenaceae > Verbena > Verbena officinalis. Next base: position 175,978 of record OY292386.1, read on the forward strand.
CATGTTCATTTTAAATCATGACAAAAAACCCATTTATGTCCAAAAAGCTAATCCAAACCATAGTCCTCATTCAATTTCTGACAATTTAAGTAGCTTTCAAGCATTTTAACATTCATGCCAAAACAAAAAGAGTTCATAAATTTGAAATATAAACAAAACATAAATGTGATGTTGGCAATTCGAAGCTTCAAGCCACCATCAATTAACATCTTCGGTCCTTCCCTCCTTCCTTGAATCCCTGCAAGTCAATTATAAAGGGCATGTTGTCAAGTGTTTCTGCAAACCAGTTAGATAATTACTATATGCAATAATCTTACAATTAGTGTCGCCTATGTTTGAGTTGTTCCTTACTGGTAACTTTGGTATTTGAACAAAAGTTGCCTGGAAATAATCATATAGGAATTAGTTAGTCAAATACATGAAATAGTTCAAGAAAAAATCAACAGGAGAATATGAAAAGAATCAATCAGAATTTCACATATTCACTTTGATACACTTCTGTTAGATTCTCAGTCAGTAACTCAGTATAATATAATAGGTCATAATTCATAATCCATTTCCTTCAACAGAAAAGAAATAGTTCACCAACAACAGAAGATTTAAGTTGAGAAATCATGGAACACAAAAGCTAGATATAAACTAGATAACAGAAAGATAATAGTTAATTCCTAGAAAACAAAACAAACAACATTCAAGCCGAAAACTTCCGTCAAACATTCTCACTGAGGATTCTAAATTACTTATCCAGAATTTGCGTTTAAGAGACATGTAAAAAATAAATAAAAAAATACCTTCGCTGGAGCTTCGACTGTACGCGGCGGCGCTGGAGGGAGCGGAGCTTCGACCGTACGGGGCGCTGGAGGAGGCGGAGCTTCGGCCTTCGGCTGGTGGCCTGGTAGGCGTTGTGGGTGGTTGACGGTGGCTGGTGACAGGTGGGCGGAGAGTGGTTGTCGGCTGTTGGGAGAGGCGCGGCGCTGAGGTGGTGGACCGTAGACGGCGAGGTACTGGTGGTGTTGGGCGATAAGCAGCAAATGTGAGTGGCTGGTGGGCGGAAAGGTGCTGGACGGCGAGGGGTTGGAGGTGATGGACGGCGAGGGGCTGGTGGTGGTCGGCGGCGGGCAGCGAGCAGCGAGGGGTTGGTGGTGGGCGTGGGTAGTGGGTGGTGGGTGGTGGGCGGCTAGGGTTTGAGAGAGTGAAATGGGAGTTACGGGCAGAATGAAGTGGGATTTAAGTTTACATTACTTTTGTTTTTTTTTTTAATTTTATTTTACAAATTAAATTAATAACATTATGTATTATATATAAAATAACAAATAACATATAAATTATGTAAAGCTCGCGAGCCACGATCACATAAGAAAGAGGCTCGGGCTTGGCTTGATCCAAAGTTTGAGCTCGAAAAGACTCGAGTTCGAGTCAAGCCAACTCGAACTCGACTCGCCGGGCTCGCAAGCCGACTCGACTCGCTGTACACCCCTACCACATACATAACCTGCCCACAACAATCCCCAACCGCATCTCAAGCACAGTCTGTGTTCTTTTAACAATTCATATATAAATGGAGAAACAATTTCAAACACAAAGTTCCAAATTCTTTTGATTTTTCTGGACTGAAGAATATCTGTAACCATTAAACAACCCAAACGGATTAAACAGGTGATGTAGTAACCATTTTGGAAACATGTAAAAGCTGAGTAACAAATGAATTTGGAAGCTTATGGACTTATATAACTACACCATTTGACCAATATATATATATATATATATATATATAACCACACCAGCTAAAGTGGGGAAGAGACTTAAATTCGTGGCATGGCTTTCTCTCAAGTTCGATTTAACCTTTACTAAATGCTCACGTGTATTATCATTTACAACCGTTAGAGTAGACTTCTCTTCATTCTTCTCGTCCTTTCCTCCACCAAGAGCACCTTTTGGACATTCCGAGCTGCATTATCCACAGAAACCGAAGTTTCTAATATGCTCTCATATGCCCTAATTTTTAATAACCTTATTCTTTTCCACTCTAGGATTGCGTTTACACTTTCTCTGCCTTTTGCATGAAAATGTGATTTCAGGCGGAAGATCCCACGGAGGCAGGGCTTCATCTCCCTTAGCTGGATTAGGGTTTCCAGCAGAGATGGACAAATCGCCAATCGCCATTAAATTGGATAGGCTCAGAGAGACTGTGAACACAATCCTTGAAAAATGAAAAAGGCACTTCCAGCCTTCCAGGTTCCAATGTCCGACAATCCAACTTTACTACATATGTTTTTTTGTTAATTGTATCAGGAAAATTTGCAAAATGGGGACACTTTTAATCATTGAGTTGCGATTTTGGGACACAAGATCTGAAATTCGCGTAAATGTCTTGTAACTTTGTGTTTTGTAGCAATTTTGGGATTTCGGCGGATTTAATTTCAATTTTTTTCCGGAATACCGTTTGTGTCAATCACGTAATGGTCGGGAAATGGCTTTCTGATTTTATTTTATACATAATAATTTTTTGTAGTGATTTTCTGATTTTATTTTACACGTAATAATTTTTGGTTAAAAACAAATCTTAATCAGAAAACCTAACAAAAAATTTATTACGGTGCAAAATAAAATCAGAAAACCACATCCCGACCATCACGTGATTGACACAAGCGGTATTCCGGACAAAGATTGAAATTACATCCGCCGAAGTCCCAAAATAGCTACAAAACACAATGTTACAGGGTATTTACGCGAATTTTAGATCTTGTGTCCCAAAAATGCAACTTAGTGGTAAAAAGAGTCCCGATTTTACAATTTTTCAATTGTATCAAGAACTCGAAATTGTACTACTCAATCTTTAAATATTTGCATATAAGTATCCAATTTTTAATTAGTTTACATATTTGGTATTCAAATAGAGATCCCATATAATCTAATAGAATATTCCATTAGATTTTAGGGTAAAATTAATTTTTTTGGACAAACATAAGTATAAGGTTTCGATATTAACGACAACGATTAGGATTGATCATACTATATTGTGCAGTTTTGCTCTTTGTCCTCATGAACTTAGGTCATAAATTTCTTCGTGGTTGGAACTTATTTCGGTCTTCTATTCGTATTTTTTTTTGTCTCAAAACGCTGTGCTCTGTCGGTGTTTTCTTTTTTGATTTTCGACTACTTACTACGATATTTTTAAGTTCTTCCAACCATAACTTACTCATCTAACTGTCTAAAAGATCCCCAACTTATTTAGTCCGATTTCACTTAATTTTAACAAGAAAAATAGTATTTGTTGAAAACCATGGAAACATTTCATTAGATTTCGGTGGATTTTGTACTTCGAGTGCCAAAAGGACACATCAATTAAAGGCTGAATACTTTTCATTCCTTATCTACAAAAATTTAAAGGTTGGGTAGGAAAGTGACGACTAGTTAGAGTTGCGACTGAATTTACTTATTTTCTATAATTCAACTTTACAATAGTTGCCTTACAAATTAACTTGTCAGTGATCATTGAGGTGTGATTATTTCAAAATAGTTGAATGCAATTTTCGTCTGAAACTTCAGAGTTGATGTAAATAGACGAAACATCCTGCTGCAGTTGCCACTTGCCAGGAACCACGAAGTCCAATAGGTTTCCACGGGTGATTCTTCTATTATACATCCGCCTTTAATACACAAATATTTTGTTAAGTTTTCTGATTTAGGTAATAATTTATTATTATATGTAAAATAAAATTAAAAAATCACTTCTCGAGCATCACGTGATTAACAGAAGCGGTATTCCGGATAAAAATTGAAATTAAATCCGTCAGAGTCTCAAAATTGCTACAAAATACAAAGTTATAGGGCATTTACGCGAATTTCACATCTTGTGTCCTAAAAATGCAATTCGGTAATAAAAAGTGTCCCGATTTTATAATTTTTCCATAATATATAGCTTGACAAACCTCCCCTATAGAGCGAGTTAGGCCAAGTCCATTAATACCCCCGTCACGCCAGGCCAGGGTCGCGAAATATGCTGGACAAACTGGAGCATGAAATGATTTGCAGGAATGAACATCTGCGATGAGAAACAGGGGTGGAGAGACAAGCCGAGAACCGAACCCACTCTGATACCATGTTGAATTAATGGATTTTGACCTAACTCAACCACCAAAAACTAGCTCAATAGAAGAGGTTTACCAATCTATTATATAGTGAACCTCATATTTTTTATTATTCAATGTGGGATAGTTTAATAATATCTATTTTCATTTTACATAGTAGCCTAGGCTAGTAGCTAGGTTGAGGAAGGAAGATTCGTCAGGTAAAAAAGTCCACCAGGATATTAGATATAATTATTTGCAACTTTATGTCTTTGGTGTAATGTAATATTGTAATGTGTAACCTATAAAATACGACATCATGAATACAGACACAATATGATATAGATTCGATGATATAAATTTTTTTAATATTTTATATTAAAAAAGTATCTAACACAATATTAAATATATGATATGACAGAATACGACATAGGAAAATATAATAAAATATAATTATTAGAACTGTACTGGCATCATAGTATAACAAATGAAGACATGCACGTCGAAAGTGGACTAAATTTGCTCATCTATGACAAGTATATGACACAGAAAAAAAGGGAAGAAAATTCAAAGTTGATAAACTCCGTACAGTTCTTTTCTGGGACATTTAAATGGCAAAAATTAATCAAACAAAGAGTTTTAGATTTTTAGTTAATGAAGTTTTCATCTTCTAACTATTCTTTTAATTATATTATATTATACTAATTTGTTGTGACTTGTGACTTACAAAAAGTTATCATTATTAATTATTGTGGTACTATTTGATGCATCTAATCTAACCGCCTCAAAATAAGCCACCACGGAGAACGACAAATAGTCAAAAAAAAATTTCCTTCTGCTCTCTCCATCCTCTCTTTCTGCATTCTCTAAAGTCTAAATTAAACCCGCATTACACATATGTAGTCTAGATTTGCACTAAATTCTTTGACCCTAAGTTATAAGTCCTCACACTAGTATATTTGCATGCTAATCTTTGCAAATTATTGTATCTTGATGTTTGAGAATGGTGGGCAGAAGCAGGGTTGCTTGTTGGGTTGTTGTAGCATGTTTTTTCGGCTTCTCCAAACTATCCGATTCGCAAGTGCCACAACAAGAAGGTAGGTAACTTATAACTTCTTTCTTTCTCCTTCCCCAAATTTAGCAAGCCTGCTGTTTTTCTGGGTGCTTAATTTTAAGTACTTTTAGTATGTTATCTTGAAAAATAAGAGTGCTTAATTTATTTGCTGCTTTTGGGTGAGGCCGTCTGTGTTTTGTTTTTGTTTGGTGGTTTAAGGAACGAGACAGAAGAATTGGAGAAACTGTATTTTAGAGGAATTGATCAAAGTAGCAATCAAATTTTCTTCTTCTTCTTCTTTTTTTTTTCTTTCTAAATCTTGCTGTTCACTTGACTTTATGTTGTTTTCTGGTCTTCAAACATGTTAATTTGATGAATTCAATCGTGTAATTAATTTACAACAAGTTTATCTTGATTGAAGTTGAATTTTGTTTCGTTGTTGTACTTAGTGGATGCTCTTGGAGAAATAGCTCGTGAGATGGGTGCAAAATTCTGGAGATTTAATGGTGATTTATGTGAAGTTGTCGAGGTTGGAATTTCAGCAAGGCGGCAGCCTCCAAGTGGCTCTGAGGGTTATGTTGAGTGTAACTGCAACTTCAACAACAACACCCTTTGCCATGTCACCAAAATGTATGCTTTGCTTCTCTCATCGGGATCAATTCGTCACAACTGGACAATCTTTATCCAACTTACCTCAACATATTCTTTATTGCAGCGTGCTTAAGAGCTACGATCTTCCTGGAGTTCTCCCAGTTAATATTGTGAAGCTTCGTTACCTTCAAGAGATGTAAGAATACATATTTATATATAGTGTTTTATGATATGAGCAAACATCAATTACCAAATTTGATCAACATTTTGTTTGTTTTCAGTGATTTTGCCTACAATCTCCTAAGTGGTACAATCCCAAGACAATGGGCTTCAATACAATTGACTTCTATGTATGCTTCATCTTATACCCATGACTCATCTCTTATGCATACGTTTTTTGTTTGACCTTTAGAGATAATGCCACAATTATTTTTTGCAGCTCTGTTCTTGTAAACCGCTTATCAGGGGAAATACCAAAGAAACTGGGGAATATCACTACCCTCACATACCTGTACCTCTTAATTTTCTTCTTTTATTACTATAGTTTACATTGTTTGTCGTTTTTACTTGAGACAATTGTATAATAGGTCATTTTATTATTGTCTTTTAAGAGATTGTTTGATGAAATTTGACCAGGAACCTTGAAGCAAATCGTTTCTCAGGGTCTATTCCTCCTGACATTGGGAAGTTGATCAACTTGAACGCTCTGTAAGACTGTATAACTCTAGAAGTTATGAATGCTAAATTAGAAATATGTTTTGTAAGACGACTACTGACAGTTTTTGCATGCTGCAATGTGGTTGTATTACAGAATCTTGTCCTCCAACCAATTTGTGGGGCAATTACCAACATCATTTTCACAACTAACAAAGTTAGATGATTTGTAAGCGCAATACGTATCTTATTGTGTTTCAGATATTGTAATTTTCTGTCATCTTCAATTATTCTTCATTTCTCAAATCCAAGGCTGGGGTACATTCGTCTTTTTGTATTGCAGTAGGATAAATGACAACAACTTTAGTGGACAAATACCTGACTTTATTCGAAACTGGAACATGCTCAAAAGACTGTAAGATCATCTTGTGCCGCTAAAAAAAAGTCTTGCAGATAATTTTCTCTTTGAATAATTGTCTAATATTGATGTTTGAATGTGAATTAAGAGAAATGCAAGCAAGTGGACTGGAGGGGCCCATTCCGTTAAACATATCTCTTCTGAATACATTGGAAGACTTGTGAGTACACTCAATTCATCAGGTTTTTAGGTACTTGTAAATTGTTATAACAAATTATGGACTAATAGTGTGCATATACAGGAGAATAAGTGACGTAAAGGGGCCTAGTCAGGAATTTCCAATGCTAAGGAGCGCCACAAGCCTAGCGATACTGTATGCTTAATGTTTATGCATTATGAAAGCTTTTCATGGTTGTACTTGTACATGCTACTAACATAACTCATTTTTGGGTATAGGATATTGAGAAAATGTAACATTTCTGGAGCAATCCCTTCATATGTTTGGAGACTTAGACTTCTGCAAATGTTGTAAGTAACTAACTCAGAAGAATCTTCAGATACTTGATTTGTTCCAGTTGTACTTAGATATATGCATGTTCTGATGTATATTTTGCATTATGCTGTTGCCAGGGATGTAAGTTTCAACAAGTTAGTAGGAGAGATTCCAAACGATATTGCAAGAAATTTGAAAACTGTGTGAGTGCAAGTTTCATGCTTTACTTTCTTCGGTTTCTTTATTTCTTCCTAGCTTTATTAAAGTCTTGGCATTTGTTGTTTTTCATCCTTCATGACCAAGTTAAATTCATACTAACTTCATAATATTCATTTAAATAGGTTTGTGACGGGCAATATGCTGAGTGGAAATATTCCCAATTCAATCTTGAAGGATGGAAGCAACATGTATCTTTTATATCTTGCTCCTGGATATTTTTTGCTCGTATTCAGCTGATATATATCCAGACATAACCATTACCATTGCTGATTCTGTGCAGTGATCTTTCTTACAACAATTTTACTTGGAAAGGCCCTGATGAACCTGCTTGCCGGCCAAACATGTTCGAATATCCATCAATTGTTTATTGCTTCTTCCTTTTTTTTCTATAACTTTCTTGATGTCAATTTTTTTTTTCTTTCATATGTTTTCTTGCATTAGGAACCAAAACATAAACCTGTTCAGAGGCTCGTCAAGTGTGGACACATTGTAAGATTATCTCTTGTTCTTCTTTATCTATTCAAATACTAATGTGGTAAATATAGGCAAGCGAGTGTCTGATGCTAACTACCTCTATGCTTAACCTTCACCAGACAACAAATGCTTCCATGTTCCAGGAATGTAGCCTGTCCAAGATGTAAGTTTCCCACCATATTGACTTTTTGAAAAGGGCGAATTACGTGTACTACCCCTGAGGTTTTAGTCCCTCTGTTTTAAGAAATTTCAAAAAGCTCCTTGAAATAGGCTGATAATTTGCATTTTTTTGGCTTCATGTTGTATAATTTCAGGGATTTCTATGTAATATATTGAAATTTCAGGGAGTTTTTGTAATTTCTGGAAAAAGAGGGACTAAGTTGTAATGAGGAAAAACCTCAGGGGTAGTAGATGTAGTTCGCCATTTTGAAAAAATCAAGTTTGAAGTATCTTACTGATCAAATGTTGGGAAGTTTTATTAAGAATTTTTCGCTTTGGTGTGACAGATAAATGTTCTTTACATGTTAATTGTGGAGGTGGTGATTTGAGTGTTAGAGAAAGCAGTAGAAGAGTTATTTATGAAGGAGATACTGGAGTTGATGCTGCAAGATTTTCAAGTAATAATTACTGGGGCTTTGTTAGTAGTGGAGACTTCCTAGATGAACCTAATTACCAAAATTCACGTCCCATTGAGCCCACAACATCAACAACAAATCTGTCTGAATTGTACAATACTGCACGCCTTAGTCCTATTTCACTTACATATTTCCATTATTGCTTGGAGAATGGGAGTTACAATGTGAGCTTGCACTTTGCTGAAATACTCTTCACAAATGATGAAACATATAACAGTCTTGGAAGGCGGATGTTTGATATATACATTCAGGGGAATTTAGTCAAGGAAAACTTTGACATTGAAGAGGAGGCTCGTGGGGCTGGAAGGCCTGTGATTAGAATATTTAATGCAACAGTTCGAGATACTACTTTGGAGATCAGATTTTACTGGGCTAGTAAAGGGACTACACGAATACCTAATAGAGGAGATTACGGTTCTCTTATATCAGCTATTTCAGTCAATCCGAGTGAGTACTTTCACTGGGCTTCTCACATCTAATATTGTTACTCATTTCTTGTATTTAAATTTAATCATCTATTTGTGTGTGCAGATTTCAAGGTTTGTTCTGATGGTAGCAAGAAGAATATAACAGCTTATATTGTAGGTCCAGTAGTTGCAGTTTGTGTTATTTGCTTCGTATTGGGCATTCTCTGGTGGAAATGTTACTATTTAAAGAGGAAAAAACGAGGAAAAGGTAATGCTCTCAATTCTTCATTTAAGAGGAATAATTGTCATCATAAGATATAGGGATAATTACGCTTACACCCCATCGACTTAAGGATAAATACAGCTAGACCCCCTGTACTATTGGAAATTACAGAGACACCCCCTCAACTATGACTCTATCTAACACTTAGGTCCTGCCATTATCATTTTCTTATTTCCATGTAGATTCTAATGTTCTATTAACCCGACAATAACTTACTCACTTTTGCTCATTTCATGTATAGCAAACACTATAACAAAAATGTTATGGATAATTTAGTCATTTCACAACTTTTCGTTAAGTTTTTAAGGTTTTCGTTAGGGTTAGAGGATCTATATGTAATTTCCAATAGTACAGGGGGTCTAGCTGCATTCAGGGGCGGAGGCACGTATAGGGTTGAGGGGTCAAATGACCCCACTGGATGCAAAAATTTCCCTTATTTATGTTCCTAATTAGCGTTAAAAAGATTGTAAATTGTGATTATTCTTAACTATTGGACCCCACTAAAAAACTAAATAATCTTATATTATGGGGTCCAATAGTTATATTATATTATTTATGGAATGAGATAAACGTAAAATAAAAAAAGATCTACAATTAATTTTTTTAGTTTTCCCATAATTTATTCTAGATAAACTTCAAATCACTAAAAAAAAGGAAATAATTACTCCCAAAATACTTGATAAGTTCTAAAAAAAGAAGAAACATTAAAAGATTCAAAATTGCACCAAAAAAATTGAAAAATTAAAAGATTTAAAGGATGTCAAATTAATGTATATTTAATTATTTATATATTGATACTTATTTTAAGAGTATTTATTAATGAAATATTATGTTTCTGATTTGGGTTTATGCGAATAATAAATTTATGAGTCTAATTCAATAAATATAAATATTAAGTATTTTATTTTAATAATATTTAATTATTTTTTTTGTTGGAAATCATTTCACTTTTGTATATAAATATAATAAATTATGAAATTTTCTCAAAAAATATAAAGACTAATGTTTTTGGGGGGAGGGGAGAGGTCGTCGCTGCCCCTACTGGCTTCGTCAGTGATTTTTATATAAATAATGACCCCACTGACAGTATTTTCTGGCTCCGCCACTGGCTGCATTTACCCCTAAGTCGAGGGGGTGTAAGTGTAATTATCCCTAAGATATAATCATACAGATTGCAGCTTCGGTTATGTGAGGGGCTCACTTACTCTTTTTACATGGAACAGAATTTGATGGTCTGGAATTGCAAACTGTTGCATTTTCCTTGAAACAAATCAAAACTGCTACTAAGAACTTTGATGCTTCACACAAGATTGGAGAAGGTGGTTTTGGTTCTGTGTACAAGGTACTGCTTTTACTTATAAACAATTGGTTGTTTATTCATTATTGTTTCTCTTAAGTGATTCATAGAAAAACTTAAAATTTGTGCAGGGTCAACTTCCGGATGGCACTGTAATTGCAGTGAAGCAGCTTTCATCTAGATCAAGACAAGGAAACCGTGAATTCTTGAATGAGATTGGCATGATTTCCTGTTTACAACACCCTAATCTAGTCAAGCTCCACGGTTGCTGTATAGAAGGAGATCAATTGCTACTCGTCTATGAGTATATGGAGAATAATAGCCTCGCCCATGTTTTATTTGGTAAATTAATCCGATTAATATGGAGTGTATAAAATACCTAACTATACATAATGATTACAGCATTTTACTTTACTACATCATCTTTGTGTCATTGGCAGAATCGAACAGAAGCAGCCAGTCAGAGGCGATGAAAAGCCAAATGATGCTAGATTGGGCAACAAGGTTCAAGATCTGTATCGGGATTGCAAGAGGATTAGCTTTCCTTCACGAAGAATCAAGACTCAAAATTGTGCATCGAGACATTAAAGCCACTAACGTTCTGCTGGACAAAGATCTAAACCCTAAAATATCAGATTTTGGGTTGGCTAGGCTTAATGAAGACGAGAAAACACATATCAGCACCAAAGTTGCTGGAACAATGTGAGTTCATCTTACATATATATAAATATATGTGTTGTATGTATTAGTAAGGCGTCCCCAGCCCGTTTGTTGATTGTTATTGCATGCAGAGGATATATGGCACCAGAATATGCACTGTGGGGCTATCTGACGGACAAAGCAGATGTTTACAGCTACGGAGTGGTGATTTTGGAAATTGTTAGCGGTAAAAGCAACAATAACTACATGCCTAGTCACAACTATGTTTGCCTTCTAGACTGGGTATGTATAATATATATCTATATAAACTTCTAGTACTAACTTGTGTTGTTTCCTTCCCCCAATCAAATTAGAGTTTATGTCATGTCATTACAGGCTGGTCACTTGCAAGAAAGCAACAACATAGATGAACTAGTAGATGAGAGATTAGGTAGTGAAGTGAAGAAAGAGGAAGTTGAAAGAACAGTGAAAATAGCGGTCCTATGCACGAATGCGACACCATCAGTGAGGCCTATGATGACTGAGGTTGTCCAAATGATGGAAGGAAATATGGCCGTCCCTGATGTGCTTCCGGAACGAAGTACGCACACAAATGATGCAAGGTTTAAAGCCATCAGAGACTTTGAGCAACAGAAGAGTACTGGGAATCAAATTCCCAATTCAACAGTAATAAGAGGAGATTCTGCAGGTTTTTCATCCTTTACCTCTGATTTCCATGACATTAGTACAGTATAGAGTATATATACAGCTGCAGTTACTTTATTTTCTATTAAAATTTGTCATATGATCGATAGATGTAAAGTTGTATCTTATATAGATTAGTGGGAGAGATCTATGTATATTGTGGGATTTCATTTTTCTTATTTGTAATGTCTGTGTAATGCAAATTCGAGCAATTCTTTTGGTAATAAAACTTGTGAGCCATTCTAATTTTTGTCCAATAATGGTTCTGAAATATACAGCTAAGTCAATAGCTTGATTGTTTGGCGTTCAGTGGCTGTCGCCTTACTTCCATCTTTTCACCAATCTAACATGTACTATATCACCAAATTCCCCCCACGCTTGATAACAATATAAAATTTATGTATATTCATATATTATTCTACCCATAAAGGTGTATTTAATTTTAAGGACGAATTACTGAAATTTTCTATATTTATATTTTAGTCCTTCTAATTTAATTTATTATATTTTAGTCTTTAATTAGTTAACAGTTAAAGTTCTGTTTAATTTCCGTTTGGGAACCTATTGGGACACTTTTCTAGGTACAAAAGTGTACTTATGTACTGTATTGTTATATTTAAACATCGGACCCTATCTTTAAAATCTCCAAAATTATAGATGTAACTTAATCGAACAGCTTCTCTATGGATAATAATAATAAATAGGCAGAAGTCAAGAGATTACTAAAGCAACCCAACGAGTGCTCATGATTTAGCTATTGAGATTTATAAATAAATCTCAAAAATGAAATTCGAAATTTAAAGAATAATAATAAAAATCTTGAGGAAAGAATTTATAAATTAGAAATTTTTAATAAAGGAAAACAACCTCTTATCAATTTTGATCCAGATAACCAAAATACATTTTCGGAAGATGAAAATTTCTTATCTACTTTAGAAATGGTTACTTCTAAGAAATAGTTTATAAAAATTTCACTCCTTATTGATGGAAATTATAGAAAGGAGTTTACAACACTGGTTGATAGTGATGCAGATTTAAATTGCATTCAGGAAGGAATCATTCCTACCAAGTATTTTCATAAAACTACTCATTCTTTAAGCTCTAGATATGGTCAGAGAATGGAAATATATTTCAAAATTCCTGAAGCATATATTTGCAAGAATAAAGTATGTATTCCTACTATTTTTCTACAAGTGAAGAATATTACTAACAAAGTTATACTTGGAACCCCATTTTAAAGAAAATATTTCCAATAAAAAATATTGATGAAAAAGGATTTATAGGAACTTTTGAAGGAAAAGAAATTACTTTTCACTTTATTACTGAATCTTTTACTTGAATTTTAAATCAAATAAAGGATTCTTTTATAAGAAATAAAGAAAATAAAATTGTAACGACACCTCCCCAAATACGATGTGAGGCGCCGTCCGCACCAAGTCATAGTCCATAACATCCAAATCAAGCCATTGAGGCTAAATGTAGTATCCAACATCTACAATGTTATGTATGCTATAAATCCCGATACTAATATCCAAAGGAAAAGAAGGAAATCGAGTTTAGGCGTCGGAGTCGCGCCTTTTTATTTATGTAATTCCGTTTCCGTCTTTTCCTTTGGATATTAGTATCAGGATTTATAGCATACTTAACATTATAGATGTTGGATATTACATTTAGCCTCGATGGCTTGATTTGGTATTTATGATTATTGTTTTCATTGGCCTCAGTGGATTTTATAACTGCGCTTTGAATTTATTGTTTACAAGCTCCTTGAGTGGGATAGGTTTTATGATTACCGCATTTTGCTTCCGCATTTGTTGTTGTTGTTGTCGATTTTTAAATATCCACCTAGTATTTTTTTTGTTGTTCGCCAGGTTACGGTCCGTAGACGGATCTCTGTTCTCGTTATGGACTGTGACTTGGTGCAGGACAGCGCGTCGCACCGTATTTGGGGACGTGCCGTTACAAAAATTAATTTCCTAAAACAAGAAATTAATATTTTGAATATTGATGAAACTCTTAAAAATCGTATTACTCACAAATCATTCTTTACAAATCTGTAATGATCATCCTAATACTTTTTGGGATATAAAGAAACATATTGTTTCTCTTCCATATGAAGATAATTTTAATGAAAGAAAAATTCCGACAAAAGCAAGATCTTATCAGATGAATACTGATTATCTTAATCTTTGCAAAAAGGAAATTGAAAGTTTGCAGAATAAAGGGTTAATACGACCTTCTAAATCCCCATGGTCTTGTACAACTTTCTACGTTAATAAACATGCTAAACAAGAAATAGGTGTTCCCAAGTAAGTTATAAATTACAAACCTCTCAATACTGTTTTAAAATGGATTAGGTATCCAATTCCTAATAAAAATGATTTACTTGATAGACTTCATGATGTTATAATGTTTTCAAAATTTGACTTAAAATCAGGATATTGATAGATTCAAATCCATGAAAAAGATGTTTATAAAACAACTTTTAATATCCCATTTGGACATTACGAATGAAAGGTTATGCCTTTCGGCCTAAAAAATGCGCCTTCAGAATTTCAAAATATTATGAATGATATTTTTAATTCTTACAGTGATTTTATCATTGTCTATATTGATGACATTTTAGTATTTTCAAAAAATATTGAAACTCATTTTAAACACCTGGATATATTCAAGAAAAATGTTATATCTAAACCAAAAATGTTATTTTTTCAAACAAAAATTAGATTCCTTGGTCATAATATTGAAAAAGAAAAAATAATGCCTATTAATAGAAGTATAGAATTTACTTCTAAATTTCTTGATAAAATTACGGATAAAACCCAACTCCAAAGATTCCTAGGAAATCTAAATTATATTTTTCCTTACTATAAAAATCTTGCTGAAGATACAACTATCCTATATGATAGGCAGAATAAGAATCATAAGCCATGGACAAAGAATCATACTCAGGTTGTTAAAAAAATAAAGAGTAGAGTAATAAATCTACCATGTCTTATGTTAGCTAATCCAAATTGGAAAAAAATTATTGAAATGGATGCTTCTGAGGTTGGATATGGTGGAATACTCAAGCAAGTATCCTCTTCTAATAAACAAGAATATCTTGTCAGATTTCATTTAGGAAAATGGAATAATAGTCAGAAAAATTATGCTACTATAGCAAAAGAAATTCTTGCTATCCTTAAATGTGTTTTAAAATTTTAAGATAATTTATATAATCAAAAGTTTATTATCAAATCTGACTTCCAGGCAACAAAATATATGTTTAAAAAAGATTTTAAACATGATGTTTCCAAACAAATGTTTGCAAGATGACAAGCACTATTAGCTTCTTTTACTTTAGAAATTATATATAAGAAGGGAACTAATAATAATCTCCCTGATTTCTTAACCAGAGAATATTTACAGGAATGAATGTTTATATGGACAGATACTACATTTTTAGAAGAATGGGTCAGTATGTGGAAAGCAACCCTGACATAACTCCATACAATTGGTAGAAATTCCAGAATGATTTTAGTCCTCCACTAAAAGGACCTCATGACTTCGGAATCATGAAGATTAAGGACAAATTGACCCCCTATATCTATGCTAGATTAATTGGAATACCCAGATTAATCCAGCAAGAAAAATATCTTAGTCAATCTATTGGAATTGATGAATCTCTTCTTTATGTTATTGAAAATGGTCATCAGACATATCTTAATCTTAGGGGTGTCAATCGAGGGTTTGACCCGACCCGACCCAAACCCAAAAAATACAGGGTTAGGGTTGGGGGTTTCGGGTTTGGTCGGAGCGGGTCGGAACCGATTTCAACCCGAAGTGTATTGGGTTGGGTCGGGTGAACCCGCGGGTTACCCGACCCAACCCGAAAAATATGATACTATAAATTAAAAAAAAAATCCTAGCCCCCCCATTCTATCTACTGCTGTCTGCAATTCTGCATTATTCTCAATTTCTCACCCCCCTCGCCCACCTCGCCGTCTGAGTTCCGACATCTTCCTCAACGGTACGTGTTTATTATAATGCCAGTAGTTACTATGTTTTCCTGTTTCCTCATCTTCTGATTTTTTATGCTAGTACGTGTTTTCAGTTGTTAATCTCTTGGTGTTAATTGACTACATTTATTTGATCATTCTTCTGTTAATTTAACTGGAAAATTGATGGATGTAACAGTGACCTTTTTGTTCTCATTTTTGTGCACTGGTACCTGCACTTTTCTTTTCTTTTTTTTTTTTTTTCATTTTCTCGTAAATTATTATGGTAAAGCGAATGTATGTCTTTTTTTCTGTTTTTCATTCTGACTTGATTTGGTATTTGCTTGATTTTGCTTGTGAACTGATTTACTGTGAAACTTATGGTTGTTTTATTTAATTTCTATACGAGATATAGACATTGCATATGTATTCTGCTTCATCTGTTGGTTCGTCTTTAAAATTAACTGGAATTGAGGATTTAGCTGGGCAGTTGGAAGTGAAGAGAAATGTAATTTGTAATTAATGGTACAATTATTTTTCTTTTCAAATGACTGAGGATCATATTTATGTTGATTTAGAAGAGAATGAAGACTTGGGCGTTGACTCCGACACGAGTTTTCTAATATTTATTATATTTTGTTGTAGAATCTAACAATGTGCTATTGGATGATTTGACGGAAAATATCATGAGTATGTTTGTGAATGCAAGTGATGATCAATCTACTAGCACCACTGTTGATAGTTGAAAAGTAAGATAAAAATATTCTCCTCTTTCTTCACTCATATTATATGCAAATTAAATAAAATTTAATTTATTCATTCTTTTTAACTTTAGAACTGAGAGTTGATTTTTTCTTATGAGCAGACCATGTATGAGGCTTTGATGAAGTAAGAGAAGCTACAAGTAGACTGTTGGCTGGATTGATTACCTTTGCTATTTTTTTTGTATATGCTTTAGTTCCCAGTTAAACTCTCAATTCTTATCTCAATTCTCATGTCTCGGTACAAGATGAGCTTTCACTCAATTCAAACAATTTTAGAATAGTAACAACTATCTGAACTAATAGAAATACAAGAATATTTTGCCCAAGTTACAAATACACATCCACCGCTTAGTTGAAAAACTCATAGACAATATATTCAATGCTATTGTTGGGTCGGGTGGGGTCGGGTTGGCGGGTGACCCAATAAAAATCGGGTCAACCCGAACCCACACAGTTCAAGTGTCGGGTTGAGAGTCGGGTCGGGTCGGGTTCGGGTTGAGGGTAAAAAGGTCTCAACCTGACCAACCCAAACCCGAACACACCCAACCCACCCGAATTGACACCCCTACCTAATCTTGCTCAAATAGTAAAAAAAGATAAAAAAAATTAAAGAGGATCAAATCCTGAATTAATGAGCTAATAGCCTAAATTATCTTTTTTCATGATGAGCCACCAAGGCAGAGGAAATTCCTCTTATAGAGGAAGAGGTGAAAGAACAATTGCCCAAATTGAGACTCAACGGCTAATAGCCGAAAATATAGCCAATATCACATCATCATCGTAAAGATATACCTTGATAGAAAGTAGTGATCCCATAGTCAAGGAGTTCCTAGAATTTAAAGCCACGCAAGGTAATACCAGCCAAACCAGCCCATCTTATGCCAATATAATGGCAGAAGAAGAATCCGAATCTGATGATCTGTCATATGAACAGAATAATTTTAAAGAGTTAATATTAATCCGAATCCGAAGGGTGAAATATGGCACCTAATGCAAAAGTATCTTGATGCTGCATCATTCATAGCTGGGTCACATAATCAGCATACTCATTTTGAGAATATTCTCAAAACCACTGGCTCCTGCGAATTTTTACATTTTTATGCAGGAAAGCTGACCAAAGCTTATAGCTTTAGCAAGGTAATAATTAAGCAGATTATATATGCAGAAGATTGAGGAATTAGCCCCTTAGGGAGAGAGAATATTATCTCCCCGACCAAAAATCTAAAATTAAATTTAACTACGGGGATTATGTGGAAGCATTTTATAAAGCTTTCCTCTACCAAAATGCAGCCAAAAAACATTCTTGGTTTTTTAAAATTTGTCCAAATATTTATGATATCCCTAATTGGTTATACCAATGGTGG
Organism: Verbena officinalis; assembly: GCA_958496215.1. NCBI lineage: Eukaryota > Viridiplantae > Streptophyta > Magnoliopsida > Lamiales > Verbenaceae > Verbena > Verbena officinalis. Next base: position 193,962 of record OY292386.1, read on the forward strand.
CTATCTTTTGACCCCTCTGTAAAGATTTTACTTGAACCATATAAGGGATTCTATACGGAATGGGTAAAAATTTCACCAACACTTATTGGGGCCGAACATGAAATAAGTGGATCAAGGAAATTCCATTTTTACACTTCTTTACAGAATTTGGAATCCCATGAATTTTTAAATGGGAACCAGAAATGGAATCCCATGGATTTTTAAATGGATTTCGCACCCAATCCTATCGTAAAGTTCTACTCCAACTATTGTAGTTATTTCCGTTTAAAAGATTATGAGATAGAACCATACCAGGTGTATCAGATGGGTGCAGACTGAGTGGATCGTTGTTAGACGTCTTCATTTTGCTCTTCGTCATTGGGCTTCGATTTCTGGGAACAATCTTTTCCGGTTTCTAATTGAATCGAGCTTAGATTTCTGGGAATTTTCTAGTTTTTGATTGAATCGCGACTTACTTGTTGCACGAAGGTTAGGTTTTCAGAATAAATCGTGAAAATCGATTGCGCAATAGATTTAGATGATTTTGATTTTCAGAATTGATTGCGTGAATAGATGCGACGATAGATTTGGATGATTTTGGGGACTGGGGAGAAACGGAGTTTCAAGATCAAAAGGCTCTTGATGCCATGAAGAAATTTGAACAAGAGAATCTAATTCACTTTCACTCAAATTTCCATTGAGCTTACTACAAATATATATAAAACAAAAAACGAATAATAAAAGGTAGCAACTTTTAAGATTACAAACCCTACCACCTAATACAATTACTAGCTATTACAAGTAATTACAAGAAGCTCTCCTGTTTTATTAACAAAAATACAAATCTTCAATAATTCTTCAGCCCCGCCTCAAGCTGGACTGAGGGAGGTGTAAATCGACCAAGCACAGCTTGGACACAAGAGTATGGAACTGTTTAGGTGATAAGAACTTAGTAAATATATCAGCAAGCAGATCCCTAGAAGGTAAATGAACTGTGCTGAGAAAACCAGCCTTCAATTGTTGCCTAACAATGTGGCAATCTATTTCAAGATGCTTAGTATGCTCATGATATACAGGATTGGATGCAATATCATGTGCAGCTTTGTTATCATAGGCTAATTCAATAGGCAAACTGACAGGAATAGAAAGAGGCTATCAATTCTTTTCCAGGTCTGGAAATTCGGATCGTCTCCTTTCGGCTTCTTGACAGTGCCATTGACAAATCCAATTTTACTTTTCGCTTCGAGAGCCAAAGTCATCGCTCTCTTCCAGGAGACGAAATTTCTGCCGTTGAATTTAACATTGATGAGATTTGTGATCGTTGTGTTGTCGTTGTGCATCATGAAGGATTCGTCAACAATAGTAGCGCCAGAAGTAGCGGCTAAATCAATGGTAGTGTTTTTAGGTTTCTGATCGTCGGTCGCCATTAGAGATCAGAAAAAGAGCAGAGAAAAGGTAGTATGAAATTCGCTGATAAACACTGCGAATTCAATCGAAGAAATCTTCGAAATAGTAAGGTCAGAGTCGCGGAACGATTTAGCACAGGATCGAAGAGCGTCCTGCATGCTCTGGATACCATGAAGAATTCCAAATTACAGAGGCGATAGGAACGAGAGAAGATCATGAAAAACAAAGAAAAGGAACTCTAGATTATTATTATTGGGAGCCACAAAATACAAAGAGCTAGAGTCCAAATATATACTATGTACAAGAGCTCAACCTTGGAAAGCAAAATAACTAATAAAAGTTTAAGTGCGCGTTTAACTAGCCGTTAAGAATGAAAGAAAAACCTAACTAACAAGAACTAAAAATACAATGACTAGCCTAATAAACAATGAAACGTACAACACAGTTAAGAAAACAGCTTCTCTATATACATATGTGGGAGAATGGTACTTATCTTAAAAAAAAAAAAAAGAGTTATTGACCAAATTGAATTTTCATTTATAGTGATTTGGATGGGTACGTACATGTTGAAACAACGTGTCAGCAAAAGGTGGAGAAAATGAAGTATGTGGCAGTAGATTTCATCAGTTCTGAGACACCTCAACAGGCATTATATAGTTTATATTGCATGTCTCCGTGGCAATTGCACACTTGTCCTTATAAATAATTATCCCCAAGTTCGACCCTGCATGTACATTTAGATATATATCTCCTCTCTCAAAAATCAACCGATCAAAATCAACACATCTGTTGTGCAAAATTAGAGCTTGAAGAATCAAGAAATCAAGATATTGTTATATATGGCGGCAAGTGGGGAGCAGTCGCAGATCCCACCCGGGAAGCCGATGAGCATGGAGCAACACATGCTAGACAAGGGGGCTCAGATGCTGCAGTCTTTGAAGCCCATCAAGCAAATGAACCAACATGTCTGTACTTTTGCCATGTATAACCATGACATGACCAGGCAAATCGAGACTCATCACTATGTCACCAGACTCAACCAGGACTTCCTACAGTGCGCCGTTTACGACTCTGACGACTCCACTGGCCGTCTCATCGGTTTAGTACATCAGTCACCTTAATTTGCATATATAATTTTTCTCGAGTGCGTTTTTCATTTTATTTTAAAGTTCGATGATAATTGCAGGTGTGGAGTATATTATATCTGATCGGCTTTTCGAGTCTCTGCCCGGAGACGAACAGAAACTATGGCATTCCCATGCATATGAGATAAAATCAGGGCTGTGGGTGAATCCTCGTGTTCCAGAAATGGTGGTCAAACCAGAACTTGTAAATCTTGCAAAGACCTATGGCAAGTTCTGGTGCACCTGGCAAACGGACAGAGGTAGCTAGCTAGTAACTGCATATGTGTGTGTGTGTATTTAATTAATTTATTAATTGTAATTGATTAATTAGGTGATAAGCTTCCAACGGGTCCACCGGCCCTGATGATGTCACCACAAGCGGTGAATCTTGGATTGGTGCGTCCGGATCTGGTTAAGAAGAGGGATGACAAGTACAACATATCAAGTGAGGCTTTGAAGAGTGCGAGGGTTGAAATTCCAGAGCCAGATCAGTGGATCAATCCTCAGGCAGATTACTGGAAGCAGCATGGAAAGGGTTTCTATGTCGATGTGGAGCCTGTTGAGATGAAGAAGATGGTTCCTTTCCCTTGATCAATTAATAGATGCTATATATGGACTATGAAGCTTTTTGTTTTGTCTTTTTGATGTACCGTGTAGTCAGTTCTATATATATATGTGAAGTTAAGCTAGCTAATTATATATATGTAGATAGATATCTCTGTTTTCTATTTTATTCTTAGTCTCTCTGTTTTGTTACTTTTTTTGGGCTTCTTTTTTTATTTTACCAAAAGAAAAATTGTAAATTTCGTGTAGTAATAATTATTGACTTCGATTTAGGGAAAAATATATTTTTTGAAAATGGTACTATCAATACATTTCTAGAACAAATGGTTCTATTGAATATTGAATATTGAATATTTAGGGAAAAATATATTTTTTGAAAATGGTTCTATCAATACACTTCTAGAAAATGGTTCTATTGAATATTGAATGGTTCTATTAAATATTGAATATTTAGATCTTGACTATTTAGATCTTGACGTTAGTCATTGAATATTTAGATCTTGACGTTAGTCATGTTTTACTGTTATTGTTATTTTTTTTTTTCCAAGTTAATATTAATAATCATGTTCTGCCGTTAGATCACTCATTGAAAGTGATGGCGTGATCTTTCTGAATAAGAAAATAGGAACAACAGCTACCATTTAGCCGTGATCTTTCTGAATAAGAAAATAGGAACAACAGCTATCATTTAGCCAGAATCAATTGATTTCCTTTTTTTACTGGTGAATATGAATTGAATAAGAAAATAGAAGGGCAACAAACAGATACCAGTGATCTTTCTGAATAAGAAAATAGGAACAACAGCTATCATTTACCCAGAATCAATTGATTCCCTTTTTTTACTGGTGAATATGAATTGAATAAGAAAATAGAAGGGCAACAAACAGATACCAGTGATCTTTCTGAATAAGAAAATAGGAACAACAGCTATCATTTACCCAGAATCAATTGATTCCCTTTTTTTACTGGTGAATATGCATTGAATAAGAAAATAGAAGGGCAACAAACAGATACCAGTTACCCTTAAGGTACGCGAAATGAGGAAATTTTCTGGAAGGAATACTCAACTAGATAAAATCATTTATTTCACACTTACTATTGGTTTTTGTCTCTATCTCGATGAAAGTGATTTTTCTAATTTACCACCTTAGTATTTTGTGCAAACAAAGCAAACGCAAGGTTTCCTTGCTCGCAGCCTGCTCTCTTTTTCTTAGTATCCTGTGCAAACAAAGCAAACGCAAGGTTTCCTTGCTCGCAGCCTGCTCTCTTTTTCTGCGAAACCATGTTCAGTTGTTGAATTTCATTATCTTAAAGTTATTTTTTTGTTTTTAAGTAATATTTTCTCACGTTAATTTAATTATTTGAGTATTTTTTATTTCTAAGTAGATGTTAATATTTTATTAATTGGATAATAATTTAATCTAACTTCGCTCATTTCATATATAACAAATATAATAACAAAAAGGGATAATCACACTTTCACCTCTCAGCTTTTCCAGATTTCGCACTTTAACACCCAACCTTTCTTTTTTCACAGTAAACTCTCCAACGTTTCCGAAACGTCCCACTTTCACACCTAAAGCTAACGTCCGTCTATTTTTCTGTCAAAATTTCATAGTGAACTCTCCAACGTTTCCGAAATGTCGCATTTTCACACCTAAAGCTAATGTCCGTTTATTTTTCTATCAAAATTAAATCAGGTGCTCAAAGCGTGCCTCCTTTAGGATTATTATTTGTATTTCAGACCTAATTATTACTGGTACTTCTCTTTCGTTCTTCTTAACATTGAATATGAATCGAGAACAACCTCAAAAGGCCGAAGGGATCAAATACGGCAACGTCTTCAACGTCTCCGGTGAACTATCCTCGAAACCCATAGCCCTACAAGACGCCGCCACACTTTAGTCAGCTGACAATCGCGCATTTGGTCAGATTTCAAAGGGCAGTCCAGCGTCTGTCATGCAATCCGCCGCCAACTTCAATGAGCGCCCAGGTGTAGTTGACCACCAAGAAATGACTGACGTTGTCCTGGGTCAGGGTGCCGCCATTGGAGGCACTCATATCAGTGGACACTGTGTTATTGTTGAAGCAATCGGCAGACAAGTAATAGTATTTTTTGCCTCACTTTAATTGAAACCTAATTAATTAAAATGATGATAATTTGGGTCTAAAATACCAATAATAACCTTGAAGGAGGCATGCTTTGAGCACATGATTTAATTTTGACAGAAAAATAAACGGACATTAGCTTTAGGTGTGAAAGTGTGACATTTCGGAAACGTTGGGGAGTTTACTGTGAAATTTTGATAGAAAAATAGACGGATGTTAGCTTTAGGTGTGAAAGTGAGATGTTTCGGAAACGTTGGAGAGTTTACTGTGAAAAAAGAAAGGTTGGGTGTTAAAGTGCGAAATCTGGAAAAGTTGAAGGGCGAAAGTGTGATTATCCCTAACAAAAATAATATGGATAATTTAATCATTTTATAATTTTTCATTAAGTATAGTTGACGGGTAGTGTTGTATTTATCTCTAACTAAGTTATAGATGATGTAAGTGTAATTACGGAGTGTAATTATCCATTATTAATCACATACTTAAACAGTAGCACCAAAATTAAACGGTAGCTTCCAATTCCATGATCAGCTGATTAGCTCATTAGCACCTGGTCAATTGACTGAATAAATTGTAGCCGAACTAAGTATGATCATGACTTGGTCATTTGAAATATATACATATCTACTATAGCGGATAAGCTTAGAAAACTCTTTGCAAGTTGGTCCAAGTTGTTATCCTTTATATGATATTTCTACCCTATTTGCAAGTCATAAAATAGACTTTCTACGTACTTGTATTAATAAGCACTTTCAACAGGTAAGAGACAAAACAACAAACTAGCTTAAGCTTCTTTTTTTTTTTGTAAATTATGGGTTCGGGTAATCCTATATTGAAAGCCCTTAATCCAGTTCGGGGTTTAGTCACAATTACAGCTCTTCACCCCTCTCAACAAATATATTTAGTGGTGATCGAACCTGAGACTCTTCCACAAACTCAGTCTGTATTGCCAACTGAGTCACACAAGGTTGGTAACTAGCTTAAGCTTATGATAAAAATAAAAGTTGTCTCTAAATATAATTGGTTTATCTTATGAGAATTATAAGATATTGTCACAAACTTAAATTAATATTCTCTCCGACTTTTCTCTTATATATAAATATATTATCTACTAAAAAGGCACAATTTTTATTAATTTAATCGACATATTAAATGCAGGATTATACGATTTGTCCAAATTTTGATATATATATATATATATATATAATTTGCAGTTGCAGAGAGGTGGGTCACCTGACACTGACAGGCAAGCAATTAGCAATTTAGCAGTTGACGCGCCTTTGTGAAGAAAGTCTCCTTCCTTCCTCTTCATATTTGTTAACGTTTACCAGCGTCTCTCTAACTACAGCTGCACAATTCTTTAGAAATTACATACTCAGGTCTGGTGTGCGTATGTATGCATAATTGCATATACGCACTCCCATTTCTTCTCCTTAGCCAATAATTTTTTTCTTGAAATCTTGTCTGCTCTTTTCACGATTCTTGGGTATCAAACTTCTCCTGTTTTCCATAAGAATCGTGCCCACAATCTTGCTTAGAATCTGTTCGCAAAATTTCAACTTTTAGCCGTTCGAAATCTAGGGTTTTGATTTGTTGATTTACTTCTTATTTGTTCGGCGTGGTGTTTTCCATTTTAACGTTTTATAATCCTCCGTGTAAAACCATTGTATTGCTTTTGAAAAAGAAGCAATTTATCAAGAATACATACGTGATTTCTTACAAAAAGGGGAAATCTTGATTTACAAAATTTGCTTGAAGAACTTAGTTTTTTTCTTGCAAGAAAGGGATTCGCCATTCTTGTTAAAAAGTCATTAATCAAAAGTTCCAATGGAAGCCGAGATGCCTCCGAAAGGTACTCTATGGAAGCAATCCTCCATGGCTCCGGAAAGGGACTATGAGGAATTTCACGATTTGGAGGGAGAACACGAAGATGGTGAAGTGGGTGATGTTGATCCAGGTTTGAAGCTGATGTATTTGGTTAATGAGGGTGATTTGGATGGCATCAAGGAGCTTCTAGATTCTGGTACTGATGTTAATTTCAGGGATATTGATCACCGCACTGCACTTCATGTTGCTGCATGTCAGGGATACAATGATGTTGCTCAATTATTGATTCAAAATGGGGCGGAGGTAGACCCAAAAGATCGCTGGGGAAGCACGGTATGACCTAAATCTTGATACTCTCTAAATTTTTGATGTTTGCACAAGGGTGAACAATCTGGATTACAAGATTAAATTACTATTTAGAACTATGCAAACAATTTATCAATTGAAAATACTGATATATAAGAAGTCCTACACTAGTTACTTCCTAAATCTTTGTTAGGCATGTCTTTTCATGGTACCCGAGTTTTTTCTGTTACTAGCTGTATATCTTGGCGCTAGATCTAAAACCGGCAAAATCTTCTTTCTAATGTATGAACGACCTGTTCTTGCTTAAACAGCCGCTTCAAGATGCCATACATTATAAAAATCAGGATATGATCAAGCTATTGGAGGGACGTGGTGCAAAGAATTTGGTAAGTTGCTTACTTGTTTTTGGCGCCACATATTATCCATTTTCCTTTTAGGATTGGTGGCAATCTTTTATTTTCTCTTTCTTGACTTGGGTGTTTAATGTTACGATTAGTTGGCTCCCATGCATGTCCAAAATGCCCGTGAGGTACCTGAGTATGAGATTGATCCCAGAGAACTTGATTTTACCAACAGTGTTCAAATAACCAAGGTACTCATTCTATCTTCTTTTGTACATTGGGTTTAGCTCTAACTGATGTGTGAAGTCTGAGTTTTATCTCATATAGTAATTTGCCTTATTGCTATATATCAGTGTGATGAAATATCATTCTTCTACTTACTCTTCTAATTATATGTTTTATCCAATTAATTCTACTTTTGCTTGCTGGTGAAACTGTTATTCCAGGGAACCTATAGAATTGCTTCATGGCGTGGAACAAAAGTTGCTGTGAAAACATTATTGGAAAGAGTTGGAGATGAGGATAAAGTGTGAGTTATTTGAACATCGCCAAACAAATTACTTCTTCCAAATTAATGTTATCTGATTGATTAGGATTTTCTGCAGGGAGGCATTTAGAGACGAGCTTGCATTGCTTCAGAAAGTAAGGCATCCAAATGTTGTCCAATTTCTTGGTGCTGTAACACAGAGCAGTCCTATGATGATTGTGACGGAATACTTGCCAAAGGTATTAATTCATAAGGAATCTATTAACAATTCTCATGATTATTTTTTTTAATTTGTTTGTTATGTTTATTATGCTACCCATATGAAATCAGTCCTTTGTTTGTTATGCTACCCATATGAAATCAGGTAAATCTTGATAATGATTCTTGCCTGTATCTGATATCTGTTCCATGAGCGTGCAGGGTGACCTTCTTGAATATTTGAAAACAAAAGGGGTACTTAAACCTACAACAGCTCTCAGATTTGCAATGGATATTGCCAGGTTTAGCATATCAGAAATGAACATATTTTCTCTTGTATCTGTTATATCAGAAGAAATTTGGGGTAAAAACAGGAATCTAGGATGACGAAAAATTAATGATGCTGATTCATTATCTCACCTAAGAGAAAAAAAAATAAGACCGTCATAATCTCTCATAGTTTACTTGGTCTTGCAGGGGAATGAACTACCTACATGAACATAAACCTGAAGCAATTATTCACCGTGATCTTGAACCTTCGTAAGTTTGTATCATTGCAACTTCTCCATGTATTTGTTGTGGGCACATACAATTCACAAAAACTTAATTGCATTCCAGTTGTGTTTTACTATAAGTTTCTCAAAGCATTTGTTTGCTAATGTTTGAGTAAGATAACAGGAATATCTTGCGGGATGACTCTGGACACCTGAAAGTTGCAGATTTTGGAGTTAGCAAGATTCTTAAAGTCGCTAATGGGGTTAAAGAAGAAAGACCTCTTTCTTGTCATGATACTTCTTGTGAGTTTTCAGCTTTAACCACTACTAGTACATTGAATGTTTGACTCTATGTAATGTAACCAATTGGGCATTGATAGGTCGTTATGTGGCTCCCGAGGTTTTCAAACATGAAGAGTACGACACAAAAGTAGATGTTTTCTCATTTGCCTTGATTTTACAAGAGGTAATGGAATAAACCTAATGATTTCCATGAACAATAACGATATGTATTGATTGATATTTGTGATGTTACTAAGCTTAGATGATAGAAGGATGTCCGCCGTTCCACACAAAGCAAGACGACGAAGTGCCCAAATGTTATGCTGCAAAAGAGCGCCCTCCTTTTAAAGCCTCAACTAAGTTTTATGGCCATGGACTAAAACAGTAAGTTACCTACCTTTCTAGATGCTAATCACGTATTAGCAGCTGCAGGTTTTGTTTACTATGACTACTTTGGTACAGGTTGATAGAGGAGTGTTGGAATGAGAATCCAGCTAATAGACCAACATTCAAACAAATTATTCCCAGGCTGGAGACCATCTACAACAGCTTTGGTCACAGAAGACGTTGGAAGGTCATTCATTATCTACAATTCAGTAATTTCGTTGAGTATCTCCAATTACTCATGATTTACATTCTACAGGTGACGAGACCATTGAAATGCTTTCAGAGTTCTGGTTGGTCTAGAGATGGTTCTAGCAATGGTAGTCGATCTCATACATCCAGATGACACATCCATCTTAAAAAATCATCCAGATTTTGTGTTTGATCGTGTTGATTGTCGAGTACAACTTTGTTCCTTCATGTGATTGTGGGCTTCGTGAATAAGTGAAGCAACCTATCTTTTGCTGTTACTATGAAATTGTTCATGTGTGTTTGTAGATTGATTCTTATTGGGGTCAGTTCCTATTTGTGATTGATTCAACTTCACCTTAGATTTTCCATTTTAATTGATGTTTGAATTTAATTTACTTTTTTTTTTAATTGAAGTTTGTGAATCACATATATATTTAGATTTGGAAAATACACCAAAAACCCGTTCACGGGTGAGTAATCCTTATTGCTTAGTAGGGAAAATTGCAATTGTCATCCATTTCGATTGTAACTTTATGGAAAATAGTCCAGATATGTAGATTTTCAGCAAATATGAGACAATTTTGGCCGGAATTGACTTTGACTCTGCCTGAGTCAAATTGGCGTTGAAATGGAGCTGACTCACCGCCACGTCTGAAATTTTAAAAAATAAATTAAACACATCACATAGTTTTTTGGAGGAAAGTGATGCATGTCGATTTACGCCTCAATAAATCTGGTGTTATTGATGGAGATTCGTGATTATTGAGGTGCTTGACGATAGTCCCTTCGATAATTGTATGTGAGTTTAGGGTTTTGGGATGACTATTGAAGTGCTCGGACGATGCCCTTCAATAGCCGAGTAGGACTCTTCCGGCAAAGTGTTTGAGAATTCTCGGGTATTCTCGATGGATACTTCGATGATGAGCCTTTGTGGCGACAAAGACCCTCTTCGTGCCTCCGAGCACGTGGTTTCATTCTCTCTTTTTCTAAAGGTCTAGAGAGATATTAAGTATTTCGATGATTAATAATGGAGGTTTCGACCCCTTTATATAGACATGTTCGTAGTCCAAATCATATTAGAGTTAGAGTTATTTACTGTCTTAAATTACCGTTCCTTCAGAGTTATTATCGGATTAGGGCTTTCATTAATATGGGCTTATATTAATTCAGTTTATTAAGTCAAATTAGGTTTTATTAAATCCACAGTCCAAATATCCTTTAGGTTTATTGAGCTTTTTGTCTTATTGGGCTAGACCCAAAATATGAAATACCATCAGAAAGTTATAACTAATAAATAAATATCACGTCATTTTTTGGTGGGAAAAATCCAACCTAAAATCCCCAATTTTATACCCGTTTTATACCTTAACTTTCCTGCCCCAAATTTATTGAAGGAATTCTCACCCAATTTCTGTTGACGAAGAAACAAGATCATGTCTCAAGCACCAATCGATGACCATTATAGGTGTGGGCTGCGTGTTGTTGAGAGGATTTCACGGACAGATGATAATAGGGAGACGATTTGTATGTTGTCCACACTCTAGGGTAAGAATAATTATCAGTTAATTTATATTCATTTTTTTGCTTTATTTAATTTGTAAACTGATTTAGTGTTTGAGTTTATTTTGTTAGAATGGTGGATGTCGTGTGTTTGATTGGACTGATCCTCCGATTTGTGCTCGGGCTCGTATGATAATTCCTGGATTGCTGCGGAATATAAACACAAGGGTCACCGAAAATGCTACGTTGAGGAAGAAAAACAAGATGCTCTTCAAAAATTTGATACTGTCATGGGGTGTTGTAGCTTTTTTGTTAATGACACATGTTTGGAAATTTTCAAGGGGTGGAGATGATGACATAGATGGTAGTTTAGAAGTGGTTAAGAATATGTTACCTTGACCTACAATTAGAAACCTATTGACGGTTATTTTTGTTTAACTATGATGGTTCTAACCTAGATAATTATTGCTGGACAATTAGAAGTTGTTGTAACCTATTTTAATTGTGTTGTTGTGGTTGTAAGACTTATTGTGGTTTAGTTTGATCTTCAACTGTTTGTACCCTCATTAGTATGTAAACTGTTTCAGCATTAACCTAGGTCAATTCAACCTTTGTGTTGTTTTATGTTTAATGGAATGTGGTTCATGTCATTATAATTGTTTTCGATGAAAAAGAAAGGCTTGTAAATCTGTGACTCATTGAAAGGAATCAATGGATCAGCTTGTTTTTCATCATCAGAATTAATGTTCTCATCTATCTCCTCGTCACTTCCACCTAGAACAAGCTCATCTTCATAATAATCACCCTCACTATCTCCTTCACTATCATTGGAAGTACCAGTCTATGTTCCTCTTCTGTTTTTGGTAGCAGAAGGTGCTTCTTCAAATAATCTTTCAAAAGTGGATGGAAAATCATCCACTAAATCATCAGCCAAGTTCACGGCCTCTTCAACATTCTCAATCACCTTCTCTTTCCCTTTTCTTGAAGTTTTAGGTGGAATAACTCCAAAATCATCATCTGAATCATGTGTTCCCATGTCTTGTACCACCTTCTCCTTTCCCTTTCTTGATGTTTGAGGTGGAATTTCTTGAAAGTCATCATAATTGGTTCTTGAATTACAATTCCCTTTGATTTTTTCTTGGATTTTGGTTGTGACTTGGTTTTCCCTTTACTAACAGCTGCAAATTCTTCAGAAAGACCCTTAATTAGTTCAGTGGCTTCTGGGGGCAATTCAACCATCTCAGTATAACTTCCATACTTATTGAGATCTTCTATGGCATCCAATGGTTCAATGTGATGCATTATCATTGAGAGAATCATCAACATTTTCATCAAATATGTCATCATCAGCGAAGCATTCATCAGATAAATCAACAGATCCCCTATATGATTCATCATCTGAGGAGTCTTCAAGAAGCAGCTTTGAAATCACTAAATTGTTCAGTGGCCTACTACTTGGTGTCTTTCCCTCGTCAGTTTCAGGGCTGCTAAGACCCAATCCGATGTCAGTTACAGAGTCATCCACATACTCTTCAAATTGGACATCATCATCACTACTCTCTTCTTCATTTAGGTAGTCTTCATTCTCAGAGGAGTCTTGCATTTCCCCAACAGACAATTCTACAGCTCTAACAGCCTCTTCCACTTCAGCATCAAAGTTTGCAGACACTAGGCTCTGTGAGTGGATATACATAGCCTCAATATAGATATGCAGTTCATTAGTGGTACCAATGTATTCTTGACAGATTTCTTGCAAGTACTCATCACTGATTATGAGTTTGAATGCACCCCGTCTTAAAATATAGTATCTCCTCTCATCTTGCAGACCATCTATAGACTCAGACATGTTTTCAAGATCTGATATTTTAACAAAAACTCCATCCACAAAGTCAGCTTTCATTATCTGCCCACCATTGTACACATCATCTTTTGTGATATTACAAAATTCCCCACCATAATGAAAGCATATAGTCAAGTTCGTACTGTCTGCTTCTGTAAAAGATCAAAAAAACTAATTAAATAACAAAGAAATATTCGGCTCACAGTGTTCAAGAAACCAGCAACAACAGTTAAAGTTTCAACGTTAGGGAACCTTATGAATTATTCAATGCTTTTTGAATCAGAAATGGACAGAGGGGACCATCTTTGTGATTCCCACCAACACGCACAGGGCCACGTACCTTAGTACAATATAGTCAAGAAACTTAGTATTAAATAGTAAAGTGACAAAAACACAACTAGAAAAACAGTAAATACAGCTACTACAAGGTCACATGCTTCCATTGTTCCGGTCCAACCCAAATCACAAGATGGTCGAAAATAATGACATATAAGATAAAAAAATTCATTATTGAACTGACAATTACTTACCATAAAGTGGCAGGGGTAAATCCAACTCTTTCTTTCTCCTCTTTAACACCATTGTTGGACAATTTCAGCAAACCAAGAACCTCCTTCCTCCTCCCTTTGATTTCGCTATGAGCTTGGGGTTTTTTTTGGGTAAGCGTTTTTTTCAGACAAAAAATTCCAAGTTTCAGACAAAGTGTTTAGTTTCAATTGAATTAAATTGGGAATTTAGGGTTTAAATTTTTTATTTGCACTTTTCTTTAATAATTTGGAACGATTCTCAATAACACGTGCTTACCACGTGATTGCATTTCCCTCCAAAAAATATCTAATGTGTTTAATTTATTTTTTTTTTAAATTTCGGACGTGGCGGTGAGTCAGTGCCGGTTTGACTCAGGCAGAATCAAAGTCAATTTCAGCCAAAATTATCCCATATTTGCTAAAAATCTGTATATCTGAACTATTTTCCATAAAGTTACAATCGAACTGGATGACAATTGCAATTTTCCCTTTCTTAGTATTCCAGCCCACGAGTACTGGGCCGAACTTCTATTTATGATAAATAACTTGCAAGTCCAAATTGTGGATAATTCCCGGCGTTTTGACATTTTCTCTTTTATATTTAAAAATTATTCTCATTGCACAGGCTCTCCCGAAATGCGAAATGTCGTCGAAACAGACAGTAACACCTGTTGTAGTATATTTTTTCAGTCCAAGTTTCGACGACAGTAACACCCGATATAGTGTATTTTTCCAGTCCTATGGTAGATGTAGGGGCGGAGCCAGGATTTCACTTGGAGGGAGAATTGAAATTGAGGAAAAAAAAAAATATAAGGTTTCAAGGTATTATTTCTAAATGCCGTAAATCTCGGGGTTGGGTAATTCGCCCTATTTATTTAAAGATCGAACATGATCATGCATGATAAACATTATGCAATATTATCGATCTGTAGATAGCTGAAAGTGAGAGAGGTCAGCTGCAGCAAATGAGTTTGATGGCTGCAGTTGGTGGTTCTGATTTTGAGCTAGCTTGTTCAGCCTCAACCTCAGACCACGTTTGATGCTCGGGACTATCTTCAAGTAGATAATGATGTTGGGAAAAATCCATAAAACCTTATTTAGCCAAGATCAATCATGTCGAATCATCAAGAAATAATCAAACCTAACTGAATGCGGAAGCATACCTGAATCCATAGTCCGAAGTATGATCTGAAATTGAACGATTGATTGTGTGCGGTTCTTGGTCTTCCAAATCGCCACACACGATCGAGAAACCCTCTCTTTCTTCTCTCACGATAGGATGTCAGAAAAGTAAGTGTGTGTGATTTGGAACCATAACCCATATACATAAGTTTTCCCTCTCTAATTTGGCCCATCATCAAATTAGAATGTGTATCTACATATATAGGCCCATACCTATAACCTTATAAAAGCCCAACTAAATTAGGTCACTTTAACATTGGGTCAAGCCATAATTATGATAGATTTAACATACAATATAAACCTTATTATATTACATATATATAAGTTGACATAATTTTCTTACAAATGATTATCCTAGCTAGGCACCAAAATCAACCACCTGATCTTCAGTTAGTGTAAGATTGTTTTTTGCTCATGAATATTGCAGTACTGTTTCTTATTAACAGCTGATCGATCATACAACTAAATTAAAGAATTAACAATATAATGTTCCATTTGTATTAAAAAACTGCATGCTGCATGTCAAGCACAGGTGAAGATTGAAGAAGTTTAATTGGCGCTTAGAGACGACAAGATCTAGCAAGATTAATATGATCATTATATCTTGCATGTGCGCTTCAACCTAGCTAGATATATATGATTGACGTATTAAATAACCAAGGTTCTATGTTCTTGTTTTTTCTTTTATCTTCTTTTAGCTAGTATGGAGTTTTAATATAACAAGAAGATGAAAAGTAGATATATAAGAACAAAAAGTCTTTCATATATTACTTTATATATATATATATATATATATATATATATATATATATATATGTAGATTTTATATTAGAAAAGATATAATATTATATATATATATATATATATATAAAGATTTGAACCGCATAATTTTTCATAAAGTCATCATTTGAGTTTTAATTTGTTTTTAAACTCAAATGTGAATCAAATTTCATCGATCACTTGCTCGGACCATTACATATAATTAGCAGCCAGCATATATAAATAATTAGTAGTGATATATGAAGTATAAAATGATATATGATCATGTTTAAATTAAAGGTGAGCCAAACGGCGGATATCAAAGGGATATGAATCGGAGGGATTCTGAGCAGCGTATGATCTCTTCCCTAGGATAATATTGGCAGCTTGAGAAGGATGAAAAGCATCCCAAAATAGATGTTCATCTCTATTGGCACAAGGTGTTTGAAATGGCAGACATGTTATTTGCCCATTGTTCCTCCCAACTCCACAGCAACCACCATTTGTCACCTTAAAACCGAAAGCTGTGGGGTTGTCAATTAAATCCTGGAAAATTCCATATCCATTAATGTAGATGAATTTTGAATCTGCAGATCCATTTCTGTTGAAATCATCAACTAATGACCTCAGTCTGGTGTTGAACATCTTAACCGCGATGTTAATTCTTTCGACACAGGTAGATCCATCTGGGCTGTTCTGGGCCAAGGCATTTGGGCTGCATCCGATTTGCCCCAGTCCAATCAACACGAACTTCCGGGCCCCATAGTTGTACAAAGTCTAATAATTATATATAAATTGCATGCATGTTGTTAAAATTAATGAATTAAATTAATATTATATATTATTTTAAAGTAGTAATATATATATATATATATATATATATATATATATGTATATTGATTACTACGTACGTATAATTTATAAACCGCGTACCCTGACTTGCTCAGAATATTGTTGGATGAGAGTATCGGCGTATTGTTGTGGTGTGTAGCGGCGACTGGTTGAGTATGTGAGAGGCATGAAATAGTTATTGAGGTAGTCATTGCTGCCGACGCTTAATGAGTAAATGCATTTGCTTAGATAATTTGCAGAAGAGTTTCTGTCACCGACTAAGCTCACCACTTGTTCAACAGTGTTCTTGAAGTTATTTACTTGTCCACTGAAATCTATTCTTCCCCCCAATTGCCTGCCAGTTTCTGATCTAATTCCAGCAGCAGCAGATGCATAGTTCACTCCACGGAGTATTTCCTGGCCGCGGGCGCTGGCGTACGGCGGAATGTAACCATCAAATCCTAATTGCTCGGCTGCAATTGCATGCATGCAGTTATCGATCAGTAAGAATATATATATATATATATATATATACGGGATCGCGACCCTTTGTCCCGGCCATTGTAGGACGTGATCTTGCTGCTGAGGGTAGTACTGCAGAAGAAAAAACAGCAAAATCCGATCCAATTAATTTAACTACATAAGAAATTAATTATATATATTTACCAATGACATCGACTGTGGTTTTTCCATTGGAGAACCTTCCGGTGGGACCGTCAGCAAAATCAACACCATAAGGCAAGTAATTAGCCTTCGCCAAAGAAGTAATGGCATTGTTATTCCCATTGTCTACCAATGAATCACCAAATATGAAGAAGCATGGAACTTGTGGCTCCGCCGCCGCTTCCACGATCACCCCACGCCGGAGATTCACAGCCATAATTACCACAAAAACCAAAATCCATTTGCTAATATTCATTATATATTACTTTAAGGCATGCATGAAGATGTATGCAGTATATATATTACAAGAAAGATTTGAACAGTAGTATATAGGCAACATGAAAAATTCGATCGAGTGGGCGGCCGGCCTGTTTTTAAATTAATTTTAACTAATTCTACTTATAGATCGATCATATACGTACAGTTAATTAGATGGGTGCATTGATTTCACCGGCCCGCGCGCATATATATATCAGATTTCCACAGTACTGGAGCTAGCTTAGCTACTAGCTAGCAAAAGGTAATAGTAGTACTCTTGCATGCATGAATGCAGATTAATCTTAATATATATATATATAATTAGCTAGGACGTCTTTCTGGATCTAATTTCTTTTTAATTTGCGATTATTTCATATATCTATATATATATATACTTTTAGAAAACATGCAACAATTAGGAAGTACTGACTGAAGTAATTGATAGGTACAATCTCCCCATTAATTATGTAATATATATATAGTTAGTTCTTGATGAGAATATTGAATATTGAAATTAAAGTGAGTGCCTTGGCTTGAACTTGATATTTAAATTTAGGGAAATGATATGTGCCCAGAATCTTAGGTCCAGAATACACAGAAATGAATTGTTGAGCTAGTAAATTTCCTGATCTACCCTTATAATAATATCTCATTCTCTCAATTAATTTTGAAAACTGAACTATAACATTCTCATTTTCCCATAACAATTATTGAAGAAATTTACAGACCACATTTCTTTATTTATTTTTAACGATCAAATTATTAAAAACCTTATAAGTGATTAAATCAATGACCAAATCGGTAAGGAGAGTACTAACTTTAAATAAGTGATTAATTTAATACATAAATTTTACTATACTTAATAATTAATACTGAACATAGTACATAGATATTTATAGATAATAAAGAAACTAAAAAGTTTATTTGCATAACATAATTTTAGTTATGTTATCATTATTTATTTTTGGCTAAATTGCAAGAATCGTCCCGTAATTTTGGTTTTTTCAGGTTCAATTTCATCGCTTTTTTTTGTCCTATAACTTTCAATTTATTGCAATATTCTCCATTCTATTTTGGCAGGAATTTATCCAAATTTCTAGAAATTCACGAGAAAATTATCAATATTGTTGGTGATCAGACACTCCATTACAACAATCAGATTCTCTTCATTATCCATATCAAGATCCCCACATCAATTTAAGAAAACAACTTCTCTAAATTATCAAATTTTCACTATGAGACGAGTATAAATAGATGAAGAAGGTAAAAATTGGACAACTTTAAGAAGTTATCTTCTGGGAACTTTGATCTAGACAATGAAGATAAATGGGTGATTGTAATTGAGAGTCTCACAACCGATATTGTTGGATTTTTTAGCGAACTTCTACCAAAAATTGGAAATTCCGGTCAAAATAGAACGAAATTACAAAAAATATATATATAAAATTTATGGAATAAAATTAAAAAAGATAAGTGAGGACTGAAATCCGAAAAGACCAAAGTTACCCGACAATTTTTATAATTCTTCTTTATTTTTATCTAACTTATTCCATGATTATACCTTTAGTTACGGGACCAACTTTTTTTTTAAATTTCTAGAACATTAATACAATTCAATTGATATGCTCATAATTAATTAGGATAGCCGAAAGTTGCATAAAAAATAATTTAGGTTTATTTTTGGTGAAAAACTATATCTTGGAATTGTAGTTAATTTAAAGCTTTATCCTAAAATTTATTTTGTGAGAATAATATAAAGAAAACACACCAAAAGGGCATTTTTGTAAGTGAAAATTTTCTGGATAATTTCTGAATGGTATTTTCTAGTCATTTAATTAAAGGTGGTTACTGGTTAGCAAATGACTGAACGAATTAATTAATGTTGGAACAAAAGTCATCGGAATCAAACAACGCGTCGATATTGTCGATTTTTGACAATTAAAGTTCCAAGTTACCCACTCCTCCATGCACATGGTGATTCGAGAAAATTAATGTATATATATGGTAGGTACGTACGTTCTGCAATTATATATTACGACTTTAATTTGCCGACCACCCATCAACAAGAGACGACTTTGCAATTCTGCCAATTCAATTTTATTTTATTTTATTTTATATATATACGCATGCAGATGCAGTGATAGATAGAGGTCTAAATGCACGCTCTAGACACAAATAAAATCTTTCTGATTAATAAGAATTTGCAGTCATTATTAATTAGTTTGTATATATTCCATAAATTAATATGATTATTTCATTTACATGGAGTGATACCCAATGTCAATTGTTTATTAAATGATCACAGACAGTTGAGGAAATTAAACATTTCGGATGAAGTTTGCTTTAACATTTATAGTTGTCTTCAACTACATAAGTTAATTATATCGATCTGTGAGCAGTGAGCACCGATGGGATATATATATGCTGAAACTCTGAAACCCTGTTTTTCAACAAATCAATTAATTTAATAATGTTCACCCCATGCTTATTTAGCATACGAAAATCTAGAGATAAGGACCTGTTTCATACTTGTTCTTAGAAAAAAGAACCAACTTTTAAAAGTGTTAGGGAAAATGATCTAAAATTGTAACTTCTTCGAAATAAAGACCTATTTTGAATAAAATAATATTATTCATGCCTAGTCATCAGAAAAATATTTTCTTTTATATTTTCTTTTCATCCAATTTCCAAGTCAATACCAAAATACCATAAAAGGAGTTAAAAATTACTGAAAAAACAAAGAGTATTTCCCTCCAAATTTGCAGAAGCTAAACCGTCGGGGAGAGGAATCGCCGTGATTGAACAGTTCCCAAATATAATGTCTGTCTGTGAAACAGTCACTACTATACAAACAGACATCAGACTGAAAAGATGACCGCCTGAGAAGACGGCTGCTTGAAAAACCCTTCATGAATCCCGGCCTGAGAAGAAGCGACGCGACACGACGTCCTGCAGAATCCACCCCAAGTACTCCTTTTTCTCATCGATTCTATATAATAGCCTTCATTCTTAGACCTAACACTACATCCATCACCAGAAAACCAAGAAAATACCCACTACCATGAAAGCACAAAGTCGGAACCAACCCACAACCGTTAGAAAGTCTGTACCCTAATTTTGTCGTCGTTTTTATATATAACTTGATTTTGGTGTTTTAATACTTCCAAATGCGTTGATTATTTTGATTTGTACCCATATTTTGTGGAATTTTATACTTCCAGTGTTATTTTATTACTCAGATTTCGTAAAATTACTTTAATGCCCTGGTTTTCTGATATAGCCCTAAAATTGAGTTTTAATGCCTTTGAAATAGTCATTTGTACCCTAATTTCATTATTTTTATACCTTGATATTGATGTTTCTATACTATGAAATAGTCTCTTGTAACCTGAAATTGGTGTTTTAATACTTCAAAACAGTCTCTTCTACCCTAATATTATCGTTTTTATACCTTGAATCTCATTTGTATTTGGTGTTTCTGTAACGACCCAAAAATCCGAGAATTACTGTGAGTATTTTCCCGCGTTAATTATCTTTCTTAACCCTAAATTCTCGTAATATGTGAATTAGTATATATTATTTTCGTATACGACCAATGTGATAATATTAATTGCGTATTTAAATTACTTGTCTAAATTGCGTTTGTTTAATATTTAATCGATATTTTGATCGACGTGTATTTTATTGGATTTTCTAAAATTACTAAAATAACCCTTCATATGTTTTCGATATTTCGAAGATATTTGATAAAAGTATCAAAGATTCATTTCAAAACCTTATTTCAAATTCGAGAGAGAGAGAGAGAAGAAGAAAAGAGAATTTTCTCCCGAAGCCCAAATCGATCGTGCCGAGCTCGAATCTCCGTGGAATTTCGCGTCAATCATTTTTAAACGATCCTTTCTTCGATACCATTCTATAGGTACCAATTTCCCCAATTTCTTTTACAGATTTTCAAGGTTTTGAGAATATTTGATTAAATCGGGATTTTTAGGTTAAATGCTTAGACCGAGCCCGTTTCTTGATCAATTCGTGATTTTATTGGATGTAAATGTGAATTAGATGATGATTACTGATTGTTATAATTTGTGAGTGTTGATTTGCGTTATAAATATGAGTTTTGATGATTTTTGGCTCGAATTTTTGAAAACCCGTAACTTTCTGCTGGTGCTGTTAAACCACATGGGCTAACGCACGGTCTTGAGCAAGACCGTGCAGGAGAATGTGCAGCTCATTTTGCTTGCACGGGCTTGAGGCCGTGCACCTATCCCGTGTGTTTGGCCGTGTGTGCGTGCACGGTCTTGACACCGTGTTCAAGACCGTGCACTAGGCCGTGTGAAACACTTAGAGATTTTTCCAGCTTTTTCAAATTTTTGCTCCCGGCAATGGAGTCTTCGGGTCAACATTTTTGGTTGACTTTTTGCATACGGACTCCAAAAATTACACCGTTTTCACCTATAGAACCCTTTTAATTTGTAGATTTATATTTTGGAATGTTTATTTAATTTCGCCCTCGTTCGGGCTATGAATAGTGTAATTCTAATTACGTGTATTTTTGACAACTTGTCGGAATTGCGTGAAATTTACATGATAGCTTCTTTATATATTACAATTGGCATATGCATGATTGGGAACATGTTTGGTTAGCCGTTCGTCCAATAATTGCTTATTTGCGCTTTTATTGTTGTTGTAGTCGTTATTAATTTGTATAGGTCTTGTCTTGTCTCCAGATCAGTCGGGCGTTGGAGACCAGTGAGTCTAGCACCTAGGCTTTCTCTTTTTGAATTCCAGGTGAGGATTTAAATCTTTTAAATATATATATAATTGCGAAACCCCCTAATCCCTTATTATTGTATTAATTATTTCGAGAATATACTTTTATGTTTTATCCTCAAATCATTTACTATTAAAATTATACATTATTAAACCAAATTGATTTGTTTTCAAAAAGGGCAAGAAAACTATTCATTTTACGTGACGGTTTGACTTAGGATTTAACCCCTTCGTCGTCACCTTCGCCCAGAGTGTCGTTTGGCATTCAAATGTGTTTTTCAAAGCGAGCAAATCCGTGTTATTTTCAAGATGGGCCCGGGAAGGTATCCGGAGGTTACATCTAGGGACGGGCGTCCAGGGTGTAATCCGAGGTACTTCTCCCAAAATTAAGCGTCAATCGTGGCCCGTCAGGAGATGATAGCCACGGTTGGGAGCGATGGTGGATGTTGCATTCGTTGCACATTTTCCTAAAATTCACTATAGTCGAGCCTCGGGTTGCTCCTTGGCTTGACACCTGCGATGGAGAATATTTATAATGAATCGTGGAGAAATAAGGAGGAACAGGCCCATTCTCGCTGGGATCGTGTTTATTGCTTTAATTGAATATCTAAGTCGAAGCATATTCCGGTTTCTTCATTTTCGCATATGTATTTTCTATAAAAAAAACCCGGAAGCATGACTCGACTTACTCTCACATCTTCACTGAGTATTTTTGACTCACCCTCTTTTAATTGGTTCTTGCCTCAGCTTTGAGAGAAACCGACATGTCTTACGTGTCGGATGGGCAACAGTGCATAGATAGGCTTTTTGGTTTTGTCGAGTCTCGTTTGTTGTCTTTTATTCTCTCGTTATATATTCTTTTTAACCTGGATTGTAGATAATGTTATTTTGATCCCCGTAACCTTTTATTTACTTGATGTTGCCCCTGAATGGGCTGTTGATATTTTGATTAGTTAATTGGCCCCG
The DNA here is from genome assembly GCA_958496215.1 of Verbena officinalis. NCBI lineage: Eukaryota > Viridiplantae > Streptophyta > Magnoliopsida > Lamiales > Verbenaceae > Verbena > Verbena officinalis. The sequence continues at coordinate 216,952 of OY292386.1, forward strand.
GAGTGGCATTTATATTAATATGAATTAACTGCTTCCGCTATATTTACTCTGTTTTATTTAGATGTTATTATTTTGGGAATTCACTGTTGCCAAGTGTCGGGATTGACCCGTTAGCCTTGCATGGGTTCTCGGGTTGAGGCACTGTACTCGGCTTGGGAATCCGTGCAGGTTCGGGGGCTGTAGAGCGGGGCGCTACAGTTTCTATATCCTGTAACCTGATATTTGTGTTTTAATACTTCGAAATAGTCTATTATCCCCTAATATTATCTTTTTTATGCCTTGAATGTCATTTGTATTTGATATTGGTGTTTCTATATACTATACTATAAAATAGTCATCTGTACCTGGTATTGTTGTTTTAATACTCTGAAATAGTTATTTGTACCCTAGTATTATCGTTTTTATACCATGAATCTCTTCCATACCTGAGATTGGTGTTTCTATACTATGAAATACTCTCTTGTAACCTTAGATTGGTTTTTTAATACTTCGAATTAGTCTTTTCTTCGAAATGTATTTTTGATTTTGCAATGTGGAATTTAACTTTGGAATTCTCTTTGAAAAGAAAATAGTTGTTGGAGCATCTGGATCAGGATCGGGAGCAAGTGGATCGGATCAGGAGCAAGTAGCGACCGACATGCTGCCATTCATTTTACTGAAACCCGTATTGAAGCAAACCGCTTTGTCGAGCGTCAATTCGTCAAACTCCTCAAAAGATTCTACAAAACCAACACCTTCATCGACAAAGAAGTCATAGAACGAGCACCTACGGTTATTGGTGAGCAGATGAACATACCGACAGAAGAAGTGCTCTGCCGAATCATCAAACTTCGGGATAAATTTATCAATTTCTGAAGGTTTCTCAAGGATTACGATGTTAGTTATTCAACGAGGAAGAATAAAGTTTGCCTTGGGGAAAAGTACAGTAAGGGGTACCTAAACACCAAATAGGAGACTGTGGACATAAAATTCTTCCGTCAACACGGACTTCCGTATTATGACAAGCTACGATATATCTTCTTCATAGCTCATGCTTCCCTTATCGATGAGGAACCAGATGGGTATCATCCAAACGATATTCCTGACAAAGATTCTGACACTGAGTATTTCTCAGAGTTAGAGGATGAGACATCTTCTGATGATGATGACGGCACAAGATCCATCTGGAAAAAGTATTGAAAGATATTTTTTTTATCTGCAAGTTCTATGAAAACAATCTATTTTATGCTAATTTTTAGGTTTAATTATGTTGTTTCTTTTTATAGTTTTTGTTAAAAATAACCGTGGCATTTTAATATCACGTTTTTGGAATATTTTATGTTAAATATTAGGTTTATATTTGATGGTTTACCGATTTATTATTTTTTCGAATTATATGCGTTCTGCTTATGGTTTTTTAAAAGAGGAGTTCTACTTCATAATAAGACTTTAATACGTTGGTGTACCCTTGAATATTTATACCTTTCGTATATACATAATATTTATTCTTGCATCTAAGTATCGTTTGTAAGAATAAGTATTATGTATATCACATTTATTTTTAATATATTTTTATTACATACCATGCGTGAAAATATAGAGAAATCGAGTACAAATTCATATGTATAAAGTATTAGGTTGAGAAATCAAGATAGTATCTAGACTGGAACAAAGTATAAATTCCAATATAACAAGTTTTCATAATATGTGGTAGAAATAGAGAATCGAGTACAGGAAAATGGGTATCAAGCACAGAGGTGCAAAATCATAGTATTTATTTCCAGAATCTATAAGTATAATATACAATATCACAGATATTACTATATATTATTTATTATTACAAAAGATCCTGCGAGGATGTAAAGAAAAGTTCCCTGGAAGGCTGGAACTCTGGAATTCCCATTATCACATTTATTTTTCATATATTTTTATTACAGACCATGCATGAAAATGTAGAGAAATCGAGTACAGGTTCATATGTGTAAAGTATTAGGTTGACAAATCAAGATAGTATCTAGACTGGAACAAAGTATAAATTCCAATATAACAAGTTTTCATAATATGTGGCAGAAATAGAGAATCAAGTACAGAAAAATGGGTATCGAGTACAGTAAAGGGTACTTAAACACCAAATAGGAAACTGTGGACATGAAATTCTTCCGTCAATACGGATTTCCGTATTACGACAAGCTACGATATATCTTCTTCATAGCTCGTTCTTCCTTTATCGATGAGGAACCAGAGGGGTATCATCCCAACGATATTCCTGAGAGAGATTGTTAACAAAAATATCAAATGGCATTAACTATTTTGGATTTACTTGGTTACGTAATATGATTTGTCATAAATATCACAAGTTATGTCATTCTCATTAATAAATATCAAATAAATTTAGTAATTCCAAAGTAGAGTTGAATATACTACTTAAATCCATATTTGAGTCAAGTTGGACATAGATACTCAGTTCAATATTCTAATTTAATACTCCGGAATATTATATTATCATGCTTTTGAATTATGCTTCATTCATGTACATGTGTTTTCAAATATGTATGGAATTCCTAAAAATAATACCAATATTTCATTTACAATCATAGTTCAATAGCCTTATATGTTCAATATCACAAGTTATGTCGTATGAAATATTATTGTATTTATATAAGTATGATCAGTAGCTCCTTAAACGTAATTCCCTAGTAAGATGTATACTTCAGTTAAGTTCATAGTTCAATCAACTTTATATTAGACAATGATCAACATACCAAGTTATTCGTATCGACATAAATTTGATCAATTATTCGATCACACATGTGGAGTACGTTTAAGCATATATAGAGTATTAGGATGATAAATCGAGGTAGTCTCTAGACTGGAACAAAGTATAAAATTTAATATAACAAGTTTTCATAATATGTGATAGAAATAGATAATCGAGTACTGAAAAATGAGTATCAAGTACAGAGGTGCAAAATCAGAGTAGTCTTTTCCAGAAACAAAATATAAAATACAATATCATAGGTATTATGATATATTGTTTATTATTACAGAAGATCCCACGGGAATGTCAAGAAGAGTTCCCTGGAAGGCTGGAACTCTGGAATTCCCAATATCACATTTATTTTTCATATACTTTTATTACAGACCATGTGTGGAAATGTAGAGAATCGAGTATAGGTTCATACGTTTAAAGTATTAGGCTCTGAAATCAAGGTAGTCTCTAGACTGGAACAAAGTATAAATCCCAATAAAATAAATTTTCTTAATGTGGCAGAAATAGATAATCGAGTACTAGAAAATGGGTATCAAGTACAGAGGTGCAGAATCAGAGTACTCTTTTCCGGAACCAAAGTATAAAATTCAATATCACAGGTATTATGATATATTATTTATTATTACAAAAGATGCCACGAGGATGTCAAGAAGAGTTCGCATACGTGAAAATATAGAGAATCGAGTACAGATTCATACGTATAAAGTATTAGACTGAGAAATCAAGGTACTACAATAAAGATTCAGAGTACAAAATAAAATATTTAGAATTTTTTCGGTACCAGAAGAATCTGGAAATATTAAAATTCAAGTACAAACTAACAGTTGCTAGGTCGCGTAGTGGGTAATCAAGGTACTTGGTCTAAGATAGAGTACAAAATCCAATATTTACAGTTTTTATTAAAAATCTCGATAAAAATTAGTCACAGAGTATCCAAACCAAACATACAAACAAACAAGAAAAATTATATTGAAATCATCATAATCATTCTAATATTTATAGCAAGAAAAAAATGCAGCCTCTCAATCTCATCCTTCTATTTGCAATCCTCTCAATTGCCTGGTTGACAGGACGCAGGGGAGAGATATCAACAGGATTACACTGGTGTAAATGACACCGTCATGGTGATAAGGCCCAATTTAAGCGTCTTGTGCAGCTGGATCATGAGCTCGACGTCCTCATCATTCAACAGTCTGATAGAGTGCCCCGTGAGATGAAGGGCAAGAAATTTCAAAATAATGCCACTTTGGTGAGATTGTGGCCATTTTTTATTGATAAATTGGCAAATATCAATTGATTTCGTATCAGGTCTAATTGAGCAGATGTGCATATGGGAATCGTACTCAATACTAGCGAGGAGACGGACGGGCGCAAAATCCATACCTCCCTCGTTCTGGGAAGCCATTATTCAACCTCCGTTGGGGAATTGATGATAATTTTGATAAAATAAAATGCGTTGGAAAAAATAGATCAAAGTTTAAGAGTTGCAGAGATGCTGCTCCTGCAGAAAACTTTTCTTAGAATTATGTTGTTCATGTTCTGAGAACTTACAAATAAATAGATACTCTCAAGATTGAAAATAAATACAGTAATTAATTTGAAGGACTTGCCCAGCCTAAAAACATGAAAATACTTATTCAGTAAATGCATCAATTTGACTGCACGTTCCCGAGAACGACTCTTGAAATATCTTCTCAGAAAATTGCAAATTACTCATTTCAACAATAGCCTTATTTGATAATATGAAAAATATACATAAACTTGAAAACAATTGGAATCCGAATTGTTCAAACAACTAGAATCAGAAGAAATTGCGCCACACAGAAAAACAAAAAAGTGAACCCTAAATGTTCCAAAGCTCGAATCGTACCAGGCAAAAACATAAGTTGAAGAATTAAGCCCAAGCAGAAACTGAAGACGCGACGAAGAAGAAGTCTCTAATTTACTTTTTCAGTTAAGAGGCGTTGAGAAGAAGGAGAAGAAGAAAATAAAATGTACCCAAAAAAAAAAAGAAAAGAAAATCAGATCAAAAATAATTGAAGGAAAAGAAATAAAATTTTCTGAAAAGTTAGAAAAATAAATGGAAAAGAAAAATTATTTTTTTTATGACTTGGAAATTAATATCTATTTTTTTTCATTTCAAATTGGGTCATTTATAATAAAAAGCTATTATTTCAGGTCTTTTGAGTGAAGTTTTTAAAAACAAGTACTTTTTAATAAGAAAAAAAATGACTAATGCACTTTGCCTAATTTTCTCTTTAGTCTTTACTATACTCTGTCCTAGCTACTCTGGATCATACATTGCATGCTGGGCTGGCTAGTCCTTCCAGTAAAGTGGGTTGGGCTTGACTCTTGAGCTGCTCTCTCCGCCATTGATTGGTTTGGCCGGGGAGCCAATAAGCTACACCAAATAATTGGATAAGCCGCCGTAAACAGGAGGGTCGATCGGTCTTCCTAGCTAATTTTCTCATGGTTATTTTAACTAGGCTTTATATATAGAGTATAACACTTTGCAAAAAAAGATATATATAGACTTTGCAATTAGCATCATAAATGACCCATAGCACCAAATATCAAATTGAATAAGAAAATTAAAATCATTATCCATCAAGCTATCAAAAATATATAATTTCAATCGATCGATGTTATATATATATATATATATATATATATATATATATATATATATGAAATGTATTTGAGGCATATTAAGGTTTTGATTTGTCTATTGTAAATCAAATGTTTTATTCTTCCCATAGCACTGCAGGTAACAAAATTTGATTTCTAGTATATATCTAATTTATTCAGCAAGCTAAGCCGGTTATCTAATCATGCACCTCAAGGATTTCACTTTTGATTTTTTATTTCCTTCAATTCTTTCTGTTAGGTGAGAGAAAACGTTAGACAGTATAACGATTCTTGGCACCTCTGTCAAGCCTCTTTGCATCATCCTGCATTACAATAAGATATATATATATATCAGAGCTTAGAAGATATAATATTTCACAAACCAGTATACAAGTAATTAAGACTAATCAAGAGAATAATCTTACATGAAAGATAAAACCAATTGTCTCACTGTAATCCAGAAACTCCTTCCATTGTTTTCCAATGCTCAGCTTAAATGTTTCAAAAGATAAAGCATTACCAAATATCCAATAATCATTGTGATTAATTTCTTTGTAAGCCACAAATATCACTTCTCTTCAGTGAACTGAAAATTAAGCACTTAGACAATGATTTGATGCTGCTGCTGCTGCTTCTCCCAAGTAATAATCTTAATTACCTTTCATGTAATTCAGATATATATGTCATTCAAGGCCATTAGCAGAGGAACCTAGCTTTTCAAATTTAGCAGAATGATGCATGGCTGATGGCTCTAACATAAGCATATATCTTTTATTAAGAACCTGAAGATATATCTAACTAGCTAGCTAGCTCGTGGGACTCAACAACATTGTTTGGGAACAAGAAATTAAAGCAGTAATAATATCTCAACATAGTAAAACAAGGGCCGAATTGTAAGTATATATGTCAGATAGTTATTCGAGATATATAATCATTTAGAGAATGTAATCTTGAGGGAAGTCATGATGTATGCGTTCAACTAAATATAGATTAACTGCAGCAAATTGAACATAAAACTCTTAACAATTTGAAATAATGCAAGTAATATACACAAAGAATTGATCACAAAATAATCTATTGCATTAAATTGATCAGTTATATTCATCTCAACAAACCTGAGCAGCTTCATTTGAAGCATTCTTTGTCCACAAAGCAATTTTCTCCTGCCTTGCTCGGACATTAACAACAGCGCCACATATTTCATCACCATTATCAAATTGTTCTCCTATCATTGCCAACAACTGAAACCAGTCCACAAGCTCAATTAAAGGACCAAATGAAATTGAAATGATTGATCATTCTGACAACGAAATAAGGAAAAAAAAACAAGAAACATATATATATATATATATATATATATACCGTATATAGCCAGCAAGTATCAGATTTACCCCTGGGAAAACTGACTGTCCACTTCCCCCCATGAGCACAAACAGGGTCTTCCCATTTTGGCTGGATTTTATTTTTGAAACAATGAAAATCTGCTCCCACGGCCAGCTTGCTAGGATGATGTATATTGTTGTAAACACTGCAAGGCAAGTGTAGCAAATATTTGTAATATATAGATACAAATGCTCGTAAATACCGATTGGGAATAAAATACAATTTGTCCGTTGCTATAAGATGTACTGGTGGCAGAGACAATGCCTGCTAATAACTGTGCATTATCAGCTTCACATTCTAATTTTCCGATTCAAAATTACCAACAGTAACTCAAAAGATCTCTTCATAACTCTGTTTTATTCACCTGATTTCTCTCTTCATAAAAGCGCAAAAATTAGAACAAAACAACATTACAAACTATGATCCTTGTAAACATAAAGAGACGAGAAAGAGCAATTGAATCAAAACCAATAATTAAATTCACGCACATATATCGATCAGAAAGGAAGGCTAGGTATATGAAGCATTGATTATATTTACGATTAAATTAAAATCAGATGATTAACCAATAAAAAGGAGTCTAGACCTCCAGAAATCTTCAACAGAGGAGAAGGTATAAATTGGGCGAATGGAGCTTCCCCAAGCAGCCTGTTTGGATTTAGCGGAAGGATTGTCGAACCAGAATGTCCATGAATGCTCCAACGGATGCTTCCGAGGCAGCGTAGCATTTGGTTTCGTGACCGCTCCACTGTCGGAATTTCCCCCTTCCTCCGGCTTGGATTCCCCTCCGCCGCCTGAGACTTTGTTCTTGGCCATTATTGTTGATTTTCTCGGTGGTCACCAATTTCTCAGTTTTTTCAACCATTTCCTTTTCTCGTCTGTCTGTTAGAATTTCAGTTAGTAATCATGCATGATGAGCATTGAGCGGGCAAGGTGGTGTTTGCAAAATTACTATTTCGGCCAACCTAAATGGACATCACATTTGTAGTCCAGTTAATGCCTTAGTGGGCCCAAATAAATATATATTTCACACTGGCCCATTAATATGTAACTAAGCCCGAACTAGATTAGGATTTAGGGGTGTAGGATTACCTAAACCGAAATTCATAATTTTAAACCGGAATTTACCTCCAAACACCATCCTTTTAAATTGAAATTAAGCCTTCAACTCCAGTCTCCATGGACTTGGAGCTAGCAGGGAAATTAGTTATTAATTCCAGTTGCATCTGAGTGTGGAGTCAGCCCTATATATATATAACCTTGTCTGGCTCCGGCCGGACATGCCGGGTAATAATTAATTCATCCTAGCTCATCGATTGCATACCATCTTCAAACATTAATTATTAATTTCTTCTAGCTACGTATACTTCTTCCTTGTCAATCTCAAGTGCTTCCGCAATCAATCCAAACACGGCCCGGGCCGGCCGGCCCTACACAGTTTCTCATGTAACTCGATCTCTCATGTAAGCCTCTAGACTTCCGTCAGAGATGAAGGGAGCTTCGGAAACAGATGAGGCTTTCAATTCTAGGACTGGTGATCATGCATGTAAAACCTGTCAACTTTTAATTTCATCATCCTTGCTAGATCCGATCTGTTTTCTAGAGCCAGGCATCAATGTTTGCCCATAACCTTCAAATTCTCCTGCAGGATTCATCTTGTAGTTTAATTAACCTGTCTTCCAAATTAGGAAGCTAATTGTAAAATTCTTCTATCTCATGCTAGCTTCACTTTCTCCAATATCATATCAAACAATCCACGATCCATGGTTAATTCACCAGCTGCATGCGCGCATGCATGCATGTGTCATTTCAATAATAATTAGTACTTAAAGACATATGGATCATATATATATATATATATATATATATATATATATATATATATATATATATATATATATATCAGTCATAAAATTAATCTATCAATATATACATGCATATATTTCTGATAAGGGGTAATCTCGGTCAGACACGTGGCGTCCCGTCAACGATCGACCGATCCAGACCCAAGTCCCGACCTAATAACCAATCCCGCTCTCCGATCAGAAACCCGCTGGTGCGATCGGATTGATGAGGATTCGATCCCGGGGGGTCGATCCGCCAAACTGGGCTAGAACCCAAGCGTCAGATCTAGTCGTCGTCTAATCATCAGCCGTCAGGCATTTAATGTGCCTGAACCTACGACTGAACATTCTTCTGACACCACCTTACCTGATTAAAACATGAGTACTGTGTAGAAATTATAACACCAAAATTAGGATAATTTTAAGGCCACAAACAGTGCAATATATATAGCTTTCCAATTTAGGCCTAAATTAGATAAATTGATCAATCAGTGTATAGAGTACTTAATTTATTGCATGCATATATATATATATATATAAATTTAGTAATTTTAGGATTTAATGATTCGAGTTTTTATATGTGGACAGGGGTCGATCAGGTTTTTTTTTTTTTTTTTTTGAAAATCAACATATGAAAATATATCATAGATCAAATGGAAATGTCGGATACAAAAGCAGGAATAACATAATCGAGAATATCAAGTTCCCCTTCTAGATATATGCTAGAACGCCTAGCTAAAATATGTGCCACGGAGTTGGCTTTCTTACGAACAAAAGAGAACTTAATCTGAGGAACTAAAGCAAGACGTCTTTAATTTCTTGGACCAAGTTACCCACTTCTGACAGGTCTTCTTCTGCTGAGTTTAATTTGTCAATCAGCCCCATGCAATCTCCTTCCAAATTAACAATCTCCCACCCACGTCGATAAACAAATTCTGCCGTAGCCTTGGCAGCAATGGCTTCGGCCAGTTCTGCTGAAGGGGTAACAGGAAGACGATTTGACAGCCAAGCAACGCAATTTCCCAAGGAATCCCGAGCACAAATACCCCACCTGAATTCGTTAGAGTCCCGAAAAATTGCCCCATCAAAATTTACCTTGATTGTCCCAACACTTGGAGGCTGCCAGCGGGTTGGAACAGCAGCTGAAGCTTCGTGAGCTTTGGTGAGAACTCCGGCGAGGAAGGATGAGCTGAAGTTCTTGGCAAAGCGCATAGCGTCTTCCAGTAAGGACCATTCATCTTCCATAACACGTTTGTTTCGGTGCCACCATAAAGCCCACAGGATCGTGAGGAACCGTGCTCCTTCTTCGACATCTAATTTCTGGCAGTCCCGTCGTACCCACTCCTCCGCCGCTTCGAAAGAAAATTCCACCGCTGTCCAAGGAAGGTCAGATAATGCCAACAAAGCCTGGAAAAGTCACACTCAAAAAAGATGTGTCGTATAGTCTCAGTTGATCCTTGACACGTTTGACAAGTTGAATTTTCCGCGCAATGCTGTTTTTTCAGATTCTTAAGGGTCGGGAGTGCATCTTTGCAAAGTTTCCAGGTGAACTCCTTAATTTTTGGGGCGACCCTAGCTTGCCAAATGAAATGGCAATTTGAAGCCTGAGAGCAAGATGCTCCTGTCTCTTCCGGGGACTCGAACTTTGCAACTTGGTAGGCGCTCTTAACAGAAAAGCGGTCATTTTTATTGTAATGCCAAATGACCCGGTCTTTACTATTGAGACTGCCAATTGGGATGGAGCAAATAAGATCAGCATCGGCATGCACAAAAGAGTTCTAGATTAGGTTTTCATTCCACGATCTTGATGTTAGAGTTGTGCCTTGGAAAGCCGAATTGCTTAAAGGCATTTCCTCTAAAACTCTAGAGTAGAACAATCTAGTGATCCATAATAGAAAGACGTTAGTAGTCGTCTAATACTACTTTGGCCAAATTCATCATATTACATTTATAAGTGATTGCATATTGTTTATTTTTGTGTATGGATGAAACCCCAAGATCACAGTAAGCTAAGGGACTTGGTTTCACCATTTGATGGGGGCCATGAAATAAGTACCTAATGGTGTGATCTAAAACACTCCAAGTCGAAGAGTTTAAAAGGCACATGGGATGTCGATCAGACTCGCTTGAGACTTGCTCATATGACATAGTTTTAGGAAAGTGTATCCCATTTCATGACTTTAGTGTTTTGACACTACTATGCATATGAGGGTGCTTAATGGAGATTAAGTTCACTGAGGATCCCGCCGGGAATGCCTAAATGGGTTAAGACTCATATAGAGTCTTTGAGATTAGGAGGGTTTCCCTAGCCATGATCGTGTCTAACTAATCCTTAGACTTAAGGCTCCATGGTTGCCTTGTGTATGACTGGGGCATACTTTGACATACTGCTGAATCCCTTGAGTTTCACATAAGCTGTATGATTGGGTATATTCGAGTTATGCATGGAGGCTGTGAGGGTCAATATAGGATCTATCACTTGTTACAAGAACAAGAAGAATTCCTATGAATTCTATTGTAGTATATTCCACCACTAAATCATTGCGCAAGGTCCGGTTGCTGGGGGCCATGTCTTCACTAGGAAGGAGTTCCTAGAGTGTAAGATCAAATGGAATTACTATAGGAATGTTATTCATAGCATTGCAGATTACTGGGTTTCCATTTCCCATACCCTAGGTCTCAATCGGGAATTGGATGATAGAAGGATCGTATCTCACGGAGATCATGAGGCTGAAAGGTTCATACCACTTCATCGATGGATGGGTGGCCATGGACACGTTGCTAGACGTTATCCATGGTCTGTAGGAATGTATTTGTGAAGTCAATGAGTTGATTCACAAATAGTTTTTAATTAAATGAGTTTAATTAAAGTCACAATTATGACATTAAGAATGTGTTCCTACTACTGTCCTATTGGTGAACCTGAGGGGTCACACAATGACTTCCAAAGGCGAACACATTTATCTATATCAACAGAGTTTGATAATAGTCAATTGGATTGACAAATGAATTAATTGGAATTAATTCATTAATAAGAGATCAAGATGTTAATTAAGTGTAATTAACGTGTAAGAGTTAATTAAGAGTAATAACAAGCATTTAATGTGATTAAATTCGAGAGACTTGTTATTTGATAACATATTAGACTTGAGAGTTAATTGGGAATTAATTCAAGTCTAAAGTAATTAAGAGTGAGTCTCGAAATTTATGTTGAAATTTGAGACTACTTAATTTAAGTAGGAGAGAGCTTTACCAATTAAAGTGTTAATTGAAAGTTTAAGACTTGAGAGTTAATTTGTATTAATTCAAGTCAAAATAATTAATTGAGAAACTTATGATTTATTTGGAATAAATCAAGTTCAATTAATAGAAGTGAAAATCTGTAGCAATTAAATGTTAATTGGGCTTATTGGACAAGAGAATTAATTTGGAATTAATAGCCAAAGCTGATCAATGATGGGCATGTAATTTATTTAGAATAAATTAAAGACCACTGTATGATATAATGGACTTGCTTAATTAATTATGATTAATTAAATTAGGCCTGAAATATTTAATCTGATATTAAATTGAAAAGGCCTTCAGAAAGCCAAAATACTGCTGGGCCCAATAGTAGCAGTGGCCGAAAATCCCAGCCCATCTAGGATTGAAATTTTCGGCCCACTCAAGTCTATTTAAGACAGATCTTGCAAAACACAGAACAATGCAACTTCACGTGAAAACAGAAAAGAAGAAAAATCAGATTTTTCCTAACCCTAATCTCTCTCTCTCTCTCTTCTGCGTTTTTCCCTCTCTTTACAAGCAGTTCACGTGAACTGCAGAAAACCTGATTCTCTTATTTATATTAGATAAATACTGATCTTAAATCTCTAGCAGGAATTAAGAGATTCAGAGTTCGTCTGCGAGAAGCCGTGGATCAACCTCATAGGGTTTCGGTTAAAGATCGGACCTTGGTGGAATCAAGAAGCCTGCGCAAGGAGTGGCCTGAAGCTTTGGAAAGCTTTCATACCTTAACGACTACAAAAGGAGTGCGTAAAGATGCATATCTCTCAAGATATATAAACGTTTCAAAGTTACGAATTCATTGGATGAAGATTCACTGTAACTCCCCAAGACTAAAATTTTTGAAATCTACTACTTCCGCTGCGCCCGAGGGTGCGTGAATCCCAACACTTGATGCCGGCAAGAACAAGTCTTCTACTATCATCATATTTGGGGTTGCCAAGGCTAGGGTAATTGGGCTAAAGGTGACCGATCTAGGCAGACATCGGTCCTCCCAGATTTTAATGTGTTTGCCGTTTCCAACTCTCCACCGAGACCTCGCTTCGATGACCTTACAGGCTGCCAAGATGCTTCTCCATGTGAGGGATGGGTTGTAACCTTCCTTTGCTTCGAGGAAAGACACACGGCGGAAGTACCCTGCCTTGAGGATGCGACTGAGGAGAGTTTCCGGATTGGTGATGATTCGCCATCCTTGTTTCGCGAGGAGAGCCAAGTTGAAGGCCCTTAGATTACGGAAGCCGACCCCTCAATCCTTTTTGGATTTGCAAAGAAGATCCCATTTAGCCCAATATATCTTGTCTTTCTGTCCGCTGCTCCACCAATATCCCCTAATCAGAACTTCAATTTCCTCAATCAACGTATCGGGGAGTTTGAAACAACTCATAGCATATGAAGGAATCGCTTGGAGAACCGCTTTGATTAAAAAAAAAATTCCTGCTTGTGATAGAGTTTTCTCGGTCCATCCCTTGATTTTACTCCAAATTCGGTCCCGAAGATTCTGAAAAACTTCCTTCTTTTTTGATCCAATAACAGTAGGAAGCCCCAAGTACTTATCATGTTTGTCAACCACCTCAACACCCAATAGGTGAACAATTCTTTCCCGGGTGGCTCGGTCACATTCGGGTTGAAGACAAGTGATGATTTCTGAAAATTAACCTCCTATCCCGAAACCCGTTCATACTTTTGGAGTGCGTCCCAAATTCCTTCAGCTGCATCGTCATTAGCTTTAGCGAAGATCATAGTGTCATTGACGAAAAGGAGATGAGAGACAGTTGGGACATTGTTGCAAATAGCTACTCCTTGGATTCTCGGATCACACTCTAAAAGCTTGCTAAAAACCTCTGCACAAATAAGAAAGAGATAAGGCGAGAGGGGATCGCCTTGACGAAGCCCTCTCCCGAGAGAAACATGACCAAAACTCAACCCATTCAACACAAAGGCATATTTAACCTAGCTAGCTCTATATGATATATTAATAGCCAATAGGCACTATAGAAGTATATATGAAATATATTTAATTTGTCCTGTTGGACGTACGGTTGATTTGACGACTTGTTTCCAAAAAAATGAAAATTAATCATCCACTTAATTGCATGCCAATTACTTAATTCTGCCATTAATTTAATTATTGAATTAAAAAACTATTGGATTTAATTAAATGACTATTAAATATTAATTCCAATGTTCCTAAAAAAATATTAATCCCAAAGGTTTACTAAATTCAATTGGGCCATTGGGTTTACACAACATTCATTCCATTCAGGCACAAACCCAAACTCAAACCGAAGACTCCAAAGTACTAAGTGAGGGAATCGACATGGAGTGGAACCTAACGACTCAAACAATCAATAAGAATATTCTTTTTCTTTTCATTTTTTGAGTCAGTCAATAGAATAACAATATTCAAATTCAAGTATCTTTCTTTTTGTCTTTTGACTCGTCTAAGTTCAATTCAAGTATCAATGGGCGCTACGTTATATAATTTTTGGAAAAAATATTAAATCTTTTAATTATAAACTAAACTTTTATACTGAAAATTAATGTTTATAATTGTGAGATTCGAACTTATGACTTCAAAATCATGAACCTCCTCCTTATTGTTCGACTAAGACTCCTCGGCTAGAATGTAAATTTTTCAAAATTAGATCTCACGCATTTAAATATTCATACTAAATTTAGATCCGATCCACCTCACAAAATTTTGTCAACATTTCCTATTTTCCTTACAATGTTTCTAGAAATTATCAAATCAAAGTGATAAAATATCATTTTTAAGGAATTATTTTTTAGATAACGGTCCAATATTTTGAATTATATTTACGTTAAATTTTGAAAAAGCAAAAACAGTTCAGCTAACCTACCCCACATACCCCATCCCACCCCCTATGCCCTATTCAACGAAACAACCCACACCACCAATCTGTCAGTCAGGCCCTGACCTGACCTGTACTGTTAACATTTTCCTTCATATTTTGAAAATCACATAAATCACTCTCACCCAGGGGCAGACCCGGCCACGCAGTAGTAGCAAACAAAAACAGCAAAGCTAGATGGAGAAACAGTGCTAGTGAGAGTGAGAGAGAAACTCAAGAGCTCAAGCAGGCAGACAGCCCACGATTCAATCTTTGCTCTGTAGCCCTCGATCAATCTTATTAACCGAACATCATGCCATCAGGTGCCAAGAAGCGAAAAGCTGCAAAGAAAAAGAAGGCAAATCAGCCTAATAACAACCCAAATTCGTCCTCTGCTTCTACTCACTCTCACGGTACAGATTTCTTTTTTTTACTTTATTTGGAAAAATTGATTATTCGCTTTATTAAATCCAGTTCCATACATACCTACCCATGTGCCGCTCAATTATTCATTCATCTTTTCCAACTTTACAGTTCGATTTTCCATCAATTGTCTTTGTGGGCTTGACTTAATCTGTAGTTGTTGGATTTCTATAGCATCGATCACTTTTGCTTCGGTGTAGGTCTTTACTCTATGTTGTTATAAATCAGTACGAATCTTGGAGTAATTAAGTAATATTACTACATGGATATGGATAAGATTCATTTATATGTATTATTGATTGTGTTGTGAGATTTCTAATTGTTCGAGTTAATAGCAATTTTATATCGTTATTCTTTGATTTTGTCTTGAAGTTATTTTGAATGAATCCGAATATGTTAGGAGGTGATGAGAAAGAGGAGATTAATGTAGTTCCAGTTGAAAGGGAATTCAAAATTGATGATGAATCTGATAAAAAAGATGGAAGCTCAAGTAGCAGCAGCAGCAACAGCTCAGACGATGATGAGTCTCATGGTAACAAGAGTACTCCAGCTGTAGTACTGGATAAAGCAGTTATATTAGCTGAGGCAATTAAGAGCACAACAATCGAAGATGCCTCAGAGAAAGCAGCTGAATCTGTATTTCAAGGAAATGGGGAGAAAAATCCGATATATGTTGAGGATAAAGTTGTCATTTCAGAAGCTTCTAAAGAAGGAGCATCATCACAGCAGGAGGAGTTCATTATTCAATCTGTTGAGCCAATTGCTCCAATTCCTGATCAAAAGGAATGTACAGCACAAGAAACCGATGAACGGTTGACCGTCTCATATAATGCACCAATAGCTACTACTGATTATGGAGCAACAGATCCTGAGAAAGATTCTGGCTTTACTCAGGTGCTGTTCTTTTTTTATTTTTAAACTTATTTATTTATATCTTTCTTGTGATATAAATATATATATGTTTTATATTTGTTTTGAACCTTTTCTGCAGCCATTGCTGGCTCCTGTTCCACATCCAGTGGGAACGACATCTTGGAAGAGCTGTTGTGGACTGTTTGAAATGTTTACAGGGTCTGATAGATAATAAAAGGTTAGTATCTTTCTGGAAAATGATCATATGTTTCTCTTTGCTAGTTCATGTTTGATTCATAAATTGGATTTGCTCATTGATTATATATATTTTGGAATGCTTCATCTAGTGACAAATTTTATTGCTATATAAGGCTGGCATAATTAGGTTAATAGCCTTTGAAAATTTCAATTAATTGATTTCATTGTTTGCTATAATGTTTTCACTCTGGTTTTTTCTTCTCAGCTACTGTTTATACTAAATAGTACTACTATCTTATTGGTGCAGAAGCAGAGATTAATGAAGTACATCACAATGCTGGGGAAGGATTTTCGATAGAGTCATTAGTGATCATTTGTCTTTCATGATCAGAATGTGAAGAATAATGTGCAAGAAGTCATTAAAGTACTAAATAGTGTTAGAATTATGTGGAAAGTAGCTAAGAGCTAGTTCATATCGATCATACTCATTTTCTCATTTGATTTTGCAGTGGATAGACTAGACTAGACTGGCTTTAATTTCGTGTTTTTGAGTGATTGAGGAAACTGGTGGAGTTGCAGAATTTACAATTTTATTTTATTTTTGATTGAATTTTATGTACCTTGTTTTCATATTTAAGTCCTGGTTATATATGCAGTCGTTTAATTAATAATTGCTTCATTGTTTTATAAAGCGGTTTGATTTTGAGTGCAAATTCGTACTCTAGGTTTTGATGATTGTCATTTTTGGTGTATTTCAATACTCTAATGGTTAAGACTTTAGAGCCTGATAAGTTTGAATTAGGACTGTATAAATGTTGAAATAAAATGAATTAAACTGGCCGGAACAATAATATTTCATGTATAAGAAATGATCACAATACAAGAATGCTCTGTGTGGCCTGCCTTCCACAGCTGGAACTTGAACTTCATGAACAAATTAAAAATTGATAGAAAAGACATTTAAAAAGAAAATTAGTAAACACAAATTAATTCACAAGAATCACTGATGTCAAGTTCTTCTACTTGATGCAGCTCCATGGATGGCAGCAATGTAGAAGAGCTGAGTGGCTGACAGGATAATTATGAAAGCCTCCATTGTTCTCTGTAGAAATTAAAAAAAATAAAATCACAAATGATCCTTGTGAATATATATATATATATTTCTCTACCCTAGCTACTTTTCTCGTTTACAGCAAAAGCAAGCTGGAATATCAATTCAACTTACCAGACGGGCGTTTCTGATCTGCATATCAATTTGTTTGCATGCGAACCTGAAAAAATAAAAGCAAATATATATATATATATATATATATATGTATATATATATACACTTAGATATATAAATATGTGTGCGCAAATGGTGAAATAAATTACCCCATGGCTAGAAGTGTAAGAGTCCATGCAATGGCAGCAGCAGAAGCAGCAGCAGACATGCTATCAAAGTCCCAATAATGAATATGGTTAAATCCTGAGATGACTGAGGCAATGCCAACAACTCCGGCAATCAAAGCAAACATCACAAAAAATCCGGTGGCGGCATTCCCCATCGGAAAAGATATTGGTGAGAAATGTGCCGGCAAATCCAAACCTGGACCTGTTTACATAGATCCTTGACGACATTAATTATAAGGTCCTATAATTTCTATATGAATAATTTTCAAATAAATTAAAATGCAAAATTTTTGTATATATACCAATGACAAAACCATGGTCGACGGCTCTGTTCATTGCCCAGCCTCCAATGCCCAAAACTATGGCATACATGCAGAAGTTGAGCAGCAAAAGAACCCCTGCAACAGATTTCATCTGATCTCCTCCAGCCATGTATATATATATATATGGTTTGAATTGAGATATTGAAGAGACCAAATTGCTAGCTAGCTTTCTGACAAAGAGTGTACGTTTTGCATGTAAATGCATGTTTTTCTTGCAGTTTGAGGGGCATTTTATAAAAGTGCCAAGTATTATCCATAAGAAGGTGTTTTTTAAGGTTCTTTTCTTGTAAGGCTGTATGTTCTCTCCTCTTAAAAAGTATTTTCTGTGGGGTTGTAAAGATTAATGCTTTGTGTTCAAGGCAGGAAACCAAATCCCATATTCTTACTTTGCCTGACAAATCGGCAATAAATCTCTCAACTTTTCATTTTAATATATATATATTGTTATTATAAATCTTTCAAACATAGTCATTAATCTTGCCATCCAAGCAACAGCCTCCGGTACGTACCGTCTTCTTTTAATCAATTCTATATATACATTTTAAATAAATACTTTTAATTAAAATATGAATAACACGACGCAACACTGACACCCACAACAAATATGTAGGAAAAATGTTTATAAACAATAATTTCATATAATTATTTAAGGATTACCGAGCCCGTAATTTATACCAAACTGTTATTTTATCAAGAATAGAATACCACCAAACTGTTATTTTATAACTCGCCAGTTCCAGTTAACTGAACAAGTGTTACACAACGAGTAACAAAGCTCGCATTTGCATACACTCGTGGTTTGGTTATTACAGTTCTCGTTATGACCAGAAATGGGGACATTTGGCGCCATATTCAAACGTCGTCTATCTTCACGTAATGTTTTCAGTTCAATCACTACTCTCATACATCCTTCAAAAACTTTCGTGAGCATCCGAGAAACAACCAACTTCGGTATACGAGCCTCTGGTACTTGTGCCTCAGCAATTGCTAATCTTTTAAAGAACCAGAGAGTTGATGAAGCTCGAAAACTTTTTGACGAAATGCCATCTCCAGATGTGTATTTATCCACAAAGATGATTTCGTCTTATGTAGAAAGCTTCAGATTGGATGAAGCTCTGCAATTGTTCGATGAAATGCCTGCCAAAGACATAGTCATGTGGAATTTGATGATCAAAGGCTGTGTCAATTGCAGAAATATGCACATGGGTTTGAAGCTGTTCGACGAAATGCCCAAAAAGAATGTCATTTCCTGGACTACCATGATCGATGCATTTTTTAAATATGGAATGATTAAAGAAGCTGAAGGATTGTTCCAAGAGATGCCCGACAGAGATATAGCAGTGTGGAATGCTATGGTTCATGGGTTTTTCTCGAATGGGAGAGTGGAAGAGGCAATCAGATTGTTTGGTGTGATGCCTGATAGGAATGTCATTTCTTGGACAACGATGATCGGTGGGCTCAATCAGCATGGAAGGAGTGATGAAGCTTTATCGGTGTTTGGGAAGATGGTCGGGGTTGGTGTGAAGCCTACTTCAAGCACTTTATCTTGTGCTATAACTAGCTGTGCTAATTTGACTAGTTCATGTCTGGGTCAACAAGTTCATGGCCATGTTTTGAAGCTTGGCTATATTTTCAACACCTACATTACAGCTTCACTAATTACTTTTTATGCAAATTGCAAACAAATTGAGGAATCTCAAAAAGCTTTCAATGAGAAATTGCACCTAAATGTGGTAGTATGGACATCTCTTTTGACAGGATATGGTGCTAACAATAAACATGAAGATGCGTTCAGAGTTTTTATTGACATGATTAAATTAGGAATAGTTCCTAATCAGTCATCTTTCACCAGTGCCTTGTATTCAATCCATGAGATGGAAGCTATTGATTGGGGCAAAGGGATTCATGGAGCAGCTATCAAGATGGGCCTGGAAACAGATCTATTTGTGGGCAACTCTCTTGTGGTTTTATATACAAAATGTGGAAACATAAGAGATGGAGTTCAATCATTCAAGGGAATTTCTGACAAGAACATTGTCTCATGGAATTCAATAATTGTTGGATGTGCGCAACACGGTTGTGGGGAGTGGGCACTAGCATTTTTCACCCATATGGTAAAAGCTGGAATTTATCCTGATGAAATTACATTCACAGGTTTGCTTAATTCCTGCAGCCATTCTGGTATGCTGCAGAAGGGGAGACACGTATTTCAATGCCTATCTAGATATGCAGCTGTAGAACTGAAGCTTGAGCACTATGCATGCATGGTTGATATCTTGTGCAGAAGTGGGAAACCAGATGAAGCCGAAGATTTAGTGAAAAAGATGCCTATGGAACCAAATATGTCCACATGGCTTGCTTTGCTTAGTGGATGCAGAGCACATTCTAACTTCGACGTGGCTGAACGAGCAGCCAAAGAAGTCTTCAACATAGATCCATATTGTAGTGCAGCTTATGTGTTGCTGTCTAATATATACGCCTTTGCTGGTAAATGGACTGATGTTGCAAGAATCAGAAGGAATATGAAAAGGATAGGCGCTATAAAACAACAGGGGAGAAGTTGGGTTACCCAAAAAGGCATAAAACATTCATTTGTTTCCTGTGATAAGTCGTGAAGAAATATATAAGAAGCTGGATAGGTTGGGAGAGAAGTTGAAGGCTTATGGATATGTTTTTTTTTTTTTTTTCGGGTCAAAGGGTTTATGGATCTGATCAAAGATATGTTTTGCATGATGTGTAGGATGAGCAGAAGGAAGAACACTTGTGGAATCATTGTGCTATAGGTTTTGCATTGCTGATTAGCTCTGCAGAGGGAAGTACCATAACAGTGATGAAGAATCCAGCCATAAAGCTGATACCTAAGATTGTTAAGCGTGAGATTGTGGTTTGGGATTCGAGCCGTTTTCATCATTTCAGGGATGGGTTTTGCTCTTGTAGAGACTACTGGCAGGATATTCAAGATATAATAATATTTCCTCAGGAAGAGGAAGGTGTAGGTCGATTACAACACTAGGTTTTAGGTTTTTTAGGGGAAATTATTGAATGTATATACCATAGTTTTATGTTAATTTCAATAATTTAAGTGAAAAGTTAACATTAGTTTCAATATTATATGTGAAAAACTAACAGTAAGTGAAATTTGACAATTCGTTGTATTTATTTTCTCATCCGATTTTTTCCGAGTTGTACTGTTGAGATTCAATTTATTTTTATTCTGTTCCCACCCTATTTTTTCCGAGCTCGGGTACTGCAAAGACACAATTTTGGATGCCTACCAACCAGGGTTCAACTGGCCTTTGGTTGTAATTCATGGAATTGGGGCATAGAGAGAATCACCACAGGGAATGGAGAATATATGCCATTTAAGAAGAGCTTGTTAACACAACCCGGATCGTTATTAGTCTAGTTTTGCAAGCAGCCTGTGAACACAACTTTTGGTACAAGTTCAACGCAGTTTTGCCTATAAGCTAATCAACACTAAATACTTTCGATTTTAAAAGAAGCTTACCAACACAACTTCAACACCAACTTCCGACCAAAACACCTTCAACACCAACTTGAAATGTAATGCCGAATGTGATAAAAGTAATCGTAATTAAACATGTATATAACTTACCCTATCACCACATGCAATTTAGAAACTGGCTTTCGCAACAATAATTAATGTGATGAGCAAAAAGGCATTAACCAACAAAACATTCAAAATACTATATCAAACAAAATGAGAAATGGAACCATCGAGTACTTTTCAATTGCAATGTATAACATAAGCAAATTTAACATAGGATAAAGGGTCAAAACCAATCTAAAAGCATTAATGAGACTAAGCATTACAGAACACAGAACTGTCTTAACATGCAGAATTCCCTAGATCTAAAATGCTTATTCATCCTCCTGGCTGCGCAGGCGTGCAAGCTTGTTGGTGACCACAACATCAAGCTGGGCAGCACGCTCCACAATTTCTTTCCTCTTCCTGGTAGACACATTGTGAGCAATTTCTGCACAGTATGTCCTGAATCAACAAATAAACAAACAATTATTTATCACAACACAATTCAAAACAGATACAAGTAATTTGAAATTATTGTACCCTTATTGTGGGGTAAAAAATAAGAGTACCCTATTACCTGTTATGCATCATTAGAAGTTCAAGCTCCTTCACATTGTGCACAAGAAACTTTTTGAAGCCATTTGGAAGATAGTGGCGAGTCTTCTTGTCAGATCCATACCCAATGTTGGGCATCAGCACAGATCCCTTGAACTTTCTTCTAACACGAGAATCAATACCCTTGGGTCTACGCCAGTTTGGCTGTCATGGATGCAATGAAGATCTCAGTTAGTTCTACTATTCCAATACAAAAAGTGATAGATAAAATAATAAATTAAAAGGGTTTCAAAAAACAAAACAATTTAGTAGTTCAAAAAAGGTAGCATCAAAACAAATGTTGTCCAGCAACTAAGCAGATGAATGGAAAGTTGTAAGAAAAATGGGACATGTAAGCAGGATTATAGTAACAGAAAGCTTATGAATAATTTGAAGCAATCCGTTCGCAAGGCCTGTTCCCTAGTTCATTCATGCCCTCAAAACGGAACACCAAGAAATAGAATACAATTCTAGGCATTAGATACCACGGGCAATACTTCAAAATTCATTCAAAAGAAAACAACAGAAACAACTGAGGTTATGCAATCTCATCCGAAAGATGATGAATTTGTTTTTGATAATCACGGGTAATCAGCAAATGTTACATAACTTCATCATGGATTGCATTATTAGGAATTATATTTGATGAAAACTTAAATCATATCAAACAAATAAACTAATTTCAGGAAACTGGCACAAAACAAGAGAGATCAGATGGTAGTGCATGTTTAATGATCATCATTCAAAATGCAGACTAGGTGGATAAGAATCCTCACATCTCTTCTTGAATATCTCCATTAATATATAAGAAAATAACATAAACTACGAAAAACTTAAGTTGAAAAAATGGTATTACAAGAATCGGAGTATAGTGTCAATAACCACTTTGCATCAATTAATAAGCGTAGTTTAGGCCTGGGGCTACAAATATACAATCATCATATTCCTCGCCGGGAAAAGGGACATAAACCCAAACGAACCCATACCTTGACAGAAACCCATCGATCGCTCTGCGTCCTCTTGAACTTCTTGACCCTTTTTTTGATGATTTTCTTGTCAAGTAGAGGCACCGCCATTGTTACTCACCTTCTGCAAACAGGAAAATTATAAAAACAAATGAATCAGTGAGTTAGTGACAAATGAAATCAGGATAACAGATCTAGAGGAAGAAAGAAGAGAGGCGGTGGATTTTGCTTACGGAACTTGAACTAGGGTTTTGATATGAGTGGCCGACGCTAGAAAATTTGAGAAGATGTTGCTTTATATAGAAACACTGAATTAGGGTTTTGAGTCTGTGGAGTCAGATAGGTGAGTAAATCCACGGTTAAGACCTCGGGTGTATTTGAGATATCTGGAGTGCGAAGCAGTAGAGCAAAACGCCAAAATACAAATTTTACTAATGCCATTTCTAGTTTGATTTTTAATTTTATTTTCTCCCTTTGTCTTTTTTTTTTAAAAAATCTTTTCCTTATTCTTTCATGTTTTAAATCATATATATATATATATATGAAAATAAATGAGTAAAATATTTTCGAAAACATATTTATGTGGCAATGAAATTGATAAGTTAGAATTTATCCATTTTGCCATGTAGATTGTTTCTATAATTAATTTAATTCATTATTATTTTTATAACTTACATATGTATTTATTGACTTTCCATAATTTTGTTTATATCAATTATCAAAAAATTTGTAACTCCTATTTACTTATAAAACTATATAACTACTTTATAAAATATTAAAAATGATTTTTTTTTAAAATATGGTTTTAAGTAAATTTTAACAAGCTTTAGAGTTATCCATACGGTAATGAATGTTCGTTAATAAAAATAAAGATAAAATAATGTATTCAATATATCCATTAAAAAATTATGTTTAATATTTTGATTTCTAACAAATATTTTTAATATAGCAAATTCAAATGAAAATTTATCTAACTAAAGTAAAGAATTTTTTTTTTAAATACAAGTTTAAATCAATTTTATTATTATTTTAATAATATAAAATAAATAAACAATTAATTTTCTTGAAAAAAAATTTCCAAATACACGTGTCTCATTTTCATTTTGTGGTAGAAAAGTTATATTTATTTCAATGTAAATAAATTTCTTAAATTATTATATTTGAGTATTAATATTTTTCATAATATAAAAGAAATTTCAATAATGAAATGAATATTATTATGACTCAATAACGAAATAAAACAGATTATTTAATAAAAAATAATATAAAGTATAATAAACAACTATTTTTTCGACCAATGAGACAAAGGGATTCCAATCATTATTTATATGCATGGTCTATTATTAAATATTTTTTTAGTATTTTAATTATCATTTTAATATTTCTATAACCGTCATGATATTCCTTCTCTATATATGTATAAATATATATTCTCTCTATTATAAATATAAAATCAGTACTTTGTCATAAAAATATCATATTACTATTTTTATACATTTTAAATGAGTTTTTTATATACAAAATTTTTGATTATTTTATAAAATGAATTACTTTGGTGTGTACGCTTCAAATTCTGAATTAATAATTCTTAACATATTGTTAATAATCATATAAAAAATATAATATAATTTATTTAATAATATATATTTTATAAATAAATTACCCCGTGCAAAGCAGAGGTTAAAAAGCTAGTTTCATTGTATACCTACGGAACAAAAAAATTCAGTGTTATTATTTAAACAATATAATCTTGTACTTATTGCAAAAACTTAAGATATTATATTTTTCCATATATTTATAATTTTCATGATACATCTTAATTAATTAATATATATATATATATAAATATAAATATATATATATAACATGAGTGTACGTGATTTATATTCATATATTTAAATATATATATATTTAATACAACTTGATATTTTTACACACTAATCTATATATAATAATTCAGAATCCTTAAGGCTGGCTATGCAGCGTCCACGTGGATAGTCTCAATAAATTCTATTCTAACATTAGATAAATACTATTTTAAAAATATCATTTATTATGGATATTATCTAAAAGAATCCAAAGATAATGTATAGATATATGATAGTTTAAATATACAAATATTTAGAGATTTATGGTTATAAGATTCACTATTTTTTATCTAAAAGAATCTAATTTACTATTTTAAAATACCATTTATTATGGATATCTATATTATATAATTCAGAACCTTTTAGGCTATCCACCTAAGCACGTGGATAGCCTCAATGAATTCTATTTTGCCATGTAAGTAAAACTATTAATTATTTTTAGATTTATCCGAAAGAATGAAAGATTTGGTATAAATATGTTAGTTACAAATCTAATTTAAATTAAAATATTTTTTATAATTTTTAAAAATATTATTTATAACATCATTATCTACATAAGAGTCCTAAAATATCTTTAAAATTACAAGAAAATAATTTTAATCATTTGCTTGTAGATTAACGTCTTCATGAACGCGTGGAACATATCAATCTTGTAGAGTCAACGTCTATGAAATCCTGCAATTTTACTCTCTTTCGAGGTTCCAGTTTCGCACGGGATTATTTCTAGTTGAAATAGAAAATCTGAACTAAAAATCAACTAAGCACATCTATATTCTATACTATATAACCTAGTGAAGAGTTTTGTTTGACTTTAGTTGCATTAATATGACCGATTTCTAAATTTTTTAATAGTTTAGTTGATAAAATGATTTGGGATGAAGATGTTTATCCATCCGAACTATGACGAGTTTTACATTTTATCATCTAAATTTTTATTTTTTACAGTTTGTCTTCTAAATTAACAAATTTAAGCACTTTGCCATCTTAGCCGCCGGAAATTCTACCGAAAAATTGCATCGTTCATATGAGAAACATGGATTTACGTTGTATTGTTCCCCTTAATGTCTCGAAAATAAATCTTCAATCAATTTTAGAAAATATGAAAATTTTTATCACCCAATTGGAATAACGACGGCTTTGATAGATTATTTTTAAATTTGAATTGGGTGATAAGAAATTCTAGTTTTCTGAAATTGATTGAGGGTTTATTTTTTATACGTTAAGTAGATGATAAAGTGCAAACATCATCCTAGTTTGGATGGAAAAAAATCAGTATCCCAAATGATTTTAATGATGAGATGGTACAAGAATTTGAACAATAAATAGATTGTTGAAGGTGTGCGATTGTGAAGAGGTGCACAGATACGTCAAAACATATATATATATATATTCGCAGCAAATTAAAGTCGGGGCGCAAATTGGCATTGTGATGATGGCTGTCCATTTCAGTGAGATTTACTTGATTCGACCAGTGGGGTTCGAATTCCTGCATTTCTAATGAATTTTATTTCGACTTGCAACTTTTTTCTATTGCATTTCTTGCTGACTCGAGTATTTTGATCTATTAAAACTCAAAGCCTGATTACATATATAGCATGATATGTTAGAAACTGGTCATTGAAATCAATATCTTTCTGTACGCGCGAGATGTGGCCGTATTCGACACAGTACCAACCAAAAGTTGAGAATATTGTCTGTGCATTTGTGGGAATAACTGGAAGTGGAATATTATAACATTGAGAGACATTCTCTCCTCAATTAGTTTTCAACATTTTCAATATATTCTTAAATAATTCTTGAGCATTTCATTTTAAAACACATGATATATTAATTTTAAATCATTCCTAGGTACTTATAATTTTAGACGGACATCGATTTGCTTATCAAATAGATATCAGATCATGCTTCACTTGTACGAAACAAGATACTCACTAATGGAAATAATGCATGCTAATGTCAAAAAATAATTTTTAGGCCATAATTTCATCTAAAACACATTGAAATTGTGTTCTATTCAAAATTCATAAAGATCGTATCCAAAATCTTTCATTCTAAAGATAGAAAATAAGAAAATGGATAGGATTCAAAAACTTTACTTCTTCTTCTCACCATCTCCGGCATACCTGCATAAATCCCATAATCCAGACTAAAAACAATCTAACACCAACTCTAGACTAGCTAGTTTATTCTTTAAGCATATCGTTAAAAGTCTTTTAATTACAAGAGATATAAGACAAGCAAGTTATAAAACTCACTCAAAGTCGAGCACTTTTGAACGTGATAAAAACAATTAGGGGAAAAATAGATTGAAAAACCTGAACGGATGAAATTAAGTGTAGTGCCCCTTTCCGTAGGAGGAGAAAGGACATCACATCCGCACCGAGACGAATTCCCAAACGAGGTAAATGTACCCCATTCAAAAATTT
Organism: Verbena officinalis; assembly: GCA_958496215.1. Classification (NCBI taxonomy): domain Eukaryota; kingdom Viridiplantae; phylum Streptophyta; class Magnoliopsida; order Lamiales; family Verbenaceae; genus Verbena; species Verbena officinalis. The sequence goes on from OY292386.1 coordinate 244,281, forward strand.
ATCCCGGCGAACGGCAATCACTCGATCTATACTGGCAACAACATCCCTGGCCCAACAACATTGACAATAACAACAAACAGAGTGCGGAAGCTAAATAATATCAATTCAACAATTCAAGCCACACGGGGTATCAATTATCATAAACCATAATCAACAATTCAGTAATATAACCATTCTACATAGGAATTCAGTTAATGGAGAGATTCAATTCAAATAATAAATGACAGACTGTTGTTGGACACTACCGACAATACCAATAGACTCGAAACTCAAGACTCACGACCCGCTATTGCCAACCAACATGAGAGATAACAACGCCACCTGTCGACCTGAAGTAAGAATCAAAAGAAAGAAGGGTGAGTATAAAGGATACTCAGTGAAGGCACAAGTTGGAACAAGTACGAGCCACGCTTCCGGGTTTTGTATATATATATATAAGAAAATACATATGGTAAATGAAAAAAATCGGAATGTGTTTCGACTTGCAATAACCACAATCAATAAGCAATAACAATAATGACAATAAAGCATGAGTAAAGGCAATTAATATCTCAGCGAGAATGAGCCTGTTCCTCCTTATAACCCCTTCATGTCATGAAAAATACTCCATCCCCGGTGTCTGACCCCATAGCGCGACTATGGGCGACGAACATGAATTTAAGGAAAAGTGTGCAACACATGCAACACCCATCATCGCTCCCAACCGTGGTTATCAACTACTGACAGATCACGATTGACGCTTAGTTTTGGGAGTAGTACCTCGGGAAACCCCCTGGACGCTCGTCCCCAGGTGAGACCGCGAATACCATCCCGGGCCCTATGAAAGAAAGTACATGAATTTGCTCGCATTTCAAGAAACATTATAAGTTGAGTGCCAAACGGACATTAGGCAAGTGTGTGACGACAAATGGGAGTGACCATAAGTTTCATACGTGTCGGGGTGTGCTGACGGACTCCCCTTATAGACCCAACCAAAGTCAAAGTGTCACGTTAAAAAGAAAGAGTTTTACTTGCCGCTTGAAAACAAAACGGTTTAGAGATACTTATAGGTGATATCAAAGAGTTTGTTCAATAAAATCATGAAAATATAATCAAATATCTAATAGGATATACGAGAACGAGAAAACAAATCATGATGAGCACGTACGGGTAGTTATTTCTCAATGAATAAAAGGGATTCTTACTCCAGTGAAAACATTTTTAAACCCTCACCTGGAAGCACGAGAAAGCTAAGACAACTCAAGCAATCCTCGAGAGAACGGCCTGAAACTGACAGACGACAAAACCAATCAAGACAAGGCACGACGCACAACTCATAGCACGTTCGACTCAAGAAGGACCAACTAAAACACATAGTAATCAAGAATTTCAATTAAAATACAATTGGATTCATTAAACCAAAGATACAAAATTAAAGATGTTAAACATGCTCAATTGAAATTCTAACTTCACATTCATGCATAATATAATGTAAAGAAGCACTCATGCAATTTTCGGATCATTCAGACAACATTCGAAAATTGGGAAAAAAATCCTAAATGAAAAAGGCACTATTCAAGGCCCGAACGAGGTCGAAATTTTGAAAACTTTGCAGAATATTCATCCTTGAATCATATGGGAGCTATAGGTAAAATCGGCTCGATTTTAGGCGGTCGTATGCAAAAAGTCAACTTTTATTTTTGGCCATTTGACCCAATTGCCGTGAGCAACTAAGGAAAGAGGTCTGAAAAATGGTTAAGGCATTTGCACGGGCTCGGGCACGGGGTTGCGCACGGTCTTGAAGACACCCTCAAGATCGTGCAGGCTGAAAAAGCTTGCGCACGGGGTGCGCAGGCCGGTGCAGCCTATAGGGCGGGCGCACTAGCTCGCGTACGGGCTTGCCAAGACCGTGTGCAAGACCGTGCAGCTCATGTTTCAGGTGCAGAATCGCGATTTCAAAGTGGTTCACGAGGGTTTCAACCAAAAATCATTCATGGCGGATTCTAGAGTTAAAATCGACACTTAAAATTCACACGCATGCATTAAACACATTAAGAGCTATCTTTTGATCCGAACAACATGGAAATTTGTGAACTATAACATGCAAACCAATCAAATTTATCAAATATTCATTTCAAAGAAAAAGCTAGCAAATCGAGAGATTTAATGGACGAAATGAAATGGTGGAAGAAGGTTACCAGTAGAGAATTGAACGAGGATTGTCGAGATGGTCTCGGAATTTCGAATGGTCGAACGACGAGTTCGGGGCGGGCTTTTTCTCTCTTCCTCCTTCTTCCTTCCTCTTTCTTCCTCTTCCTTTCTCCTTCTCCTTTCTCTCTCTCAGTTTTGGGGGTGTATGCAAGAGTGTGCAAATGGTTCAAGGGTGTGCACAAGGGGGTGCAAGTGAGGTCAAGGGGGTGCAAGGTGTATTCAAGGGGGTGTGGGGTTCGAATGAGATTAAAGAGAATTTGAAGGGCGGAAAAGGTAATTATGAGAGGTTAAGAATTCGAGAATAAAATAAAATTAGCTAACAAAGCTAATATTTTCATTTAAAATTCAACGAGGTGTCAAATAATTATTCCGAAAATATATTCCGGAATTTTGGGTTGTTACATTAAGTGAAGAAGAAAATTGTAGCAGTATTTTTCTCTTTGCTCGTACCTACGAGAAAGAGAAAAAAGAGGGAGTTCCCCCATCAGATTTTGTTTCCATGTTGAGTTACGCTTCTTTATTTTCTCCTTTAGTTGTTTAATTAGACTAAACTAGTTGTTTAATTAAATTTCACATGTCATAATTCTATGTATGAAATAGAAGATGAAATACTATTTGGAATGGAAAACACAGTTGGGATCCTGTCCACGAGTGCCACATATATAGGATAGGAAGATGACACGTAAGATGGATACGCGTGCGCGATGTCGGTTAATCAAATTTTCATTTTTTACCGGCTAGCTGTACTAACATTCTATATATAACAAAAGAATAAACGCCAATTTGATATAGGGGAAAATTGTCAAATCGGGATACCAACTCCCCCCAATTTGCATTTTCAGGATTTCACCTTATACGCTAGTATTTTAGGGACAAAATAACCAAAAAGTTGATAAATCAATGAATTTGACCACCGGAAACCTAATACCAGTTTGATCATGTAGGAAATTTTGGAATTTATTGATCTATGTCTATCTCACTATTATGCAAATGTGATTCTTGATTTTGTTGTTGTCATGTTAAAATGTATTCTTAAAATTATTTTGGTGATAAAATGTGATATAATCTGATTTGGTAGGCAACATCTAGTTATTACATGTTTAAGTGTGTAAAAATTGGGCTTTGGTATGATTTTTCAAAAAAAATAAAATTTTGTCTCTTTTCTTTCGGATGAACAGTACCCGCAGCCTGACACCCTTCACTAAAATGGTCATAACTATTTTTCTACTCAATATTTTTGGGTGTTGTTTTTTCTAAAATAAACTAGACACAAAAAAATTTCTGTATATATATTATAAAGCCTCAGTTTATTTTTCTTTGATTTATGGTGAATTTTCAAAGTCAGTCCAGTGCAGCGACCATTCAGTAGTGCTGGAAGTTTTAAGAAAATAATGGATTATGTGTTTAAATGCTTCAAAATATGATTTCATAAACTTGAGAGTCAGAGTTAAGTTAATAAACATATTTTAATACGTGTCTTATGTTTCTAGGAAAAATATTAGCTTAAAAATCCTTTTCAGAGTATGGGAAAACATAGTTTACAAAAATTACAGATTCATCCCCGAGAATCTGGACGACACCTTACGGAAATACATATAACTTTTTATATACTTAATATTTTTAAGATCTGCTTTCACTAGACTAAAATAGACTCATAGAGATTTCTTTAAATATATAGTATGTCCCCTAATTCCTTCTGTATAGTTTCCAATATTTATTTAAAGTTAGTACTTGTGCACAGAATTTCTGCAGTAGCAGTTTTTCTTAGTATTAATTGCTTTGAATGTGTGATTTTAAATTATCCATTACTTGTTTAATTTCTAAAGATAATGATTAACTGTAATATCAGGAAGATATATCATTATGTGTTTGTTTTATAAATTCCAACTTGCACATGGTTGACACAAAAATGGATTATTTGTGTTAGTCGGTATTAGGACGCGAGATTAATGTATGTTTGGGATGAAACACCTTATGTGATCATTCCTTAATCCTTATGTGCTCTTAGTTTATTTTGAATTGGGACACATGTTGACTTAGTAATGTTTGTCAGGTGAAGTCGATTTGTCTAGCAAGATCGCACAAGTCGGTGAGGAGTTTTATTCTTTCCTTTGACTGAAACACACATAACTAGCACATAAATAAGTGCAATATTATATACTCTTTTGAAGCCTTCGTAAGATCTCTATTTTATGATTTTAATGTTTTCTCACCCTTATTATGATACTTAGTAATCAATATCTCAAAGTATTATTTTAGTCGCCCTTTGCGACAAAATGAGATTTCAATATCAAATCTATAATCATATATCTTGCATCGGTTATTGGTACCATTCACTTGTCTTGGTTTATTTCTTATTATGGTGTGGTGGCCATCTTGATATTATCACCCATTGGGACGCCTATGGGAAGTTTGGATCCAGGTGCCTATTCGGAGAACGTGCAGTATGGATGCGGTAGGGAAGGCCGCCGTCCGTACCTCTTCGATAGGTATCCATCTGGTGCTGTGCGTGTATGGTTGGAGGTTAGCCTTGCACGTACGAGTTACCGAGTCTTTACGAGGCGCACGTAAATTCTCATTTGTTACTTAGTTGGGGTAGCTCCTTGACAACCGGCGTAGTGGAGTATTTGATTTGATTATTTTATTGATTATTTTGGGGGATATAAGGCGACCATTTATTGTGCATATCATGATTAAAATCCAGTAAAGTACTTACACTACTAGTAAGAAAAAAAATCTTTTTATTTACAAAACCCCTTTGCATGTTTTGATTATTATGTTTTAAACATCCAGATTTTCTCTCCCACTAAGTCATTCGGACTTACTCCTTTCCTTGTCCCGTGTGTTTCAGATGTTGGAGAATTCGAGTTTGGAGTCCAAGAGTGTAACGACCCGAATATTTTAATTATATTATTAATAATTACGCGAATTCTTTCTTACCTAATTTCTCGATCTATCCAATTGGATTAATTAATCTTATGGAAAAGATTGATTTAACCTATCTTTTAAATGCCCTCAATGACTTAAATTACCTAAATGCCCTTAAAAGCCTAAATGACCATTTTACCCCCCCGAGATATTTTCCTAAATATCTACCTATCTCTCTCATTCTCTCATTACACAAAGAAGGAAAAGAAGAAAGGAAGGAGAAGAGAAGGAGAAGAAAGGAAGGAATCTTCCCAACGCCCTACCGAGCTCGTTTCTCGCCCTATCGACGAGCCGTGAAAACCCAAACGATCCTCACTACATTCTCTACTGGTAATCCTTTTACCCCATTTCATTCCGTTCGTTCTTTCTTGCGATTTTTGTGGCTTTTGTATAGGATTTTTATATATTAGGATTTTCGTGTTTAGGGAGATTTACTTGACCATTTTACGTGATTCTTGTGCCTATGTGTAGCTTAGATGATATATATAATTATATGTGGGAATTAGGATATTTTATGGAGTAAATTAGGAGATGTATGAATTTATATATTGATTTTCGCGTGTGAGGTTTCGCGATCTGCTGAGTCTGCTGCTCAGTAGATCCACACGGGTGAACGCACGGTCTTGATCAAGACCGTGCAGGAGCCCGTGCGCAGCTCTTTTCAACCTGCACGGGCTTGAGCCCGTGCACGAGCCCGTGCGCATGCCTGTTTGCACCTGCACGGTCTTGGAACCGTGCTCAAGACCGTGCAGGAGGCCGTGCACCCCTTTTTGTGCTTGCACCGGCTTGCCAAGCCCGTGCGTAAGCCCGTGCGTTGGCCGGTGCAACATACTTAGTGTATTTTCCAGCCTTTTCCTTTCTCACACTTCGGGAATTGGTTAACCCCACTCATTTAAATGTTAACTTTTCTCATACGACCTCCGAATATCAATCCGATTTCACCTATAGCTTCCTCGAGCCTAGGGATTTGATATTCTTCATAATTTACAATTTATCCGACCTTATTTGACTGTCAATTGACACCTTTCTCGTTTAGAGATTTTTCCATCTTTTCCGTTTCTTGTCCGTTTGACCCCGTTTTCGCGAGAGAGTTCCGTTATATTATTTTAAGCATGTCTACGTGCCCTAACTGCGTTCTAGCATGCTTTCCATATTTATTATTAATGTTCTTCCATTATTACAATTGCTTTAAATATTCCTTTAAATGTTAATTCATATGTTATATATCCTTATATGCTTAATTGCCTTTCCATATTGTATCTGTAGCATGAGTGAAGTTATATTTGAATTGTCGTGTGTCGTCTGTTGTTCGTGTCTTGTTTTTAGTATTGTCGGTCTCGTTTTCATCCTCTAGGCCCTGTGTATTACAGGTGGGACCAACGAGGGAGAAACCTGACTACCGCTTGCTTTCATACTGTCGTGTCGAGCCAGGTAAGGGTTTAAACTTCTTTTAACTGGGGCAAGGACATAGTCTTATATAGGTTTGCGAAATAAATGATTACCCCGCTTTTCTTATTACTTGTTGTACTGCCTTTACTATTCCTTATCTGCTTAGTCAAACCATTTTGATAGCAAAACCAAATGATTTGAAATGCTTTTAACTAGAGGCAAGGAAAACCCATTTGTTTTAAATGCGAACTTTGGTCTCTCGACCTCGCAATTATAACCTTGTCTCGAATGGCCCCTTTGGCCTCCCCAAACCCCGATTTCCTACTTTCGAATGACCCTTTTGGCCACCCAAACTATCATTGATTTCAAAAGCGAGCCATAGTCTGTTTAATGACTTGGGCCCGGAGTATACAGGAGGTGAGCCTGGGGACGAGCGTCTAGGGCAAAATCCCGATGTGTACTTCTAGCGTGTTGACTTGGGCCGGCCAGGAGGTTGGTTAGCCTGAGTTGATGCGAACGGTGGTGCTAATCGCGTCTCCTTAAACCCTGTACGGTGGTGCTAATCGCGTCTCCTTAAATCCTGATGGTGGTGCTAATCGCGTCTCCTTAAATCCTGATGGTGGTGCTAACAGCGTCTCCTTAAATCCTGTACAGTATCATTGGTGGTGGAGTACTTGATTATATGCCTGCATGATTTTCAATTGGGAGTTATAAGGAGAGGGCCCGTTCTCGCCGGGACACATAATTGCATGATTTATTGCATTTATTGCTTGTCTAATTGTTTTATGGCTTTCGTGACAAGTCGAAGCACATTCCGGTTTTCTTCAGTTATCATATGTACTTCCCTATATATATATAAAACCCGGAAGTGTGACTCGTACTTGCTACCCTAAGCCTCCTTTATTACTCAACTAATATCCTTTCAATTTATCGGCTTGATATTGCGTGCAAATGTTTAAAGGATCCGGTCCGTCAACCTTTTGTGTTTCCAAATAAGCCGAACCCGAGTGTTGCTTTGTGTCATTTTACAACTTATATTTCGTATTCTTATTCTTTCTCAAAACGGGCAACACTCACCACTTTTGGTTTTAAAAAGATAAATGAGGAACTGTGATCAAAACCCCCTGACTGAGTATCCTTTATACTCACCCCTGCTATTTTGGTTCTTGCTTCAGGTAGACAGGTGGCGACGTCACCTATCTCGTCAGTCGGCTTCAGCAGGTCTAGATAGGCTCAGTCTTTCTGGTTTGTCTTGTCAGTGGTCCCAACAACCGTCGAGTCTTGTTTATTGAATTTATTTACTTTACGTACTTATGTGCCCCTGATGTGGGATAGTTGACGATATCTAGGATTGCATAGGGTAGACTAGTTGAGCCATGGATGGCACTATCTGTTTATGAACATTCTGTATTCTGATTATAAATGTTTCTTGATATTATGTTAGCCTCGTAGGCATTTATGGAATTTATCTGTTTACTTAAATCGCTTCCGCATATCTCTGTTTTATTGTGGTTGTTGTTGGGATGTCGTTGCTGTTGCCGGTAGTGTTTGCTTGAGTGCCGTTCGCTGGAGTGGGTTTTTGAGTTGAGGCCCCTCGCTGAAGCTCGGGAATCCGTTTCGGTGCGGATGTGGCGTTCCTTCTTCAGGGGGCGCTACAGTCAGTGGTATCAAAGCCTAGGTTCCCAAAAGGAACCGAAGCTTTGTAATCGCGTCGTGTCTTGTCCATTTTGTCTCCCCGTTTCGTGTCTATGAGACTTAGAGTTTCCAGTCACAGGTGCTTGAGAACTCCTTAGTATTGAAATTGTGATTGATCTTCTTTTGGAATGGCCAACCAACCGTTTGATCTCTTACAATTGTAGTACTGAGTTGGGATTGGATGCAAGTGGATGTAGAACTCGAGGTAGCGTCTGTCTTGTCTTGTCGTCTTGTCGTGTCCTGCTTGGGTCTTGTCGTGTCTAGGTCGTACGGCTATAGGATCGAGTTTTGCTTGTTATGTGATTTGTTTCATACTTTAATTGATTACACGCTATTCGAATCATAAATGTATGCGCTGTTTGAATTTTATATGCCTTATGTGATCATTCCATTAACCGAGCATGCATCTTTTCCTAGTTTATTGAGTGCAGGTACATAATATCTCATCGAAGACCCCCTACCGCTCCCTTATCTCCGAATTCGATTGCAAGAGAGTTGGTGACAACTATAAGACAGATTGCTGAGCAAGTGCATCAAGAGAGACAACAACAACAGCAGCATGTGCCTGCGAGACAAGCCGAGGGCCAATCCCTGGACAGATTTTTGCACTACAACCCACCTTGCTTCGTGGGTGAACCAGATGACCTTAAAGCCGAGGCTTGGATAGCCGATCTGGAGCAAATCTTTCGAGTAATACACTGCGGTGACCCCGAGAGGGTCGAGTATGCCATCTTTCTCATGAGAGGACCAGCTGAGGATTGGTGGCGTTACATAGAACAGAGATGGATCGCTGAGAGAATTCCGTACACTTGGTCACGGTTCCTATCCGACTTCCGAGAGAAGTACGTGCCGCAAGTGGTACGTGACAGTCGAGAAAGAGAGTTCATGTCCCTCACCCAAGGAGCTCTCCCTGTTGCACAATACGAGGCACTTTTTAGCCGCCTCATCGTCTATGCTCCTCACATTGCATCTGACGATCGAAGAAGAGCGCGAAAATTCATCAAGGGACTTCAACCGGAGATCTTGGAAAGATTAGTAGGATTGGACATTCGAGTTTATCACGAGGCAGTTAATCGAGCTATGAGAGTGGAGTCCGATCTTCAAGAGATGAGACGAAGTATTCCTCACATGAAAGGATCCTCTTTCAATGAGTTAGCAAGAAGAGTACCAGCCGGACCGAGCACTTTTCCGACATGGGAACCCCACTACGAGATGCCGGAACCTACCAAACCAGAAGTGATTGAGGACCTCATTTCCTGTGAGTACTGTGGGAAGACGAATCACAGGACTGCAAAGTGTAGGAGGAAACTGGGTCATTGTCTCAGATGTGGGAGTAGCAAGCATCGAGTTCAAGACTGCCCCGACTCAGGGAATCCTCGGGGAAGAAAAACGGGATCTCAACCCTGATACCGAATCGCAGAGGTATATTGCATTATCATAACATTCATTCATAGTATTTTGTTTCGAATGATAATTGCTTTAAATATATGTTAAGTGTTTTATATAAACTTACGTGCATTAACTGCTTTCAACATTCACACTTGCACTGATTGAATGATTAGATGCTAAGATTTATGTGACCTCTGTGTGGTACGGAGGAGAATCTGAGGACAGATTCTCTTGAAGAGGGGAGTATTGTAACGACCCGAATATTTTAATTATATTATTAATAATTACGCGAATTCTTTCTTACCTAATTTCTCGATCTATCCAATTGGATTAATTAATCTCATGGAAAAGATTGATTTAACCTATCTTTTAAATGCCCTCAATTACTTAAATTACCTAAATGCCCTTAAAAGCCTAAATGACCATTTTACCCGCCCGAGATATTTTCCTAAATATCTACCTATCTCTCTCATTCTCTCATTACACAAAGAAGGAAAAGAAGAAAGGAAGGAGAAGAGAAGGAGAAGAAAGGAAGGAATCTTCCCAACGCCCTACCGAGCTCGTTTCTCGCCCGATCGACGAGCCGTGAAAACCCGAACGATCCTCACTACATTCTCTACCGGTAATCCTTTTACCCCATTTCATTCTGTTCGTTCTTTCTTGCGATTTTTGTGGCTTTTGTATAGGATTTTTATATATTAGGATTTTCGTGTTTAGGGAGATTTACTTGACCATTTTACGTGATTCCTGTGCCTATGTGTAGCTTAGATGATATATATGATTATATGTGGGAATTAGGATATCTTAGGGAGTGAATTAGGAGATGTATGAATTTATATATTGTTTTTCGCGTGTGAGGTTTCGCGATCTGCTGAGCCTGCTGCTCAGTAGATCCACACGGGCGAACGCACGGTCTTGATCAAGACCGTGCAGGTGCCCGTGCACAGCTCTTTTCAACCTGCATGGGCTTGAGCCCGTGCACGAGCCCGTGCGCATGCCCGTTTGCACCTGCACGGTCTTGGCACCGTGCTCAAGACCGTGCGGGAGGCCGTGCACCCCTTTTTGTGCTTGCACCGGCTTGCCAAGCCCGTGCGTTGGCCGGTGCAACATACTTAGTGTATTTTTCAGCCTTTTCATTTCTCACACTTCGGGAATTGGTCAACCCCATTCATTTAAATGTTGACTTTTCTCATATGACCTCCGAATATCAATCCGATTTCACCTATAGCTTCCTCGAGCCTAGGGATTTGATATTCTTCATAATTTACAATTTATCCGATCTTATTTGACCGTCAATTGACACCTTTCTCGTTTAGGGATTTTTCCCATCTTTTCCGTTTCTTGTCCGTTTGACCCCGTTTTCGCGAGAGAGTTCCGTTATATTATTTTAAGCATGTCTACGTGCCCTAACTGCATTCTAGCATGCTTTCCATATTTATTATTAATGTTCTTCCATTATTACAATTGATTTAAATATTCCTTTAAATGTTAATTCATATGTTATATATCCTTATATGCTTAATTGCCTTTCCATATTGTATCTGTAGCATGAGTGAAGTTATATTTGAATTGCCGTGCGTCGTCTGTTGTTCGTGTCTTGTTTTTAGTATTGTCGGTCTCGTTTTCATCCTCTAGGCCCTGTGTATTACAGGTGGGACCAACGAGGGAGAAACCTGACTACCGCTTGCTTTCATACTGTCGTGTCGAGCCAGGTAAGGGTTTAAACTTCTTTTAACTGGGGCAAGGACATAGTCTTATATAGGTTTGCGAAATAAATGATTACCCCGCTTTTCTTATTACTTGTTGTACTGCCTTTACTATTCCTTATCTGCTTAGTCAAACCATTTTGATAGCAAAACTAAATGATTTGAAATGCTTTCAACTAGAGGCAAGGAAAACCCATTTGTTTTAAATGCGAACTTTGGTCTCTCGACCTCGCAATTATAACCTTGTCTCGAATGGCCCCTTTGGCCTCCCCAAACCCCGATTTTCTACTTTCAAAAGCGAGCCATAGTCTGTTTAATGACTTGGGCCCGGAGTATACAGGAGGTGAGCCTGGGGACGAGCGTCTAGGGCAAAATCCCGATGTGTATTTCTAGCGTGTTGACTTGGGCCGGCCAGGAGGTTGGTTAGCCTAAGTTGATGCGAACGGTGGTGCTAATCGCGTCTCTTTAAATCCTGATTGTGGTGCTAATCGCGTCTCCTTAAATCCTGATGGTGGTGCTAACAGCGTCTCCTTAAATCCTGTACAGTATCATTGTTGGTGGAGTACTTGATTATATGCCTGCATGATTTTCAATTGGGAGTTATAAGGAGAGGGCCCGTTCTCGCCGGGACACATAATTGCATGATTTATTGCATTTATTGCTTGTCTAATTATTTTATGGCTTTCGTGACAAGTCGAAGCACATTCCGGTTTTCTTCAGTTATCATATGTACTTCCCTATATATATATAAAACCCGGAAGTGTGACTCGTACTTGCTACCCTAAGCCTCCTTTATTACTCAACTAATATCCTTTCAATTTATTGGCTTGATATTGCGTGCAAATGTTTAGAGGATCCGGTCCGTCAACCTTTTGTGTTTCCAAATAAGCCGAACCCGAGTGTTGCTTTGTGTCATTTTACAACTTATATTTCGTATTCTTATTCTTTCTCAAAACGGGCAACACTCACCACTTTTGGTTTTAAAAAGATAAATGACGAACTGTGATCAAAACCCCCTGACTGAGTATCCTTTATACTCACCCCTGCTATTTTGGTTCTTGCTTCAGGTAGAAAGGTGGCGACGTCACCTATCTCGTCAGTCGGCTTTAGCAGGTCTAGATAGGCTCAGTCTTTCTGGTTTGTCTTGTCAGTGGTCCCAACAACCGTCGAGTCTTGTTTATTGAATTTATTTACTTTACGTACTTATTTGCCCCTGATGTGGGATAGTTGACGATATCTAGGATTGCATAGGGTAGACTAGTTGAGCCATGGATGGCACTATCTGTTTATGAACATTCTGTATTCTGATTATAAATGTTTCTTGATATTATGTTAGCCTCGTAGGCATTTATGGAATTTATCTGTTTACTTAAATCGCTTCCGCATATCTCTGTTTTATTGTGGTTGTTGTTGGGATGTCGTTGCTGTTGCCAGTAGTGTTTGCTTGAGTGCCGTTCGCCGGAGTGGGTTTTTGAGTTGAGGCCCCTCGCTGAAGCTCGGGAATCCGTTTCGGTGCGGATGTGGCGTTCCTTCTTCACGGGGCACTACAAAGAGGGTCAGTGATCGAGTAGTTGGTTTCGAGTGATTCCCCATATCTGGTGAAAATACTTATTTTGATTTTCAAATTAAGTTACTATCTAATTTGGCCTCCTTGCGTGGAGTGTATTTGGATGTCGTATTAAACTTTATCCTTTCTAGACTTTAATCCCATAAGAGACACGTACTTACGCACCTCTATTTCGAAAATGCTCTAAATTACCTAAATTTTATCTTATAGGCAACTTATTTGATTAAGCTTTCGCGTTAGCTAGCCGATTATCGGCTTAGGTTTTGTTCTTCTTATCTAGACGCTCTGGCGGGGCGCATCGGGGACGAGTTTTTCAACGACTTCCCGGTGGGTACTGCTGCGACCTGGCGCTCCTTTCGGTCCGTCCCGGTTCGCCCATTCGGGTCATGGGTCAGCGACGCGTCAAGAGTCTTTTAAGGAGGCCCTACAGGTGGAGGATTCGATCAAGTAGGAGCAAGCCATGGATGAAGAGATGTGCTCTCTTGAAAAGAATGACACGTGGCTATTGACCGAGTTACCTGCAGGGAAGAGAGCCTTGTTGAACAAATGGGTGTTCAGAATCAAGACTAAACAAGATGGAAACAGGAGGTTCAAAGCTCGATTGGTGGTTAAAGGATTTTCACAAAGAAAATGTATTGATTATTCTGAAATATTCTCTCCTGTTGTGAAATTAACTACAATCCGAATTTTGTTGAGTATTGTTGCATCTGAAAATTTACATCTTGAGCAAATGGATGTAAAAACAGAGTTTTTACATGGAGATTTGGATAAGAAAATTTATATGCAACAACCAGAAGGATTTGTAGTTCTAGGCAAAGAACACATAGTGTGCAAGCTCACCAGGAGCTTGTATGGGCTGAAACAAGCACCGAGACAGTGGTACTTGAAGTTTGATTCCTTCATGTGCAAGAGTGGTTTTCACAAGAGTGAAAAGGATCAGTGTTGTTACTTCAAGAAATACACTGATTCTTATGTATTTCTTCTCTTGTATGTAGATGATATGTTGATTGCAGGATCCAGTATGAAGGAAATAAATGAATTGAAGGCAAACGTGTCTTCAGAGTTTGAGATGAAAGATTTGGGTGCAGTGAAACAGATTCTTGGGATGAGGATTTCTCGAGACAGATCTGTCGGTACTCTAAATCTGTCTCAGGAATAGTACATTGAGAAGGTGTTGTCCAGATTCAGGGTACTTGATGCTAAACCCAGGACTACTCCTTTGGCAAATCATGTAAAGTGGTTCTACAAGGTTTTGGAGATGCTGATCTGAGTGGGGATGTGGACTCAAGCAAGAGTACATCCGCTTATGTCTACACTACAGATGGTACAGCAGTGAGTTGGATGTCGAGGCTGCAAAAGTGCGTTGCTCTTTCTTCTACTGAGGCTGAGTATGTAGCAATAGCCGAAGCTGGGAAAGAGATGATATGACTAGCAGATTATCTGGAAGAGTTAGGAAAAAAACAGTTAGAAAAGATTCTCTACACTGATAGTCAAAGTGCCATACAGTTGGTGAATAATTCAGTCTATCATTCGAAGACAAAACACATCAGAAGAAAATATCATTTCACTCGGAGGTCAGTAGAAGATGGGGATATGTGTTTGGAGAAGATAGATGGTGCCAAGAATCCTGCAGACATGTGGACAAAATGTGTCGATGTTGGAAAACTGAGGTTGTGCAAAACCTTGGTTGGTCTTCGGTGAAGATATTTTTTTTGGTAGAATAGATTAGTCTCCAAGTGGGAGATTTGTTAGGTTGTGGAGCCTAATGTAATATTTAGTGTAATATTAATTTTGAAGCACTATCGCGGTTCAACTTGTAATTATTCCACATTTTTTTTTGTATCTTCTTTTACTATTAATATAGTGGAACACTCTTAGTCAAAGTTTGACTAAGTAGAAAATCGAAACTCTAGCCTGTGTTATTTTTTCTCTCTCTATTATTTTCTCTCTACTATTTATTATCTTCTTCCATCAGTCAAAGAGTGGTGCCAGATCCTAACAGACCAATGAAGCGATCGAGCCCATGTTGGACATGTACTGAGTGTGACAGCCGTGGGGGGCACGAAGGGTTGAATTGACCAAACAAAGAGGCTGCTTTAGTTCTCCACTCTGGATTATCTTAACTAGATCGGCTTTGCAATCACAGATCATCCTAATCGTGCTAGCTGATTGGGGTATATCCATTGCAGGATAGTGTAATCCAAGATAGGGCTCAAAATCTGACCGTCTGATTTCTGACACAACCTCGCCATGATTGTCTTCATGGAACTTGTAAACCATAACCCTGTCATACCCCGTAAGGTTTTGAACATCTTCTACAATGGTGTCACACAAAACGCCCAAATTGCCCCCGGCAAGTGCCTGCAGTCTAGGTATAGCTCTAACGACTATTTATGTGATTGTACAGCACCGACATGGACCACATGCAGCTGGATCACCACAATGAGCTGTCTCCAAATCAATCACAATTCCCACATCAATTCTATGTAAAATGGCGCTAAAATGCTCTGTGATTAGTCCTGGAATGAACCCATATCAGATTTAAGAAAGATATTTCCTTAGATGCTACAGCTTTGGCCAATGAAGCCCTAGATGAAGGAGTAAAAATGGTTGTTTGCATCAATTCCAATCAAACCCACCTCATTTTCCAGACCCAACATATGGAGCAATTTTCACTAATGATTTTAAAGGTGGGTTCGTCAACTGCAAGCATACAGCCAATCTATAAAATTCAATTAGTGAGTGCGTATTGTATTTGGAGTATGAAAAATTTAAAGGTGGGTTCGTCAACTGCAAGTTGCAGCCAATCTATTTTTCCCTTTCTTATAGATGGAATTGAATTTGTGAGTACGTACTGTATTTGGAGTATGAAAAATGGTTTTAAAATTGACCACTTTCTTCAGCTTATAAGAATAAAAGCTAGCTAGCTAGCTTTATTTATGAGCTAGAGAGAGCTAGGGAGGGATGTAATTTCATATCATAATCTTGGTAAGTAGGAAAGAGAAAGGAATGGTATTGTTATTGTGTGGCCATAATTCTAACAAAAGAAATACAAATGCTGAAAATTAACTTACCCAACCCAAGGGAGAGAGAAGACGACACCACTCCAAGTCTCCATCTAACCCCAGTTTTGTCATCGATTTAATTCTTTCCCTATACTCTGTTAATTTATTTTCATTGTTCTGCGTTCATTATTCTGGAATGCTTATGAATTTTGATCTATTGAAACATTTTGCAGAGATTAAGAGTGTTGTAAAAGAAAGAAAATTTGAGAAAATAAATTTCCAGAATATATATGCTTCTCGTCTCTTTCTCTGTAACTTTCAGCGAGTATATATATTTAGAAAAATGATGTGAGAACCTCGTTTTAAAAAAAAAAAAAAAAAAAAAAAACGAACTAAAATAATATTTATTATAAGATATTTTATATTATGAGATAGGGCTATAAAGAAAGAAAAAAAAAAAAAAAGGGGGGGATACATGAAGGCCTGATGGTCAAAGGCCCATATAAAAATATACATATATGTATACTAACCTAGCATAAGAAAAAGGGAGACTAGGGTAAACGCTTTTCCCAGAGAAAACCGACGTCAGTAGAAACCGTTGAGGAATCCCACGTCCAAGAGTTTTCGTTGTTGGAGATAGAGAAGGACGAGAGGTACCGGTGACTTGATTGGGTATTGATGTATAGGATAAAATTTATAACTATTAAATAAATGCATTGCAACCTTGTACGTTGGGATTTAGAGCTTGTACTTTGCCGAATAGTCTTTTCTTTTCCAAGGTTATTATGTGGTCAGTAAGTCTCGATTCTAGTGCCACCAAGGAAGTCAATGGTGCAGGTGATTTATATGGAATATTGAATATAGGTATAGGGGTCTGGAATAGAGTCTGTATACTTTTATATATATACGTATAATATAAATATATATATATATATATATATATATATATATATATATATATAAAGGTTGATAGATGAAGATATATTATACATACACGTGAGTATCAGGAGTGCACTAGAATAATTAATTAGCTTAGCTACACTTAGTTGCACGACAGGAAATCTTTGAATACGATAAGTGTAATATATGATTTCGGTAAGTACGACTCTGATAATTATACGAAATTCTATGTTATTAGGCTTGATCGATCGGGAGTAGTAAGGGAATCGGGAAGTCAATAAGACCTTTGGAATCCGCTTAATTGGAGGTAAATGGTTTCTTTCGTGTTTCTATGTTTTTGATAAAATCATACTTTATTTTATTCGAAAGCTTGAGTTATAGTATTAATAGTATATTTTCCTTATGAAACTTCGGAGTGAGCATGGTATAACTGTTGTTGCTTCTTAAAATAACTTATTGCTATTATTAAATAACTCTCTGGAAATGAAGTTATGTTGATACGAAGGATTACCGACTGGTTAATGGTAAGTATAAGACTGAATAAGTTATGCTCTGAATGACTAGAATTCGTCAGTAGGAACGTTCCAAACTCTCTGGACCCTCTTAACGGGATTATAGTTAAGATCCTTGGACCCTCTTGACGGGATTATAGTTAAGCTCTCTGGACCCTCTTAACGGGGTTATAGTTAAGATCTCTAGACCCATTCTTAACGGGATTGTAGTTAAGACCTTGATCAAGGAACTGACTAGGATTCGAATTGTTCAAGAGCATAATTTCGAAAGTGGAATAAGCGTCGGTAACTGTATGCATCCTTGGAAGGGAATTAGATTTTGAAAAGTTTACATTGGGTAGAACTGTTTTATATTTATATATGTAACATGCTCTCATCCGGTAGAAATATGGAAAGAATCATTTGCGGGGCGATTCGTCGCTCACCCCACTTCCTAACCACTCTTGCAGATAGCGTGAACGACGGTGAGGAGAATGACATGCTTTGGGGATGGTGAATAATCTAGAAGGAGCTCGCGTAGTGGAAGAGCTTTCAGCATTTCTGTTTAACGTTTCTTTTTATCTAGACTTAGTTGTTTTCTTTTTAAACTATTTATTTTCAGACGACTTCTTAGACAAGAATTTGTAAGGTGGAGTTATGAAATTGTTAAGGATTAGACTTTCTGGAAGTGGAAAAATTTATCAAAGTTAGTCTGTTCTGTTACCGTGGCTTGGTGTCTTTGGGCTCCTTGAACCCAGGGCATCGCCGTGTCAGGTCCCGGTTTTGGGGCGTGACAAATGACATGAAGCTTTATTTATTTAAAATCAACAGTTATATTAAAATCAAAGATTATTGCACCAAGAGCATAAGTATCTTCCTCATCAGATCAGCACACATATTGTTCTGCATCAAGTTCCTGCAATCAAATTCAAAAATTACATTGCTCCACCCTCGACGAACTGCTAAATCCACCGCAACTCTGACTACACTCGTCTCGACATGCTCCGGTTCCAGCAAGCCTGGACATCATTCGCTGAGCCTCCTGATCGACAACATCGCCGCTAGCTGCTATTCCGTACTGCTCCTTTGTATACAGAAATTAAACACGCCGATTTTGGCATGTCAAAAATTTTTACAGCCCAAAACATAGACTTTAATTCCACCGACCTCGTGTTCTCTGGATACATGGCAAGTATACAATGAAAATTGGCTTAAATTTGAACAGAACTCAGCTCCAATAGAAGAAGTATACGAGCCCTACAGATTTCCTGTTACATTTCTTGTTGTTTCATTTATACATATCCTCCTTCTCTTTCCAGTACTACTATATATCATTAGTTTTTTAACACTGAAAAAACGTACCAAAGATTGGGAGGGGATAGACAAAAGAGATTTTGTTCTTGCACATTAATGATCTTGTTCTCAGTTTTTAAAATTAAAAAGGTTTCAACTGTCTTAATTACCATAACTACTGGCCTGGGTTCTAGCTATCTTCAAGTGCAAAACTCATGTCTATAATCAGATTCTAATTCCTTAGCAAGCTTAATTAATTGGCATGCATCATAGGAAAGCCAAGAAGAGTTCATATATAATTCTACCTGATGGGGAATATTCCGGAGAATACACGTGGCGCACTCTTAAAGAGTCAATCCCCACGTCTATCTAGTCAAAGGCCAACCCACACGTGGCCCAAGAACAAGCTCGGCGATCGACCACATGGCTCGGCCTGATAGCTCGACTGTCATAATGGCTCGGAAGTCTCTAAGGTCCCTAGCTCGACCGTACCACGCTCGAGAATCGATACTCGACTCACTATTTCTCCCCAAGAGCGTGCCTTGAGGGTCGAGGTCAGTGGGCTCGAACCTGTCCCATCTCCACACAGTCGACCACACTGTAGCTGCATTAATTGGGCCGTATTCGTTCTGACTGCCTTCCGTACTCTGTACCGCCTGAAGTGACAGACAATCCCTCCTATTAAGGAATGAATCTGACTCGAGGCACAGGCATTAAATGCCCCACAGTCGAGGCCATTAATGCACATACAAACAGTGTATTAGTGTGTGTGAAGCCACCCTATAAATACCCCCTCATTTATTATGGAGGGTAAGTTCTAATTAATTGCTCCAACCTTCCTTTGCGAATATTATATTCTAAGACTGACTTAATTCAGTGGAGGGGCTACGCCGGAGACAATCCCCTCCGGGAAAGTTACCCAATGCTAGTGCTTTTCAGGTCGAAGTCGGACTCCCCTCTACAAATTCAACTAACAGATCAAGGCCACGTGGTTGACTCTGATCATTTACCAAAAACCGACATCATCAGTTTGGCGCCGTTTGTAGGAAACAACCACTTTCGACCTTTGAGCAATCAAGCGTTAGCCATGGTGAATAATAAAACAAAAAGCACCCACAAGCGTCATCAGGACTCGGTCTCAGATCGAGGCCGATCGAGCCGCCACGTCTGCTGAAGAGCAGGCGGCCTTCGCCACCCAACTTGAAAACATCGACCGCCCTGAGGGGGCAAACCCTCATAACGGGGCGGAGGAAGACGATGTTTCATGCGCGGATCTACCCGCAGTCGTGCTCCCGGCTCAACCATCAGCCCAGGACTTAGCCGCATATACCAGTCAGGTTTATGAGGAGGCTAGGCAGGCCCTCGAGGCTGGGAGGCCCATAAGGACGATTCCTCTCACAGTCAATGTCACTGAGCCTCCCCCAGTACAGTATCGACTATCTCGACCCCCGCCACTCCCTCGAGCTCAAACTCATATAGGAAAGGGGAACGAGGGTCGGAGGCCTGAGGCTGCCCGACCTCCACGCTACCCCATCGACCATTCCCCAGAGGGGGAAGACGAGAACAATGGCCACACGGTCCAGAGGCCGGAAAAGGCGCGTGTTATCGAGCAGGAGAACGAGCCTGAAGAAGAGGAAGGCTACTACGATGAGGAATATGATCGAGAGGAATACGACGATCAGATCAACGAAAGGGACTACGTCCCCCCACCTCCCGACCGCAGAAGGGCATATTCACAGCCCATACGACACACACAACCACATCCTGTCCGCCCTACGGGCGGACTCATGCGAGACGCTAGACGTCCCCCTCCCCGTCGACTTCCGGTCAAGGAGAGGTTAACGAACAAATATGCCGGCATCCCACCATTTGGGGACTTGAGAGATAGGCTCCCCCCTCGACTCAATGTGGCGCGTAATGAGCAATGGGTACCCGAGCGTAACGCTCGAAGCCGGCGACAGAGGTTGTCGCCGTTCACAGAGGAGATCCTCAGCGAGGACCCTGGGTCGACCGCCATACCTCGGAACCTTCCTATCTACGATGGGAAAACTGATCCTGGCGACCATATAACCAGCTTCGAGCTATCAATGAACTTGTTCCCCCATACTCCACACACATGGGCGAAGGTTCTGGTCACCACCTTCAAAGGGGCGGCGCTCGATTGGTTTCTCAGGCAACCTCCTGCCTCCATAAAATCATACGACGAGCTCTCCACAGCGCTCGAAGGCCACTTCTCCCCTCTGATCCAAGATAGGCTCGGGGTGTCCCGTTTAGATTCCATCGTCCAAGGAGTGGACGAATCCCTAAGGGATTATTTCACTCGATTCAATGCAGAATTGGTCCGAGTCGCGCCGCCAGACCTGGCAGTCGTCCTCAGCGCCTTGGGAAAAACTGTCATTGCCGAGACTTCACCAAGGATATCCTTGGTAGAGTTCCCGTAAACAGCCTGAGGGACATCCAAGACTACGCTACAAAATGGATGGACTACGAGGAGATTGAGGGAAGCTACTGGGCAAACCACGGCCAAGCCATGTTGAGAAGCATCGGTCGAGCCCCAGCACACAGTAACTACTACAATCGATCCTGCAGCGCTCGAAATCAGAGTCCACCTACAAGTCGAGGGAAGAATAAGGGTCGACAGGAAAGCAATGCTCGTTCTGAAGGAAGCTCGAATACTCGACGGCCCGACCGGGAGAAATATGAGCCCCTAATATGCGCGATAGGGGATATCCTTCCAAAAATCCCCGGGAAACTCCTCAACTACCCCAAGAAGCTGAAACTTAATCTACGGAAGGTCGATGACTCCAAATACTGTGAGTTCCACGATCAGCCCGGACACGATACCAACGATTGTAACCAGCTGAAGGATGAGATAGAGAGGCTCATCCAAGGGGGACACCTGGCCGAGTTTGTTAAAAGGCTGAAGAGGAATAGGGATCAAGGGCGCGAGCGGCGTTGCAGCGAGAATGAGGATCGACGGTCGAGATCTGAGTCTCGATCGCCCCCACCTAAGCGAAATCAACGTGAAGGAAAGCAGGCCGCCACCCCTAGCACGATCCAGAACGCACCAACCAACGGTCGAATTGATATGATTGTGGGGGGACCCGACGGTGGAGATACCAAGACTGCCAGGAAGAGAGGGATTCGTCGAGCCCAAACCAGTCTTCATGGCCCTCACGAAATGCTGCAAGTCGAGCCGGGGGAAGAATGGAAGCAAAAAGAAGTAGCATTTAGCGATAGGGACTTTCATCTAGATCCCCATCGGGACGGCGTAACGCCGAGTTGTCCGATGGTGGTAACTTTAGATATCGCAAACTATGCTGTAAGTAAATGTTTGGTTGATACTGTTGTTCTTTACTCGACTCTTGGGCGAATGCATTTGAGTAAATTAAGATATGAGCCAGTAAAAACAACCCTGAAAGGCTTTGGTGGCTCGATCATCGCCCCAAAAGGCCAGATCAAAATGTTAACTTCCATGGGCATCCACCCCGCTCAAACGACGATGGAAATTAATTGGGTCGTCGTCGATATCCCCAACTTCCCTTACAACATGATTTTAGGTCGACCCGGCCTCATTGATTTCAAGGCCGTCATCTCGACCTACCACCAAAAGATCAAACTCCCGACTCCCTACGGGATCGGGGAGGTGTGCTGCGATTTGGCCGAGTCTTGGGCTTGCTACGCAATTGCTAACGAGGCTCGACCCCCTACAGAAAATGTGCTCAAACCAGGCGATCTCATCATGGATGATGCAGATGACGACGAAAGAATCGTCGACCCGAAAGGGGATGGAGCCTCGCGCTCCAAAATAAGTACTCACGAAGCTCGAAAGAAAAGGAAGATGGACGAGTCCCGACTGTCGGCAGCGGAGGACACTCAGCTAGTCCAACTCGATCCTCAGGATCGGGAAAAAACCACCAGGGTCGGGGCGAGTCTCGAGGGAAGACAATTGGAGTGCCTCACCATCTTCTTGCAAGATAATGTGGATGTCTTTGCATGGAAAGCCAAAGATCTAGAAGGGGTCGACCCGAGAGTAATCTCGCACTACCTGAACATCGACCCTGCCTTCAAACCCATAAAACAGAAGCTAAGGACCCAGAGTGTCGTTCGCAACTCGATCATCGAGGAGGAAGTCAACAAGTTGCTTGATGCTGGATACATCACTCCAGAGAAATACGTCGATTGGCTTTGCAATGTGGTCCTCGTGGCCAAGACAGGAGGCAAATGGCGGATGTGCAACGATTTCATTGACCTCAATCGAGCGTGCCCTAAGGACCTTTACCCTTTGCCTCGGATCGACCAACTAGTCGACTCGACCGCTGGCTGCGAGCTAATGAGCATGATGGATGCCTTCCAAGGGTATTATCAAATCAGGATGGCTCCTCAAGACCAAAAACACACGGCGTTCATCGTCGTCAAGGGGATATATTGCTAAGTAATGCCATTCGGGCTCAAGAATGCAGGGGCCACTTATCAAAGGCTGGTTAACCTCATATTTGATCCATTATTGGGAAAGACGGTCGAGGTTTATGTAGATGACATGATCGTCAAGAGTTTGAAGGCGGAAAATCATCAGAGTGACCTAAGCGAGATGTTTGCCTTGATAAGGAAGCATCGTCTCAAGCTCAACCCCTTGAAGTGTGTGTTCGGGGTTAAAGGAGGAAAGTTCCTAGGATACATGGTAAGCCAACGAGGGATCGAGGTCAACCCAGAGAAAATCTCGGCCATAATTAACATACCTCGACCAGAAACCATCAGAGGGGTCCAGCAGTTGGTTGGACGAATCGTGGCGCTCAATAGGTTCATTTCTCGATCGTCCGAGCGTAACTTGCCCTTCTTCAAGATATTGAGAGATGTGAGCAAGTTTGAGTGGACGGAGGAGTGTGACCGAGCCGTCGAGGAAATGAAGAAATACCTGGCATCAGCTCCGCTGATCGCCAAGCCCGAGCAAGGGGAGATACTCTATCTCTACCTCGCCGTCTCAGACGAAACCATAAGCTCGGTTCTAGTAACCATCAGGGATCGGAAACACCTCCCGGTGTATTACGTTAGCAAGATCCTGCACGGAGCCGAAACTCGATACCTAGAGATCGAGAAGTTTGCACTGGCCCTAGTGGTCTCTTCAAGGAAGCTACGCCCATATTTTCAAGCGCACGAGATCGTGGTCCTTACCAACCAACCACTGAAGCAAGTGATGGTTAGACCAGATAACTCGGGTCGATTGATCAAGTGGGCGATCGAGCTTGGGCAATTTGATATCACTTTCCAACCCAGGGTCGCCGCGCAAGCCCAAGTCCTCGCGGACTTCCTGGTCGAAAAAACAACCGTAGCAAAGACACCTAAAAGCAAGAACACCCATTGGCTCCTGAAGGTCGACGGGTCGTCGACCGCCCAGGGCGGGGGCGCAGGGATCTCTTTAACAAATCCCGATGGATTGGATCTGGACTTTGCCATTGGTCTAGACTTTCGGGTCACCAATAATGAAGCGGAGTACGAGGCGCTCATCGCAGGACTGAAAACCGCGCTCGAGAGCGGGGCCAAGTCGATCGCCGTTATCACCGATTCGCAACTCGTTGCACACCAAGTCCAAGGACTCTAAGAGGCCCGAGAGGAAAACATGGTCAAATACTTGGAAGAAGTGCGCAAACTAACGGCCCAATTCACCAGCTTCGCGATCAATGAAGTGCCTCGTGAAGAAAACACTAGAGCCGACATATTGTCAAAACTTGCAAGCGGCCTGTAACGACACGAAAATTCCATAATTAATTCTTGGAATAATTATTCGACATTTAGTTGAATTTTATATGAAAATATTTAACTTTGTTAGTTAATCTTAATTTATTATAATTATTTCAATATCTTTAACCTTTTATAATTACATTTTCTACCCTCGAATTATTCTAATCTATATAAACGAACCTACAATCTTCTAAAATACCCTTGCACTACCTTGAACACACCCACACTATCTTGAACACCCTCACACCCTCTTGAACACACCCCTTGCACCCTCTTGGTTACATATTCATTCGAGAGAGAGAGAGAGAGAGAGAAGAGAAGGAGAAAAGAGAGAAGAGAAGGAGAAGAGAGAAATTCCATTCCGAATTCGTTTCTCGACCGATTTAAATTCCGAGACCAGATTTACGATCCTCATTCGATTCTTTATCGGTAACCTTCTTTCTCCAATTCATTTCATCCATTAAATCTTTCAATTTTTATAGTTTTTATATTGAATATATATTTGATGAATTTCTTGATTCGTAGGTTATAGTTTATCATTTTTAGCGTAGTTCGGATCAAATGATAGATATTAATGTGTACAATGCATGATGTGAATTTTACATGTTAATTTTAGCCTTAGCATTCCCCATATTTGATTTTTGCATGAAACTCTCGAGAAAACCTTAAAAATCGCGTTTCTGCACCTGGGTGTTGGAACCACACGGCCCAACGCACGGTCTTGCTCAAGACCGTGCGCCGGACCGTGCACAACCATTTAACCTTGCACCGGCTTGCGCACGCCGGTACAACAGGCCGTGTGCCTTTGTTTCAGCCTGCACGGTCTTGGTTTCGTGCTCAAGACCGTGCACTAGGCCGTGCGTTAGCCCGTGTGTATGCCTTAGCCAATTTTCCAGCCTTTTTCCTTAGTTGCTCACGGTAATGGGGTCAAATGATCAAAAATAAAAGTTGACTTTTTGCATACGACCCTCTAAAATTGAGCCGTTTTCACCTATAGCTTCCTTATGATTCAAGGATGAATATTTGGTAAAGTTTTCAAAATTCCGAACTCGTTCGGACCTTGAATCGAACCTTTTTCGTTTAGGGCTTTTTCCCCAATTTTTGAATGTTGTCCGAGAAATCCGAAAATCGCATGAGTGCTTCTTTTTAATATTATATGCATGAATGTGCAATTAGAATTTCCATTGAGCATGTTTATCATTGTTAATTTCGTATTTTTAGTTTAATTGATTTAATTGTATTTTAATTGTATATTCATTTGATACATGTTGTTTATTGGTTTTGATTGCAATGTAGTCTTTGTGAGTCGTTGTCGTGTCTTGTCTTATGTGATTTTGTCGTCTGTTAGTTTCAGGCTGTCTTGTCAGGACATTGCTTGGAGTGTCTTGTCGTTTCCGTGTTTCCAGGTGAGGGTTTTTAAAATGATTTCAAACGGAGTAAGAATTCTTTTAATTATTGCGAACTCCCCATATGTGCTCATATTTCTTCGTTTTCCTTTCTCGTATAATTATTAGATATTTAATCTATATTTTAAGGTTGCTCTCAAATGATTTAATATTAAATTGTACTTATGAGTATCCCTAAAACATTTTATTTTCATATGGCAAGTAAAATTATTTATTTTAAGCGTGACGGTTTGACTTAGGATTTATACCCTTCGTCGTCACTCAAACTTGCTCAAATTTAATTTATGTACGGTTTTCAAAGCGAGCAAATTCATGACATTTCAACATGGGGCCCGGGAAAGTATCCGGAGGTTATACCTGGGGACGAGCGTCTAGGGGTAATCCGAGGTGCTTCTCCCAAAACTAAGCGTCAATCGTGGCCCGTCAGGAGTTGATAGCCACGGTTGGGAGTGATGGTGGGCGTTGCATTCGTTGCACGTTTTCCTAAAATTCCCAGTCGCCCGAAATAGCGATTCGGGGTTAGACACCGGTGATGGAGTGTATGAACGTGAAGGGGTTATAAGGAGGAACAGGCCCATTCTCGCTGGGATATTATTTGCGTGCATGTTACTAGGCCTGCAAACGAATCGAGCCGGCTCGCGAGCCTAACGAGCCGGCTCGGCAAAGGTTCGGGCTCATATTCGAGAAAATCGAACCCGAATCGAGCCTAGTGTATCGAATCGAACTCGAACCTTTTATTAGGTGATTCGAGGCTCGCGAGCCGGCTCGCGAACCTTACCCATATTATTAAAAATAATTAATATATATATATATATATATATATATATATATATATATATTAATATAATATAATTTCTTTTTCTTTTTTCTTTTTTATTTTATTTGTAAACCTAATTCAAATTTTCAATTAGGTTTTATTTTGAAATTATACAGTCTTGTACTCTTGTGCTCTCTCCCCAGTCCCCACCGCGGCACCGCCCAGCGAGTCCCCTCTCCACCACTTCTCTTCCGGCGCCGCCAAGTCCAGACGACCACCACCCCACCACCAGAAGCCCCGCCGCCCGGCGCCCACAAATCCTCGGCCACCAGCCCTCAAACTCACTTCTCATTCCTCACTCTTCAGCCGCCCACCGCCCACGCCTCCGCGGCTCCGCCCTCCACCATCCTGTCCATCCAGATTCCAGCAAGTCAGCGACCACCATTTCTCTCCGGCGCCGCCAAGTCCAGACGACCACCACCCCACCACCAGAAGCCCCGCCGCCCACAAATCCCCGGCCACCAGCCCTCAAACTCACTTCTCATTCCTCACTCTTCAGCCGCCCACCGCCCACTCCTCCGTGGCTCCGCCCTCCACCATCCAGCGAGTCAGCGACCACCACTTCTCTCCGGCGCCGCCAAGTCCAGACGACCACCACCCCACCACCAGAAGCCACGCCGCCCAATTTTTCTGGTGAGTTTTGCATTTTTGAACCCTAAATTTTAATTTTTGATATATTTTCCTAATTGATGGAGTGAAATTTATGGGATCTGCATTCTTGTTTGTTGATACAATTGAAATGGCATTCTTTTGTACAGAGAGTATGGTTTCTGTGTTGATTTTCTGTTCTTAGAAATTCAAGGCAATAGATTTTTGGAAAAAGATGAATTTTCCATCACTTAGTGTTGAAATTCTCTTCTTTTTTCAACATCATAATGTAATCTTCAAATGTCAATATTTGTATCATTACTCAACAAAATATGTTCATAACTGTTTCTTTCTCTGATAAAAGAAAATTTGTTTTATGATCCATAATTACAGCCTCTTAGGGTATGTCTACAATGGGCTCAAGAATGGATTCGACAATTCCTGACCCTCCCATGATAATTTCTGAAGATCAGGACGAAACTGTAAATGTCTTATCGGAAGAAGAGAACGAAGATGCAAATTCAGAAGATATTCAAGTTGGACCGGGGATTGCTACTGAGAATCCTTTTACCAAGTCAAAGAGACAAAAAAAATCATGGGTTTGGGCTGCGATGGAGGAATATACAGACAGTGAGGGGAAACAAAGATACAAATGCATGCATTGTGTTTCAACTTTTTCAAAATTAAAGTCACAGCCTACGTCACACATGGCGAGACATCTTCAAAATTGTGCCAAATATCAGGAAATAGAAAATAAGAACAAAAATGAAGCGAATAAACAAATGCGTATTGCATTTGGTCCTCCAAAAACTACTCTACCTCCATTGGTTGATGGAAGATTTAATATGGAGAGTATGAAAGAAGCAGCAGCCATTATGCTCCTCATGCATAATATTCCATTTACCTTCTTAGAGTTTGAAGGATTTAATATGTTTTGCAAGCGGGGTATGCCGGAATGGAGGTCTATATCTCGAACCACAGGAAAGAAAAACTGTTTCATGGTGTATGAGCACGAGAAAAATATACTAAAGCTTGCATTAAGATCTGTTGACAAGGTCTCCTTGACAACTGACTTGTGGAAATCAAAGAGTCAGAAGCTTGAGTATATGGTTCTTACTGGACATTGGGTGGATTCGAATTGGAAGTTGAATAAGCGTGTTCTCAATTTTATTCGACTTCCACCTCCTCATAATGGCATTTCAATTGCAGATGCAGTATTAAAATGTGCAAGTGAGTGGGATATTCAAGATAAAGTTTTCACAGTTTCGGTTGACAATGCTAGTGCCAATGACGTTGCAATTATGATTATGAGAGATTCATTCAATAGGACCAGTTTCGTATGTGAGGGGATGCTGTTTCATGTCAGGTGCACTGCCCATATTTTGAACCTCATTGCACAAGATGGCTTGGGTGAGATCAAAGAGATCATCTCTGTTATTCGAGACAGTGTTGATTTTATTAGAAAATCAGAAGGAAGAGTGTTAGTGTTTGCTGAAGTTGCAAAACAATTGAAGTTACCTGGTCGGAAGTTGATTGATGATTGCAAAACAAGATGGAATTCAACCTATGAGATGCTGGAAGTTGCATATACTTTCAAAGAAGTTTTTCCTCGTTTCAAAGCTCGAGAACCGGCCTATACTAGCTGCCCAACTGAGGAGGATTGGAAAAGGTTGGAAAAAGTCATGAATATATTGGAAGTATTTTATGACGCCACTCACATAATCTCTGGAAGTGACTACCCAACATCTAACTTGTTTCTCAATGAAGTGTTTCTGGTGAAACAGGTATTAGATGGTTGTGGTATAGATGAAGAGGAATGGGTGAGGAAAATGGTGAGCAAAATGAAGCTGAAATTCGACAAGTATTGGGGCCACACCAACATGTTGATGGCTATTGGTGCAATTATGGATCCGAGATGCAAATTGAAAATATTAGATTGTATTTTTCCACATTTGTATCCAATAAATGAAAGGTTTGAAAGGGCTGAAGAAGTTAAAAGACTCCTACACAAACTCTATAAGGAGTATTGTGTGACAGAGAGATCAAAAAAGCCGGCGAGCGTGGGATCTAAAAAGAAGCGTCCATCTATTCCAGTAAGTGTAGAATCTAGTGGTAGTGGATCTAGTTGTAGTTCTACTAGAACTTCTTGTGCTAGTTCTACTACTATTGCTAGTTCATATAGAGGTTGGGATATATTCAATACTTTAGTTCAATCTCAAGAGACAGTGAATCCGGAAAAGAGCGAATTGGAAGTTTATCTTGATGAAAGATGCCATCAATACGATGCAACAATGGCACCAAGTGAGTTCAATGCTTTAGAGTGGTGGCATATGAATGCTTACAAATTTCCAATTCTCTCAACAATGGCTAGAGACATACTTGCTGTCCCTGTTACAACAGTAGCATCAGAGGCTACATTTAGTGCCGGTAGTCGGGTTATTGACAAGTACCGTGCTTCATTACATCCCTCTACAGTTGAGATGTTAATGTGTGGTGGAGATTGGGTCAGAAAGCGTTATGGAAGTACCTTGCAACTAGATGTAAAGTATTTTCTTATTATACTTCAGTTTACATATACTTTTTTATGTTAACAAGTTATTTATGTCGTTTTTGTAGGAATATCCAAAACCAATGGTAGTCGAGCTACCAAATGTTTAATCGTTAGAGATTGGTCAGCTTGCTCTTTTCATTATGTATTTTTTTTGGAAAATTTGAATACTTGATACCATTATTTTATATTTTTTGATATGAGTGTTTTGTTTGCATTACAGGTGTTGGTGGACTTCTTGGACATTTCAAAGCTGGACAAGGAGTAAGGAAGAAAAGTTTTGATTCACTAAATTTCAAGTTTGTTTTGGTGTTCTACTGTTCTGTATTTAAATTTAAAGATGTTTGTGTTCGTTGATGGAATTTGGATGGAGTTTGGATTTTGGACTTTGAATATTGGGATTATATTTACTTGATTATGTATAAGTGAATTTGAAACTTTGAATTGGTATTTTGTAATTTTTGAGATTGGATTTTATGCTATTTCTGCTATGAACTGGTGGCTGATTCATAGGAAATAGGACATTAGAACGCTTGTTTGTTATTTATACAGATTTCAGTATTTCACCGAACCCGAGCTCGAACCCGAGCTCGAACCAAATTTAAAAAACGAATCGAATATGTTTGATCGAGCCATCGAACTCGAATCGAGCTCGAACCCATTTTTTAAGGATTCGATAGGCTCGAGTTCCAGCTCGGGCTCGAAAAAATGAACTCGAGCTCGAGCTCGAGCCTCAAAAAAATGCTAGGGTTCGGTTCGATTCGATTCGTTTGCAGGCCTACATGTTACTGCTTTAATTATTTATTATCTATTTAATGTCGTGTATGCAAGTCGAAGCACGATCCGGATTTTCTTCAATTATGCAAATGTATTTTCATATATATATAATTTAAAACCCGGACACGTGGCTCGTACTTGATCCCTCTTATCCTTCACTGAGTGTTTTTACTCACCCCCCCTATTTTAATTCTTACTTCAGGTCGACAGGTGGCGTTGTCACCTATCATGTCAGTCGGCAACAGCAGGTCTAGGTTGGCTCGTGTGTCTTGTCTTGTCAGTGTCCCAACAACAGTCGTGTTCTTGTTATAAATTTATTTAATTATGTATTTTGGATTATGCTTTAATTTAAGTACTTACGTGCCCCTGATGTGGGATAGATTAGAGTTAGACTGGCCATGAATGGCATTGATTATATTATGATTGAGAATGATGTATGAATTACGTGGCCATGGATGACTTATATGATATTTCATATAATTGTTATTACTTCCGCAACTCTGATTTATTTATTATTTATTGCTGTTGTTGTTGGGCTGTCGTTTGCTGTTGCTAGTTTTGCCTGATTGATTGCCGTTCGCAGGGATGGATTTTTAAATGGGGTACTTATACCTCGTTTGAGGGTTTGTCTCGGTGCGGATGTGGTGTCCTTTCTCCGGCCAAGGAAAGGGGCGCTACACGGCCTTAAGGGCACAGAAGAGCGCGAGATCACTTACAAAATCTCCAATCGACGAGCCATCGACGGGCCCGAGGCAGCCATAATCACAATCGACCCTGAGGAGCCTTGTTGGCTCGACGAAGTCGTGCTATATCTAAGGGGCGGGGTGCTACCACAAGATCGAAACGCCGCTCGACGACTACGCCATCGAGCCTCAAGATACACCCTCGATCCCGAGGGTCGACTTTACAAGCGCGGTAACCGTCGACCCCCAATGAGGTGTCTCCGACCCTCGCAAATTGAAGAAGTTCTCTACGAGATCCACGCAGGAAGTTGCGGCAACCATGCGGGAGGTCGATCTCTGGCCAGGAAAGTAACGCGGGAGCCGGCTATTTCTGGCCGACCCTCGAGCGAGACGCTGAAAAATATTCTAAGCGCTGCGTCAAGTGCCAAAAGACGGGAAATTATTCCCACAAGCATGCCGCTGAAATGATAGCGGTCGATGTTTCATGGCCGTTTGATCAATGGGGGATCGACATTGTGGGACCACTTCCAACGTCCACCGTGCGACAGGTTGAATATTGCATCGTGGCCTGTGAATACTTCTCCAAGTGGGTCGAGGCAATAGCCGTTAGGAAGACGACCTCTAAGGTCATCCAAAACTTCATATGGAGGAACTTAGTATGTCGGTTCGGAGTGCCCCGCATCCTAATTTGCGACAATGGACCTCAATTCCGAGCCAATGAGATGAAAGAATGGTGCAGGGATCACGGAATCGATCAGCGCTTTGCTTCAATTGGATATCCACAAGCAAATGGGCAAGCGGAAGTGACCAACCGCACCATCCTCTGAAGTCTCAGCGCTCGACTTGACGCCAAAAAGAAGGCATGGGCAGACGAGCTCGACGAAGTTTTATGGGCCTATAGGACCACCCCGCGAACCGCCACAGGCGAGACTCCATTTGCTCTAGTCTATGGGTCGGAAGCCATGATTCCTACGGAGTTGGTCCACGAAACCGCTTGAGTCTCACACTTCCAGTTGGCCCAAAACAACGAAGGACGAGCGCTCGAGCTAGATCTCATTGAGGAGAAGCGCCATCGTGCGTTAGGATGAATGCAGCAACACAAGGCGGCTGCCGCTCGAAGCTACAACAAAAACGTTCGACCATTAAGCTTTCAAGTGGGCGATCTAGTCCTGAAAAAGGTGGAGGTGTCTAGGAAAGTTAAGAAGCTCAAGGAGAAATGGGATGGACCGTACCGTGTTGCACGAATCGCCAAAAACAACGCATATAGGCTGGAAACCTTAGGCTCGGAATCTGAGGAGTTGCCTCGACCGTGGAATGCCTACAATTTAAAATTGTATTATCCCTAGAACCGATCCTTACAGGATTTGGATATGTAACGCCCCTCGAAGGGCCCTATTTGTAACAGCTATGCTTGTGTTGAATACATCATAAGAATTCTTGTTTGAGTAACAACTGTTACGTTAATCAACTCTTTGATTGAAGCTACGCTTCGGGGACTCGAGCGTAAAGCTCGAACCCCTAAGTAAAAACAACTCTTTGCTCGAAGCTACGCTTCAGCAAAGGAGCGGGGGACTCGAGCGTAAAGCTCGATCCCGCAAAGTTAAATCAACTCTTTGTTGAAGTTACGCTTCAGCAAAGGAGCGGGGGACTCGAGCGTAAAGCTCGATCCCGCAAAGTTAAATCAACTCTTTGTTGAAGTTACGCTTCAGCAAAGGAGCCGAGAACTCGAGCGTAAAGCTCAGGCCTGCGAGATAAATTAACTCTTGGTTGGAGCTAAGTTTCAACAAGAAAAGCAAGGATTCAAGTAAAAGATAAAAAGCAAGTGAATAGACAATGAAAAAACTAAATTTCATTAAGTTAATAAAAATTTACAACAAGACTCGAGCCTATCGCTCGAGAAAAGAATCCTATTACAAATCAAAATAGGAAAAGGTTCAAGGATCGGCAGGGGCCGCCGACTCGCTCGGGCCAGCCTCGAGCGCCAGAGAGCTCAACCATTCGAGCTCCGCCGTAGTCCACTCAGGATCGGCTTCGTTCGGATCAACAGGGGGGAATAGGCCATCCATAGTGGGCTCCAGCGGTTCGTCCTTCCCGTCGTACGGCTTCTTCATGAGCTCGGCCAGGAGCCTTTGGACCACGAAGCCATACGGATGCTGATCAGGCTCGGAGGTTTCGACGGTAGTCTTTGTCACTACCGCTTGAGCCTCGGCGTTGGGGGCGGCTTGCTTCTGAGGGCGAGGGTCGGCTGCGGCTATCCCGACCTTGGAGAGATCGGCCCCTGGGACGATCAGATTGTGGGCTTGTAATTGGGCCAGGCAGAGCGCATGGCCATCCTTAAAATCATCAAACGCCTTAATGGCGCTGGCCTTCTCGAACATGGGCCCTTCCACAAACTTCTTCACGGCCCATCGCCCCATCGCCATCTGGGCTTTTTGAAGGAAGCCCCGAGCCTTGCGGCAGTACTTGGCCTTCATTTCGCGCTCGGCCGCCGCTCGACCAGCGGCCTGCCCCTTCACAAAACCCTCTGCCTGAGGGATCGGGCCTCCCCCTTGAGCCTCGAGACTTCGAGGGTTCGCTCATCGACGGCCCCCAGAAGCTCAACCTCCATCTCCTTGAGCTTCTTATTTTCCGCCTCGAGCAATTGAGCAGACTGCTGAAATCCTTGGGCTAGCCTTTTCCAGTCGCCCTCCTTTTGCTCCTCGACCTCTTTCTTGAGATCGACCCACTTGCTCTTGTAGAAGTGCTTCCTCGATCGAAGTGCCTTTGCATACTGCACTAATCCATGAGCGATCGGGGCCGTGCGCTGCAAAGTCGACACAAAGAAAGAAATTTAGTTCGAAGCCGAGTGAAGTCACTTGGGAGTAATAAACAAAGTATAAGAATCACTTACCGACATAAAGGCGGTGGCAAGGTTATGCTCGAAGGTCTCTAACGACCATTCTGCCATGCGCTTGTGGTCGGGCTCTGTCGCTACCGACCGCCAGATGGCCTTCACGGCCTCATAGTCCGACCCCGCGCTGAGAAGGGATCGGGGTTGTCCCCCGACCAGCTCGGGGACCCCTCCAGGGAAGTGTGGCTCGGCCACTGGAAGATAGTCCTTTATGCGACGTGCCAGGAACTCGGTGCTCGTCTCAGAGCCCGAGTCGTCCGCCGGGAGGGCCTCGCTAGTTGACCCTTTGCCCTTCAACTTTTTCGATGGAGGGGCAGGTTTGCGGGCGGGCTTGGGAGCAGATCTTTTGCGAGTTAGAGGCTCGGCCTCCTCCCCCTCCTCCTCTTCTAGATCGACCGTGGTGGGGCCGACCGCCCGGTTGGATTCCGCCACGGGCCTCTTAAATAGCCCCTTGCCGAGCCCGGGGCCTTGTCTGGGGGACGGCAGCCCCGCCCTTGTGTCAGCGCCGAGGATCAGGGGCCCGGCTGCAGGAAGATCAGGCCGACTTTGAACGGCCTCGTTGAGTTTCGCCAACTTTTCCGCGGTCGCCAGCTCGTGATCGGGTAAAAGAGCTTTGCCCAAGCTCTGAAGGAATGAGGTCCTGGATGCCATTAGGATGCTGGTATCTGCACAAAAAGCAAGTCGATTAGAAGCAGTTAAGAAAAGTGTGCTCAGCATAAATAAAAGCAAAAATGATCTATACCCAAGACAAATCCCTCCCACACTCGTCCGCGACCGATCCCCGCGGCCGCTAGGTTTTCCTCGACCCAAAAACCCCATATAATCAGTCCTACAGTCGAGCAAGACTTGGTTGGAGCACACTTCCCGACCCAAAAACCCCATATAATCAGTTCGAGCGACTCCTCAAGGTCCTCATCCTTTGAGGGTCGAAGGGTCGGGGGCCGATTTTCTTCCCATTGGGTCGGGATGAGAAACCCATCAGGGTGCTGGACGATCACGAACTCCATCTTCCAGTGATCGCCATGGGATGAGGTCGGGATGGTGAATATTTTCTTGCCCCTTTTCTGAGACAAGCTGTAAAATCCCTCGCCCGAGGAGGAAGAGGCGGAGAGTGTGAACATCTGGAAGAATCGAGCCAACGTCGGCTCGAGTCTCAAGACCCTCATCAGTATGAAGAAGCAGGAGATAAGGGAGAAGCAATTAGCGGTCATCTGGCTGGGGCAAACTGACAAAGCCCGGAACAAGCTGGTGTATTGGGTGTTCCCAACCAGACGGAAACCGTTCATCACCGCATTATAGTTGACGGCCATCTCCCCACGAGCTTGTCGACCCAGGATGTCGTCCTTAGTCGCCGCTCGGATGGCGTAGGGCTCGGGCAGATTTAGTCGATCGGCAATCCTGTCGAATTGCTCCTCTGAAACTCCTCCGACTATGCTATCATGAGGAGCAGGTACTCCCCTTTCCGACTGATGGGGCTCGATCCTCCTACCTTGGATTTTCCCTTGGCAGTGGCGGGAGCCTTGCTATGATACACGTGCTGGGGCAGAAATGCAGCCCGACCGCGTGACTGGTCGAGGGTCGTTTCTTCGCGACCACTAGTGGATGTGGTTTTGTCCCCACTTAAACTCGCGACCCTTCGGGACGAGACCTCGGCCTCCGACTCTGACTCGGTGTCAAACCCTAAGTCGACTATGTCGAAGCCTGCTGCGTAGTCCCTCACCCTCTCACTCGACCCCTCTGACGCTCCAGACATTTTATAAATTGTAAATAAGTGTAGAGTTGAGGGTCGAGGGTTACCTAGAAAGTGGACGATGTGTTTACGCTCGAATCAAGTTCATTCGCTTGAATGATTTTCTCGCTAAAAAGTGCTTCCGCTCGGAGTGAATATTCAGAGAATGTAAGAAATGAGAATAGGGTTAGGCCCTTATTTATAATATTCTTGCCTCGGAATGCGAAAAGTCGCCATAATTGCTCTTCATAGCACTGTCGAAACAAGCGCGCTTTTTGAGAACAAGCCGAGAGTCGACCTACTTTATTGTCGGTTGCGTATAACGGTAATACCGGGTTGCGTGGCCCAACCTAAAATGGCCACGTGTATCGAGCTTCAAAATGGCGATCAATTTCAAATCCCAGTCGAATATATCCGACCGAAACTTGGGGGACTCATGATGGGGAATATTCCGGAGAATACACGTGACGCACTCTTAAAGAGTCAATCCCCACGTCTATCTAGTCAAAGGCCAACCCACACGTGGCCCAAGAACAAGCTCGGCGATCGACCACATGGCTCGGCCTGATAGCTCGACTGTCATAATGGCTCGGAAGTCTCTAAGGTCCCTAGCTCGACCGTACCACGCTCGAGAATCGATACTCGACTCGCTATTTCTCCCCAAGAGCGTGCCTTGAGGGTCGAGGTCAGTGGGCTCGAACCTGTCCCATCTCCACACAGTCGACCACACTGTAGCTGCATTAATTGCGCCGTATTTGTTCTGACTGCCTTCCTTACTCTGTACCGCCTGAAGTGACAGACAATCCCTCCTTTGGCCGGACGGCGGCGGATCGACGAAGAGGTGGCGCGGCGGAGATGGAGCTTTTCCGGCGGCATGCGGCGGCGTCTTCACGGAGCACCACCGTGGTTGGAACGGCCATGAGGAGACGAAACTTTTGGCACCGGTCTCAGGCCCTAACTCGATGGGACGGCGGAACTCCGGTGGGCGTGGCGGAGCTCCGGTGGGCGTGGCGGAGCCGCGGCGGCGACGTGGTGGTCCGGACTTTCCGGCCACCATTTTCAAAGGGCTTTATATGGATTTCAATCTTCTCGACATGGGTAAGCCAATTTCGAAGTCAATTTCGTATTTCGTTGAGCCGATTGTCGTTAATTTTGATTCTTGGATTCTAGGGTTTCGATGCTTCAAAGTGAAATTAAATTCCGATGGATGATCCGATTGAGAAACGGCTTTGAGGGCAGTGACGGGATCATCGAGAGGAACATTTTGGTATAAGGGTTCGACCATCGGAGGTGGCCCGGCGGCGGTCCGGTGGTGGCAGGTGGTTTCCGACGTTTTTGGCACTGTTC
This sequence comes from Verbena officinalis, assembly GCA_958496215.1. Lineage (NCBI taxonomy): Eukaryota > Viridiplantae > Streptophyta > Magnoliopsida > Lamiales > Verbenaceae > Verbena > Verbena officinalis. The sequence continues at coordinate 281,358 of OY292386.1, forward strand.
CGGTGGGAATCCGGAGACGGAGTCATCGGACAGATCGTGCCCCTCGACGCAACGGTTCTAACGGCGCTGGTATTACTCTATTCCGACTTGTCGTTATTAAGGAATGAATCTGACTCGAGGCACATGCATTAAATGCCCCACAGTCGAGGCCATTAATGCACATACAAACAGTGTACGTGTGTGTGTGAAGCCACCCTATAAATACCCCCTCATTTATTATGGAGGGTAAGTTCTAATTAATTGCTCCAACCTCCCTTTGCGAATATTATATTCTAAGACTGACTTAATTCAATGGAGGGGCTACGCCGGAGACAATCCCCTCCGGCAAAGTTACCCAGTGCTAGTGCTTTTCAGGTCGAAGTCGGACTCCCCTCTACAAATTCAACTGACAGATCAAGGCCACGTGGTTGACTCTGATCATTTACCAAAAACCGACATCATCACTACCATTTTCTCCAAATAAGTAAACCTGGCCTTGATATTATATATATTTCCTGAAAGAATAAAGAGACCGAAATAATATTCAAATAGCTTACATATTAGGGAGTTCTAATAGAATTTTTAATATTTACTGGCCGGTGGGACAAGTGAAGAAGGCCTAAAAATTTCAATGCTATATATGTAAGCCATTTCCGAAATGCACCAAGGAATCCTATCGGCCGGCAACACTTAATTGTCATAAGAAAAAGGACTCAATCAGAAAATTAAATTACGAAAAGCATGCATACTAGACGACGAAAAGTACTATACACGAGCAATACAGATAGAACTTACAAAGTACAGAACAAATAGTTAGAGAAAGAGGAGCTCATATGAACAGATGAGATTTCTCCATTAGGCTAGCTAACTTATCTGCATGTGAAGCTCATATGAAAAAAGGAGCATGCATACTACATGTAGAGCAGAAACAGACAAGCTTTATTATATATATCTTAGAAATGGCATCAGTATAATTTTGAAATTAACTTCAGATTTCTCTGATTTAACATGCTTACAGTTAGAATACTACTCATAAATTGGTGCATAGTTGTAGCATTTTGATTTCGTAAAACAATTGCCAGAGACGGTTTCTCGATATTCGATCGGCACGCATGAGTTGACGCAACAAACTGAAGCGATCGAAAATTTTAAACCATATATATATTCTTCAAAACTGAAATTTACAAGAAAAATCAAAAGCTTGATCTACTACAGTACAGGTTTCACTAATTCAATTCCATCTATTTTTCCCTTTCTGTATCTAAATGAATAAGCTGAACAAAGTTCAAGAGAAGTGCATACACAACAGTCAACACTCAACACACACTAATTGCTAATCTTTAATTTGTTTTGAGGGAGAAACACCCGTAACTACCAAATGTTTCCATCCACCCCTATATTAAATTAATTTCTAATTACTTTCCTAAGAAAATATTTATATTCAAAAAAATTAATCCATAGTTGTTTAACTTATGGGCTGATTAGGTGGTGGACCCATCGACGGTTTGGGTCATTTACATTTCCTGAAAGAAAAATAATCTAAGCAGTCTTATTTTGGGCTGCTTGTTTACATTTGAATTGTTAATAGGCCAACTCTTTTGAAATTTAAATTTTGAATTTGAATTTTTTTATTTTCTTTTTTAGTTATCTATTAAAAAAAATTACAATTAGACCCCAAAAAGGTTTTTTAAATTACAATTCGTGGCTATTTTAGTCAAATAATTACAGTTACACCTCACACGAAATTAAATAATTACAAAATACACTCAAGCATTAGGATTTCTTTGGGATCGAAGTGTAATTTTTCCTATCTATTAAATGTGTTTTAAGTTTAGTTTCATGTTTAATGATTCCTATATTTTGTAATATGTGGACAGATTATTAAATTTAAGTTTCTTGGCATTACCTCTGACAATTTTACTTGATTTTAATTTTTTTTAATTTTACTGTACGAAAAATTGTGTTAAACTTGATGTGCCGAATAATTACATATTCAGCCCTACGTTATTATTACACTACATAAATAGTTCATATTCAATTTTTTTAAAAGATTAAATTAGTTGATTTTGATATAATTGTATATTGTTGCTTCTTGAATGTTTTTACAGCAAAAAAATGTGGATTAAAAATTACACAAGCGGCAAAATGAAAAAATGAGTGGCAAATTGGGCTTATATCCGTTGTGTTTACATTGAACTTCTATTGGTTATGGACGGATAATGATCTACTATATTAAACTCACCAAATAGAAGTTGTTACCACCCATAATCAATATTAAGCAGGGCTGTGCTTACAACCCCTATCAGTGAAGCATGAAATGTAAACAATTTTTTTGGGTTATTTTGGGCAGATGTAAACAAAGCAAAGTTTATCTGCCCATGTAAACAAAGCAAAGTTTATTTAACCTCCTAGGTCAGTGAGTGTTTTATACTGGATATTGAAACTAAAATAGGATAAAAGTTGACTTATTTATCCCATAAAGTCCATAATATCCCCAAATTTTATTATATAAAGGCACAAAGCCTTCATTTTATTCATTTTCAATTCATTATCCACCTAGGTTTTCCATTGATTTGAGTGTCGATTTTAAAGATTTGATGCAGTTGAGATTCAAAATAGCAAAAGGAAAAAGAAATTATGAGTTTAAATTTTACCGTAGCAAATTTACAGTGTAGAATTGGTATCTTGCTCATAATTGTAATAATAATATTTTTATATATAGAGAGAAATAGTCAACATGATAATTATTCTTTTATTATAAGGGTTATTAGAAATAAAAATAAGACAAAAAGACAATGAAATTTATGAATAAGAGTGATATACATATGAATTAAACCCTTGGTTTTGAGGAAGCAGCCTGCCATGCCCCTGGCCATAGCTGACTTTACCCACGTGATGTACACGTGAGTGATGAGCCCATTTGCGCATTGGGCTTAACAAATGAAATCCATTTTTGTTGGCCCTGCGCTCAAGCCCAGTAAGCGTAATCATCATTCATCTACCCCAATCATATTCTACTATAAAATTCAATATAAAACTATACAATATAATAACCTATAGATTATATTATATTATATATTTGGCTAGGTGTCACGTTATATAGTATGTAAAATCAAAGGTGTTTATAACTCAAATTATATATTAATAATACTAATAATCGTCGAACGAAATTTATAAATTAATTTTAGAATACCTACACATAAATAATATGGTTTTTACATTTAAATTCGTGTTAATTACTTTTAAATTTCGTTCGGCTGCAAAGCAGAATTTGAAAACTGGCAATAATAAAAGCAAAAGGCTGCTTGCTGTATTAATTGAATCCCTCCCCTCAACCACACGCACAACAGAAATAAAACAAAACACAAAACAAAATTGGAAACTAGACGCCGCGGAGAGAGAGAGAGAGAGAGAGAGAAATACTTCGAACTTGAGAGACAAGGGTTTCCGAAACTTCAGATAAATATCCCCTCGGCGGCGGATTCTTCATCGAAATCATAAATTCGAGGAACTACTCTCGCCGGAACTTACTCTGTTCAAGAAAAGAAGTGAAGTGATTGCAGGAAGTTAAGGCAAAGCGTTCGCTTTGCGGGATTAGATCTGTTCTGGGGAAGGATGAGTACTAGCAGAGGAACCGGTGCCGGCGTACAAACCATTCCTGCGGGGTCGCGGAAGGTGGTGCAGAGCTTGAAAGAGATAGTTAACTGTCCCGAGGTGGAGATCTATGCCACTCTTAAGGAGTGTAATATGGACCCTAACGAGGCCGTCAATCGTCTACTCTCTCAAGGTTATTTATCCAGAACCCTTAAGATTTCATTTCTTTATGTGGGCCTTTTGGGTTTTAGGGTTTCTCGTTTCCTGAGTTGTCGGAAGAGCAATTACTTGTATGCATGCGATTGTTGGGGTGCAAAGACTGTCTTTTCAGTAATAGTTACTAAAGAAACCTTGGGAAACAGCTACTGGAGTGTTCTTTTCTTTTTTATCCGCTTTGCCCCAACATATTGAGTTCATTTCTCTTGATAGATCTTTCAAGAAGCTACTAAGACAGGCAAAAGCAGACAAGAAAACAACTTTCAACAAACTTTTTTTTTTATTTTTAATTTTTGAACTTCCGCTATTCCTTCTAGGTAGTTTGCCTTATGATCCTATTGCTAATTGCTAGTTCTGTGGCTAGTTGTATTAGGAAGCTAATGCTATACTGCTGCTAATGGAACAATCAAAAGTGAAGTCATTATGCTATTTTTATTTATTTGGACATATATCTGACATGTTTTCTTACAATTGTTTAGATCCTTTCCGTGAGGTGAAGAGCAAACGAGAAAAGAAAAAAGAGGTTCTGTGGTTGGCATCATACACACTTCCAATTATAGGTTTTGTTTGATAGTAGATGATCCTTTCTGACTATATGCTAGTAAAAACTTTTATAGTGTGAAATCATATTATCTCTGACAACGCCTAGTAATGTTGTCGACTTTTATTTGATTTGATTTAAAATGCTAATTGTGTAATTCAATCTATTGAGACTAGCTGTAACATTAACATATTGTTTTTCTTGATTAAATATTTTCAGGGCAAAGATTACACTGAGCCTAGGTCTCGTGTTGCAAATAATAGTTCAAATCGAGGCAGCAAGGTTGGTGCAGAACGACATTTTGGCCGTGGTGCATCAGGAACATATAATGCTTCTGGTCTGTTTGCTTTAATATGGACTTCTCAATCACATTAAGTAGTTGTTGAAATATCTAACCACATTGTTCTTAACCAGAATCTTCATTTCATGGAAAGTCGACATATAAGAAAGAAAATGGATCAACTCCCTACTCAAGTTCTTTATCTTCAGCAACTGGTATGTCAGGAAATAATAGAAGCAGAGGACCTCCAGCCCTTAGGTTTGTTCTGTTCCAACTTTGTTGCAGTTAAGTAGTGCTAAAATTCAACACACATTCTTTTGAACATGCACAAGAGTTTCATTCAAGTGCATTATGTTTTCACAGTTTCTTGCATCGAATTTCACACATCCTACTGATTGATTAAAACAAATTTTTTTGCATGCATATCACACATCTTTCCGGAAACCATGGTTTTCTACAAAAAGCCCATCATAGAACATCTTAAACACAAGAATTTCACAAAATTCATCACATTCTTATATAAAGAACACTAAATTTAGAATTACTTCATGTTGCAAATAGCGAATTTTTTGCTTCCTCAATACCTCCTAACTTTTTGTTTTCTGAATTGTATGTTACAGTGATTGTGCATCTGCTGAAAGTATGCCATCTCTTGTGCAGCCAGCTTCTGGATATCAGTCTTCCTGGGGAAGTGTTCCTGGTCAGATGTCCATGGCTGACATTGTCAGAATGGGCAGACCACACAATAATAAAACATCACCAAATGCATCTCATCACTCAGAAGTTTCTTCAGTTCAGCAAGTTCCTAAAGAAGATGATTGGCCTTCCATAGAGAAGCCTGCTGCTACAAACATCATTTCTGTCCCCGAGTATACTATTGATCACGGGCTGCATCGAGAGGGAACTGATGATTTTGATGATATAAATTCCCATACTGAGGGCGAGGAGATTCGAGAAGGAGGGGATTATCAAATTGAAAGTTCTGAAGCGAATTATGTGGGATCTGTGAGGAAGATTCCAGAAGACGATTCTAGAAGTGCATCTCTTTTTGATAACGAGTTGTATAAAGGCATGGGCTCATACCAATCTGAGACAGCACATGATTTTGAGAATTGTGAAGGTAATTGTTAGTCCCTTACTACAATTTCACTTTTGTTGAAATAAAAAGTATCTCTCAACATATGTGAACTATTGACTATAACTTACAGAAAAGCTATGGAAAGTATCGGCAAAGTATTTGTCTTGTGATATATAATATTTGGATGAAAAAGCAACTCTTAAACCAGAATACTTTTTGTTCTACTTTTGTTTTTGGGCGAATTACATCTACTTTCCCTGAGATTGACCCTATTCACTATGCAGTCCCTCTGTTTTCAGAAATTATAAAAAAATCCTTGACATTTGCAAAAAACCTTCCTGAAATAGGCTGATTATTTGCATTTTTTTGCTTCATATTGTATAGTCTCAGGGAGACTTTTCTAATTTCTGAAATCAGAGTGACTAAGTTGTAATTAGGGTAAATCTCAGGGATAGTAGATGTAATTCACCCTTCACCTTTTATAAATAATGTTTTGCAGATTCCTGTATATCGTCACTCGAAATGAGTCAAAACTCAAGAGTGGTGTCTTCAGCTCTATTCCTTATTTGCAATTTCCAAGAGTGTATTATGATCAGTTCAAGTCTGTTTTGATGTTTCAGATGAAGAAGGTGGTGTTTCAGTATCGTCAGTGACCAGAAACATGCATCAACTAAGTGTAGAAAAGGATGATAATGAATGTCCATCTGATGGCAATCCACCTTCTGTAGTAATCCCAGATCACTTGCAAGTTCAAACTGCAGATTGCTCACACTTAAGCTTTGGTAGTTTTGGATCGATGACATCTACCAAACCTAATCTGGAGGAGACACATACTGAGGTTGATGTTTCATCAGTTGGGCATTCAGAAACTAGGTACAGAAATTAGTATTGTTTCAGAATTTGGTGCTTTCTTGAACTTGGAAAGCCCAAATATATCACCTTTTCCTTTGTTGCAGGCATCCCGAGTATTATGTTGATGATTCTCTTAGGGATGCTCCGGATAGTAGTTTGTATCATATGGGTGGAAGTGCAGGGAACTATGATGCACCTTCTGCTTCACAGGAAGAGATGAAAGCTGAGAGTCCTGAAGTGTCTCATGGAAATCAATATTCTTTTCCTTCTTCAACCCCTGGTGGTTATGCCTTTGATGAAGCCCAACATTTAGCTGCCACTTACAACCAGACAAATTCCCAGAATCAAAATGTTGCTCAATTTTCAAATGTTATGGTAAATTTTTCTCTACCCTTGGTTTAGGGGTTAAAGTAGTTTTATTTCACATATTACACATGGGAGCGTGAATATACATCAAAGTTATGTTTTCTGAGATAGAAAGTTTTAGTGTGCTGTCTTTCTGCATTGATATTTAAGGAAATAATAACTTCTGGGGTTCAGGCAAATATTGAAGTCTGAATATATACTTGAGTGTAGTTATTGGAACCTGTATTATATGCACTATACCTGTTCTTTCTAGAATTCCTATAAACATGTTGGTATCTTTTTCAGATATTTGTTCGCCACCTTTGTTTTAATAATTGGCCTTTTCTTTTGCGTGTGCTTAATCTCTATATGCAAGTAACTGATAACTTTTTATTGTTTATTTTTTTGGTTCTGATTTCTAACCTTTTAATGATTTTCTAACAGCAATCATATTCAAATTCTCTACCAAGCACTTTGTTGGCCTCAAATGTTCACCCTGCCAGAGAATCTGAACTTCAGTACTCCCAATTTCCTGTAACTCAAGCTAGATATGGAAACTCTGTCTCCTCCATAGGCACTTCAGCAATTTCTATGTCTGAGGTACCCTAACTATTCGTTAAATTGTTTCTGCAAAATTTATTTTTTATCTGCTGCTTTATGAACCTATTAGTAAACATGATAATTACGTTATATGATTAGTTTTCACCATAATCACGGAATCCTTTTCTGGATAAGTCATGAGACCAAATAGTTACGCCACTAGCTATATTTAGGAGTATCAATTCAAGAAACCATTTTCTATTCAAGTGGGTGTCTGCAAGAGCTTTTGTTTCTGGAGAAGCTAAAGTTGTAAAAAGTTGTACTAAAAGTGAGGAGTGTTTGGAAAAAAAAATGTTAGTTGAGTGTTTGCAAAAGAAAGTTGAGAATCACTTTTGTTACTCTACAAACTTCCACTTTATACAAAAATAACCGAGAAGCTAGAAGCTGGTCCTTGGTTGCCTCCAGCTTATATCTGCTTAAAATAAACTGAAGTTGGTTTTCCAAATTGCTGAAAAAAAGCAGTAATACACAAAAGTGTTTATTCCAGAGTATGCAAACACTACATAAATACTTTCCATCAATATGAAATCAAATCTTATTGTATTTGATTCTGCTCTCTCTCTCTCTCTCTCTCTCTCTGTGCTTCAGGCTTTGAAGACTGCTGGTTTATCATCATCACAGACAGCTCCACAGGCTCATTCTGGAACAAGTCTACCCGCAGGACCTCCTCTGCCCCAACAACACCTTGCTGTGCATCCATATTCTCAGCTGGCCCCATTTGCAAACATGATTGGCTATCCTTTTCTGCCACAGAGCTATACATACATGCCTTCTGCTTTTCAGCAATCGTTTGCAGGTAACAGCTCATACCATCAATCTCTGGCAGCGGCCGTACTCCCTCAGTATAAAAGTAGTGTTTCAGTCAGTAGTTTGCCCCAGTCTGCTGCTGTTCCTTCTGGATATGGTGCTGCTTTTGGAAGTGCTGGAACTATTCCTGGAAATTACCAGATGAACCCCCCTGCTGCACCCTCTGGAACAACTATGAGCTATGATGATGTTTTGAGTTCTCATTACAAGGATAATACTCACTTGCTCTCATTACAGCATCAGCAGGTAATAATCTTTCCCTTTTAATTAAGTAACTGCTTGGTTGCCCTATATTTTTGTCTGTCAATTTCACCTTTTTTAGATTGAAAAAATTATATTAATAATTCACCACAATTCTATCTTCTTATCACCCTCATTTTTCTTATCCCTCTACTATCTTCTTCCATAAATTTCCCGTTCTCTCTCTAGTCTCTACTGTATCTTATTTTAAACATATTCTTATTTACTTTCCCAATTTCTCTACTTTATCCTCTAATTCTCACACTAGTAAATTTTTTCACTAAGTTATTTATTTATTATCTCAATCATATAATTTCAGTTATTTATTTGTTATCTCAGTCATATAATGTCGTTTTCTTTTGAAGTTACTTTCTGTTATTTATCATCAATTTAATGGATATTTAAAATATTGATTTATGTATAAATTTAATGAATATTTATAATTTTGTACTATTCTTTAATTTAAATTCATAAATCAAATTACATCTTCTTTTCTTTTTGGCACAAACATCGAGTGTGTGCCTTTGTTTGAAAGAAAAAGAAAATCCCCAATAGAAAGTAGGATTTGTTGTTCCATGAATCTGTCATCTGGTGAGGATAAATGATCATTTTTCATTTTCTCAGAACGAGAACTCCGCAATGTGGCTTCACGGAGCTAATTCGAGAACAGTGGCAGCTGTTCCAGCCAGCAACTATTACAATTATCAGGGACAGCAAAATCAGCAACCCAATGGGTTTAGGCAGCAACAGCAGCAGTCACAGAATTATGGTGCTCCAGGATACCAGAATTTCTACCATTCTCAGGCTGGAATCTCACTTGAGCAGCAGCAGCAAAACCCTAGAGATGGCTCTCAAGGACAACCTAAGCAGTCACAAATCTGGCCTAACAACTACTAATCACCTTGTGGATTTCAGGTGCTTGTAATGAGTGACCTTTCAAAGCTATGGAATTTGAATCTGTTTGTAATGGATGAATGGCCGCTGACCTTGTAATACTTGAGGTTGTATCAGTTTAATGTAACTTAGGAATGTGGATGCTAATTTTGTGTTAGTGGAGAGGAGACGTGTTTTTTTTCCTTTTCCACTTGCACTTTCTGAATTTAACTGTTGGAGAGAGCTTTATGTTGTAGCACAACTGAAAAGATTGATTGTCTAACCATGTCTTGTTGTTCTTTGTTTTTCAGTGGATCACTGTATCTCCACTCTGTACTATATATAGAAACTGGTTTCCGGTTATTAAACATTTGTTCCCAGTTCAGGCTACATAACAATCATTTAGTTCTTAATGTTTGTTTCTAGTATAATAAATACAGAAGTATATAGAGTATGGTGTGTATAAATACAGAACTTGATGCAGGTCTGTCAACACTTGACATACAGTTATAAAATGTAGTAGGACAAGAAATAAAGAACAATGGAAGGTCCAAACTGCCATATCATCTCCCCATGGCAACCAAATCCAAGTGGCTTTCCATCATCATATCAACAACATTTAGGGGAGTGTTTTCGCAGTTTGTACAGCACCACAACTACTAGAAATTATGCATGGTGCACAGTTACAGGGAGTCTCACAATGTCAAAAGCTGGATCTACAACATCATGCCTAACATTTGCCCGACAAAAGTTAGAAATTCAGATTATCATCTACATGTACAAAAGATGAAGCTTTTGAATACTCGAGACCATTCTCTGGTATATTGGCTCCATGCAGGTTAAAATCAAGACAACATCACTTGAGTAGAGATCTAGTAAAATGTTCACGTGCAGTCGCCAGTGCTTGACTTATTGTCTGCAGAAGGAAAATTACAATCATGGGTTAGCACATAAGTTTTACTTGATTGCCTTTAATGTAAAACATGGGAGCTAAAGCTACAGTCAGTCACCTGCTCAGAGAAAGGTGCTCCAGGATCAACAGTGTGACTTGCAACTTTACCAGCAATGCTATCCGCATCAGTCTCAAGAACAATACTGCAAATATCAAACGGGGAAGTTGTTATAGAAATAACAACGTAAACAAGCTTATCGCATCATTTATTAAGTATGCACTTATGTGTTGGAATGAACTATCTAAATATATTTCGAAAGGCATTTCGATTTCATGAACAATGATATTGTCAGCATTTGACATTCATCTTACACTAATAGGAAAGAGAAAGTAGTTTACCCGCCATCAACAATTTCATCAATGCATAGAAGAATGAGATCCAGGTTTTCAAGTGCCTCTCTCTTATCAACATTGCCCCTGGAAGGAACAATATAAAAATGGAGCAAAAATGACCTTCTTGTATGAAAAGAAGCAAAATATCACCAGAGGCATATCAGAAAGAATATATGGTGACTACCTAAGTAGAATACCGACAGAATCAAAGAATCCCTGAAGAACACTGGCTAAAATGAGTTCATTTTCATCTTCACTGCCAGTAACATAAAAATGCAGATCTTGAACAAACTTGTAGACAACAATGTTGTTATCAAACATGGTTATCTCAGCTGCAGATGATGTAAGCATAGATTAGAAAGCAAAAATTTAGGCCAACCTTAACATTGGACAGAACTACCACTACAAATCTAATGCTTCAATCCTTTGCTTCCAAAATTATGAAAAACAATTGTAAAGTCAGAGCACCTTCAGTCCGGGCATTTGTTTTTTGTGTCTTGGTAAATACAGCCTTCTCAAAGGCTTCTTTTGCAGCATTCGTAGGCCAGTCATCTGAATAATACTTGGCAGCAACGCGCTTCCCTTCTGAGTCAAGAAGAAGAATGTTCTTTGCAGAAGGGCATAGCTCCTGTAAGAAGAAATATTCAAAGATAAAAAGAGAACTAGTTAAACTAGAATCAGGATTATAATTTGTTTCCAGTGATGGGGGAAACTTGAAGATTGCATGAACTATAAGAATTGATTTATCCAAACTTCTTGTTCGTTTTTTTTTTTTTTTTTTTGTAACATATTGCTCTCTTAATGCTATCCACATTTTCCTTTTCTATTAATAATAGAAACAGCAAATTAAACCATCAAAGATATCAAACACTAGGAATTATAATAATCTATACATCACTTGTTTCAAGGGATTTCTCAAAAACTTCCCATCTCCAGAGTAAACAATTCCAGAAAATTCTACCATTTGTGGCCAAGATATCAACTTGGGGATCTCAATTAATCCAATAAGAATACTTAAGATCTACAAGTTCACCTATTGCGAGTATCGAATTGAATTTGATAGACAATCAATAAAGTTTAGAAATGAGCTAAGGAATAATTGAATCCATATATGATTGCACAACAATGGTAAAGTCCGATAAATCCGAGAGAATTTTACGGAGAGATCAGGAGCTAAGCACTGAGCTAAAGAATGCCCCATGGCTACAATCACAGTAGACAGTAGTCAGGAAAAAAAAGAAAACAATAACAGAAAACACGTGTGTGTTTGAGAGAGAGAGAGAGAGAGAGAGAACCATGTTCGTGTTCGACGGGGTCTCGGAGAAGATTTAGGCGACAGCTGAGATCGGTCGACTCGGAACGGAAGTAGCTCGCTCGATCGATCGAAGGGAGAAGAACAGAACGCTTTATTGATTTTATTTTCTCTTTAGCAGGAAATCTATTCTTATCATACTACTTGGATCCGTCTGGTTCCCCTTGGACGACAATAGGATCATAATGAGGCCTGCAATATAAAGCCCACTTCAAATATATTCTTTGGCCCATAATATACCCACCCTGGCTCGGCCCATTATTTTCACTTTTCACTGCCTCAGGCGGTCTTATACGTGTCAGCTAGAAAACGCTGCTCCAAAATGACGCTTCCGTCTCGTCTTTGTGCTCTCTCTCCCGACCGTCGGCTTCGTGTACACACCTCTTAACCTTCACTCTCTCTCTCTCTCTCTCTCTGATTTCTGAGTTTCTGTGATTTTTGTATAGGCGCTATTCACACCTCTTTGTCAGAGAGTCTGGGCAGGCCATGGACGGTACTTTTCTTTGATGCCCATTTTTCTCTTTTCTGCAAATCTTCAAATATAACCTCTCTTTATTTTTCTAAGCATTCTAACTAGTTTGTCTTTCTTTATTGAATGTCTTCAAAAGTTATCTCGGCTCATTTTTCTGCAATTTATATACTTGTCTCTTGTAAATCTCGACTAACTTATAGCAATGTCGATTAGCCCAATGTAATGATAAAGCGAATCCCACGAGAAAACATTGATTGTGGCAATTGATGATGTCGATTCTTGGTTGATGGCTCGGATTCCGATCTGATAGTTGAATTTCTAATTGGGGATCGATTTCGACCTGAAACAATGAACATGGGTTACTTGGCCGAGGGTCTCCAGCATTGCAGCATTGCACCTCTGATGCTCAAGTGAGAGAAATATTGCGATCTTGCGATCGAGAGTAATAAATGGGGTATTTATAGTGGTACCAAAGGAACGCACAAGCATGGTTCACCGCTGCGGTCGTGGAGTGCGGAACAGCGACCATCGGAGTTGTCTCCGGCGTTGCACCTCTGATGCTCAAGTGACAGAAATATTGCGATCGAGAATATTGCGACCAAGAGTAATAAATGGGGGTATTTATAGTGGTGCCAAAGGCACACAAGCATGGTTCACCGTCACGGTCATGGGGTGCGGAACGGGGACCACCGGAGTTGTCTCCGGCATTGTACCTTTGATGCTCAAGTTAGAGAAATATTGCGACCGAGAGTAATAAATGGGGGTATTTATAGTGGTGCCAAAGGCAGGCACGAGCATGGTTCACCGCGACTGCGGAACGGAGACCATGGAGTTGTCTCCAGCATTGTACCTCGGATGCTCAAGTGAGAAAAATATTGCGATCGAGAATATTGCGACCGAGAGTAATAAATGTGCGTACAATATTGGTTCACCGTCGTGGTCGTGGGGTACGGAACGGAGACCACCGTTCTATTTCCATTGCAACGTCGCGGCAAAATTGCGGCCAAGCCATGAAAATTCTTTAAAAATTTTCTCAAAATACCAGAGCTTATATATTTATCGATTCATACTTAGTATAAATTTGATAAATTTAGACTTATATAATTGATTTCACAAAGCTTTATTACGATACAATCGATGAATATAGTTTACAAATAAAACTGAGTTAAAGGCATCCAAAACCTTGTATTTAGGATAATGTACACAAAAAATCCTATGAAAAATAAATCATAGGTCCCAAATCTGAAGGTCCCCTTAGTTCTCCATTCCGCACCCCACGACCGCGACGGTGAACCATGGTTGGGAGCGGTTCGACCGAACTTTCATAGGTCCCAAATCTGAAGGTACCCATAGGTGTATGGCCCAACATATGCCATATCAGCAACCAATGTAAAGGAAAATGAAGAAATAAATGAACTCCGAAGTGCATATAGTGTAAAGGTTTCGTGTATTCCCTCTTGCCTCATCGTATTCGTGGGGCTATATTAGACTGCCTAAGTATGTACAATGAAATTTTGACAACAATGTCTAGAAATTTTAAGTTTACTTGTATCTATCTTCAGCGCAAGTATTCGTGTAGCTGGTAAACTACCTCAGGATCGTGATGGAGTCTCGTCAAGTATTAGCAGTCTTAAAGGGTTTAGGGCCTTTTGTACAAGCCAAGGTTAGTGGCCTATCACAACCTAAAGATTCGATCTTCCTTAGTTATATAGTTCCCAGTTGCTCACTTCTTTTTCTTAAGCATTTTTCTATTTAAAATGTTTATTTTGAGAAGTGGACAAGACCTTGTGGTTTTATGTCAATATTTTAACTGAAGTGTTGGTCGACACTCATCTTCAGCTTTTATAATACTATGCACTCTCGATCCCGTGCTTAAATTATATCTCGAGTTTGTGTTTGTAGCTTTGAGACAAGTAAATGACAACCTGACTTTGTGTTCTATCCTTTCAATTTATAACATGTTTTCTGCATGTGCCAGATTTATCACTGAAGAAATGTGTGCCATGCAGCTCAAAAGATCTGAAGCCTATGAGTGAGGATGCTGCCAACGTCTTGATGCAACAGGCATGAATATTGATTTTAATGTTCATTTACTTATATAAATTGGAAAGAAAAGTTAATTTGTATCTTATGATTCAGGTTTCTGGATGGAATCTGGTGAACGAGGGTGGCACACAGAAGCTGCATCGGTCATGGAAAGTTAAGACTTTTGTGAAAGGAATGGAGTTTCTTTGCGTTGTAGCTGAAGTTGCAGAAGCAGAAGGTATTAACTCATCAATTGAATTAATATTGAAGTTTCTTCTACTTGAGTTTGGTCATTTTCTGTTCTTTATGCAGGGCATCACCCGGATCTTCATCTTGTTGGATGGAACAATGTAAAGATTGACATATGGACTCATGCAGTGGGTAAGATGTTAGTAATTAATGACTTATCACATGAGTTATATAATATGTTGGTAGTGACTATGTAAAAATTTGCTAAAATCTTAAAATATGGGCTCCAAATTAAAGAGCTAATTGATGAAGCAGCTTTTACATGAATTTTTCTGTATCTCCTTTTTGTACGTATCAGTTGAAGTAGCTCCTTCAAATACATAATAATAATAATAATTAATCTTGTTAATGATGTAGGTGGACTGACTGAGAATGACTTCATACTTGCTGCCAAGATTAATGGACTGAATCTTCAGAACCTTCTCAGGATAACAACACCTGCTGCCTGCTAATAAGTGACTTTGACCACACTTTAGATGTATGTTTGTTCATCTGCAATGCAATAGAACCGAACGTGATGCAGACAGACAGATTGCAGTGTAGTAGTGTTACTGTTCTTTAGAGGTTCGTTCAGGAATGAGGATTTTGTCATGCCTGTTTGGTTTGATGGATGGTATTATTATTATAATGCCTAATTATATAATTTATTGAAATGAATCCCATCAAATGAAGATAATTATACTGAAATCTTAATTCCGAAGTTCTATGTTGTACTGATGATCAATTATTATGAAACCACTGGGGTTTGGCCCAATGGCCACAACATATTATTTCAGTGTGGAGGACTGAGTTTGATTTCTTGCAATGACAAGGGTCGAATGGGTCGAATTGTGTGCGTGTGTTTTTTTTTTCTAAAAATACTATGATATATTTATGTATAGGAAAAGTATCAAAATAATAACTAGAATGAAGGTTTGGAATTCTGAAATTGAAAATAATACGACATTTATCAATTTTGCGTACAGCATCATGAAATCTATCATTCTTGATCAAATCATGGGAGGATTGTAAATAGATGGTTTTTTATTTTTATTTTTTATTTTTGGTCATGAAAAAATAGATGATTTACATCAATATAAAAACTTTAATAATTTGATGCTTGAAAACAAAATATAATAATTAGAATTTTAATAAAAAAATTAATAGAATAATGAATTTTATACGTTTGCTGAATCGGGTAAATCTTTCCTTTTTTTTACTTGCTTTTTGTTAAGGAGCGATTCCAAGTCCACAAAAGAAACTGTAGGGAATTGGAGATAAAATCACAGCAGAAGACCCGCAACTGGACGGGTGAGATTTGAGAATAAAGATACACTCGATATATCCAACAGCGGAGCGTCATTTGGACGCAAAGTGCGGGGCCCGTTCGATACTGGAGTACGAATACAGGAATATTTTGCCATAGTTTGAATTACTTTTCAATTTTCAGCCGCTGGTACTGATTGAATTCAAATCTGCCGGAAGAATATTGAAAATGGTGAGCGATTTACGATGAAATTGTTAAGTAGTCGAAGAGATATGCGATGGGTTTTTATCTTTTGAATTTTTTTGAATCAGTTATGATTGTGTAAAACTTTTTTATCTTTTGTATTCGATAATTAATATTCTGTCTCAGCTGATTCTGGTGTTTTTCTTCATAACTTGTCTGCTATATGGGATCTCGGACTCTGTGTGTTGATGAATTTCTTGCTTCTGATATCAAATTTGAATTTTAGTGGACCATGCTTAAATTTGTGGAAGTTAGGGTAGATGAGTTCGGACCGAAAGAAAACTCGCTCAAATTGAAAACTTATGGAACCAGCATAGCTTACTTTGTGCTTTAGTTAGTCTAATGAATCATAGCCTATAGATAATGCTTCCTGGTTAGCAATCGGTTCTGAGCCAAAGTATAAATGTAGAAAAGAAACAGCCCATTTGCAGGTTACTCTGAACTCTGAAGCTTAGGTGCTTGATCTTAATGGTGGCAACTGATATATATATATATATATATATATATATATCCAAACAAGGATAAAGGAACCTGGGCTATCTTAAATTCTGTGTCATGTGACTATGTTTCTGTGTGATTCTAATAGCGCCCATATAAACCAGGATTGAGTACATGATGAGAAGTATAGAGATTTTGGCTTTTGATTGTATGCATCTAAAACGGAATTTAGATAGTTCACACTAACAATCCTCCTTGGTGGTGGGAAATATGAAGAAGATGAACCCAAGATGACAAGAGAAGCTCCTCCCAAGTCATGGGATTTTTACACTTCTGTTGTGCACTTGGAAATGATTTGGTTTGGTGTAGGTCATTCTAATGAGTATCAGATATGAAGTCCCATATTCTGGTTTCATTTTACTGTTTTGGTTGTATTTTAGGCTGACCCGGAATTGGAAGCTATCCGACAAAGGAGAATGCAGGAGCTAATGGCTCAACGTGGTGTGGTATATATATATTTCCCCCATTTTTCCATATATTGCTCTGTTGTTGCTTCATATTCTTCCTTCTTTATCATGGTGCACTGGTTGGATTGTTGACTTGCAGGGCAATAATAGTCAAAATCCTGAACAGCAAAAAGCCCAGGATGAAGCAAAAAGGTGAATATTTTCTCTTCTCTTGCTTAAATATCATTTTAGGGGAAGTCCTTGACTATTTTTGTATATTACTTGAGATTTGCGTGGTAATGCTTATCGTGATCTGAACTGTGGGAATTATTTAGGGATGCAGAGGAACAAAGGCAGTTGATGCTTACTCGGATTTTGACATCTGAAGCTCGAGCAAGACGTAAGTTTGGTTATAATAGAACTTCACATGTCGTTTGGCATAGGGATAAGTTCACTAATCTTGGTAAATTTTTCATCGTAGCATCAAAATTGATTTAGTCATTTAATTTTTAATGTATAATTCATGAGATATCATATTTGTTAAGATCAGCTTCTAGACAATGAAAGTTAGTAGTAGATAGATAGATAGATAAAAAAATTATAATGGAAGTTTATGTTTCTCAGAAGTTACTATTAATTTCTTAAATGCAATCGTGCACGTTATGCCGCCTTGACATCTGTCATTTGTATTAACAGTGGCTCGAATTGCACTTGTAAAACCTGAAAAGGCCCGAGGAGTTGAAGATGTTATCTTGAGGGCTGCTCAGATGGGTCAGATTGTTGAGAAGGTAACTCATATTTACAATCTAATCAATAATCTCATGCTTATTTTATTTAGGTCCTCCACTAAATGTTGTTGCTTTGAAATAGGTTTCTGAGGAGAGACTCATATCACTGCTTGAGCAGATCAACACCCAAAGCTCTAAAGAAACCAAAGTAACAGTAAGTAGTAATGTAATGGTCAATTATTGGTTTTATTTTTTCATTTTATAGTTAGTTTATGATTTGTGAATGTTCCTTTTATTTCTCAGATTACAAGGCGGCAGAGTGTTCTTGATGACGAGTAGCTTATTTCCATTATTGACCCGTATTTCATCTTTATATATATGAGATTCGTAAGAGGCGGAAGTTTGATGTCGGATTTGTTACATTCGGAAAAACCCTTTGTTTGAGCTATATGACCTTTCTTTCATACTGTATTTTCCATGATTTTTGTGTTACTTAACTAAAGCTAATCCTGTCTGTTGGCTTAATTAAAGGTTTCAAGTCCAAGTATTTGGGACGTAGTTGTTATATATATAGTATGAAGAAAAACTTATAGTATAAACTTATCTTTATATATTATTAGTTGAAAATGAAAAACCTGAAAAATTCGTAAGAAGTTGATGAGAATAATAATTATGTGAAGGCTTGCTCGATCAATTTTTTCACATAGTTGTATATCTAGGCAAATATTTTATACCTGATAGCAAGCAACTTGGCCGTACTTTAGTTTTTAATTCACCAAGTGCAATATTTAATTAACTAATGAAAATTAACCACTACAAGTTTTAGCCGTGATCAATGTTTTTGCATGTGCAAGTGTTCCCCTTCCCCTTCCCTACATTATGTGCAGTGGAGTATTCTAAAATGAAGCGTAGTGGAAGAAAGAATCATTTGCAGAATTTAATTAATTTTGTAATAAGTTAGCAAACCATGTTAATATGGTAGCAAAATATGTTGTATTTATCAAGAAGTAAGCATAATAAAAGTTTGATATTAGTCAAACCTTTAATAATTTAGTTCCACTAAAAGAAACCAAACAATTGAAACAAATATAAAAGAAGAAACACTTGGAAGTGATGCACGAAGTTGCAGAACCAATTTTACTTTGATCTTATCTTTAAAAATATCTTATTATTATTTTCTGGTTTTCGGATGCAAAAAAGAAAGTTATTTGAGCATAGATTTTAGTAATCCGCATTAATTGCATTTTATATATACGTGATACTAGTGTCTTTCCTAGTAGAAGAAGATACTTCAAGATTGCATCTTACACTCTTACACATATTCTATTTTATTCTCCATATTA
Organism: Verbena officinalis; assembly: GCA_958496215.1. NCBI lineage: Eukaryota > Viridiplantae > Streptophyta > Magnoliopsida > Lamiales > Verbenaceae > Verbena > Verbena officinalis. Next base: position 300,550 of record OY292386.1, read on the forward strand.
ATTTGACCACCTCCATAAAGTTATTCCAGCTACTGTAGCTTCAAAAACCCCCATACGAAAAGCACCACCAGCATAGCACGAATAATCTTGGAATATTCCGGTAATCCTTCCGCCGCAACCCCAGCTTGTTTCCACAAAAATCAACATATATGGACAAAGAGCCACTTCTCTCTTTCGGAAGTCCCAGAAGACCCCAGCCGTCCCCACCACGGCCGCCGCCGCCACCCTTACTCTGCCCTCTACCCGAAGACAACGAAATCACCCTTCCACCCCTGCCCATCACCCCATCATCAAGAGAGCTCAAAGACGCGCTTATTTTCGGCTCCCCTGCTTCTCAATCATCCCACCTTAAAGATTCCACCACCTCAGACATTCTCGAAGCGTTAGCCAGCTTAACCCTAAACTCCCCAAAACCTTCAATTCAGAATCATGATTGTGAAAGTAATTTCAGTTTTGATACTCAAAAATCGAATCTTGACGCAGAAAACCCACCATCTTGGTTGACTGATCCCAACTACCCAGCTTCAAAAACCAATCTCCACAGGTCCAAAACAGCCCCTGCAATGGCCACTATAAGTGAAATTGACCACCACTTCTCAGAAACAGAGCCTAAGTTTGTTAAGCCCTCAATTGTAAGACAAGGTGTTGTTCTCTTGATTATTTATTTAAGTCTTGGCGTGATTATATACTCTTTGAATCGGGACAGTTTCAGAGCAACCGACACACACCCAGTTGTCGATGCTTTATACTTTTGCATCGTGACTATGTGTACAATTGGATATGGTGATATAACTCCTTCTAGCCCGGCAACTAAGCTATTTTCCATCACATTTGTTCTTGTGGGATTTGGTTTTATTGACATCTTGTTATCTGGGATGGTTAGCTACATGCTTGATTTGCAAGAGAGTTATCTATTGAAAACTATCAAGGGCGGTGGGGGCCACGACAACCGTTCTTATATAATTGATGTTAAGAAAGGGAGAATGAGGATTCGTATGAAGGTCGCTTTAGCATTGGGAGTTGTGGTTCTTTGTATTGGTATTGGAGTTGCAGTTATGCATTTTGTTGAGAGGCTGGATTGGTTGGATTCTTTCTATTTGTCTGTGATGTCTGTCACCACTGTGGGATACGGTGACAGGGCGTTCACTTCTATGGCTGGTCGGATTTTTGCTTCTATTTGGTTGCTTGTGTCGACACTTGCTGTCGCTAGAGCGTTTCTCTATTTGGCTGAGCTGAGAGTGGACAAAAGGCATAGGAGGATGGCTAAATGGGTACTCGGCCAGAATATGACTGTTGCTCAATTCTTAGCTGCTGATATTGATAACAATGGATTTGTCACGTAAGTGCTTATAATTTTTTCTCCATTTGGTGTAGTGTTGAGAATTTACATGATTTCAGTTAGTGTGCTTTGGATTCGTTAAAAATGATTATGTTTGGTAGGTATAGTACTTCAGTTGATTCAGTTATATGAGAAATGAGTTTTGTTGGAGTTAGCCTACTATGTTGGTCTCAAGATGGGAAACAAGAGCTAGCTAGATTACTCCTCGAAAAGAAAAAAAATGTAAATTTGGGGACTTTGGAAAAAAGTATTGCTCTCTCATGCAGAAAATACAATACGAGTTATTTGGTAAAAAAAAGGTCCTTGCTTTATTATGTTTGGTCACAAGTATATATCTTTTTGTGAATTATTGTGAGAAGTGTTGAATTGACAAGCTATCTTTTTGATAATTGACATATATCTATTTGATAGCTTACTTACTGATCAAGTAGAAGAGAAATTAAATCCATCATGAGATTTAAATGCATGTCAAGTACTAATTTTAACTAGCTTGTCCAAATTAAATGCTGAAGTAGTTTTTGTATTGATTCGCAGTAAATCGGAGTTTGTGATATACAAGCTTAAGGAGATGGGCAAGGTTTCACAGATGGACATCTTGCAGATTTGCAAACAGTTTGAGAGACTCGATTGTGGCAACTGTGGGAAAATCACTCTTGCTGATCTTATGGAAACTCATCACTGATATATTGAGAATGACAACGTAACGTACATATTCAACTTGGTGTTGCTGCTAGCGACGGAGGTTGTAATAACAAGCAAGGAAGTTGGAAGGTCTAATATGTAGTTGAGACAGCGACAACATTAGATTGAACATTGGCTCGCCACATCAGCATATATATAGTTTAGATTTCATTGCTGACATGGCTGCTTAATCATCAGCATTTTGGTGGTATTGACCTAAAATGTGGGTTGGCAATGGCATGCATAGGAAGTCCATGTACTAAAAGTAAGTTGTGCTGGTTCATGTGACAAGTTTCTTTTGGTTAAAATTAGCTAGCTAGCTAGCTGTATTTTCCTTGCTGATCCAGTTTGTTGGTGACAAATTTTTACTTATGGATCAGCTTTTTGTATGTACATTTGTTTGTACGTATTTTGTTGTGTATAGAATTAGGTAGAATGAGAAAAATTATGAATAATCCACAATTAAGTTATGCTCCATAAAATTCAGAAACGCGCGCTTGACTGATGATGAAGAAAATATATACCAGAATTGCAAAAAAAAAAAAAGAACTCCTCCAAAAGCACCTCAAAAACTTGCTGATCGATTAAAGGAATTAATAGGACCAAAAGCCTGAATCCACCAATTAAGTACTCCTCAACATATATCAAAATGACGTCGCTAGCTAGCTGGAGATATATCGATCTAGCGTGATCTTAATATATATCAAGATACTGGCCTCCAGTAATATAAATAGCAATAGAAGAACAACCAACCAAACCAAGGATCGATCGAGGAGGTTTAATCAGCATCAAATTATATCTCTCCAAATTAATTAATATCGAATATATATCCTTAATTCCCTGCAATCAAATAAAGAACAAATATATATATATATATATAAAATAATGATCAAGGCATGCATTATTTTAATTTTCTCAACCTAAGTAATGGGTTGATCAGTCAAATGGATCGGAGTTCACTATATATGTACAACATAATTACCAGCAGCTTCCACATTTCAACATTAATTAATTCAGAGGAACCAAAAAAAATATATATATCTCTTTAGGATGAACATGATTTGGGAGAAAAATATATTTTCTGTATTGCTTTCTTAGTAATTACAATATAAGACAATCCAAGATATGTCCTGAAAACACAGTCTGAAACTAACAGACGATAAAACCACATAAGACAAGACACGACAACGACTCACAAAGACTACATCATAAGAAAAACCAATAAACGACATGTATCAATTGAATTTACAATTAAAACATAATTAAATCAATTAAACTAAAAATACGAAATTAACAATGCTAAACATGCTCAATTGAAATTCTAATTGCACATTCATGCCTATAATATTATAAAGAATCACTCATGTGATTTTCGGATTTTTCGGACAACATTCAAAAATTGGGGAAAAAGCCCTAAACGAAAAAAGTTCGATTCAAGGCCCGAACGAGATCGGAATTTTGAAAACTTTACAAAATATTTATCCTTGAATCATATGGAAGCTATAGGCGAAAACGGCTCGATTTTAGGGGGTCGTATGCAAAAAGTCAACTTTTATTTTTGGCCATTTGACCCCATTACCGAGAACAACTAAGGAAAAAGGCTGGAAAATTGGCTAAGGCATTCGCACGGGCTAACGCACGGCCTTGTGCACGGTCTTGAGCACGCACCCAAGACCGTGCAGGCGGAAACAAAGGCACACAGGCTGTTGCACCAGCGTGCGCAAGCCGGTGCAAGGTTAAAGGGCTGTGCACGGTCTGGCACACGGTCTTGCCAAGACCGTGCGTTGGATCGTGTGGTTCTACCACACAGGTGCAGAAACGCGATTTTTAAGGTTTTCTCGAGAGTTTCATGCTAAAATCAACTATGGAGGATTCTAAGGCTAAAAATAACATGTAAAATTCACACTCATGCATTGTACACATTAATATCTACCATTTGATCCGAACTACACTAAAAATGATAAACTATAACCTACGAATCAAAGAAATCATCAAATATTTATTCCAATTTAAAATCTATAAAATGAAGGATTTAATGGATGAAATGAATTGGAGAAAGAAGGTTACCGATAGAGAATTGAGTGAGGATCGTAAATCTGGTCTCGGAATTTCGATTGGTCGACGAACGGATTCAGAACGGGATTTCCTTTTCTTCTCCTTCTTCTTCTCCCTTTCTCCTTCTCTTCTCTCTTTCTCTCTCTCGATTTGTATAAGTATCCAAGAGTGTGTGTTCAAGAGGGTGTGAGTGTGTTCAAGATAGTGTGGGTGTGTTCAAGATAGTGCAAAGGTATTTCAAAGGGTTGTAGGTTCGTTTATAGATTAGAATAAATTCAAGGGGTAGAAAATGTAATTATAAATGGTTAAGGATATTGAAATAATTATAATAAATTAAGATTAACTAACGAAGTTAAATCTTTTCATATAGAATTCAACAAAATGTCGAATAATTATTCCAAGAATATAATCTGGAATTTTCGGGTCGTTACATATTTGGTCTCCATCGATCGAGTCGTGTCAAGTCATTAATTACGTTCATAGTCAATATAGATTTAGATGCATAGTCAACATGTCTTTTTTCACAAATCATGTCTGAAGATCTAAGAAATTTTTACTACCACCAGCCGTATGGATCATGAGGTCGATGATCAGCGCCGCCCGCGGAACAGTAGTAGTAGTACTGCAGCAGGCCCGCGGCGCCTCCAATGACGATCATTCTCACCTAATTCAAATGACGACGACGACGTTGGATCGTCCTTCGTACCTCATGAGTACTTTCACTGATTTTCTGCATGGATTCATCTCTGGCTAGCTCTCTGCTGATCATTATAACTCGCTTTCCAGTACTACTGCAGGCAGCTTTGCCCTGCAGCAGTACTCTTTAGCTTCTAATTCTGATCAGGCAGGTTTCCCCGCCAACCTACTAATTAAACAAGCTAGCTAGACAAAATCTGTTAAGGTGCTGCTTGTCAAATTACTTCACGAAGCAGGTCTGGAAGCTATAAATGAGAATTAGCTTCGAGATCCAGCTCACTCAGCGATCCACGTACAGAATTTAGAGAAGAAGAGAGGGTTTGGGTTTTCTGAATTCCAATATCACACCAAAATGGCCAAAATACGTAACAACGTGCCTTACAACGTGACTCCTATCTGCTATTTATACTCAATGAAGAAGACGACTTAACACTAATTAATGGACTCTTAACTAATTAATCGGCTTGCTGCTAATTAAAAGAAATTAAAAGAAAACGTTAATAACTCCACTGACAACTCTATAGAACGTGTAACTAAAAGAAATAAGAAACAAAAGAACTAAAAAATACAAAAAAGAAAGAGAAGACGCCTGCACGCTTTTATAAGTGACGCGCGATTCCTCCGCCCAAAACGCTGCGTATTGACTCTAATGTCCCCGCCATGCATGCATATGATCAGCAAGGTTAGGTTATCCATTTGGGGATATAACAAAATCATCACAACTAATTTATTTATTTAATTTAGTTCGATCGATCTATCAGAAATATTATTATTTCTGCATTTTAATTAATTTGTTGTGCGCAAATTACAAAGTACGTAGCTTATAAGTGATTTTGTGAAATGAAATAATTGATGTAGGGCTAAAGGCGGGAAGAAGAAAGGAGAGAAGAAGCTGCTGGAAAGACAGGCAATGCAAGGTTTGGTTTCATGACTAAGAGTACTGAGGTTGATCATTTGGAATGGTTATACATGGAGAAAATATGGCCAAAAGGCTGTAAAAAATAGCCCTTATCCAAGGTTAATAACTTAATATTATATATTGATAAATCATATATATATATATACATTAAATAATAATTTAAGTAGCTAGCTAGCTAGAATGAGCAAAACGACAATTTAATGGTCTATAAATTAGTACAAATAGCTAGATATATGATTTGAATTAACGCAAGTATAAACACTCTTCTCGATCGATCATACCACAAATTCTATCCCAAATTCTTTCTTCACACTAGCTAGATATATCTCTTAATATCAAAAAAGAAATCCCATTAATTAGAGTACATATATACATTAACGAGGTTTTGACTATTAATTCCAACAACCCTAGCTAATTAATTCTCCAATTAGCCGAGAAGATTGAGTCTGATATATGAAGAAGACCTAAATATTAATTAAATTTGCCTATATTAATATTGTAGCTACAAATCATTTGCAGTACGTGTTTTGCTACTGCTATTTCGATCGATTCTCAGCCACTCATGAATAACTCAAAAAACTAATTAATTCCAATTATAAAGATTTTGAATTTTGATTGTTAATCATAAATTAATATATCATTACAATCATATCATATTATATATTGCAGAAGCTAGCTACTATAGGTGCGTGCACAACTCAGAAATTAAATGTCCGGTGAAGAAACGCGTGGAGAGATCGATCACCACCTACGAAGGCCAACACAACCACCACGTTCCCGCGCGCGACTCTCCGGGGAAATGTCGCCGGACTATTTGGTTCTCAGATGCTAGCTAGCTCCGCCGTTAAATCGATCTGCTGCAGGACGACGGTCCTTCAAACTTCCATCAAGCTCAACTCTTTGCTCAGATAATATTAATTGCCGCCTCATCAACTAGATCTACGGTACCTATAATGATGGCGGCAGTTCCACCAGTTTGTATCATCAACGTCAAACATAATTAACAACCCCACCTCAGCAGTTTCAGGATTATGGACTAGTGTTGCAGGATAATATAATTAATTCCTCCTGTGTTTCCTAAACAGCTAGGAGCCGTGAAGCCTGAGACTAGCTCTGTACTATTTTCTAACCCCTTCAATTCTGCCGAGTGCCGAGCTAGGTTTCTTTATTTATTATATATTTATTTATAATTTTTTTCATATATATATATATATATATATATGGCCATGGCTAGTAGTATATGATACTCTAAAAATTTTATTGTGTCGTGTCTGACACCATATTGAATACTCCTTTAATATAAAATATAACTATAAGCCGGCCTATTATGATCATAATTCATAACTAGCAGTCTGTACTGTACTGTATATATACAGTATAAATAAATAATATAATGTAATCAACCACCAATCCATCAATAATATAATATAATGTATACGGTGCTGGTCTGAGACTCAGAGAGAACCGAGAGAGAATACAGAGAGAGAGAGACATCTCGACCGAAATTATCATTTCTTCAAGCAAACGACGACTTACTGACTCCCACTCTTCTTCTCTTTCGTTTTGCTTTAGATCTTTGCTTTCTTCTTCCATTTTAGGGCTAATTTCTTTCTTATATATCATCTCATTCTCCCCAAATACGCTGTCGTATGTTTGCGGATTCACTCGATCGATGAAATACTTGTTGATTTGTGTCTCTCATCGTTTGATTTATTGATTTATTTTTCCTAAACTGTTCGCGGGAGGGAATGGCGGTGGTGGATTCTGCACCTGTGACACCTGTACAGGTGTGCTTTTCGATATTTACGATTCCTATTTCCGACACTTGTGTGTTGATTCTCAACTCTTTCCTTTGCTTAGCATTGTCCGTGGAGTTGGATGCTTTTCAAAATGCTTTAGTTTTTTTTATCACTGGACTGACAGTTTAGGATATAGCTCTTTTTTCGCTCTTTACTTTCAGCTCTTGTGGAGTTATGATTTGAACTTTACTGCTCTTATCAGTTTGTTTCTGTAAACTGGAAGACAGTGCATTCTTGTGTTTATGCTGTGACTATAATTCGACTTAACTTACTTACTTACCATGGGTTTCTTTTTAGGCAGTGATATTTGATTTGATTTTTCCGGTGTCTAGTTTGTACCATCTTTCTTTTCTTTGATTATTATGTAATTGCTTCCAGCTTCAGTTTGGTTGAATTCTTGTAGCTTAACTCAAATGTGTTTCTAAAATGCATCCTATTTTCGTCTCTCTTTAAGTTGGTTTCCTGTGATATATGCTGACATCTAGTCCGAGTGGTCTCTACCAAAAGCAAATGCTATATGTATTAGTAATAATCAGAAACTATGTCTACGGTGCAGTACATCTCCTTCCCTTGATTCTACAATCTCAGACTTCTCTTTTATCCAGTTATGTATATTTTATGTTTTTTCGTTGGAATCACGTTTCTCATTTCTGAGAAAGAATAATTGGAAAGGTTGTGGAAAATACTAACCTTCAAAATGTTACTCAGGGCATTCTTATTTGATGATTTATTTTTCGCGAAAGCAAATCCTATACATTGTTGGTTTATTGGTTAACTTCCATTTTAGATTTTATTACCTTTTTCTAAGTCTCTTTCTTGCTAGGATATACTATGAAAAATTCACTTGTGATTTTGCAGGTGTCATTTTTGCTTGGGGTCATTCCAATTATTGTTGCATGGATATACTCTGAGTGGTTGGAATTTAAGAAATCATCATCCCCTTCTAAAGTGTAAGCACCACCTTTTCCCTCCCCCCTCCTTAGCTATAGAATTTTTCACATTAACATATAATAAGTTGGAGAAACTGGGAAGATTATTTCTGCTTATCCACAGGATATATTACCATGATTATCTTATTTCTGTTAACAATCTTATTATGTTCTATTACCTTTGCTTCAAAAGCCACTCAGATAATAATCTGGTTGAGTTGGCCAATGAAGCAATCAAAGATGATGACCGGGCAGTGTTGTTGGAGGGGGGTCTCACTAAATCAGCTTCGACAAAGTTGTCTAGTCCATCCATTAAAACCAACTTAATTAGGTCTGTTTTATTTTATGCTATGGTATCTTCTATGGATTTCCTTTTCAATTATGATAATGGATACTTTCTCACACTTTACTATGCAGGTTTCTGACTATGGAGGACTCTTTCTTACTTGAAAATCGGCAGCTTTTGAGGGCCATGTGAGCTTTTCGAAGACATTGATTGAATGCCATCTACTTCATTCATTCATTAACAGTAAATAGTGTCATGCAGGGCTGAATTTGGGGGAATATTGTTCTATTTTTACATATGCGACCGAACAAATATTTTTGCAGATTCAACCAAGGTGTTTCTGTCTTTCTCTGTTCTTTCAAAAATCAGTTTGTTACCTGTCGATCTTTCAGAGAACTAATTTGATCTGTTATGTCTTTAAAACATATCAATCCAAGTTACTTCTCGCAATGTTCAAGTCAAACGAATATACTATAGGCAAGGTTTATAATAACCTCTACATTCTTCTAATATCTTTCCCTTGTTGGACAGAGCTACAACCGCGATCTATTCCTGTTCCTCTATGCTCTTCTCATCATAACTTCAGCAATGACTTCTTTTAAGAAACACCATGACAAATCAACATTTTCTGGGAAAGCTATACTCTACCTTAATCGCCATCAGACTGAAGAATGGAAAGGATGGATGCAGGCAAGTATTATTATGACAAACCTAATTGCATAGTTAGAGAAATTCATTTGGACAAGTTAGGTGTAAACTATTGAACTTCCATGCGTATTTCATATCACCATCTTCACTATTTGCCACATGTCTGATAATATGCCTTCCTTTATGTTTCTTATAGGTTCTGTTTCTGATGTACCATTACTTTGCTGCATCGGAGATATACAATGCAATTCGTGTTTTCATAGCTGCATATGTATGGATGACTGGCTTTGGAAATTTCTCCTATTATTATATTCGCAAAGATTTTAGTGTTGCTCGGTTTGCACAGGTGACATTGTACTCTGTCTCACTGAACCATTCTTAATTTTCTTTCCTTTTCGCTAATAAGTATCCTAAGTTTGGATTTGTTTTTATGCAGATGATGTGGAGGCTAAACTTTTTTGTAGCATTTTGCTGTATCGTTCTTAACAATGACTATATGCTGTACTATATCTGCCCAATGCATACCCTCTTCACTCTTATGGTTTATGGGGCCCTTGGCATTGGCCACTACTATAATGAGATAAGATCAGTTATGGTTCTGAAGATCTTGATTTGCTTTCTTGTTGTTATCTTTGTATGGAAATTCCAGGAGTTTTTGACATTTTATGGAGTCCTTTCGCTTTTATTTTAGGTGAGCTCAATTATACCTTAGTTGGTTATTTTTCTAATGGTGCTCTGAAGAAATCATTCTATGCAAAGGCTGTTAATTCTTGGTCATATGTTTTCTGGCTTGACAGGATATTCTGACCCTGCAAAGCCCGATCTTCCTCGACTTCATGAGTGGCATTTTAGATCTGGGCTTGATCGTTATATATGGATCATTGGAATGATCTATGCCTATTTTCACCCAAATGTAATTTTTTAACATTGCCACTATATATTTCCTTAGATAACATTTAGTATTCATACGTTTTTGTCATCACAGGTTGAAAAGTGGATGGAGAAATTGGAGGAGTCTGAAACCAAGCGGAGATGCACAATTAAGACTTCCATTGTTACTATTGCCATAATAGTGAGTCAATTAATTTATTCAAAATATGTGATTTACTACTCCATCTGACTATTTTGTGATCATCTGCCTATAGGTTGGGTATTTGTGGTATGAATACATATACAAGCTGGACAGGGTTGAATATAACAAGCTCCATCCATACACATCATGGATTCCCATAAGGTCAGTATTCAAACATTGTTTTGATTTAATTTTGTTTTATATTGCACTACTGCCGATTTAACAAGATTTACTTTTCTATTATCAAAGATATATCTTTTCAAAGAGTCTCATTCTTTTCTTCAGTGTCTACATTTGTTTAAGGAATTGCAGCCAGCAGCTTCGGAATTTCTCGCTGACCCTTTTCGCGTAAGAGTTATCATTTCTTTTTATCCCATTGTTGTATCTTGTAAATTGTAGCTCTATTTCACTGAGTGGTTAGCTTTTCTTCTAATTGTGAACAAACATTGGCATGTCACTTTCCAATATTTTGCTTGTTCTAAAAATGCTCTTTGTCCAGGTGGCTCGGAAAAGTTACTCTGGAGACCTATATTTCCCAGTTTCACATCTGGCTGAGGTGTGTGTGCAATTTCTAAAATAATTTAACATGTATAAATATTCAAGCTTGACAAAAAATCAAAGTTAATATTTCATCTCATCTTGTATTGACAGCCTTTTTGGCTCGAGTACATGGGAGCTTTCTGAGCGAATATCAGAATTCAATCTAAGAATAATTTATCCAATTTATTAAGACCTAACCAGCTTCATTACTGTATTTATTACAGATCAAATGTGTCCAATGGACAGCCTAAATGGCTACTCTCATTTATTCCAGATTATCCTTTGCTTAACTTCATGCTGACAACTGCTATTTACATTTTGGTGAGTTATTTTATCTTGCTTTGGAAATTACATATGAAATTTACTGAAAGATGATATATTCCTTTCTGTTTTGAAATTTTAATTGGTATTTAATATACTCTATGCTGCTTGCAGGTATCATATCGGCTTTTTGAGCTGACCAACACACTCAAAACAGCTTTTATACCCACAAGAGATAATCAGAGACTATTTCACAATTTTGCTGCTGGATTAATCATCTCAGTGTGTTTATATTGCATTTCATTTGTCCTTGTTCAGATCCCTCACTAATGAGTAAGTTATTTATCCATTTCTTGATAGATTATTGAGTAGATAATCATAATACCTGATTAAATCCAGCTCAGTTACGTTGTCAAATGATCAGAACTTGAACCATGAACCTTCCCAAATTTAGAAAACTCGATTTTAAAATGGAATTAACCTCCATTTCTATCATTTGATTTTTTATGTAATAATAATAATAATAATATATATTTCTAATTTCACTTGTGTTTTACACTCGTAGGCCTCTTCATCAAAAGCTGTGAAGTCGGTCGTCCTGGTTATAAAAAACACAGTGCTTTGTAGAAATTGAATATACATTGAGACATTCTGGAACAGAAAGCTCTCGTCTGGGAATTAAGTAGGAGGTGAGAAGCTAGCGAGCATTCCCAACAATTTTTGTGGAATATCATCACTCAGTCATCATTTCTGAGATTTAGTCACAAGATGTGTACATTAAGTTTTACTTGGAATGTTTGAGAAAAAAAAAAAAAACAGAAATTGTTGGTGGATATTTCCACGCTTATATTCATAATAATTCATTTTGTTGTTTCCCCTGTCAATATATGTGGATGCATGTGTCTTTGTGGGAACTTATTCTGAGAATTGCTTAAGCAATTTTTATATGTGATAATGATTAATGAGAGGTGATCATTCTGGTTGAGGTTTGGTGGTGTGTAGAGGAGCTAAATACGTACCTTCGCATGATTTACCTAAACAGCTATTAATCAAGATGTGAATGAAATGAATTAATTGCCTAAACATCTCAACTTTTTATTAAATATATATATATATATTTAATTAGTATTTCTAACATCATTAAAACCTTATAATTAGTATATTCTAGTAACATCCATTAAAACTAGCTAGAAAAGAATGGGAGAGATCCAATTAATCCAAGAAGCTAATTCTGCTTTTGTATCAACAGTTGGAACAAGTATCATCTGTAAATCATGATCAAACAGTCCCTCGTCAACCCAAAAAATGAAAGAAATGGTGGGCTTGGATGTTCATATACACACTCTTCATCCTCTTAGGACAATCCACAGCCACTCTTCTTGGAAGATTATATTACAACAAAGGTGGAAACATCCACTATGCTGAACGTGATAATATACGAATTAAGCCTTGGTTTCCAACTGCGCGCATTGTTAATGCAATGCCGCTCGATCTTCATAAGTGGAAAATGGCGATTCTTGAGGGGCGAAATGGTAAATTTCGAGCTCGGGAGCTAGGGGTATTTACGTTGTTGTGGTTGTGATGATTGCTGTGTCTTGGCAAGTGTGTGCAATTGGGACAATTGGTTTGATTTTTGAGGTTTCATCATTGTTTTCTAATGTTATTGGTACTGTGGGTGGGTTTGCCTATTGTACCTATTTTTGCAGCCATTTTCTTCCATGAGAAAATGGATGGACTGAATGTGATTTCAATACTGTTGGCTGTTTGGGGGTTCGTTTCTTATGTTTATCATCATTATATATCTTAATGACGACATAAATATATAGTAGCTATTAGCTGAGCTCTACGAATTAATGAAAATTTCATTGCATGGGAACTGAATTTGCATTATTAATTAATTGAGTTCCCTAGTTTAGTTGTTCGGATCGTGTCTCCACTTTTCTGATCAACAAATTAACCTTTCAAGATTAATTAATATATAAATATAACAAATTAAAAACGCGCGCACACAAAAGTCGCATTATATAATATAATTCACATGAAACCGGCCGCCTTTTACATAGATCATCATATGATGTATCAGAAAACCTGAAATTTTCAATTTTTTACTCATCTCTTAATTATAATTAATTCACTTTCCGGGCACAAAGTTAGTGGCATAAGACCATGCATTGTTGTTAACCGGATCAGCCAAATGATCCGCCAAATTCTCCAATGGGCCCTTACCCGTAACAATGGCCTGAACAAAGAATCCGAACATTGAAAACATAGCAAGTCTCCCATTCTTAATCTCCTTAACCTTAAGCTCAGCAAAAGCTTCCGGATCATCGGCAAGACCCAACGGGTCGAAGCTCCCACCTGGGTAAAGCGGGTCGACCACCTCACCCAATGGCCCGCCGGCAATACGGTAACCTTCAACGGCGCCCATCAACACAACTTGGCAAGCCCAAATAGCCAAAATACTCTGAGCATGAACCAAACTCGGGTTACCCAAATAGTCCAACCCGCCTTCACTGAAAATCTGTGACCCGGCCTTGAACCAGACGGCCTCGCCGAACTTGACGCCGTTACGAGCCAAGAGCTCAGGGAAAACGCAGCCAAGAGCTCCGAGCATGGCCCATCTGCAGTGGATCACCTCAAGTTCTCTGTTCTTGGCGAAGGTTTCTGGGTCGGCGGAGAGTCCAGCGGTGTCCCAGCCGTAGTCACCGGGGAACTCGCCGGTGAGATAGCTCGGTGGCTCTCCGGAGAATGGGCCCAAATAGAGAACACGGTCAGGGCCGTACCATGGGCTGCCGGAGGAGACGGGCTTGGCTTTGGCGGCGGTTTTCCTCATTGTGATTCTGGTACTGCTGGTGGCGGTGAGTACCTCCGGAGAGAGCTTCACCGCCTGACCAGCGAAGGCGGGGGAAGAGAGAGCCATTGTTGAGGCTGCAGCCATTATATATATTAATTGGTTGTAGCTAGCTAGGTAGCAATTAAGTGTTTGTTTTGATGGATGAAATTTGGAAGTGAGAATTGGTATTTATTTATAGTACTGAAAATCTTATCTATTGATATCTGTATCTTAGCTTTGATTGGATTTAGAGATTCTAGCTTGTCTGTGTTGAGTTGGCAATTTCTTGTCCATGATTTCTAACAAGTAGCTAGATAGCTAGAGACTTAGAAAATCCATCTATCCTTAGTTAATTGAGATATATATATTCTTGCATGCTACACTAATAAAAATCAGTAAAGTTGAGATTTTTCCAAGGGTCTATCTGATCTATCCAATTTCCATTAATATTGCATGAAAAATATCTTCTTTAATTTATGGTGTAGTAGAGTACTTGGTCAATTCATGAACGACGGCCGGCCATTAGTTTCTGCAATCTCATAATTATATGTTTTTTTTTTATGTCACAAGTACTCCAACTAATTTTAAAATATATATATATATATATATATGTGAATTATGAGGATATATCCTATTTAGCCAAATTAAATTGTTCGATCGGGTGAATTTTAAACTGAAATCATGCATATTAATGTTCTTTAAACGTACGTATTAAGACACAATTGGCTTGCCCAATCAACTCAAGTCATTATCTGTTCTAATTGAACTAAAGAGAGAATTGTTTGCATCTTGAATCTTGATCCTAATGTTTACTACTTTAATTTTCTTCACCTAATTAGAATACCATACCATGAAATTATGCAACTTCAGTCGTCTTCAAATTTAATCAAGATATTATGAATATCCATCCACCCGCACAGTTGTCAATCTCTCATTGGCTGCAACGGGATACTCACACCTGGCATAAGATTTTTGTCCTAAAAACTCCAAATATCATAATTTGTGGACTGGTAACAGCCGTTGCCAAATCCATCAAATATCTTAGGCCAATAGAAATCCAGATTATGATCTCTATAAGATAAGCCCAATTCCATATAAAACGGGCCTCAAATACTAAATACAGCCCAACCCAACAAACCCACAATAATAGTGCAATATAATGGCGGCCTCAACAATGGCTCTCCCCTCCACAACCTTCGCCGGCAAGGCGGTGAAGCTCTCTCCCTCAGCCGCCGTGATCACCGGCAACCCCCGAATCACAATGAGGAAAACCGCCGCCAAGGCCAAGCCCGTCTCCTCCGGCAGCCCATGGTACGGCCCTGACCGTGTTCTATACTTGGGCCCACTCTCCGGCGAGCCACCAAGCTACCTCACCGGCGAGTTCCCAGGCGACTACGGCTGGGACACCGCCGGACTATCTGCCGACCCAGAAACCTTTGCCAAAAACAGAGAACTTGAGGTGATCCACTGCAGATGGGCCATGCTCGGAGCTCTTGGCTGCGTTTTCCCGGAGCTGTTGGCCCGTAACGGCGTCAAGTTCGGCGAGGCCATCTGGTTCAAAGCCGGGTCACAGATTTTCAGCGAAGGCGGGTTGGACTATTTGGGTAACCCGAGTTTGGTTCATGCTCAGAGCATTTTGGCTATTTGGGCTTGCCAAGTTGTGTTGATGGGCGCCGTTGAGGGTTACCGTATTGCCGGCGGGCCACTGGGTGAGGTAGTCGACCCGCTTTACCCGGGTGGTAGCTTCGACCCGTTGGGTCTTGCCGATGATCCGGAAGCTTTTGCTGAGCTTAAGGTTAAGGAGATTAAGAATGGGAGACTTGCTATGTTTTCAATGTTCGGATTCTTTGTTCAGGCCATTGTTACGGGTAAGGGCCCATTGGAGAATTTGGCGGATCATTTGGCTGACCCGGTTAACAACAATGCATGGTCCTATGCCACTAACTTTGTGCCCGGAAAGTGAAATGGAAATGGGCTTTTAGCCCATTGTGAGGCCCAACTTGTTTTGTTGTTGCGTCTGATGTGAGTGTGGGTTTTTAGCACTAATGGAGTGTTGTATTGGTGTAAATTACTTGGATGGAATCATGGAAATATATTTATATGACATTGAATGGATAACATTATATTTTTGGCGTTCTATTTTATGTTTTTTTAATGAAATCGGACTGACTGACAATTAAATTCGTAGGGTTTTTAGGACTCCCTTCAATAACCAAAATATACAATTAAATACAAGGGAAAATTCAAAAAGTACATGAAATTCAGCTTAAATAATTGTCGCAGTTAATAATTAGACGATAAAAGTGTAAAAACGAGCAAAATATATATGTATATCCCATTAGTAGATGTGGATTACAGTCAACATATATCTCTGAGCTAATTATAAAGAAAAGCATTACTTGTTTAGTCATTTCAGACCATTTTACGAATCTTCGAAAGAGAAGAAAACACTTGTTCCATATCAGGTCTATTCTCAGGATCTGGGCTGGTGCAGGACAATGCCAAATGTAGAAGCCCTTCAACAACTTCTGCTTTCTTGGAAATATATGAAGTTAAACTTGGATCCACAACTTCATTTAGGCTGTTGGTTCCATGTTGAAGTGACTGCTGGACAAGTTGTGATAAGGTCATTGGCGATCCATCTTCAGCCACGAGCCCCGTTGGCCTTCTTTTTGTTATTAATTCCATAGTTATTATGCCAAAGCTGAAGACATCTACTTTTGTAGTAACTTTCCTCATGTACGCGAGTTCTGATACAAAGGAACAGCATTTTCTGTTATAAGAAATGGTATAGTAGATTAAAGGGTAAGTTACGAAAACTACCCTGAGATTTACGAAAAACACTATGAAATCTTGAAATATTACAAAAGAGTCCCTGAATTTTGAAAAACCAAAACAAATAATCCCTAAAACTAACAGAAAATCGTTGACTCAATGAGGTTTTTGTAATTTTCAAGGTTTGAGGGTATTTCTCGTAAAACAGTCAAACCTCAAGGGATTTTTTGTAATTATTCCTAGATCACATTAATTCTTGCTAAGAAGTATATATGTGATGTGAATTATAAGGCAATATAATAACTTTTAATTTGCAAGCACCTAATTCATTTGAGTAATAGATGAAATTTCAAGAAGCAATATTGTAAGTTGTAATCCATAATCCAAAAAGTGTTACCTGGAGCCAAGTATCCAATAGTTCCTGCAAAAGCTGATGAAGCTGAGACACTGCTGTCACCCTCACCATCAATCCCCATCATCCTTGCTGTGCCAAAATCACTAACATGCGCTTCCATCTTACTGTTCAATAGAACATTAGACGGCTTAAGATCACAGTGCACTATCGGGAAATCATACCCCGAGTGCAGGTACACCAACCCACAGGCAATCGAAACCAGAGCATCAATCCTCTCCATTAATCCCCAATCGGGACGAACCAACGTCTCTGATCCATGCACAATCTCATCCAAGTTCCCATTCTCCATGAACTCCAAGACCAATGCTTTAAGGCATCCACTCTGCCATGCATAACCTAGTACCTTAACCAGATTCTTGTGCTTTAATTTCCCCAAAGTGTTGATTTCTCTGTAGAAGCATTTATCAGACTCAGCTGCAAACTGCTGCAAGTTCAGCTTTTTGACAGCTATATGCTGCCCATTTATCAATTTACCCTTGAAGACAGTACTTATGCTGCTGGAGCCAATCAAGTTATCTTCACTGAAGGAATTGGTAGCAATTGATATATCCCTTGCATCGAATCTTTTCAAGGAGATTGCTGAGTAATTAGGGTACTCTAGTTTTGGACTCGTAGGTACGGTGTTGCGTTTCCTGATCTTTTGGAGAGTAATATAAAAAAATGATGCAAGAAGAATGAGAATTAAAACACCTCCCAATGCTAAAATTATGATTAGGGCTTTCCTGGAAAAACGATGGCGGCCAGTTAAATTGCTTCTCATTTTTTTACACTTCATCAAATAATCTTTCCCACAGAGAGATGGATTTCCCTGTAAACTTGTGTAATTCATGTTTAAAAATACACCTGTTTGAGGAACACGGCCTTCGAGCATGTTGAAAGAAAGATTGAGATATTTCAAGCTCGAAGTACTGGCAAAAGTGTCTGGAATTTCTCCCGTGAGCTTGTTTCGAGACAAGTCAACTGTCGACAGAAAACTTAAACTCCCCAATGTTACAGGAAGTGAGCCATTTAACTGATTACTTGACAGATTCAAGCTCGCAAGATTCCTACAGCTTTGAAATGTCTCAGGAATGTTGCTTGATAAATTATTACCAGACATGTCGATATCCTGAACCATTTCCAACATGCCTATCTCATCCGGGATTGCCCCGTAGAAGATATTGTGTGACAGATTAAAGTATATCTGCATGTTCTTCATGGCAGCAATCATCGTCCCTTTAATCGATCCACTGAAACGGTTGTTTGAAAGATCCAAAGTTGTCAGACGATGAAGATTCTCCAAGCTTTTCGGAAGTGTACCATTAAGCTTGTTTCCACTGAGATCCAAATAGGAAAGTGACTCGAGTTTAGAAATACCATTGGGGATGGGCCCCACAAGCTTATTGTTCTGCAAACGAAGCTCGTTCAACTGTTTGAGCTCGGACAGCTCGTCTGGAATTACTCCTTCCAGGTCATTATCGTTCAAGGCAAGCCCCTGGAGAGTTGTCAGTTTTGATAGCTCAGTTGGGATTTCGCCAGTAAAATTGTTTCCATGAATCTCCAAATATAGCAACTGGCTTAAACTGCCAATCTCTTTCGGAATTTGTCCCGAAAAAGAATTATCTCTGATTCTCAAAGTTCTAAGGTTGACCAACCTGCCAATGAGCGGTTTAAGACCACCCGTGAAATTATTTCCACTCAAATCAAGAACTTCAAGCTGCTCACAGCTGAAGAGATCATCGGGAATATTTCCTGAGATTCCATTATTCCCTAAAGAAATATAAGTTAAATTAGACAGTTGGGCGAGCCCGTGTGGTATTTTACCAATAATTCTATTGTTAGTCAATGTCACAACAAGAAGATGTGTACAGTTTACTATACTAACTGGGATGGAACCTTCTAGAAGATTGTCGCTCAGGGTTAAGTTCATGAGATTGTGCAAAAGTCCAATATCAGCTGGAAGAGGGCCTGAGAAAGAATTGAAGCTTAAAGACAAGTATGTTAAGTTGGTCAACTGTGTTATACTTGTAGGAATCTCACCACTGAAATTATTCGAATGGAGAGTTAGAACTTCAAGAGATCTCAAATTGGCTATTTCAGATGAAATCTTGCCGGAAAATTCATTTTCAGACAATCCCAAATGTGTTAAGGATATTAGTCTGAACAAAGAATTTGGGATTGTGGAGCTGAGCTTGTTTTTGTACAATCGCAAGATTTGTAAGTTAATCAAATTGGAAATATCAGACGGAATGCTTCCTGTCAACTGGTTGATATATAAGTTGAGACGAACAAGATTCTTACAACGACCAATTTCAGGCGGGATTTGTCCGGAAAGTAGGTTTACATGCAACTGAAGATAAACTAAATTAGACAGGTTTCCAATTTCTGGAGGAATTCTACCGGATAACTCATTTTCGCTCACGTCAAAAGCTTGTAATTCCTTAAGTTTCCCTATAGAACCTGGAATTGAGCCCTGTAAATTATTATCATAAGCTACAAACATTTCAAGGTTCACTAAGTTACCAATCTCCGCTGGAATTATCCCTGTCAGATTATTATTAATCAGCCCGAGCTGTAATAATCTAGTACAGTTGAACAAACTCTTTGGAATAGTCCCATTTAAGAAATTCTGTCCAAAATCTATTAACAGCAGATTTTTAAGATTTCCGAGCTCATCTGGGATTGAACCAGAAAGAGAATTTCCGTAGAGAAGTAATTCAGAAAGATGCGAGCAAGATCCCAACTGTGTTGGAATCTTTCCAGCGAATGAGTTGAGAGATAAATCAAGAACCTGGAGATTTGTCAGATTTCCGATAAATGGAGAAATGATGCCCTGGATTTGGTTGTCGGGCATGGAAATGGAGATGACAGAACGAGTTGAACGATGACAGGTGATTCCAGGCCAGCTGCAATGGTGAGTCGATTTGTTCCAGGCGTGGAGTAAGTTGGTTGGGTCGCTGGTGATTGAAGTTTTAAAGGCTTTTAAGGCCTGGAATTCAGTTTTTAGGTTTGGGTTTTGAGAAAGAGTTGAACCAAATAGGAGAGTGGAGAGTAGTGCTAGTATTGGAAACGTAGCTATTTGTATTTGGGACATGATGATCTTCTTTTCTTAATTATATATTTCCTAGATCATATCTAGTTGTTTGGTTAAATGATTTATCTTAATTGGTGAGATAGATAGATAGAAGTATTTATAGATGCAACGACTTAGTTTAATTTAGCTGGATTCGTGATGTCGGCTGTGTCGAATCGAATGGCGTCCGTCCACCTTAATCAAGTCTGACTTTTTCTATGGAGTTGCAGACTAACACAACAAGATAGTGTTCCAATTCATTGGACTTTTGAAGAGTACTAAACATAGGTTAAGAGGCCACTAGCTCTGCTCAGCTGATGATCTAGTTGCAATAAATAAATAAACTTGGGTTGACTACAGTCCGTGGTGTTTCCACTCCTACTTATTAATGTTTTAAATTCCAAATGGCAGGAAAATAGGATATGCAAGTTGGCACAAAATGATATTATTGGCCAAGTGCATGCAAGTGGATTATAATTCATTCACGGGTGGGTAACAACTAAGAATAAAATGGTGGGACATGCATGTACAACACTAAAGTACTTCAAAACAGACAAAGGGACAAAAATAAAAAAAAAGATATTTATTGACAGCTGTGGGATTTGAACCCACGCCCTTTCGGACCAGAGCCTAAATCTGGCGCCTTAGACCACTCGGCCAAACTGTCAGATTAATAAATTTTGGATTGATGAGATACAAATCACAAGAACTGTCTTGCTTTTTTCAAACCTTCTCTACTGGTCAAGAGAGCATGAAATGAATATGCATATATATATAATATGAGACAGTTTTCTCTTTATAAGTTATAACACAGATTACATGACCTTTTTCCAGCAATCTTTCCACTCTATATATGTATCTCCTTCAATTCCCTAGCTAGAGTAATCCTAGTCTAATTAGTTGTAATGTTAGTAAAATTATTATCATCCATGGCTAACTCACTTCTTACTTTTGGCATTCTTTATTATCTTCTTCCTATCTTGCTCATCGTTTCACGTAGGTATGTATTGCCATTTGCCTGTATACATCTTCCACAGATATATCAATTCAAAAAAATTTAAAGCTTGCTAATTATAAATATTAATTCGCCTAATTAATTTTGAGTGCATCAGATGTAATTTTTGACACTCGTAGTTGGTCAAGCACCATTAAAAACATCAAATATTTAATATCTCTAACACACAAGAGATTGTATTATTGATATATATATATATATATATATATGGGATCGAGTTTGTTTGTTGTTTGCAGGGATCATGGTGCATGGCAAGGCCATCGTCATCAGAGGATCGGAGGCATTGATGGAGAATATATATAAAATATGCATATGTAAGCTGGTTAATTGTAAGATAATCCAGGCATGCAGGAGGGCATTGTTTACCCAACAAATTTGATGAATCATTCATGCATGCCTCCTCAGTTGCCATGAATCTCTGACTTCATATTACTGACTTCAGTCAAGCTGAGATTTATTTGACGATCCCATCGAATGTACGAATTCTGAGGTTTAATTAAGTTTTCTTCAGTTGCATATATGTTGGTGTGGAATAATGCATAATAAAATAAGTTGATCATCTTCTTAATGGCTGTGCTTTTCGAGAAGGTAAAGCTGCAAAAAAAGTCGGAATGGTAAAAATGAGAAGAAAATATCCAAATGCACTTTAATATAATCAAGTGTACGTAAATGAAAAGCAGCATTAAAACACCACAAATTAATAACATTAATTGAAGTCTTGAAAATAGCAAATAATATAAATACACAATCCAGATTAAATAATATTATTACACATGATACAGAGTAGTACACACAACATTAATTCAGCTGGACATAGTGCATATAATTAGACATAATTGAAACCTAGTACAAATCAAACCAGTAAACTAAAATCCATAACCAAATAAGGAAAAATAATACCAATACATTCACAACTCACCCTTAATATCAGACAGCATAATGATTCAGACATTAATCCAACCTTAAAAAACCCTTTTCAGTTGAGCTTCTGCACTTGCACCCTGAGAGATTTCAGATACCTCACAGCCTCATCAAGAACCCCAACAGTACTCATCCCATTAGCACCAGGAACGATTCCTCTCAAAGCCTTAACCATTTTCCTCATTCTCTGTCTCTTCTTATCACTCTCACGAGACTTTCTGAAAAACGAGGCCCGCCTCTTTCTAGAAGGCGATCCATAATTGGAGCAGGAATCAGGTGAATTGCAGGCATACACTCCACCTGTACGTGCAGTGCTCATGACCTCATCATCACTGTCTACATCATTTTCATCTTCATATTCTGTGCTCATCAGAAGGGCATCGATATCATCAGAATCTTCTTTAGAATGAGAGGAAATCTTGCTCTCATCATTTGGATCATTCCCAAGGGCAATGTTGTCATTTTGGGAAAAGGGCTTTGCAAAGCCGAAATGGGAATGGACAAATTTGGGGTTCATTTCAGGATGGAACATGATTTGGCTTTGGTTATTGGCTTGATCGAAGATGATGAAATTTCTAGGGCAAGTAACGGAAGGTTGGATGTTAACATTATGGAAGGGTGGTGCACTGGGGTGCATAGTAGAGGGAAATAATCCCCTATTTTGTGTGTAGTGGCACGTTTGATCAACAAGTGGAGGCATTGGATTGCCTGGAAAGTATGGATGGTGGTTCCACATGAATACAAGTATGTGGAGAAAGAAAATGGAAGCTTCTGCAAGATACAGTGTTCGATTTAAAACTACTAGAAGAACGAAATAGCAAGCAACGGGATTTCTAAGTAGACCTAAGTTGTATCCATCGTGGCTTAAACGAGCAGTTTGGTTTGATTGATATCTTTTGTTTGTTTTAGTACTTCATCAGTACCCTAGTGAATTACCCAGCCCAAACAAAGCACAAGATCGTTGATCTCAATTTCTAAACGCGATTCAATGAACACGACTACGTAACAGGCTTAAGCAACTGACGGAAATACTCAGCCTGCAAATGCAAAACATATCCAAGAACAAGTTAATAAAATTGAGCTAATTTTCCAAATAATAATACATAAAAAAAAATTGAAAATGTAAAATTATAGGAAATGGCAAGCACATACCTGGCGAACTTGCATCAATTGGTAAAAAGCAATGCTTCCAATGCTCATATTAATTTGCCTCAATTCTTTCACTTTCTGATATTTCTTTCCGGAAACTGCAATGGGCATTCTTCTCACTCCTCCAACCAAATTTAAGTACTAAAAGTACAGATATACAAATGAAATGTGCAAGCTCAATCTGCAAAAGGTGAAACTCAGAGAAATTACTCACATGGAAGAACAATTGGAATAACTAACATGATAGAGAATAACTAACATGATAGAGAATAACAAACTGAGGATGACAATGATTTCAAAAACAGAGCGAGAATGAGGCAGTGATAAGATAAAATGCAATATAGCATACATGTTAATTTGAAATTAAAACTTCATCACTCTAATAAATGAAAATTTTCTCTTTTATATAAATAAAAATCCAATCTTGCCCAAACATTATAAGTTTATATCTCTGTCCTAAATAATAAGAGTTTTAGATTTTCTTCAAAATTTCAAATTCTTTTGAGAAAACCAAATTCTAACATATACCAGCACAAAAACAACAGTCTCAATATCAACAGAACGAACAGCTTCATAATGTATATTATATATACTTTTGTTTATTATACGCACAATCTATCAATATAATGTTCAAACTAGTAGAATACGAATTTTGTTTCATATGAAAATATAACAAGGGATGAAGGAAACTCACCAAATGAAAGTAATTTATAGGATAACAAGAAAGAAGACCACCAATCGCATACACTTGCCGAAATAATTTGGAGATCCCCACGGCATGTTGATCAATTTCTTCAGCTCACACTGACATAAAATTTCAACCCAAACCTTATCTGTTTAAGAAAGAAAACAGAGATATCAATGCAAGCTGTAAATGATTCAGTCATTTTTTTTCAACATTTGAATGCAGTTTATCAAAACAATACTTGGATCTTTACATAACTACAAATCTTCAAATGTAATTTACAGGACAGAAAGTTTGATAGAATCGTCATAATACTGCAGATCTTAGTCCTTGATTTAAGTGAAGTAACAAGATTTTGCAAGCAAAAGACTTGGCTAAAACCTCAGATTAGAAACACAAAACAGTTACTTTCATGAGTGGAAAATTAAGTTAAAATTTTAAAAAAGGGTTCAATCTGAAAGGCAAAAGCAAATCAATCAAAAGCCCAGATCTTTATAGCAAAGACTATAGATTCAAGAGTAAATCAAGTCCAAGATCAAATCTTTTAGTCGATTACCTCCTAAGTAGCCCCAAAAGGTAACAAGCAGAAAAAACACAGATTAACCCACAGAAATCAAAGATTGGATAAACAAATTCTTCAATAACTACTTACACACACACAAAAGCAGCTACCAAAACTTAAATCTTTACCCAGAAAGTAAAGCAGCTAACCCCAACCAAGCAAGCTTCTTGAGAAAATAATCGAGGTTCCAAAAGATGAGAGAGAAATTTATTTTTGTTGAGACTTGAGAGAGAAAGTAGTGGTGCATGAGGTGAGTGTTTACTATTTAATGTAGTTACTGCCTACTCTTCTACTGGGGCTCACCTCAGCTCAGCTGGGCTGGGGATGTGTGTGTGAGAGGGAGAGTGGGGAGTCAAAGTAGGCTAGCGAGGACCGTCGGATCGAGGAAATGGAGCCTGTTTCCTTGCAATGCGGATGGTTTAGTGACCGTCGGATTGGCGAGCACGCGTGAAGGAAAAAGGTAGGCCTCCACGAGGTTTGACAAAATGCGTATCTAATATTGGAATTCGTAAAAAACGGAGGAGGATCCTTTTGACATTTTTATTTTTATTTATTTAATCTCCCCCTCACCCTCAGATTATTATTATTATTTTTTTTTTTACTTTTACCAGGTTTACTGTGCACGCCCATGCTTCTTCTTTTTAATATAATATTATTATGATGAAGTGAACTTCCAATATTCCATTTGATTTGGAAAGGAAAGCACTTGGAGTTTTATTTAAAATTCTATAAAATATCAAAAATACAAAATAAAGTGAGAAAAAAGGTTGGCTGAGGTAGAGAGACAAAGAGCCTGATTTTTTGTCATCCAATCCAATGACAAGGGTGGTTTTTTCACTTGTTTAAAAAAATAAAATCAAATTTAATAATGAATCCACTAAAGGGAAAATTAAAGAAAAAAAAGGAAGAGCTGATTCAATAATAGAGAAATAAATTAATAAACAACATATATAGTATTCTTGAAATTCTTTACCGTCCAATGCAATGACTTAGAATTTGAAAAAAAAAACATAATTATGTTTAGATAATTAGAATATTATATTATATTATATTATATTATAAATGGGAGGGAAAGAAAAACTAAAGCATGCTTTTAATTTGAGATGAATTCAATTCAGTGTGAATGATTTGGTGTTGAAAATTGTATTATATGAATCACGCGGAGGACACATGAACAAACCCAACATTCTTTTCTAATTTCTTTTCTTTTCTTTTCTTTTGTACACTACCAAGTCATAAATCATAATTTTATCGGTTGGTTGCCAAAAGGTCAAAGACCAATCAACCTAGTCACTGTCAACTCCAGTAATAATAAACTTAATTGCCCAAAAGGAAAACAGCAAATTATTATTATTATTATTATTATTATTATAAATATAAGTAAATAAAGGATTAATTTTGATAAAATTGGTTGGTTAGTACTTAATACTGTGATTTTAGACTAATTAACCTTAGTGCTTAGTAAATAAAGGAGGGAGGGAGTGATTATTAATTAATTGATCTGTAGTACTTTAATGATAGATTATTCGTAAACTGCCTGCATCATCTCTTATGATTCGCAAAATGTCATTATTGAACTAAAACTAATATAACATAGTTGAATCGAAAAGAATAAATTTAGAATGAAATTACTGAAAAGAGAAGCAAACAGATAGACTGATAGAAGAAACTAAATTAAATACAAAGTGGGTGGGGTGAAATTTATTTTATTTTTTAAAAACACGTTTTGGTGTTGGGTTTTGAAATGGGGGATCTCATCTCATTTGATGCGCATGCAAAAAAGCACGCCTACTGTTGTGAGTTGCGACAGCGCCAACCCAAATGAAATGACATTCTCTTCTCTTCTCATCTCCTCTCCTCTCCTCTTTGGTTGTTTCTAAGCCACCAAATTAAATAAATAAATCATCTTTCTTTTTCTTTTTCTTTTCACGTGTGACTGAAATCTTGCTTTTAGCTGCAATAATTACTTTTTTGTCATTTACAAATTCATATATTCAGCTAGGTGCATAGAAAGATCACACCATTTTATGGATCAAATCAAGAAAGATAATAAGCATCTTCTACCAACTCTAATACTAATAATATTAACTTCCTTTCACCAAGTTTTTCCATAAAAAGATTACTTTTAGTTGCTATTTACAAGAGCTAAAAGCTGTCAGATTAAGGTAAGCAAGGGCCTGTGTGTGTTTTTTTAACTTCTTCCTCATTACCTTTTATTTGTATGTATTAATACAACTGTTGACTTTTCTGACTGGCTCCTATATTACAGTACAGGTCCATCTGCATTGCATTGCATTTCATATGGGGCTTGCTCTTGAAACCTGCATTCATCCAACCTCAAACTGCCTCAGCACAATCACAATTCTTAGTCCCTGAGTGACCGAGCTTTGTTCTACTTACAATTTAGTCCAACTATGCTAAAAAATTACAAATAACTCCCTCAAACTATACAACATGAAACCAAAAATGCAGATATATAGATAGATAGATAATCACCCTAGCTATTTCACGGAGTTTTTACTTTTTCGAATTAAAGTGAAACATCAGGAAGCTCTAAAAAAAAGGTGAACTAAAAGTGTAATTAGCTCAAAATTCAGCTATATATATATATATATATATATATATATACATATATTATTATTATTATTTGTGTTCTTTATGTATATCACTAGTATATATTATATATGTTGTATCAAATTTCTAATTATATATTAAGAATATAAAAACCTGATTCTGCACGCTCGTTGCAGCTGTCCAGCGCTGCTGATTGGATCCCGCTGAAGGATGATCAGTGATAAAAGTTATTGTTCTAGATTCTTGTTGTCTATTACTTAAAAGTGGAGGAGGTAATTCTCTCATCACCATTAGGACAAAGGCCGAAGGTACTGAGGACCCTGGAATTATTTCCGTGATTGGTTTATGTGGATGCAATAAAATAAGTATTAGAAAACTGAAAAAGTTGAGAAAATTACCTATGAAATAATATAAAACCAGTAGAAGGGAGGTGTAGAGGCCGTCTATCTGCTCTTCATGCCAGTGATAAAACAGCTGCATTATTGTAGAAATTTTGCTTTAAAAAAAAATTTTCGGAAAATTGGAGAAAAAGATGTAATAGTAGAAAGGGAAAGAAGAATTACAGGTACGTTTGTTGCCATAGCAACAGAAGCACTTGTTGTAAAACATACAGCAGAGACAATGGCCAAGCCAGCCACCTATGAAATGAGATAGTTTTCAGCCAAACAGAGAGAGAGAGAGAGAGAGAGAGAGAGAGAGAGAGAGAGTAGTGACCTTCCACATTTCTGTTGAAGCCCGATCAGATCTCACTTTTTTCATTTTTAAGAATAACATTAACCCTGAAATCAAACTTGATATCTAAAATAAAAACAAAAAATACACATCGTTGTAGAACAAAGAAAAAAAAAAGAGAACAATTACCATAGCATGCCAAGCCTCCTCCCAACAGAAGAACAGATACAGCAATCAGGTCTACATACACCTACAACAGTGAAAAATTCTCACCTTATTGCTTGCTAATCACACACGTGCAAGCACACACTGCAAATAAAGGTTCTACATGAAACAAATTAGAAACAGAATTACAACCAAAGATTCAAGTAAACATGCCTGAGCAACAACTGAAGAGTCAATAGGATTCTTTCCCATCCCAATCCATATCAGTACTGAAGAAGCGATCATTATTGCGAAAACAAATACCGCAATCTGTTGAAATTTTTATTAGATAACATAAAAGATGGATGCTATAAACTTGAAAGAAAACAATTTTTGCCAAAGTATAAGTTTTTTTTTTCTTTTACCATAATGACGACTTTTTGACGGCTTCCTACGTCAATCGACCTAAAGCACAAATATCTTCGGCGACTACTGGGATTAGAATGAGTTACATTCCTTTTCTCCAAAAGAGGTTCTTGTGGGCTTCCTTCATCTTCATCATCATCATTTGAATGATGGCAAAGGTCAACCCTGCAAATTATTAATTTCAATTGAGGCTTTATTTTCTCACAGTGAAAGAATTATATTTAAGGGTTAATTACTTCTAGCCCCGTGATAAGATCCATTCATAACAACTCATCCACCAATTTTGAAAAATATTACAACTAAACCCCCACAAGTTTGAAATATTACCTCCGAGCACCCAGCCATTGGGATTCCAGAGGTAATATATCAAACTCTTGGGGGTTTGTTGTAATATTTTTCAAACTCGTGGGTGCTCGGAAAATGGTCACGTTATATTGTCTTCCCAATGTTAAATACACATTTCTAAAAGAATCAAAATGAAAATCTTAATTTTTCAGAAAGATGACTTACCAAAATGACAAGAGTAGAAGAAATGCTGCAACAAATAGAATTTTCGGAAAAGCTGTGGGCAAATCATATATCTGAGTAAGAATCGGTTGGTATATGATAATGGATATTGAAAATTTTATAATCATTGCATACCCATGACAATAAAGCCACAGGAATGTGACCAGCAAATCCAACCCTTACAAGCAGCAACAAGAGTTAACACAAAATAAAGGAAATGACCTGCCATTGAAGTGTTTAATTTCATGAGAGCACCCAAAGAATTGCATCAGCTGAAAAGGGTTTGGAAAACGAGAGTACCCAAAAGCTAGTAATTCTCACCCAGATTAGAAGATCCAATCATTAGATGAAAGACCTGTAATTCAAAACACCAACTTTATCAGATTAAAAGAGTTATATATTGAAATAGTTACAGTCACACCAGAAACTAATCATATTTACAGAAATATGCGCTCTTGATTCCAAAATTATACACACCTCCCTCATAAGTTTTCACCTTACAATGACCCCCTTCTGTTGATTACTACACATAGTTAAATGATGTCACAATCTAAATTCAAGTTAACTTTTTAAAATATTCTTGAAGTATGGATAATGTTGTCAAAGTTTATTGATACTTTCTCTCAGCATTTATAAAATTTTGATCATCAATAGGTGGTGGTTTCTTTCCAAAATAACCGCTTACCTTTTGACGTGTCCATCCAAGCATCGTATTTCTTGAGTGAATCCTTAACAACTGGTAAATGGAGGAGGAAATATTCAGTAGGAAAAAGTATGCATTATGAATAACATCAAGAACTAATGAAGAAAAGCAATAAATAGTTATAAATTAAGTATTCAGCATTACCTATAACAAGGGAAGTCTAGAAAGCCACTTTTGCCTAATTTAGTTAGATTCTCAAACCTATAAAAAAACAGCTATTGCTACGCTCAACAAGTTTATTTGGGGGCTACTTCCATGCATTATAACTCTTGTTGGTAGCTTAACAGCTAATAGAATGCACACAAATATAAGTTGGCAGCTATTGTTTGCTTATGGATTCCACCTAAGAAATAAGCTTAAAAGAAAATCTTCACCATAAAACCATCCAGCTAACACAGTCTATTTGTCTTCATGCAAAACAAACAATTTTCAGTATATCAACCCAAAATTTAAATATCTCATCAGTGATAAACATCAGGCATATCATTGAGGTCCAGGCAGCTAGATTGTTGCTTATACTAATCATTCAAATGGGAATTGATGGAAACTCCGAATGGCATATATTTTGAGAATCAAACAGTCCGTATAGAGACAATAAGGAGATATCAAACTCAAGATAATACTGAAAACATTTTTCTTCCAACAAGAAGAAAATAAGCCAAAAAATCAAAATTTAAGAAGCTAGATACATAAAAGAGAGCAACCCATCCTTTTGCAACATGAAATTCAATCTCAGAATACAATTCCAGTGCTATGAAAATCCATCAATCACCAATATACTAATATTAACAATAAAAAACAGGAACAAAAAAAAGAAAAAAAGAATTACCTGATAAAAAGCAATAAACGCAATGACGCCATCAACAGAAGCCAGAGCCACATTCACTCCCACCACTGCTTCTGGATAGCAACTCCCCTCTCTCAATTCCAACATACTTCGAAATCCTTTATCTCTTTTCCACAATTTCACACACCACACACACTATTTCCTCGTAATGCACGAAACGAGATTCCGTAGGGTGTTTACATATGTACAAGGAATAGTGTGCGAGCGAAATCCACTTCCTCTGTCGTCGTTGAGAAGAACTAAGGAATGGAGGAAATAAACACAGAAAAAAATGGTGGCGCGGCAAAGTATCGAAAAGGATATCTCGAGAATTTTCAATTGAATCTTCCAATTTCCCTACAGATCTGCTCGTAAATCCCCCAACCCCACCACCACCACCCTCCACCCTTTCTATATCCCTCCTCCCTGACCCTCTCTCTGTCTCTCTCTCTCTCTCTCTATATATATATATATATATATATATAATATATCGATAGATAGATAGACGTATGCATACAGAAACCAATCTTGGTGGAAGAAAGGAAGGAAGGATTAGAATAAATTAATATTATGTCAGTTATTATGACAGACAGCTTGACCAAACAAGAGTCGTTGATGGCCAGTGGGCGTTTTAGTCTTTTCGGGCACCTGTCTTTATTTTTTCTTTTGTTATGTGGGCTTGAGTTTTTCAGTTTGGGCTTTTAAGGTTTTACAATAGCCCTACCCTGCCCTTCAGTTTGGGCTTTTAAGGTTTTACAATAGCCCTACCCTGCCCTTCCCATCTAAATAATAAGGAATTCTATTAACATATGTTTTATTTGTATATTTATTTTTTCTTTTTTACAGCTGTCAAGCTTATTTGACCGTTGGAATATCCCACATATATATACCCAACCTTTCTTGGGTTTGTAAAGATATATATTTTTAATTCATTTTTATTGAAATAAAAATTCTGCAGAATAGTGTTTCTTCCTTTAGTTGAATTTTCTTATCAAATTCAACTAAATTATATCTTGTGGAATTCGGAATATTCATCTTTGAGAGAACTAGGCAGAGGGACCTAATTTAAGTCCAGCTCATTCTATAATAACGAAACCTATTCTATTTACAAGGAATTATATATAGCACATATTAGCTGATGAAAGTTTGTTCAGTGACAAAATTTATTTATTTCCAATAGGAGAAGACTAAATAAGATGGACGTGAGTGCTAAATCGACCAATTTCATCGATTTGAATCAGTTAATACTTCCATCACTTGTTTGAGAGATGATTTCTTTTATGTATCCATCTTAGTTGAGTAGGCGTGTAGGAACTCAACCAACTGAAGAGCTAGGTTTAAAGAAAGGAAGGTAGAACATGCATATTCTATATATTTTCCGAATCTTTCAATTAGCTGCTTGAACATGGAAATATGTCGGCATTTTTGCTCTTAGGTGAGTATCTGCTCTTGCTGGATAAGCCAGTGATTCAAGATTTTTCTCCAAATTATTAGAATAAAGTAATAATATATATCAAGGGATAGTTTTTAGTTTTGAGTTTTGACATATTAATTAATTAATTAGGGTGTTTATATATAGATTATGTGGTGAATATATATATTATATCATGAGTACTTAATAGGATATATAATCTTTACAATAAACCAACCTAGCTAAAAAGCGAAGATGAAGTGTTATGTTGAGTGATTAATTATATATATGCGCGTGCGTCTTATATTATACTAATTAATTTCAAATTTACTTTTACAAGAAGTACTTTATGGTTTATGGATCCTAGCTAACTCAATTCAGATGTAGATAAGCACAGTTATGTATTATCCTAAAAATAATCACATGAAATATTACTTTACTCTTTTACGATTAATTAATATAATGCATGATTAGGTACGTAGTTATAACCTAAGTGGGCCGGGGTTAAAGTTTAAACAATATATATGAACATGTACATACTATTATTTGCAAATGAAATCAAAATTAATAAAGTAGCTAGCTAGCATTATATTATGGAGAAATTATTATATATAAAGGGAATGTGATTCTTTTGAACATATTCGTAGAATCGTGTACTGTTCTCGACAATCAACAATGAGTTACGCTGCAATTCAAAAAATGTGTTGAGGCCTCCAGCTAATAATGTTTAGTTTAATACATAATAATATATATTGGAATTGGTACGTTGAAAAGCAATTAAAATTCCCTAGCTACAAAACAATTAAATTTGATAGTTTAATTTCTTTGTTAGATAATTAGTTATATAATATATATTGTTTATTTAGATTTGCTTGTGGTTTGGTTTATGTTAAGGGTTGAGATTAAGAGTAAATAAATTAATTATTTTAGACTAAATAAAGAAAAAGATGGATATGGAATTAATTACTGAAATTATATAAATGTAAAAGAAAGGAATCCATTAATTACTGAAATTATATAAATGTAAAAGAAAGGAATCCATTAATTACTGAAATTATATAAATGTAAAAGAAAGGAATCATTATACTCTAATTATATCTTCCTTGGAATTTGGAAGTAACATAAATATAAGGCGAGTTTAAATAAAATATTTTGAAAAAGTAATTGTATTAGTATTAGAAACCGTTTACATGGGCAGATAACGCTAGTTATCCGCCCAAAATAAGCGAAAAAAATTGTTTACATCGCGTTGACCATAACAGCGGGCTATAACCCGAGCCCGTCCTTAATATGGACTATGGACTGGTTATATAGCTGCTCATATTTGGTGAGTTTTAGATAGGAGGCCATTATCGGCCCATTAGGGGGCGAAGCCCAATGTAAACAGATGGGTCCTTGGCCCAATTTTCCCCCCAATAATTTCATTTTTGTGAATAGTAATATTTTTTTGCTCTCATTTCTGGCGCCTAATTGACCGCTGCAGGGGACAGTTGAGCATTGATCACACAGCTCTTTCTAAACACGGCTTCTTAATTATTGAAGTTCCTTGTTCAGATTTTCATTGCAGTCAAACTCTCTCTGAGCTCATAAGTAATAAAATTGAGTATCCATGAATTTGCTCCTAAATTTTATTCTACATTTCTGTTATTTGTGCTAATTATTTCACTCTTTTTTGCAGCTTTCATCAAATATTGAAGAAGATATCTCACTGTTGCACCAGGTAATACCTCGGGTTGCAATTTCATTATGTGTTTCTAAGTTTTCTGAAGAATTTTTTGTTAATATATGATGTATCTGTAATGCCGTGTCTATTATTGTTTGTTTGATTATGATAGTAGCATTTCTGTGTGTTCCCGTTCATTAATTCTAATTATCAGGACATGGATCCAATTGAGTGTTTCGTGCAAGTTTTGCGCCTTGTCGTCACTGGAATGATGTTAGACAGTGTATTAGTGTTGATGAATGAACGTGCGCGAAAAAGGAGGGTTATAGAGTGGGATAGATCTTACAGTTTGAACGATAAAATCCCTGATCAAGTGAAACATCTAAATGAGGTAGTCAATGTTAGTGATATTACCTGCATAAATCAGCTCCGCTTAAGCAGGAATGCTTTTGGTAGGTTATGTATCATTCTTAAAGATTTAGGTGGTTTGACTCCGACTCGATTAGTTACTGTACAAGAACAAGTAGCTATGTTTCTGTACATTCTTGGCCACCACAAGAAAAATCGAATAGTTTATTTTGATTTCAAAAGATCGGCACGGACAGTCAGCGTACATTTCCATAATGTTCTTCGGGCTGTGCTCAATCTTCATGATCTCTTTCTTGTGAAGCCTCAACCGGTCCCTGAGAATTCGACCGATGAAACTTGGAAATGGTTTAAGGTATTATGAAATCTGTATAATTTGAATATGTCAGTTATGTTTCTTTTAATATTGTGTTTTGGTTAATTGGAAAGTTGATTCTTATATGTGATTGTTTAATTTTTTAGGGATGTTTGGGAGCCCTAGATGGAACGTATATTGATTGTATGGTAGGGGAGGAGGCTAAAGGCCGTTATCGTTCAAGGAAGGGCAAATGCAGTGTTAATGTCCTCGGTGTATGTGATAGGAGCATGAACTTTGTGTATGCTCTAACTGGGTGGGAGGGTTCAGCTGCCGACGGAAGAGTATTGCGAGATGCCGTTGAACGGCCAAATGGGCTAAGAGTTCCTAGAGGTAATATTTATTATATTGAATGTGATTTAGTTTCGCTCTATAAATGTTTGTAAGGCTTTATCTTTGTTATACTAATACTAATACCTTTTAGGTTTCTATTACCTCTGTGATGGAGGGTACACAAACGGCGATGGTTTTCTAGCCCCGTACCGTGGAGTTCGGTACCACCTGAAGGAATGGGGAGCTGCTGGGGTTCGCCCACAAACACCACAAGAGCTGTTTAATTTAAGTCATTCAAAGGCTCGCAACTGCATTGAGAGAGCTTTCGCAATTTTAAAGGGCCGTTGGGGAATTCTTAGGAGTCAATCATTCTACAAGATAGAAACTCACAATGAAATAATTATGGCTTGCTTCTTGCTGCATAATTATATCAGAAAAGAAATGGTTAATGATCCCATCGAAGATGAAGTGCCTGACGATGACGATGAGGATCCAGTTGACAATATAGACCATATTGCTCATGTTGTGCCCTCTCGTCGATGGACTAACTGGCGAGATGCACATGCTGAGCAGATGTTTGATCAGTGGAGGGGCCGTTCATGAAATATTTACCTGCTATTATACATGTTATCTTTTCTACATTATGATGCTTTTCAAACCGAATTTTTGTTATTGTTATGTTATGTTATGTAACCTGCATTTACAGACTTTGCTGAATGATTTCTGTGTAAGTAGATGTTTTAATTGGTACGTATTTATGTGAAATGGTTGTGTGACAATTGTCGAAATTCTGTTGTGCTTTTTGTATAATTCATGAATTTCATACGATATATTCTCTTTATTTGGTTAATTAGTTCATGGTTTTTCCTATCTATCTTGATATCATGTTTTCAGTTGGTAGATATGGACTCTCTCGGCTCACACAATACCCAACAAGCTCATGGGAGACCGGCTGCAAAAAGAAGGTCATGGACACTACTGGAAGAGAAAGTGCTGCTGCAGGCCTTCAGTGAAATCATTGCTCAAGGGTGGAAGACGCAGAACGGATTCAGAAATGGATTCCTCAATCAACTGGAAAACAAGATGAAAGCTGCTATCCCAGGAACTGACCTCCGAGGAGAACCAATGATAAGCTCAAAATATGGAACGTGGAAGAAGACCTTCAAGGACATTCAGGAGGTTCTTCGTGCAAGCGGATTCGGCTGGAATTCTGCGACAAAGACTATCCTCGCTTACCCCAGTTCAGTGTGGGATGATTTTATCCAGGTTAACGACTATACCAATTGTATTTTCAATTTTATTCCATTACAAGAAAATCCTAATTACTTTAGTATGGTCTTACATATGTTGATGAGCAGGCACATCCTGGATTGGCCTACATTCGTCAGAAGCCGTTCCCTTTTTATGAGGCTTGGGTAGAGATATACGGGCGTGACACAGCCACGGGCGCTGGGGCTCTTGACTTTGGTAGAGCTGCGATGAATCAACAACCACCCCCTCCACCTGTGAACATGAATCAGCCTCCAGTGTACCCCGATCCCGATGATGTTCAGGAGAGTACAGCTACACCGAACTTTACTCACGACGATACAGGTGCACAGTCCAGTGCGACTCCGAACCCAAGCCCACCACCAAGAGCAGCTGCAAAGACCAATTCTGGAAACGCAGGGGGAACTGTTAACTACAAGCGCAAGCGCGTTGAAGGAAGTGAGGACCTTGCCGAGGCCATATCAGCATCCTGGGAAAAAGATGCTGCAGCCATGAACAAGATAGCTGCGCGCATGGGGCAAGAGATGGATGCTGCCGAGAATAGGAAGTGGTTGTATGATGCTATTGGTCGCCTCCCTGTTGCCATTGACATTCCAGAAAGACTTCGGGCAAGCATTGAGCTAGCTATGAACCAACGAGCTATGGACGTGTTCATTGGTCTCCTAGACGACGCCAAGATTGGGCTGGTGCACATGGCTCTTGATGGGGAACTGAAGAGCTTCAAGTGAATTTCCAGAATGCTGCATGATAACTGCTCTGACTACTACTATGCTTTTTTTTTTAAATGAAAACTTGATTAATATGTTGAATTGAACCTGATGTTGTATGTTTTACCCATATATTTGGGTCTGTTGGTATCTACTATATTAGGACTAATTTTCATGATGTTTTTGGGTCATGAATTCTGATTATTGTACAATGTAGTCGCACCGTTGATGTGTTTTTTTGGGGACAGTAAATGCCACATCATGTTAATGGACTAATTTGTCAGTAGAAATATGCATTTGAAATAATTTTCTGTTTCTTCCCATCCAGAATTGTTAATTACATTAATTACCCCTTCAGATTCTGGAACTATATCAACTTTCTCATATAATGTAGAGACAAGCTTATAGACAAAGCCCTTCCAACAGCACACTGATAAGTGATAACACATTCAGTCCATTTATTTAGCACCGACTCCATTGCTTAACAACAAAATAAAGTCAGGCATAGAAAAATGTAGCATTTGCATTCTCCAAATTCATGCTTACAAAGTGACACATGCTTCTATACCCATTTCTAATCAAAACAAATAGAAACCTCATGTCACGTTGATCAGGTTTTCAAAATGCATTTCCCAAACAAAAAATACATTCATAATAAGGCTGCTGTTATGTTCATTACAGCAATTACATTACCAAAAAGCTCTATTATTTTTACTGTCTTCTGCATCATAACCGTGGATTGAAACATCAAAAGATATCAAGCTTTTTCAAACCACAAGATCATCCCAAAAACAAATTAACCCCCATCCAACAAGAAGCATCAGGAATACTTTCTCTTTGACTGTACCTCCCCTTCACTTAGATCTTCCTCTTCTGAATCTGTGGAAATGTGCACGACTTCGACACTGTCCTCGTCGCCTTCATCATCACTCTGCCTGAGTTTTATGTGCTCTCGTCCATGACCGACTGGCTCATCGTCGAACAAAGCTGCATGACAGCTAACAAATATGTATCGGAGCGGCTCGTATAATGGGAAGCCATTCACCCTGAAATCAGCCATCTCAGGGGTCTCCTACAATAGTAGCTATTTTATTTAGTAAACTTTAAATAAAAGTAAGGTTTTGTTTGTGAAGTTTATATTCAATAACCTTTGTGGATGTGGAGTAGAAATATGACGGATCGCATCTGATTTTCCTGCCAGATTCCTCCAGATGAACGTCGGACCGGGAGATAAATTTCCTGAACCGGACAAATTTTGAACGAAGTTGGATGATGCGTGCACAAATGTCATGAGCATAGAACAACCTCCCCATTTTACTATGCAGTTTCTCGGCGATCAGCAGCGGGGCTTTGTACAAGACACCCTTAATCTCGCAGTTTTCAATCGTACAAAAATCCATCAGCATTTGCAGCATGACACTTTCTGTTTCATCTGATATTCCAGTATCCCTCTGCATCATCAGTCTGAGACGCTCGCCGGAGGTACGAACGCGCTTGCCGGTGAAGAAGCTTGACAGCCCTGCAGACATTTTGCATCAACAGAGAAAAAGTAAATTTTCAACTGAGGTGACAGCACGTCAAATGGAATAAAGAGGCCTATTTTAACTGTACCATCCACCACATTTATGGAAATGAAGTGAAATGTGAGCCGTTTCTCTGCGGATTACGACGATTACCGTGCCCTAATGAATGCAGATCATCTGAATATGGATATGAATATTCAGATGATTATAACCCTATTGGTCAACTGACAGGGGCTGCGTATTTGTGATTGGTTCCAAACACAACCTCTGCCTATATTTAGTACAGGCATGTAGAACTATATAATTATGATAAGTTGTTAGGAAATAAAAAAAATTACTTGCAGTCAGAATTTTTAGGAATAACATTGACAACAAGGGTGTTTGAGTAATTAAAGTTAACATTAGCATTAAAAATTACATAATTATAGGGTTACTCAATAGCAACACATACAGTTCAGATACAAGCTTAAAAACATATTATCCGGAAAGTAACTGAAACACCATAACCCTATCCCCAGTACAGAATATTTAATCATAACGGCCAGCATCGGCCTCAACATCTGAGCCTCTGTGAGGAATGTTGCTGAAACCATTTGCCAATGGCTCGTCGTTGAACAAACCCACTTGCCTATTCATGAAAATGTACTTTAGTTTCTTGTAGTAAGGCAGACCGGACATTCGAAAGCTGATCATTTCCATTGTTTCATGAAAAGTCATTTCAGAAAGATTATTTAGAAAATTACACGAACATCCCCTGTAAAATCGATAAATTTACAATTTTTGGGGTCCCTACTAAATTGGATGAAAACTACAATAAATAAAATAAAGAAAGGAAAAAGATTTCACCTTATCACCAACGTTGCGAAAGTATTCGTCCGTCACAAGAACTCTATTATCTTTAGGAAAATAGATTATGTCATCACGGTTGATAAACACACGAAACTTGGCAAATGTGTGGCGAAGCTGCATTATCTTGAACATAACGTGATCCATTATGAACTCATACTCCAATTTCAGCTTCATCTTCCTGGCAATCAGTGTAGGGGCTTGGTAAATAGTATCTCCAACGCTGATTGTATACTCATCTGCGAAATCCCAGAGTAAATTGATCATAAGCTTCTCTGCGTGATCTGTAATTCGTGTTTCAACGCTTAACGCATGCTCAAATCGTTCCCTTGATTGTCTTTCTGCTCTCCTCGCCGCGGCGTCAGTACCAAGACCGTCCATTATTTCTCAGATGTGGAGAGTAGAATGAAGTACAGAATACAATATCATAGATTTATTATAGGGTTGTTTAAGGACAATATAATGCTTTGTCTGTTACCCCAAAAGTTGGTCAAAATTACCGTGGGAATTCAGAAGTCGGGGAACGTGAAAGGTCTCATGCAATGCACACTTTACAGAAGATTGAGAATAATTGCAGTAGTATTCACCAATTTGGCAGAGGATCACGGGTGGTTAATTTGACCACATTATTGGGAAAACTCATTTTGCAGTAATTGAAGAGAAATTATTAAAATGCGAGTATAAGTATTAACAATAATTTGATAGAAGCTAAGTAATGGACACTGGTTTATTAAATACGTAATAAAGTCCGCACGTAGTAATTGCCACATGGAAACACGATCCAAAATTCTAATACAAATACACGGACTAATACACACCAATATTGTCGAATATCGATAGTTCTTGCCTTGTGTTGCCGAATATGATTTTCAGACTGTCCCAAGCATGCTCTCCTTCGTGGTAGTAAATTAGACCCCATGGATAGTGGCGCTGTTATTAAAAATATGCTATTTACTTGCGATGACGTAGACAACATCGGATTTAAGTATAAATTAAGAAATGATATTTGCAACTATTTATCATCAACAAATAACATACCACGGATACCATGTCCCATATCCAGTACGGGGCAGTGACCGTGTTGGATTCACGATCGAAGCGGACCATAGGCAGAGAGATTAAGTATTTGAAAGCTTGATATCTCCGACGCAGCAAACGTAAATGGTACTGGTAGTAAGGCTGTATAAAATTTGTATGATACAGAGCATTCATAGTGGCCATGATATAATCAATGGTGTCATCATGCCAGTATCGACCGAGACATAGTGGCCCTCTTTCGATTGTGCGTTTTTTCAGAAGCCGAACAAGTTCATTATCTTTCTCAACCGTCCATACCCTATCATAAATTAGACGCCTAAACGTCAAATTCCTCGCCCTTTGCTCAATTATCTCCATTTCTGGATAGTGTTTTGAATTGTTAGTGCTCTGTGGTTGTATATTTATGCACGCATTCAGTCCTAATGCTCAAACGAGGCTATATTCTGCATGGATTGGTCACATGAATTTCTGATGATTACATAGGCAGAACTTCGCTATGTATTCAAGTGGAAGGAAGAAGATATCATGAGTTAAAGTTTTCAACATGATAATTTATTTTAAGGTCTTTCATCATGAATCACACTGTTTTTTTCCAAGTACCTAGGCCTGCATCTTGATTTGGACTTGTGTGATTAAGTGCATAAATATTGCATATAAATAATACAAATTCATTATATAGAATAATGATTAATCAGGAAAGTACAAAAGCCAGCCCTTTTTTATGCCAACTGTTAATTCATTGATTATATTACAAATATATTTTCCATGAAAATATACTACATTTACAAGTACACTGAAGAAAATTTGTCAAATGAATTCAATGCACAGAAACAGAAATGTAATTACAATCAATAAGACATCACGTTCAACAACTCATATTTCCTGAAGATAGACTACACTCTCTGCATTTAAGAAACACCTAGCAGACTGAACCAGATGAACTTCTTTTCACATTGACTACATTTCTTCACATCGAACTTCAAAGGGTTATTAATGGCCATTGAGATGACTACTGCGTCCTAATGACAACATCCAATTGGAGTTGAATCCTTAACAGTGAATGGGTGGTTGAGGGAAGTAATTTATGAGTATGTGCTTCAATCTTTAATGAACTAATTCCCTGTAACAACCACAGATATATCAATAACTATTTATAGCAAACTTTAAGATGAACAAGATTACAAAAGAAGCAAATATATAAAACATAAATTGAGAAAACATTTCAGCTGACAATGGATTTCCAGGCTCAGATTTTCTTTGACAAAAAATGGTCACGTTTTGAAGACAACAGCTTCCTGACAAACCTTGAGTTTTTTGCTTGCATTGAGAGGAGGCCAATCCAGTACAAAGATCGTGAAATAATGAAGAAAGTCAGGGACTGGATGAATCCTAAGAGAATTTGGAAAAGTGGTGAGTCTTTTGATCCAATTCCTGCCTTCACTCTTACTGATATTTACAGGCGTTATGAGTTCGCTGAGCGACGTTACAAGACTTGGAAGCACATCATAGAGTATCCGGGAGTCACCTACAACAGCATCACCAACACTACAACCATGACAACAGATGCATTGATTCATATTTGTGAGGTAAACCAATGAAATCAATCAAAGTACATAAGTACTTATACGTATAACATTGCTAATATTAAAATGAAAACTACATATTCATACAGTTTGTTCTTCAATGTGAAATGTAGATGCATACACTGGGAGAAGCATACGTCTGGGAGCCTGAATATCGGTGGAATGAACTGCAGATCATATTTGATCCACTAGGACCAAATACGCAGGGGATGAAGAGCCTGAGCCCATGCAAAGACTACTCAAAGATGATGGCAGAGCTGCTTGATGACATAGGTGAATGATCAGTTAAATTAATAATGAGACTGTTGCTTATTACTTCAAAACAATAACATAACACAAATTAATCCCTAATTAACTCATTTCGGACAAATGTGAAAATTAAACAGATAAGGAGAATGAAGTGAACACGGTTGAGGATGAGAGCTCCAGTGACGATGATGACATTGCACGTGAAAAAATTCCAGCTGCTGATCTCATGTCTTCAACTAAAGGGAAAGGCCATATCCTCTACGATCCAGTGGCAAAGCCTATTTCTCCAGCTCTTCGCCTTCCACCTGTGGACAATGACAAAGCAAAAGCTTCCTGCTCTAGCGCTGTAAAGCGCTTCCTCAACTTCTAGCTCATCTCTTTGGCTTGCCATCCTATTATATTAGCTTCCTTTTCTACCTGTTAAATGAAATGATGAAGGTGTCCAGGGCATTTGCATTGTCCTTTTTTGATGGGTTTCAATAGGGCAGTCTTTTGGCCAAAATGTTAGAACAGTATGGGACATTGTCCCGGGAGATTTTGTGGGATTTGCAGTGATTATTTTGTGGGAGTACCTGTATGAACCTTGTCGAAAGATTTAGGTTCAGCATTTTTAATGATAATCCAATACTCCCAAGGTTTGGTTATGCTAATTAGTCCTATTATTAATGAAATTATGACGCACTTTCTGCTATAGCACATAGGATTTCAAACAACTTAAACAATATCATAAATACTCTCCAAATGATTATACATAGTCATTATAAAACGATTTCATATTACAAAAACTTTCAGGCTTAAAACAAACATAGAATCAGTCTCTCATTATAATTTCTATGCAAATAATTATCATGACACAGGAGACAACAAATGCACATATGTCAATATATTTACAAACAGAACACATGGTTAGAGCACTATACTCTGTTTCTTCCCTGCGGATTTTCTTGGTTTTTGGTCTTCTGTTTGATTTTGAGCCCATCTTTCTGCGTATTTCATTGCGTGAATTGCTTGCTTCTTCCCCGTCACTGCTGTTCAGCTCTCCAGAGCCGAGCACATCTTCAGGACAACTGCGCGGACCGTTTGATTGATTGCCAGTGGAAACAGCACCCGTTGTAACGATGTCTTCACCGGGAGGGACCTCGATCATCTTCCGCTGGAATCTTCTATATTCAGGAAAAAATAATTCATCTGCCCAGATCTTTTTGCAATTAGCAGCACCGATAGGGCATCGGTAGAAATATCGCCCAGGGAATTGAGAGTCGGGACAACATTTAATCAATTCTTTATACACACCACCGCATTCGCAGGGAATGAAATACTGCTTCATCTTCTCTGGAAATTTTGCTATTCCGAACGGAAACCCTAGGACCAAAAAGGGGGAAATGCAAAAGAAGAGCTGTATGCAATTTTGACATTTGTTGTACAACCGTAAAAAAAAAAAAAAAAAAAAAAAAATTATTCATTCAAAATTCAAATTTTCAAATTCAAATTTTGAAATAAACCAATGGGCTTGGGCTAACCGGTATTAATGTAAACAACAGGCCCAAAATTAGATTGTTTGGGTAAAATTTAGAAATGAATGTAAACGGCCCAAACAGGTGAAGGGCCCACCACTTAATCAACCCATAAGATAATCAACTATGGATTAATTTTTTGGGATGTAAACGGTTTCTTAGACGTGTATAATTTTGACTTTTGAAACATCAAATAAAAAGGCCGTAGAGTTTCTTCTCATCAAGACAACTTGTCTTGTCCACTCCACCTTATTGACCACGATTGAAAACGCGGGAACAGTTGGGTAAGTTCCGAAAATACCCCTACTCAATATCTACCAATCTACCATATCCAACCTTCAATTCAACCTTCAAAGTTGAAGCTAGGAACACACACAGGACAGAGCAGAGCAGAGCTATTATAAAATACAAAGACTCAATCTCCCTCAACTCACCAAACCACAAACGAAATATATATATATAGCTGTAGCCTGTATTGATATATATA
The DNA here is from genome assembly GCA_958496215.1 of Verbena officinalis. Classification (NCBI taxonomy): domain Eukaryota; kingdom Viridiplantae; phylum Streptophyta; class Magnoliopsida; order Lamiales; family Verbenaceae; genus Verbena; species Verbena officinalis. Next base: position 344,318 of record OY292386.1, read on the forward strand.
TATCTATATATATTTCTAGTGAGAGAAAGAGAAAGTTAATCTTCCCATGGCCGAAAAGACGACGAGGCGTAGTACTTTTTCATCAATATTCTTGTTCAAGAGGCTGAACAAGAAGAGTAGTAGTTGCGGCGGCACAAGGCGGTGGAAGCCGAAGAGCGCTAGCGGGTTCCGATGGAAGAGGAAATTCAGCTTGTACCATTGGGTCGTTGACGGTTTGATTTTTAAGATTGTTTCAATTTTGGAAGCCTTAGTTCTTGTTGTGAGGCTCGGTTTCTTCTTCCTCTGCTGCGGATGCCGCTTCTGATTACTAATTTACGATACGATCGATCGAATTAATATATATGGAAATATTAATTTGAAGATTGGTTTTTTCAAGTTTAATTTTCTAGGTTGAAATTAAGGTACCTGTTGTGAATTGTGTAAATTCCTTTTGACACACCATTGGATCTGGATTATTCTGTATGTATATTTTCATATATATATATATATAATTTTATGGTAATTTTTTAGAATTGGTCAGGTCGACTGATCATATGTAACAAAGTAGGACGGACAGGCAGCTGGTTTGGGGAATTAATTAGTTGAAACATAAAAATTAATAAGTATCTTTAAAGTGAAAATTGAAAAACAAATACATTAGATAGTATAGTACGTTATGAGTGTTGGTAATTGTGTGCTAATTTGCACTTAGGAACTGGAATTCTAATTTCTTAATACTCGATCATACGAAATGAAATTTATAAATAAAGCACGTACAATTGCAAATATTTTATTTTTTTTAAAACAGTATTAATTAATTAATTCAGCTTTCTTATGTCCGTCCATTAATACGTGTTGAAGTTGAACTGATGATTAAATTAAACTTTTCCACTGAATACAAATATATATACAATTAGGTCTGGACTCTACATCTAGCTAGCTGTATAATAATAGTTACTCGGACTCGGAGACAGATCAGTTTCTAGAAGAAGAAGCCGTCTGTCTTTTAAGTCAAAATATAAAATTAATTAAGAACTCACGTTGAGTTGACTATGAAAAATATGTGTAGTGAAGAATCTGAATAGTCGTCGTTTAAGAGGATGTTTGGCTCCTTAAGAGTGTTTGGTAAAATATTTTTTACAAAGAGTTTATAACATATTTAAATAAGCTCTTTAGAAGCTTATAAGTCTTTTAAAATAAGATAAAAATTCTAATTTATTTTTTAAGATCTTATAAACTGTATATTTAAATAGATAAAAATATCAAATTATCCTCAAATTTTATTATTTAATATTCTAATTATACCCTTATCAGAATTCAACGTTATTTTCCCATATTTTCTCTCTTTTCATGACAAATTCTCTCTAGCCTCAAAACCCTAATTCTCCAATCTCATGCCCCCGCCACCTCCCATCCACCGCCGCCGCTCATCCACCGCCGCCGCCCAACCGCTGCCAGTACAGCACCACATTCCTCCGTCATAGCACTTCCACCGTCTCTCAAGTCACGTTCCAGTTCCTTTCGCCATACCAGTTCTCCGCGCCACCGCTTCAGCTACCTACTTCCGCTACTCCCTCCGCCACCGCTACAATTGCCACCTCCCTCCGCCACCGCACTGCAACCGTTCCAGGTCTCATCTCCCTCTGTGTATGTCTGTCATACTGTACCAATTTCTCATTTTCTCATCGTTTATACACTTTTCTTTTTCATCTAGGACTCCAGCAAAAAGGTGAAGCGGTTTGCATGAGTATAAGAGTTCTGTTGATTTGCTAATCTATTCAGGTTTGCTTCTTTTCTGGGCTTCGAGATTTTACCCTTTTTCATTACTGATAGTGGGAAATAGCGAGTCTCCACATGTCACGATCCTAGCGTTCCTAGGTCCACGTGGAGTTGCTCAAAGTCAACACTGTTGACCAGTCAAAGTCAACCACCTTGGGGTGTTGGTCGAGCTCGAGCTCGAGGCTCCGAGCTTAGACCAGATCCTTCGCTGGAAATGATTCGATCGAGGTCGCCGACCTCGAGCTCACATCTTCTTAGGCTCGAGGCATGGCGTCGAGCTGTCCTACATGGTTGCAGTCCACTCCATGGGCTTGTCCCACACCCTTGACCGACGTCAGGTCGAATCAAAGGGCTTAATGTCCCATCCAACGAGCGCAACCTTCACTGCTGCAACATTAAATGCTAAAGATCTGCAAATCGTACCTTTCCCCAAACTGATTTGACAGATATACCTTAAATAAGGAATGTCAGCAGACATTCTGATCGGGCATTTAATACGCCCTGATCGGAGCATTAAATGCACACTCTGAGGTGTACTTAGTGCGTGCTAGTCCACCCTATAAATACCCAGGGCATTTATTGTGGTTGGTAAGTCTTATTTACTGCTCCGAGCTCACACTTTCGCATTCGAGCCCCCTTCTGTTCATTCGTACTGACTTGAGTGTCGGAGGTGCTACGCCGGAGACAACCCTCTCCGGCCAAGTAACCCCTTGTTTGTGTTTTCAGGTCAAAGTCGTTCCCTTTTCTACAAATCTAACTGACAAGCTTGGCCACATGGACGATCCCGATCCCCTACCAAAAAACGACCTCATCAATTACCACCTGTTTATTTTATTTTCTTGAGATTTGGTCTTTTTTCTTATGTGAGATAGGGGTGGTAATGCTGCATGTTTTCTTCTTAGTGCTTAATCTCTGTGCCTTCGCTTCTTCATTGGTGATTCCAGGATCTGCTGGTAATTCTTTAATTTCTCTTGTTATCTAATTTGATTTTTGTTCTTAGATATGAGAATACTGTTAAATTTAGTTTTCTGGGAAATGTCAAATTGCCAATACAACTTCATATTTTCTCATAGAGGATCTTTCTTGATTGGCTGAAATTGATGGAACATGGAAGGATAGAAGAAACTTTGATCTATATGTTTTAGCTTAGTTTCTGTAACCAATGTGATAATCTTATGATGCAGTGTGTTTAGAGTCAAGATTTGTATCTTGCTTCAAACTTCTAGGTTTCAATTTTTAAGTTAAAATATTTTAACTTTTTAAAAACGATAGAGTTTGCAAATAGAGTCTGGAAATCTGTCTCTTATTGTAATTAATGAATAAAGCTAACTATGATTGTAGTGCCCCTTTCCGTAGGAGGAAAAATGACAACACATCCGCACCGGGACGAACTCCCAAACAAGGTAAATGTACCTCATTTAAAATTTTATCCCGGCGAACGGCAAGCACTCGATCTGTACTGGCAACAACGTTCCTGGCCCAACAACAACAACAACAAAAAATAATAACAGAGTGCGGAAGCTAAAACAATCAGCGATTCAATCATTCAAGCCACACGGGGCAATGATAATCATAAAACAGTAATCCACAAATCAATATCATAATCATTCTACATGAAAAATTCAGTAAATGGAGAGACATAAATCAAATAGTAAATGACAGACTGTTGTTGGACACTACCGACATAACTAATGGACACGAAATTCAAGACTCACGACCCATTTGTTGCCAACCGACATGAAATGTGACAACGCCACCTGTCGACCTGAAGCAAGAATCAAGAGAAAGACGGGTTAGCATAAATGATGCTCAGTGAAGGCATAAGTTGGAACAAGTTCGAGCCACGCTTTCGGGTTTTATATATATATAACAAAATACATATGCTAAATGAAGAAAACCGGAATGTGCTTCGACTTGCAATAATAATAATTAATAATAGTAATGACAATAAAGCATTAGTAAAGGCAATTAATATCCCAGCGATAATGGATCTGTTCCTCCTTATAACCCCTTCATGACATGTAAATACTCCATCACCGGTGTCAGACCCCATAGCGCGACCATGGGCGACGAATTGAATTTCAGGAAAGTGTGCAACGAATGCATCATCCACCATTGCTCCCAACCGTGGTTATCAACTCCTGACGGACCACGATTAACGCTTAGTTTTGGGAGTAGTACCTCGGGAAACACCCTGGATGCTCATCCCCAGGTGAGACCTCCGAATACCCTCCCGGACCCAATGAAAAGTCCATGAATTTGCTCGCATTTCAAGAAACATTATAAGTTGAGTGTCAAACGGGCATTTAGGCAAGTGTGTGACGACAAAGTGGGTGACCATAAGTTTCATACGTGTCGGGGTGTGCTGACGAACTCCCCTTAAGACTTCCTTTATACACCCAACCAAAGTCAAAGTGCCACGTTGAAATGAAAAAGTTTTACTTGCCTCTTGAAAACAAAACGGTTTGGAGATACTTATAGGTATAAGTTGATATCAAATAGTTTATTCAAAATCATGAAAATATAATAAAATATCTAATAGGATATACGAGAATGAGAAAACAAATCATTATGAGCAGTACGGGTAGTAATTTCGCAATGAATAAAAGGATTCTTAATCCAGTGTAAACATTTTAAAACCCTCACCTGGGAGCACGGGAAAGACAAGACAACTCAAGCGATCCTCTAGAGAACAGCCTGAAACTGACAGACGATAAAACCAATCAAGACGAGACACGACACACGATTCTCAGGAAGTTACAATACATGAAATGCCAAATAATATCACTTAGCAATTAAAATTACAAGTAAAAATGCAATTAGATCAATTAAACGGAATGTATAAAATTAAAGGTGCTAAACAGGCTCAATTGAAATTCTAACTTCACATTCATGCATAGTATAATGTAAAGAAGCACTCACGCAATTTTCGGATCATTCGAGCAACATTCAAAAATTAGGGAAAAAATTCTAAACCAAAAAGGCACTATTCCAGGCCCGAACGAGGTCGAAAATTTCGAAAACTTCGCAAAATATTAATCCTCATATTCTAAGGAAGCTATAGGTGAAATCGGCTTGATTTTAGGAGGTTGTATGCAAAAAGTCAACTTTTATTTTTGGCAATTTGACCAAATTGCCGTGAGCAACTAAGGAAAGAGGTCTGAAAAATGGTTAAGGCATTCGCACGGGCTCAAGCACAGGGCTACGCACGGTTTTGAAGACAACCTCAAGACCGTGCAGGCTAAAAGACTTGCGCACCGGGGTGCGCAGGCCGGTGCAGAGGGTAAAGGAAGCACACTGGCTTGCCAAAACCGTGCGTAGGCCCGTGCAGTTCCTCTTTCAGGTGCAGGATCGCGATTTTCAAATATCTCACGAGGGTTTCAACCAAAAATCATTCATGGTGGATTCTAGAGCTAAAATCAACAATTAAAATTTTCATTCATGCATTAATCACACTAAAGGCTATCATTTAATCCGAACAACATGAAAAATGGTGAATTAAATCATGCAAACCCATCAAATATACCAAAGTAAATAATTTCTAAAGAAGCTAGCATAAAATGAGATTTAATGGGTGAAATGGAAAAGTGGAAGAAGGTTACCGGTAGGAAATGGAACGAGGATCGTCGATATGGTCTCAGAATTTCGAATGGTCGAGCGACGGGTTCGGGGCGGGCTTTTCTCTCTTCCTCCTTTTTCCTTCTCTCTTCTTCCTCTTCCTTTCTCCTTCTTCTTTCTCTCTCTCGGTTTGGAGTGTGTTCAAGAGTGTGCAAGTGGGTTCAAGAGTGTGTGGGTGTGTTCAAGAGGGTATGAGTGTGTTCGATTATAAGAGAATAAGGATTTGAAAATAAAATAAAATTAGCTAACAAAGCTAATCTTTTTATTTAAAATTCAACGAGGTGTCGAATAATTATTTCGAAATTTTGGGTCGTTACAATGATTACATGAAAAGGATGGGTTAGCTAAGAATATACATAGAAAGCATTGGTTGTTGGGCTGAGGTCCGTCCAGTTGCATGTCAAACCAACTACCAACTTGCTTGTATTCAACATTGTACTAAGCAAATTGTCATATTGTCTACAAAGAATCAAAATCCAGTTGATAAATTCCTCTTTTTTCACTTTATGGCTACATTAATGATGGGATCAAGAATTTTAAGTTTTAACTTTTTTTGTGATAGGATTGAATTTTTAAATAATCTCATCATTTTTGGAAGAGAGACTGTAACGATAGAAGGGAGTTTTTTGCTGCTAACTGTACTGGGTTGGAAATCTTTATGCATCTGTTATGTTATGTAAAATTTCTCAGGTCGTCCTGGTATGTTTAACATGAGAGACAGGGCAAAGGGCGATACGTGGAAGGCAAATGAAGGTATTTTGATCAACTTTTTCTACCAAATTTTAGCCTGTTAAATTCAATCAGTTTTAATCAAGATTCAAGAGCAAACTATTACAACAATCATCACTAATTATGAAACAAATTTAAAGAAGCTACATCAGTTTTCTCATTTTCTCATCGTTTCAGCATTACCCTTTTCGCCTCTCTCGTTGAGTAACATAGCTGAAAATACTGAAGAAAAAAAAACATAGTTAGGAGTCTCTTTTGTTTGATTGATTCTATTTGTAGTCTGTTTTAATTGTCGTTATCTTACTGTTTCATTGTTTTATTCATACTCAGAGAGCCTTTGCAAGATTCATCTTATAGTTAGATGTTAAGATTGATAATGGAAGTTCTGTACCTTAATGGAATATGTCAAACTTTCTACTTGATATGAAAAGGATTAGCAAGTATATTTAAAGAAAGATAATAATACAGCAAAAAGCAATACCACCTTAAGTAAATGCTTAAGCAATTTAGAGAGGAATATAGGATAGCACAATCTCTTTTGCTACTCCTGGATTCATGTAGAAGTAATTTCCTATAAAATAATGCAAACATTGAGGGTTTCAAACTTATTCTTCATTGTATGTCTCTAATCCAATTTGTGTTTTCTTTATTAGTCCATTATCTAACTTGAGCTTAAAAATCCTATATTGCAGGCATCCAGTAAGCTGATTAATGACTTCTCAAAACTAGGGGATAAAAAGTGCACAAGCCTGATAGAGACAGGAGGTGAATGACTTGCTCCTTTTTTTCCCCTAAAAAAAGAAAGTTAATGAAAAATTGCACCTCTCCTTTCATTTCTCTTCATTTTGGAGTAAAATTGCAGAACACTGTAGTTTATCATATTGAATTATTTTGCATGTTTAGGTGAAAATATTTTGTTTTTGCTCGCTGTTTAGGTTGATTTTCCTTTTCATTGAGTTACATTTTGTTTTCTGAAGAGCCGAGGATGAAATTACGACCTAAAAATTAAACGTGTAATAGAATTTAGACCAACTAGCATGGAAGATAGAGATAATGCAAGTGCTGCATATTGGATGGCTATTCGTGATTCGATAGCTGAGGAAATTGCTCGGAGAAGATAGGATTTCATTGATGAATTTGATTTTTTTTAGTTTTGATAATGGGTATATTTAAAATTATTGTTATACTTTTAAATTCTAAGTACTCGTTATATTTATAATGATTTTTTTATTTTTTGTGTGTTTATATGAGAAATTCATGATTTTAGTGTTAATGGAATTTATTTTGATTAAATTTTAAGAAAACTTTGATTTTTAAACTATATTTTATTTGGAGTTGGCTAATTTAAAATATTTAATATTATATAAAAAGTTAAGTAATAAATAAAGATTAAGAATATGAGAAATTTTATTTCTGTTTGTAGAGAAATTAATTTTATAAATTTTATATATAAAATTAATAAAAAAAAACTAAAGAGTCACAAATTATTTCATATTATTTATCATAGATAATACGAAAATAATCATCATTCATCCAAGGAAAATTGTCAAAAAATAATTCATTGAATTTCATAATGTTCCTCAAATTTACGTTTTCGAACAGGTTAAAAAAAAAGTTTTCAAACAGGTTTTATTTTTGTTTTTGGTACAATGAAAATTTTAGTGTACTTGAATGTACATAAAAGAAAAATAAAATAAAAATGGTGGACAAAAGGCAAAATAGGTTCACAATAGTTGATGTCCTTTTTGGTAATTTCAAGCATAAAAAGAGCTTATTTCACCAAACACTTCAATATCTTATAAAATCGCAAAAACATCTTATAACATCTAAATACTTTAAGAACTTATTTTAAAAATAAGCTCCCAAAACATTTTATAAGCACTAGGAGCTTATAAGCTCCTTAAAATAAGCTTAGCCAAACACCCTCTAACTCTAACACTGAATGAATCAACCATGACGTGTTTAATTAATGTTTATTATCTTACAAAAATTCATATTTATCTAATTAGGAAATTAAATTGCTCTCAAATCTACTTCACCTAGGCTACCTCTCACTTTCTTTTAATTTGGAGCTTCCTAGTTAGTTAGAGCTATATATGTTTTATTATTAATTTAAATAATAAAATATAACATGGGAACAATTAAAAATGGAATAGGCCTTTAATTTAGGGCTGTTAAAATGGGTCAGGACCATGAGCCCGATTCAACTCAATTGATTTGGTTCGGTAATCGGTAATCATGAGTCCAAAAAGAGTTGAGGCCGGCCGGCCGGCTCCAAATATCAACATTAATTAATTTACTATTATATTATATTATATATCCTTAATAATAATAATAATATAAATCTGGACTTACAGTTCCTTTGTTATCCTAATTAAAATTCAAAACTCATTCTCTATTTCTAAACACAAACAAACAAACAAACAGACAAAATCCTCCTAGGCTAAAAAGACATATAAACTCAGTGCCACGCTCTCTCCTCTCCTGTCACTGCCGCGCCGCCGCCCCGTCGTTAATCCAGTAAACATTTTATAATCATATATATTGGTGAAGGTAATGGTGCATCAGCTCTTTCTTTTTTCATTTTTTTGGATTTCTAGAATTAATTAGAAACACCACAATCATTATTAATGAGGGATGATTTTCTTTAGACAATGTTTGGGTGTAGAATTTTGTGTGGTGTAATAGGTTATTAGGAATTCCTTCGTAAATAAGTCCATTGGGCTATGCGATGTATTCAGAATCAAAATACTAGTTCGATCGCTACCCCTAATATAACGTCGTCATCGGGGTTGAGATTTACAGTGTCATGTCATTGCCGCGGACGGACGAACGAGGATTTCTGATTCTCCTACTTCTCCATTCGCGCCATTTCGATCATTGTGTGTGTCTGATTCTGTTGTATATATGTCTTATTTTTCTCTAATCTGAATTTGGACATTAATTGTTTCTGTGGATTCATTCTGTTTAACCACTAGACAATTTCTTACTCAACATGTGATGATAGTTCGCCTGTTCAGGTTTGCAAAAGGAAAAGTGGATCTTCTAGTTATGGTGTTCGATGAAAGGTCTCACTGACGAGTAACAGTACTGTTTTTTTTTTTTTTTTTTTTTTTTGTTCGATATGTCGTGGTTTTCAATTATCTTATCGGTGGTAGTGCTTTGGGTTGCTTCTCTATGCAAAATTTTCCACCGGTCTTTCTCTGCTTCCAAACATGCATCTCCACATGAATATGGTAATGGATCCATACTTTTTGCTTTTAATGGTTTAATCATGATTAAGAGATCATATATAGATTAGGGTTAATTTAATTCACTTTGCTTTTTTGGATGTCAGATGGTGCTTTTACTCGAAGGAGTAATGTATTACTGGTTATTGCACATCCTGATGACGAGTCTATGTAAGATTGAGAAATGGCTATACCTTTAATTTCTACCTCTAAAGTCTTCACACGAATATTCTTTCTTTGAGTAAATCATGGGCTAAATCACTTTTGTGAAACTTCTGCAGGTTTTTCGCTCCAGCTATTAATTACCTGATCTCCGAGAGGAATAATCTGTTTGTGCTATGCATGTCAAATGGTAATGCAGATGGTATGGGGAATATCAGAAAAGAAGAGCTTTATCTGGCCTCTGCCATACTCAAGGTGATACATATTTTGTCTAGTTTACTTATTGAATGAAGATTTGTATTACGGATAGCTTTCATTTTTCCAATTTAAGATAAAACGAATTTCTCAGCTTGTCAATCTCATTGTTTTCAGTATGTTCATGCAGATTCCAACCGGGCAAGTGAAGGTTCTAGATCATCCAAATTTGCAGGTTTTTCTTGAACTCGTCTCGAGTTTCCAAATTGATTGGTGGAGATATGCTATTATAATGTGGGCTTTTGTGATTAGGATGGCTTTGGAAATGTATGGGACTGGAATTTATTGGCAAGCATTATTGATGAGGAAACTCGTGCACATGCTATTGACTTGGTAGGGTTACTCTCCAATGTTAAATAACTTCTGATTCTTTTTTTATCACAAAATAATTTCTTGACCTTTCATTTTCTAGGTCATTACCTTTGATAATTATGGTGTCTCTGGTCATTGTAATCATCGAGATGTTCATCAAGGTGTAAGGTAAGCTTGATTTAAACCCATGAAGCCTTCACGTTAGGCCCATAAATTGATTATGGTTTTCTCTTTTTTTCCCAAACATACCCTGCATTTCCTAGCTACTACACTTTTTTACAACATGAGGTTTTCCAAAAGTTTGCAAACACCCCTCTATATATAAATGTTGTGATTATCTCTTTAATGCAGAAAGCTGTTGCATGCTACTCCAGGAAGATCTATTGAAGCATGGGAGCTTGTAATTTACCTTTCTCCATCACTTTTATTATATCTGGATTTATTAATGTATGGTTGTGATGAATTGCATAATATTTTTTCAGGTAAGCACGAATATTCTACGCAAATACAGTGGACCTGTGGATGTTTGGTTATCCATGTTATTTGCGAAATTCTTCGTACCAAATGGGCAATCACATTGCATGCTGAATTTAGACCCACGTAAAAGTTTTGCTGCAATGGCTCAGCATTCTAGCCAATGGGTTTGGTCTGTATAACACTTTTTAACATTAAAATTTCATTCCGACATTATAATATATATTGAATTATTTTGGTGACTGGTTGATGTTGTTTTTGCAGGTACCGGAAGCTCTTTGTGTCATTTTCTAGCTATACCTTTGTTAACACACTAAGGAAGATTCGATAGTTGGTCGTCAATCCGATGTATCCTTGAGTGATGATATATATATATATATATATATATGCATGCTTACTAGAGTTTTATTTTTCCACAGTTTTTAGGTTTATTTTTGTACTTTTCTTCGCGACCTCCATTGGATTGTGTTGTGTCGGCATGAATTTAATTTAAACAGAGAACTGATATAAGTGCATGAACAATTAGGTAAATAACTAATGAGAGAAATGTGATGTTTTTAGTACAGAATGGTTTTATTCAGCATATATTGATGAGACTTTAAGGCAATTGGAATGTAAAAAACATCAAGCCATCAACTATTTATTTATTACTCGGTATGCTAATTTGACTACCTTGGCAATTTGTTTTTCACTTCTCCTGTAATTAATGTTTATTTATTTTATAAGTCTTCATGAAAAAATGCTCTTATCTTAAATTCCATGAGTAATAATTTGTCTTAAAGGCACGCAAATCAATGATAGTCTGTAGCAGCGTACAGGTTCATAAATTCTACTACCCACGTGTTTGGTTAGGCATAGACTTCAAATAAGTAAGGAACAATCTTAATTTATTTAATATATTGAAAATTACCGGCCATTATTTATTTATTGTTGACAAGAAAATTTACAGAAATGAGAAACCCAAACGGCAAAAATATCTTTGTCATTTTCGCTTTCGCTTAAATCTTTTTAAGCTTCCTACTTTTTTCTCCTTATCTCCAACATCGTGTACTCACACTCAAAGAAGGAATAGATAGCATAGCAGAGACGATGAGTTGTTCAATTTTATCCCCTGTTTCTCACTCCATCTTGAAACCCCATCATCATCAATATCCTCTTCTGCAGACTCTCTCTCCTCTTCCAAAGAGAGTTTCATGTACCACAAGAAAAACTTCTGTTAATGGAATCAGGGCTTTGCTTTCAATCACCAAAGAACAAGTCTTGGAGGAATTTCATCAAAAACGAGCCCTCAAGGTTAATAATAATATGTTTCTAATATGTTGTTTTTCATTTTCTGATACATAATTATAGTACTTCACCAAGTGAATTATCTATCAGGGATTCTAAGATATGTTTCTCACAGATCATCTCAGGGTTGCAGAATTTGGACAGAGACAATGTTGCTGCTGTTGTTACTGCTGCAGATAAAGTCTCGTTTCTTCTAATTAATTAATTAATGCTGTTATTATATATTATCTTTATTAAAAACTTTGAATCTAGTTCAGTTAACTAACAAATTTTAATTCCTATTTCATTTCTGCTTATTCTTACAGGGAGGAGCAACTCATGTGGATATTGCTTGTGACCCAGAGTTGGTGAAACTTGCAACTAGCTTGACTTCTCTTCCGGTAATATAAATATATATATATAACTCACTCATACATACTTTGGTAAAATTTTGTATGTGCAGCAAATATATATATATAAGCAAGCTTTAATTTCTGCAGGTTTGTGTTTCTTCTGTTGATCCAGCAGCATTTCCTGCTGCCATTGAAGCAGGAGCCTTAATGGTTTGATTTTATTCTTTCTTTGAGCAAGTCCTTAATTCTGTACTCGAATGAACATGATCATTAACTTCATTACAAGTCAATTTAGACTTGTCAAATTAAAACTAATTACTTTAATTTTTCTCAGGTTGAGATTGGAAATTACGACTCCTTCTATGAAATGGGCTTGACTTTCTCACCCGAGCAGGTATCAAAACTTTTCATGCATGTTTATAAGTTGTTTAATTCTAAATAGTGGTTTTTTTTTTACCTTATTTTATCTGTTTATATGTCCTGAAACTGGCATTGTTTAATTATAATATGTTAATTTTGTTTGATTTTGCAGATACTTAATTTGACAAGGGAGACAAAGAGGATTCTTCCATCTGTAGCTCTATCAGTCACAGTTCCTCATACATTAAGCCTCCCTGACCAGGTTGGTTCCAATCTTCTTTTTCAGAATAATTTACAATAATGGATTTTATTTAAATACGGAAATGCACGGTTTTACGCCAGGTTAAGCTAGCACAACAGTTGGAACAAGAAGGTGTTGATATTATCCAAACTGAAGGAGGAAAATGCTCAAGCCCAACAAAGGCTGGTATTCTTGGTTTGATTGAAAAGGTGAAATATATATATATATATATATATATATATATATATATATATTTTTTTTTTTTGTTTTTGTTCCCTAGCTAGCTACATGTTAAGGTGGTTGTTTGATGAAGATAGATTTCTTACTGGGTTTGATTTAACAATATTAATAATGTTTGATAATTTTCAGGCAAGCCCAACACTTGCAGCAGCATATTCAATATCACGTGCTGTCCAAATACCCGTCATGTGTTCTTCTGGTCTAAGTTCTGTCACTGCACCAATGGCCATCACAGCAGGAGCTTCAGGCGTGGTAAGCCTCGAATTTCGTAATATTACAGTTAGTACCCCTTAGATCAAAAATTAATACTACAAACCACTCACTAGAAAATAAAAATATTACACAAACCACCCTTGGAAATAACTATGATAACATCACAGATAAACCCATATATATAATAGTTCACAGGGAGTGGTTTGTAGTGTTTTGATCCAAGGGATACCATCTGTAATAGTACAAAATTTAATCTCCTCGGTAGCAAAATACTAAGATTTGTATTATGTTGTGACACAGGGTGTTGGCTCAGCAATCAACAAGCTGAACGACGTGGTGGCTATGATTGCAGAGGTTAAGAGTATAGCAGAATCATTGTCATTATCGACTAAGCAAGGAAATGTATTGAGTGAGATATATCTAGCAGTTTAAGACTATAATCATTAATGTTTTTAGAATGTCTTTCCGTTAGTAGATTTAATGGTGGGGCCGAATGTGCAATATTTTGGTAAATAATGGGACCATATTTGCAATTTTTGAAATAATGAGACTACAGTTGCAATATTTTGGTAAATAATGGGACTGGGCTTCCAATTCTTGAAATAATGGGACCACAGTTACAAGTCGACATATCCAGTGGGACAATTTTCCCACCAAAATCCAATAAATGGGAAAGTTACACCAAAACATATACAAATGAGTAAAATAGTGAAACCTTATCATACTAGTGAACAAGAAATAAGGGATACTTACCCCCTTTACAACCCACATTATTAATAGCAAAAAAGGAAAAAAATGTACATTTAAACTCCATTATGCTGAACCCACCCATAAATGCGATTTGCCCCATAATAATTTTCATATTTTTTATTTTTCATTTAGGGTGGGAAATTTTACTTGGATTAGGGGAAACACATGAAATGTGTCACACACACTGACATAATAGGCACATTTTAAGTAAGAAACATTTAAACATTTCTCAACAACCTCAACTCTCACACTCCCCCCCATCTCAGCTCACCCTGTCAGTCTGTCACCCACATCGTTCTCATCGAAAACTCCGATTATCCGCCACCGCCATGCAAGCCCTCCACTCCACCGCGCTCCGCCCCTCGTCTCTGGACACCATCCGCACAAATCCCCACTCCACCATTTTACCCGGAAACAATGTTAAACCTCCGACTAAAAAGCTCCCATTCAAAGTCTCCGCCGCCGTGGCCGTTACGGCGGCGCCCAAGCGCGAGACGGACCCGAAGAAGCGAGTCGTAATCACGGGCATGGGTTTGGTCTCCGTGTTTGGTAATGATGTGGACGCGTACTATGAGAAGCTGCTGAGTGGTGAGAGTGGCATCACTCCCATAGACAGATTCGATGCCTCGAAATTTCCGACGCGGTTTGGGGGGCAGATTCGAGGGTTCAATGCGGAAGGATACATTGATGGGAAGAATGATCGGAGATTGGATGATTGTTTGAGATACTGCATTGTTGCAGGGAAAAAGGCACTTGAAGCTGCGGATCTTGGTGGTGAAAAGCTTAATAAGGTATAAAGAATATTTTTTTGGAGCTGAATTGAGTTAATTCGGAGATTTTAAGACTGGGTTTTATTGGGTTCTTTTGTTTAGGCTTTAATTCGTCTTGCCATCCGGGTTTAATGATATGTAATAACTACAACATCTCACTTGTGAATACCGTTTGTTGTAACGATGTATGATGATTTGTTGTGCATCTGTCTTAATTCAGTATATATACTTAAGTTTCGCATTGGTTTAGACACCCCATCTGAAAAATATCCATTATTTGTGACAAGTGCTCATCTTGACAGAGTCTTAAGGTGGCTGAGGTCCGAGGATGTATTTACTTCTCATTATTTTCTTGACATTCTTTTCCCATTTTCTCTGCTATAGAATTTGATTTAATATTTCTTTTAAGATTGTAAGAACACTGCTTCTGAATCATCAAGGTTTGTCATTCTTTACAGATTGACAAGATTCGAGCTGGTGTTTTAGTCGGTACAGGAATGGGAGGTCTAACAGTATTCTCAGATGGAGTTCAAGCTCTAATAGAGAAAGGTCACAGAAAAATAACTCCATTTTTCATACCTTATGCTATAACAAACATGGGATCCGCCTTGCTTGCAATTGATCTCGGCTTGATGGGGCCCAATTACTCGATTTCAACTGCTTGTGCTACATCGAATTATTGTTTCTATGCTGCTGCCAATCACATCCGCAGAGGCGAAGCTGATGTGATGGTTGCTGGTGGAACCGAAGCTGCCATTATTCCTATTGGATTGGGTGGTTTTGTTGCATGCAGAGCTTTGTCTCAGAGAAATGATGATCCCCAAACTGCTTCAAGGCCTTGGGATAAAGATCGAGATGGCTTTGTCATGGGTGAAGGTGCTGGAGTTTTGGTAAGCTTGCCTGATATAATTACAGTTGGTACCCACAAGTTTGAAAAACTACAAACCAGTCCCTAAAAATGTTCAAAATTACAAAAACACCCTATATTATGGAGTGATTTTCGTAATTTTTCCAGACTCCCTGGTTCGTTTGTGTAATTTTAATTTTTCTAAGGAGTGGTATGTAGTTTTTTTCAAATTTGTAGGCACCAACTGCAATATTGTAATCTCGTAGGGGCTGTAGATGTAATTGACCATATATATATTTGTGTGTGCTTTTTTATCTTTGAATAAAAGCTTCCTTGGACTGTGTATATATATGTGTATGTGTGCGTATAAGCTTGTAAGAAACATATTATGTTGATCTTAAACTAAAATTTTGTTAAATATTCTTAACAGGTGATGGAAAGTTTGGAACATGCAATGAAACGAGGGGCGCCAATAGTTGCTGAATACTTGGGTGGTGCTGTGAACTGTGATGCCTATCACATGACAGATCCAAGATCCGACGGACTTGGTGTTTCTTCATGTATACAGAGTGCTCTTCAAGATGCTGGTGTTTCACCCGAAGAGGTATTTACTTTATAGAGAAACAAATATCCAGTATTATTTAATGAGTTCAATTCAAAGTTGATAGCTGGAAAATCTAAATTTTAACATAAGGAGCTGATTGTGGATTCGTAGTATCTATGGTTAATTCCACTGGATGAGTGACGAGTGAATTTGACCTTAATTTCTTTTTATCAATTTTATGATAAATTAAGAGGTCCTAGTGGTATTTCTTTTCAGGTGAATTACATAAATGCCCATGCAACTTCTACCCTAGTAGGTGATTTAGCAGAGGTAAATGCTATTAAGAAGGTTTTCAAGGACACATCAGGGATCAAAATAAATGCTACCAAGGTGAGTTAAAAACGAAGAAAGAAAATCTTTCTCTCTCTCTCTCTCTCATGTAATATTGTTCCAGTCAATGATAGGACACTGTCTCGGTGCTGCTGGTGGTTTGGAAGCTATTGCGTCAATCAAAGCCATTACAACAGGCTGGCTTCATCCTTCCATTAACCAATTTGTGAGTTAAAATTAAGTTTGTGCATTAATCAATTCAAACTCATATTTTCAGCTCAAACAAGAACCTCATTTAGAGCTCACATTTTTCTTATAACTTGTTTTAAGATAAATAATAATCACTGTTGCTCGTTTATAATTCTAACTAATGCAGAACCCAGAGCCTTCTGTGGAGTTTGACACTGTTGCCAATAAGAAGCAGCAACACGAAGTCAACGTTGGTAAGATCACTATTCTTCTAGGATATTAAACATAAGTACCCCTTTATGTTTGAAAATTACAAATACCCCCTTTCCGACAATCAAATTGATCAATTCTTCAGCAATTAAGATAGTTTACTAAAACCTGAATGATCAATGATGACATTATTGAACCACGTGCAATAATTTTCCCAGGGGATAATCTGTAAGGTGTAGATAATTTATAAGGGAGGTATGTGTAATATCTCAAAATCAAGAGTGGATGTTTGTGTAAGTATATATAAAATCATACAGAGGCATTGTAATTAATTATTTTATGTATATTTTTAAAGGTTTACTGTTGGTTATATTGGTCCCTAACTTGCATATATTTGTATAATCTTACATGCAGCCATTTCGAATTCCTTTGGATTTGGCGGTCACAATTCTGTTGTTGCATTTTCTGCATTCAAGTCATGAGGAGTTTGCTCATAGCCAGAGTAATCTTGCAAGTTGTTTAGTGTGTGTTAAAAACTGTAACAGCATCAGTTTTTTTGCTTCATTCTTGCTTCTGATAACATTCTACTAAGCCTTGGAGCCTGTAATTTTTCGGCTTTGTATTAGCAGTTATCTGACTTTATAGTAGTTTTTTTTTTTTTTAATTTTATATATATATATATATATATATATATATGTTATTGCAAATTACATTTCATCAATAATCAATACGCCATTGTAAGCACTTATAACAACCAACTAAGGTGGTAATCGAACTTAAGACCACCTATATATACAAGTTACAACAACAGTCTTGGCCGTTGGGTCCCCAACCTCAACCACTCTTAAGTTACATATATATGTTTTTTTTGTTTATTTCCAGCATTACTCCCATTAATTGTAAAGCTATGCAATGTTTGCGAAATGCGGAGAATTAATAACAAATTCAATTAATTTGGTTTAGTATATTTCACTCAGTACGAAGAAAACTTCAATTACTTCACAAAAATGAAAATAAAAGATACACTGGGCATGTATTGTCTCACATCGAAATTTCAGTAATTTTTTTTTTTAATTTATAAGTTAGAATTCAATTATAATTATTGGATATTTCCAAAAAAATTAGATCTAATTTCAGATTGCAATTAGCGGATAACGTTCAATTTTATTTCAATGTTCGAGTTACACTTTACACCCTATATTGAACATACTCGGCCCATACTTGTATAATATCTACTGTCTAGTGAGGCCCAATATCTAACATCTACCTCAGGCCCAGAACAACTTGGCCCAATCGAATACGCGTCCCTTCTTTTGCCCGCCAAATTGTGGCGCTTTCCCGCCAAATCCTCAAATACCTACACCAAAAGCAGTTGTTCTCTCATCTCTGCTCACTTACACAGACACAAACGCACACACTAGGACTGAGATCAGAGACGAAGAGCTGCGATGGATCTGAGCGAGGATGTCAGGACGGCGCACAAGAGAACTTTTCTCAAATTCTTCGAACAAACTGTAAGTCACCAACAGCTCAATCATAATCAGTTTCCACATCTAGGTGTTTTGGCTGCTGACGAACCAACATTTATAAATTGTTCAATCTCAGGATTATAACGTAGAGCTCAAAAAATCGCTCGACTTAATGTTTGCTCAAAGTCGCCGCCGTTGCATCGTTAACCTTTCTCATTTCTATCACCACAGAGAAGGCACCGATTTGGCTCGCAGGTCACAGTGCTAGCTACGGAATATGAATTAAGTGAATCAATAATCAATTGTTTATTGGCGTTTTGTTTGGTTTTGATTTTGTTGGAATTGCAGGATTTTGCAAACTCCAAGCGAGTATATGCAGCCGCTTTGTGATGCTGTGACGGACATGGCTCGGAGCATGAATTCCAAGTATCTGAAGGAAGGAGAGCAAATTTTGGTTGGGCTTGAGGGTCCTTTTGTTTCACGAAGGGTCACGCCGAGAGAGCTTTTGTCTGGATTTATTGGATCCATGGTCTGCGTCGAAGGCATTGTTACTAAGTGTAATTTCCTATTACTTCCGTGAAAAACAAATCGTGCTTACTGATATTTTGGGAATTTTGATAATATGCTTGATCATGGTTTGAACTAGTTAATTTAGTGTATTTTGAAAGTTTTCTTTTTAATTGCTAGACGAATTTAATGTTGTAATTTGGAGATTTTATTGCATTTGTAGGTTCTCTTGTTAGGCCAAAGGTTGTCAAGAGTGTTCACTTCTGCCCTGTTACTGAGAAATTCACTGTGCGTGAATACAGAGACATTACATCTAATATAGGCTTACCCACTGGTTCAGTCTATCCAACCCGAGTGAGATTTTTGTCCTTTGCCTTAGTATATTTTCACATCATTTGACTGAAAGGGAACTCTAACTAGAATTAGCTTGTTTTCAGGATGATAATGGCAACTTACTGGTAACTGAGTTTGGGCTATGCACTTATAAGGATCACCAGACACTATCAATGCAAGAAGTTCCGGAAAATTCAGCTCCTGGTCAACTTCCTCGAACTGTAGACATCATTGTAGAAGATGACCTGGTGGATTCATGCAAGCCTGGAGACCGCGTGGCAGTTGTTGGTATATACAAAGCCCTTCCTGGCGCGAGCAAAGGCAGTGTGAATGGAGTATTCAGGTTATTATTTGTATGCAAAATTGTCACAAGTCATCTTTTCACCTTCACAATTCAATATTAATTAAAATTATCCTCTTTCTAATTCAGGACTGTCCTTATAGCCAACAATGTATCGCTTCTCAATAAGATGTCGCACAACTTGCAGTACTCCAGTGACGACATGAAAAATATTAGAAAGATATCTGAAAGAGATGATGCATTTGACCTACTTGCTAATTCTCTTGCTCCTTCAATATATGGGCACTTGTGGATTAAAAAGGCAGTCATTTTGTTGATGCTTGGAGGAAATGAAAAGAATTTAAAAAATGGAACTCACTTGAGAGGGTAAGAAATCTAAATTGTCCACTCTAATATTTTATTATTTTTCTCGAAACTTATTTTCTATTTTCTCATATATAGTGATATAAACATGATGATGGTTGGTGATCCTTCTGTTGCCAAATCTCAATTGTTGAGAGCAATCATGAATATTGCTCCTCTAGCCATATCAACCACTGGAAGAGGTTCTTCTGGTGTTGGATTGACAGCTGCAGTTACTTCTGATCAAGAAACAGGTAACAATTCGTTCTTTCTTTGGCTCAAAGCTGGATTTTGTGATTACTTATTAAACTGGATATTTATACTCAGGGGAACGAAGACTTGAAGCTGGAGCCATGGTTCTTGCTGATAGAGGAGTTGTTTGTATTGATGAGTTTGACAAAATGAACGACCAAGATCGTGTTGCTATACACGAAGTAATGGAGCAGCAGACTGTTACAATTGCCAAAGCTGGTATTCATGCATCATTGAATGCTCGGTGCAGTGTTGTAGCAGCTGCAAATCCAATATATGGAACTGTAAGTCTCTCAAAGCATTTGTCTAGTTTAAACACACATAAAACTTTTCCTTCTAGTTCCACTTTGCTAATGCTCTTGATGGATTATGAACAGTATGACCGTTCTTTAACACCAACAAAGAATATCGGGCTTCCAGATTCCCTCCTTTCTCGTTTTGATTTGCTCTTCATTGTTTTGGATCAAATGGATCCTGGAATTGATCGTCAGATTTCAGAACATGTTTTACGCATGCATCGGTTTCGTTCAGTGGGTGATGGAGGTTAGCTAAACCAAAATTATATCTCTCATAAAAATGTAGATGCCTGGTTCTCAAGCGAAATGTAGATATATCAATATAGATTAGGAAAAAAAACTAAAAAAACCTGAAAATTAAGTTTGTAGCCAATTCACCCATGAATTAAATTATCACTCATTTTCCCTTTGAATTCCGTATGTTAGTTTTATATATTTAAATTATAAATTAAATTTATTTATCTGTTCTAATTTACAAAGGAAAATCATTTTATTAAAATTATTGGACGGAAATCTTAATACTTCTATCCAAATAAATTAATTAAAAAAAAATTGTACCTGTATCTCTAATTAAAGTTTACATGGCTGATTCTCAAGTAAAGTGTCAATATACCTATATACATAGATTTAAACATCGGTGTTATTTAACAAAGTGATATATGCCAGGCTCAAGAATGGATGATAGTTCTAGACATGAAGGGGAGAATGATGCAGAGAGCGGTTCTTCCGTTTTCGTCAAGTACAACAGAATGCTGCATGGGAGAAAATCAGATAGAGGTCGTAAACGAGATACTCTCACTATCAATTTTCTGAAGAAGTACATTCATTATGCCAAACACAGGATTCAGCCCGAGCTCACTGATGAGGTGATGCCACTCAAATAATTTTTAAATTTATTTGCTCGTTTTCTCGTGATATGTTAGATGACTATTCTTTGATATCAAATAATTTTCACATTCTGATAATGTTTTTGACAAATAATATCACCAGGCATGCGAACACATAGCAACTGCTTATGCAGAGCTTAGAAGTGCAAGTTCAAATGTAAAGGTTGGTTATTTTGCTTACCTAAGCTGACTTGAGTATGTGTTATCTAAAGTTAACTGTTTTGACATTTTTTAGACGGGTGGGACCCTTCCAATTACTGCCAGAACATTAGAAACAATAATCCGTCTATCAACTGCTCATGCCAAATTGAGGTTGCGGAGACAGGTATTCTTTTTATTCCTCAGGAATTACATCTACTACCCTTGAGGTTTGAGCTAATTACAATTTAGTCCCCTATGTTTTCAGCAATTACAAAGACTTCCCTGTCATTTCACTTTAATGCATAAAAAATCCCTGTAATAAACTGATTATTTTGCATAGTTTGGCTTCATGTTGTAGAGTTTTAGTGAGTTTTTCGTAATAAATTGAAATGTCTGGGAGATTTTTGTAATTTCAGAAAACAGAGGACTAAGTTGTAACTAGGAAAAGTATTAGGGGTGGTAGATGTAATTCACCCTTTTTTAGCCTATTTAAATCCCCCTAATGCAATAACATATCAGAATGCTTCTTTTTATTATATTAAATACTAAATATATTCATATATGGTTTTATTTGTGTAACTGAGAAATACAGTTCATATGATTTTCAAACTTCTAAAAAGCATCCCAGGACTTAGTAATTCCTGTTCTTAATCAGGTTCTTAAATCTGATGCTGAAGCTGCACTTCGAGTTCTAAACTTTGCCATATATCATCAAGAACTGAGTGAAATGGAGGAACGGGAGCATGAATTTGAGCAAGAAATGGATAGAGAACGTACAGTGAATGCTGAAGCTGCAAGAAATGTGACCAACAAAGGTGGCTCTGCTGCCACAACAAAGTAAGTGTTACAAGAGTTTTTACTTTTGGAGGAGTTAAAGTCGTAAAAAAAAAAAATTTAGTAGTAAGACTGGGAAGTGTTGGTAACAAAAAATTGCTGAGTGAATTGACAGTTGTTTTATGTGTTTTGCTAGTGATACGGAAGCCATGGATGTAGATGCACCTCCAGCAAATGAAATCAACACATCAGCTGAGAGGTGTGCAACAATTCTTAATCAATATTCCTTTCCAGCATGTTCTAACATCAGTAAATTGAAATTTTCTTTATTTATTTATTCCTGGTTTTCAGATTGGAGGCATTCAGTGCTGCTTTAGGGAAGTACAGACATGCACAACATGTGGAACAAATGCAGATTGCTGATATTGAAGGGGTTGTTAATAGTGGGGCGTCTGTGGCCTACTCAGCTCCAGAGATTATGGCCCTTTTGGAGGTAATGCAATTTATGTTTAGATATTCGTTTCATTGATTCGAATGATATTTTCTGTATTATGATAAATTCTAATAGCATATAGAATTTCCTGGTACAGATAATGCATGAGAAAGGCAGCTTGATGATTTTTAAAGACACCAATGTTGTTTACTTCATGTGAGAGCTGTTTACCAGGCCGTCCCGAGCATTATCTACTCGAACATATTTCAATTATATTGTAACAATATGAATCAATTATGGAGTTGGATCTGGCAGTCCTGGAAATTTGTGTTCATGTTAACATGTCTGTAATTATTAACCAACTAATTGTTACGACATAGTTAATTTGTACTTTGGGTAGAGGGAAACAACCTTTGTGCTTGAATATCATCAATTTCTAATATTAGTTGTCTGATACTCTGATTTCTTTTTGTAATTTTCAGTAATAGTGATAACACGCACCCAATACGATCCCACATCGGGTTTTGCAAGCTTGTTTTGCTTGTTTTTTAAACGGGCGAGCAGCTTATTAGCTCGTGTTCGTAGAAAGGAGAGATGGTTGGCATCTCCCCCGACAGGGACGGGAACAGCCTTCGGGCTTTACCTGTTAACAACACATCCATCCGGTTAAGGCTACCCACTTCGGTGGATCTATATAACCCAATTTTTTAATTTTTTTTCTAATTTCCCTTTCAACCAAGAGCACATCCAATATTTTATTCAAAGAAACCGCAATTTATTATCAATAATCCTTCTCACTTATACATTCATACAAGCAATTAATAATAAAATCATCTTACATACTTGTTGAGCAGCTGAAAACAAAAAAAGAAAATAGTTGAATTTGAGTTTATTACGAAATTTTTAAAAGAAAAAAACACCAGCGACAGAAACAACCGCAGCAACGGCGGCGGGAGCACACAGAGCCACCTCAGAACTGCTTGGTCCGGGCGCCGGCGCCGGCACTCCGACATTCTCAAAACCTGCAGCTTTAGCTCCAACATTAGCACAAGTCATAATCAGGGCCACAACGTAGACAAAGAAAAAGACGGCAATTTTTCTACCCTCCATATTATATATATATATATATATATATATATATATATATATATATATATATATATATATAATTAATTATAAGTTTTCTTCACTTGTTTCTTCTTGTCTGAGAAATGGCTAGTTATGAATTCTGGGTGAGATAAGATTGAGTGGGTTTTACGGGAAATAATGGATGGAGAGAAGAGAATTTATAGGGATTTTTTAGGTGAAAAAACAAGAATCTTCCAGGCTCCAGCTACTGTGTGTTCATAAATAGAAAAAATCTTTTTAGGGCGTGTTCGGTTGGGCCGATCAGGCCGTATTAGGGCGCGTGATCGGCCCTAATGCTCTGTCTGGTTAGCTCGATGTCTCATATCGGATCCTGGGATGAAATCACGAGATCCGGCACTGTAGCAGCTCCTACCCTCGATTTGAATATCGCCTCCCACCCAGAGATTAACAATCGCGCTCATTTTTCCCACAAAATTTTCAGAAAATCAATTACAATTTAACCCTCCCTCTAATAGTCAATAGGCAACCCCAACATTCCCGCTCCATTATTCACCAACACCAGAGAAATTGTTAGGGTTTCGTTGGCGGACTGAAGAAGGTGAGTTCCTCCACATCTGTATTACCACCTTGAGCCGGGCTCTGATTTCCCTCAGAGTCTTTCCCCATTTCATCGGATGAAGAAGAGATTATCTTGATTGACTCAGGTAAGAGCTAGGGTTTTGCATTTTTCTGAAGAAGGCTTATTTTTATCGGTTATGGAATGATTTAAGATCTGAAATTGACTGAGTTGTGCTACTTTTTGGCTGGATTGTTTGCAATAGTATGTACCGAGAGTGATAATATCACTGTAAATTTTGCTGAGTTATCTGTTACATTCTTACCCTATTTGCTACTAATTTGGTTGTTTTTCCCAAAATTTTCCCCATCTTTTGCTGCTAATTGTCTATTTATGACCTGAATGTAGTTTTCATATTTTAGGTATCAATAAGTTGATCAACATTCTGATAACATATTCATAACCAACCGACTTTATTACCACTAAAAAATGTTTCAGTTTAAGATTATTTTTAAATCATATATTTACAGTGGAGGAAATTTTTCTGTTTCATACAGAGGATGTGTGCATTAGAAGTAAAGGCTGTGATTTTTTGTGTGAAATTTGGTTTTGAGTTTTTGGGGCTGGAATGAGAACCTAACTGAAGTTGATATTTGATGCTGTTAAGTGAGTGCTGTGGTTTCTGTTAAATTTCATTTGTGGTCTGTTGTTTGTGTAGTTTGACTTGAGGACACTGGGCATGATAATAAACTTTATTAGGTTAATGAAAATAGTAATGAAAATAGCAGGTACTTTATGATGTTAATGCTTAATTAGTATATTCATGCGAGATTAGGTTTATTATGTTATGATAAATTAAAATTTGATGAATTTGGAAATTCCTTTTTACCTTACTTCATGTGCCTGTGTGTTATATTTGGATAAATTAATACCTGATCAAGTAGGGAAAAATTATTAGATTTATGCCACTTATTATTTGTTGTTCTGTAGTATGTTTGCAAAGAATGACTGAAAAAGTAAAACTTGTTAGGAAATGTACTATTTATGAGGATCTCTGTTATTTATTTTTTGAAAAAAATTGACTGAAAAAATTGTTAGGCTTTTACTACTTATTAGCAGTTTCTTATGTGTGAGGTTTTTATTTTTATTAACTTATAAACTGACGTGGAGGATGCACGGACTGAGGTGCAGAATTTGAGCCTTAACTCGGAGTCTAAAGACGATGATCATACTAAGACAATGAATCTGGATGGAACTGAAACTGCTTGCGAGGAGGACGATGCTTCTTCAAAGGGATCGAGAAAAAATCAAGGAAGTGCAAAAAAGGCAACAAGCAAGAAGCACAAGTCCTTGAGCGATGACCCTGCCAAGATAACTGCCATGATAGGAGACTGGATGGAGACAACCACAGATCAGTGAGGTCTCTTCAAAGATGATCCTAGCGGCTGCACCGGATGTCTATCTCCATGCTAAATGGACTTATATTTGCATATATTATGGGGGCCTGGTGTAAAGTCATTTTGCTGATTGATAATAGCTTAGTTAGGGCCGGGTATGATGATATTGGAATAGTCGGTCTTGGTTGCTAATATTGACTGAAATTGGGAGGTGTTTATTTTTGGTCCTGCATGCCTGAAATTTTTAATCCCAACAGTGCAGTGATATGTGTATAGGGGTCAATGTTAAACATTGAAAAACTGGTATTTGTCCTTTGTGCCCAATTTCATACAATATTATGATATTTATAATCATGTTGCAGAATTACCCTAATGTGTGAGTAATTGATGATGTTTTATGATATGCAGCTGGTATTTAATATTAATATAGATAAATCTTTTTTCCTACTAAACTATGGAATAATAAAATTTGTAAACTGTTATGAATGGCTTAGTGATTTGTAAAGTTAATTAATTAAAAAAAGAATAGTTTTGAATGGTTTTTGTCATAAACAATTTTTTTCACTACGACTCACTTGTGATGAATGAATTCTTGTGGGCGCGATGACAAAAATTAATGTTAACATAAAAAAATTGTCGGCCACTTGGCAAGAAAATAAGGGTAGAGATGTAATTTCTCCCTAATCAGCCTCATTCCTTTCTCAACTGAACACTGAATTACGAAATAATTCACAGGGCAATCAACCATGTTTAGGCCAACCGAACACAGAATTATATTGAACTGACCTGGCCAAATCACACTGAATCGGGACTTCATGTATTCACGCGCTGATATCTCATATGGGTAACCGAACACGTCCTTAGTGTACCAGGCTGGAGTGGCGTTGTTTCTAGCTAGGGATTGTAATGAATCAACATTGTCATAAGCTTTACAGATAGGTTTTGGATTCTTTGTTTTAAGTGTACTAGTGTTGAGCAAATATAAATTAATTGCAAGATGAAATTGGATTAGTTAAACTTATTGAGAGAAATAGATTTGCTCTTCAATGTTAGGATCGGACCACAAACAATAATGGCGCCACTAATGTGTTTTTAGCTACTGATCCAAGATAAGAATTAAGGCCTATAGTTTCAAATTTCAAAGTTTGTATATGGTTCAGTCATTTTAATTTATTTCCTAATCAAATGAGTTTTTGCATTGCTTTAAGTTATATAGAAACTCATAAATATTTTATCATCAAGGACTCTGTGGCCCAATGGATAAGGCGCTGGTCTACGGAACCAGAGATTCTGGGTTCGATCCCCAGCAGAGTCGAATTTTTAATATTTTTTTTAACATAGTTTTATGTTTGTTTTGACAGATAAATTTCTTCAGCAAAGGGTGGATAATTTCATTCAGTAACACTGCAAGTATGCAACAGCTACAAACAAACTGCAAGTATAAGTTCATAAATCAACCGAAGCGGTTCTAATTTTCAAACTGCCGTTCAAAGATACATCATCTTGAGCTAAAGGTACAAAGTAAAACAAAACAGTAGAGCGAGCACAAGAAGTTTAAGAGCTCAAATTAACGGCGTTTCTTTCCAGTTGTTGCTTCCCAAGACTGTAAAACGTGGTTTACAATTTGCTCTACACCAACACCATGCTTTACCTGCAGATGCATAATCAGAGTATTATCTGTACTAGACAAGTGCATGAGAAATTCTTTCTAGTAATGTAACAATTCAGTATCAAGTACTCATAACATGCTCGACAAAAGGGAAAACTAACTCTTGTATGGACCGGTTTTTGGATCCCATTCATGCACTGAGTGACAAATATTTCATGCAATGTTTTAATTTATTACAATTTAATCTTTCTTTTAAAAACGAAACACTCTGTGACATTTCACTTTAATGCAAAAACTGTCCCTGAAATATGCTGGTTATTTGCATTTTTTTGGCTTCATGCTGAATAGTTAGTTTCAGGGAGTTTTTTGTAATGAAGTGAAATGTCAGGGAGACTTTTGTAATTTCTGAAAACTGAGGGCTAAAGTGTAATTTAGCAGCAGTGAGCAGTAGATGTAATTCGTCTGAAAGTTTAATAAACCAAACACAAGCACTTAAATATTGGAGTTGTAGGCATAAGTTTATGTGATTTGGCATTTCATCTTTTTCCTTTTCGTTATGTTTGGACCTTTTGGTTCAATTTGTCATGCATTTATGGGCACAGTACTGCACACCTTTTTCTGTCAGTTCTCATAAACACATCTAAAAAAGAGAGAATTATAGAAGAAAAACCTGAGCAAAGACAAATGGACCACCATCCCTCATGCGAAGTGCATCACGTTCCATTACAGACAAATCAGCTCCAACAGCAGCAGCAATATCGGTTTTATTTATAACCTAAAAGCAGAAGTGACTTAAAACAATCAGATTATCTTTAAAAAAGAACAGCAGGCAAGGCACAGCTGAAAAATCAATTAATATAGCTAAGTAGGAAAAAAACCAACAAGAAGATCAGCTTGAGTAATTCCAGGCCCTCCTTTTCGAGGAATTTTGTCACCACCAGATACATCGATTATATAAATTATATAATCAGCTAATTCTCTACTGAAATTAGCAGCCAGATTATCTGCATACCGAAACAGAAAAAATAATCAGATTATTGCATAGAAAATCACTTATTTATCTGATGATCGACTTAAAAAATTACCTCCACCAGATTCACAAAGGAGAATATCAGCTTTATACAAATTGGAGAGTTCCTCTAGAGGTCCCAAATTAATGCTGATATCTTCTCTAATAGCTGCATGTGGGCAACCGCCAGTTTCTACAGCACGAATCCTTTCCTCAGGAAGAGCTCCATGCTTTATCAAGAACTCCCCATCCTCTTTAGTGAATATATCATTTGTCACCTAAAATAATAATATAACTTATGTAAGTATTTAAGAAGGCTTTTGGGTAAACTGACTTGAAATATTTTATAAGTTCCTAGATTATAAGTGCTATAAAAATAAAATCTTGGAACTTAAATAAGTTATTATTGGATTCCAAAAGAGACTGCAAAAGTTGAAGCTCATAATTTAACAACAAAAGGGCAAAAAGTTGGCAGTAGATATGATGGGCTATTATACATACAGCTGCAAGACTGTACTTCTCCCTCAGATATTGACACAAAGCTAGCATCAAAGCTGTTTTTCTGCACAATCACAAGCAAAATTATTAGAAAAGCAATTAAAAGCTCCATAAAAACTGCACAAAAATACGATCTTGGATAAACCCATAATAATCAGCAAAAAATATTAACGAAGAAACAGGAAATTCACTCTGATTGTGACCCAATTTTTTTGATAAGAGATAGTGAGTTTGTGACCAAAACTACAAGCTAAAAGTTTTAACAATTTAATATAGCAGAAAAAAGATAATGAAAAAGAATACCCAGTTCCTACAGGGCCGCCAATACCAATAGTAAAAGCTCTTTCATTGAAATCCCTATTTACAAGTGGAGGAGCTCTTCTGCTGAAGAAACCTGGAGAGTAAATGGGTTCGTGACTGTGTGGCGCCAGCCCATCGTGGCTATGGTACACCTTCCCATCTGCGCCGACAAATGATTCCCTGTTTGCAGAAATTCAGGAATTAAAATTCATCAAATGGTTGACCAGAAGAATTGGAAATTGATCTGGGAAGTAGATTCATTACTCATGGGTATGAAGGTCATGATGATGGTGTTCATCGCCATGGCGTTGGTGATGGTCGTGGGACGCCATTGGACTGAGGAGTAGCCGAAGGTCAACCTCAAGCAAAGAGATTACATAATTAATAAGCACAATTTTGCACCAAAACAAATAAAATAATAATAATAATAATAAGCACAATTTCTTTAAAAAAAAAAGAAGAAGAAACTTTGGGTTGTATGACGAAACTACCCCTTGTATTAATAATTCTCATTGATTGTTACTATATTTATTAATTAATTTTCTATATAAATTTTCAAATGTTTCAAAATTTTGAGTTTCTTGTTTTCTCCATTCTTTTTTCAGATAATATCACATTTTACTAATTTATATTTAAAATAAATTCCTACAATTAAATGGATACGAGAGCACGACAACATATATATTTTTTTACAACTATATATGATCTACCAAAAACAAATAAAATAATCTAGGTATTCTATTCATGTTAGTTGAAACAGTACCCAATTTATTGAGAACATTATATTGTTTCTCAAAAAATAATTAAATAGTCCCAAGTGCATTGCAGCTTTTCCTACGTGCATGGCTCATTCGATCAAGACATCCTGTTGGTTAAATCTCCAATTCTGCTAATTAATTGTGGAGCAGTACGATGTATCATTATTCCCTGCTTTTGCATATATATATATATATGTATATATATTCCCATTTATATATCTTGCAGGATAACATAGAAATTAATTAAATTGTCATAAAAGAGATTTGTGCAGTCAATATTATAGTCCAAAGATCGAGCTGAATTATAACTTCTTGATGCAGTATGTTCTCTTATGATCGATATATATATATATATATACGCCTGTAAACCTGTGTAAATTATATTCACAATTCCCACAAAGCTAGCATGCATGTCGTTGTAGTACCTAGTAGAGTAGTATCCAATGTAACAATTAGTACCAAGGACTGACTTCTTCTACCTCTAGTTCCCCTACAAAGAAAATTAAGATAATAGACCCCCTGTATTTTGTTAAATTATGTATAGACCCCCTCAAATGTATGTATGTCCTTCTTACCAATACCCCCTTCCATTAGGATTCTTTCGCTAAAATTATCATGTAAGAAGACACAAGGGGGATATTGGTAAGATGGACATAAAAGTTGATCTGAGGGGGTCTATACATAATTAGTCAAGTTCCTAGCTTCTAGTTTGATAAATTACAATAGCCTCACTGAACTTAATGTCTGTCAGTCTTTGAAATTGGTAAAAGGTAACTTGATTTATTCAAGACACGGGCCGGGGGTTTATGTGTAAATTCATTAAACTTGAGAGAGTCCAAGTATAATTTACCTTTTCGGCCTTTTGAATCCGATGAAGAACTGCAAATAAATGGCACCGTAGAGCGCCAGTATAGTCCTAGCTAGCTACTCTTTGATGAGTACTGTTGTTGAACACAATATTCTCAAATTTTCTAGTTGATATATAAAACTGCTCCAATTGTAACAAGTATCACGGCAAACACCTTTATAAGTTACGAAAAATGGAAATATCTAGTAATAAATAAAACAAACTTGATGAATCAAATTTCCATTTGTACAATGAGTAAAGAAGAAGTAGCTAGCTACTTGTAAATTTCTATTATTAAAGAGCTAGCTAGCTTCATGATTATGTATCATGAAAATTAAGGAGAGGAGTACTGTTTCTTAATGCATGCTGTACGTTCTTGATTGATCTACTACGGTTGTTTTGTTGGGATTGATGAGGTTTCGATACATAGGCCTATTTTGCAGTTAGTGTATAGATTTATTTCTAAGGTACTTGCAATGATATATATATAGTCAGGATCGATTTTATGGTACTTTATAATTATTGACATGCATGGATTGCCTTAATTTTATTTCTTGATGTAAATAAAAGTAATGATCAATTGAACATAGTTAATCTACATGGCATATGAATATTAGTAGAAAATTTAGAGTGGTTTTCAGTGTATTTGCAAAAATTAGATAACATGATCTCATCGTCTCTACTCTCACCAATTAGTACTTCATTTCATGAATGACATTATTATATATATATATATACTAGCAAAGATTGTGTCCACTCTTAGAAAAACAAAAACTCTTAAAAAATTTCATACGCACCACTAACAAGTAACAAAACAACTGCACACTGCACAAATTATAGATTACTTCATTTAGCACAAGAGACCTTAAAAATCCTCTGAATCCATTAATGAAACAAAATGATAAACCAGTTGCTACAATTACTCCTCCAAATGAAAGTCTTGAATTGCAGGTAAACAAAAACGAGTATGATATTAGTCCAACAAAACTGATAAAACTTTCTGCTGCTGCAGCTTTTCCAGCAAGAAAATTGCAGAAACACCAACAGAGAATGCATTTTACATAAAAAGATTAGGTTTGGTTGCCTTGTATGTGGTCTTGAGCTTCCTTGATGGTGGCCTCACCTTCCTGAACACCAATGGGAACTTAATCTTAGAGTCGTGAAACTGCTTTGTACTCTCCCTTTTGCAAAGCTTAGCTGGAATAGTGGCCGTCTTAATGATTTGAATGCAATGAGGACGAACCCTGTGACGAGAAGCCATTTCGGTGTACATTTGCTCAACACCACCATTTAAGGTTGTGTCACGGTACTCCTTGTACATGTTGTGATAGCCAGTTCTACTTTGGTATCTCAACCAGATTCCGTAGTTCTTGATTGTGGTTGGGTTCTTCTCAAAAATCTAATTTCAAGAGAAAGATATCAAATGAATATTTTAATCAATTTTGTGTATCACAGGAAAGTGGATGTGTTAGAAGGATGAAAAAGAGTTGATAACGCAGCAAAATCCAAAATGAGAATAAGACGAAAATCAATTGAATAGCACATTTGCCGCAATTAAATCATTTTGCTGCATTGAGGAACTGAAACAAATAGCCAATTGAAAAGGTTTGAGCTCCAGCATGTTAAAAATGGATTTGATGATCATATGAGATCATGTTCATGTACCTCGTTGATGGCAAGAACCTGACCATTGCTCTTCTTCACCTTCTTAAGCTTCCTCAGAAAGTACCTTCACAAAGAAACATCATTCCAATACCAATTCAGTGGCGATCACTTATAAATATCAATACCTCGGTTTACCCCAAGTCATCCCATCATCTTAACTCAAAGTTCTTTCAACACAATGTAATTTTCACATAAATTTCATATGACGAATTCTGATTCTAAATACATTCCCAAGAAATATGAGAAATAGAATGTTAAATAAAAAAATCCCCGAACGACCGAATAGTTTATTAACGTATGTACTAAATAATCAGCTTATTCTAAATGAACCATTGAACTACTATTGATACACACACACGTATATAGCGAAAGAGATGTAGAGAGCTATGGACGATGAGTAATACCAGAATTTGGACTTAGCGCGGACCTCATTGGTTGCCCACAGCTTCATGCGGTAGATCTTCGGGTGCTCATCCGTCTCCGTCGGTAAACCTCTTCCGACCACCTGGTACTGGTGGAACTGCAAATAACACCATACAGAAAGACCAATCAAATATCTTCACCGAAAATCTAACGAGAAACATATAAAAATTACAGGAAAGATCAAATAATATATATATATATATATATATATGTATATATATATATGTTCAGAGAGAGAGAGAGATGAGTTGCAAAGTACCTTGTAGATGGCCATTTTCAACAGAGTTGGAATTCTCTCTCCTCTGTTCTTGGGAGGGTGAGAGGCGTATTTAGGGTTTTGTGAATGAGCGGGGTCAGGGAAAAGGAACCCTAGTTTATGATGGGTTTTATTGGTGGGCTATTTGTTTCATTGGGCTTATTTCCAATATGGGCCATGATTATTTCAAATGGGCCTTCTATCCTCGCCTTTGTGATTAATATTTGTATATTGATCCTACGTCTTCAAAATCCAAGAAAATGAGTTCAAAATTAGTTCAAGCTCTATAATTAGTCCATAAAAAAAGGTATACAGTTTAAGTTTTCATATCTTGTTATATATATCACAGTTTCCTGCTTGAAGTTTTTCAGGCAATAACTGGTGGAAACAACAGAAGCTAAGCAAAAGCAAAAGTCATATAATTAAATATATACTCCCATACTTCTGCTGTGATTAGGAGATGGCGAGAAGTAGGGGCCCCACTCAAACTCGTCCATGACTTGGGTTGGCGAAAAGTTTGTTTTTAAGGCGATTGTAAAATACTAATTGCATAAATTGCATAAGGATCAAACTAATGCTTCTTATCTTGGTAATATTGTGGAGTACATATATTAGACATATTGCTAGAACTTTCGAATCTTATGAGTTTATTTTTGTTTGATGTGATGCTAATAGAGTAGCTCATGCTTTAACAGAAATGCGGTTTCGATCAGCATTGTCGGTTTAGTTTTTGTCCCAACCTTTGTTCATGATATGTATTCTCTAACTTGAATTGTTAATGAATTTGCCCCTTCTATATCCCATGCAACAGTTACCTTGATCCTCACGTTTTGACTCAGATTTAATTTCGACTACAACGTACGCGTGTTGTCCTAGAACTAACTATGGATATGTGTTTAATTGCCATCTTGGTATAATATTAATTCTCAAGACCACAAATATATATCCTCAATCAGATTACCCAACGAAGACTAATTTTATATGACTTTAGTTATCTTTTGATATATGAATATAGATACGACGTGGTACAATATTTTTATATTAATATTTATTCATATAAGGTGTCAGTCGATGGAGCTAGCTAGTATGGATCCGTGTATTTGTATTAAGAAATTAAGGAATTGGTGCAGTGCAGTAACGAAAAAGATAGAAAAAAGAAATGTTATTATAAGTATTAAATAGTTAAGCAGCGCATTACTGTTGAGTGATCACTATCTGATCTGATGTGTGATGATAATTAAAGAAATAATATTTAGAATTATTATTAGTGGATAGTAAGAGGCCGGTACGGTTTAAACTAGCTAGCTAGGATGACGACAGACAATTAAGACCAACACTAATTATTAGACTAGTACATGCAATAATCATCACATCTTACAATTGGAATATTAATATTAATTATTTCATTTGAAATCCAATAAATTGAAAATAGAATCCTAATTATTTTAAAATATCCTAAACATGGATTAAGTCATTAAGTGAATTGAATATATTAAAATAATAATACTCCCAGGCCACTTGCAATGTCAAGACAATTAATTGCCAGTTCAATGCCAATTTAGTAATAGTACTCATTATTCTTTTTTTTTTTGACACAAATCAATTATCACTCATTAATGCTTTCAATAATAATGAAATGATAAACAAATCTATTCAAATTATATATTTGCCAACCAATCAAATTATTATTATTATTATTTCCAATTAATAAATAAACAACAAATCTTCCTTTCTGTTTTTGGTTCACTATACCCCTGACCGAGGCTGACACATACACATCCTCTATTCAAATCACTTATCATCACTCCAAGCCAAGCCAAGCCAAGCCAAATAGACTGACACACAACACATGATCATGGGGGTGGGGGGTGGGGGGGGGGGGGGCGCATTTCCGTCAAGACAGAGAGAGAGTCTGCCTGCAATCTGCTGCTACATCTAATCTCCGCGAAAGGAAAACCCTGCAATCGTCCTTCGGGACAATCGTAGGAACATAAGAGATTTCATCGCAGCCGTCCCTTTTATCTCTCTTGAAATCAATTGACATCGCCAATATACCAATAAACAGC
The DNA here is from genome assembly GCA_958496215.1 of Verbena officinalis. Lineage (NCBI taxonomy): Eukaryota > Viridiplantae > Streptophyta > Magnoliopsida > Lamiales > Verbenaceae > Verbena > Verbena officinalis. The sequence goes on from OY292386.1 coordinate 379,377, forward strand.
ATCAGATGATTTATTGCATACCTCTGCCCCACACACTGGTGGGCCCCAGCACCAAATGCTAGAAAGTTCCTTTTGTAAACCCGGTCCTCCTGCCTCTCCTCCATGAACCGCTCAGGGTCGAATCGTTCCGGTTCGGTGAACCCCTGAAACGACGAGTCGAAAACAGATGGAAATACGATTGTGCCCTTCGGGATCATATAACTCTCCGTCAACGGGAAATCAACGCCGGCTATATGGGGAACCATAGTAGCTGGAGCTCTGATCCTCACAACCTCACGCGCCACAGCCTCCGTGTACTTCATCTCCCGCAGATGCTCCCCGCTGATCACGGAGGAGTACTTGTTTTCAGCTGGTGCCCAGTATTTCGCCACCTCCTTTCTCACTCTTTCCAAAACGTCGGAATGGGAATCCAGTAAAGTTATGGCCCATAGTAACGAAGATGTCGACGCATCTTGAGAGGCGAACAGGAAATCAAATAAATGACCTCCGATTTCTGTATAGCTGTAATCCACCTTATCCAACTGCTTTTCCCTCAAATTTTCCTGCATCCAAAAATCAATCAAGCAAGTGGGCTCTTCGCCGGATTTCATTCTCTTCTCGCTTGCCTCGGCGCATCCCGCGAGCGTGTCCACGAGTCTTTGCACAGCTAACCTCGCGTTTCTGAAAGCAAAACCAGGCAAATCAATGGGTAATTTCATCAATCCCACGTTAAAAAAGTTGTAATCCACGTTAAACCGTTTACGGGCCTCCTCGTCTAGGTAAGGTCCAACGAAAACCGTCTGCGAGGTTTCTAAGTTCATGTCGCGGCAGAGTATGCGAAGCGGGATTGGCTTGTTCTGCGATTTCTCACACCAGTCCTCCAGGTGTTTGATAATAATCCTCTGTTGGATGTTGGTGTAAGTTTGCAGCGCTTTGGGCGTAAAATTCGGCGCAATACGACGTCGTAAATCTTTATGCTCCTGTCCAAACATGTATATCAAGTTGTGCTCGCCGAATAGCTTCTTCCCAAAAGGATGTCCGACCAGGTGGAAGGCGTCGGGTCGGACGTTGGCAAAGATTTTGTGGGAGAGATCGGAGGAGTAAATGTATACAATGTAGCGTCCGATAATGTAATTGGCGGAGATTCCTAAAGGCGTGGATTTTGCAAACGATGATTGCAGGTCCCAGAATTCTGTCGGCTTTGTTACCAGAAAAATTGCGTTGCCGATGAAAGGTAAAACAACCGATGGGCCTGGCAAGAATCGTTTTTTGTTGAGGTAAGAAATTTGCTCGAGGATGATAAGAAGAGCTAACAAGGAGATTAAGTATGGAACAAAGGGTGTAACCATGCTCCATGTAAGTTCCATTTCTTCTTCCTCTGATCAGTTTCTCTTGAAATGGATTAATTAAGCGATTTTACTTCTGCTGCAATGCAATTTATTTGATATATGATTTGATGAGTGAAATTAATTTCGAGAAATGGGAGATATAGTGAGAGGTGGGTCAACACAGGCAACTGCAAGTCTTTGGGCCGGGGTCCTGTGGGAGAAAGATGAATGAAGAGACCAAATTGGAATCTATTTGCAGGGATGGCTTTTTATATATATATATATATATATATAGGGTTGAAAATTAATGGTGTTGAAGTTTGAAGTTGATAAGGTATATATGCTGAAAGGGGGGTATCCTTTTCTTGTTTCTTTTTTTCCTTTCCCTTTTCTTCCTGTTGGTGTAGGTGTAAATTGAACCTTAGAGTTTCTATATTATATATATATATATATATATATATATCCTACAAACAATATAAATATAGTATTGACTATTGATATGTTATCTTCTCTTGTTTTTCATAATGAAAAAATGAAGGAAGTAGAAGTAGATGAAATGAGGTGGATCGGAGGAGTCTAACTCGTGTTTCGTACAAGACTGCAGACTGACAACAACGAACCTAGTCTAGTATATATATAGTTTCAAAAAAAGACAACTAACCTGGGTGTCAATGAAAATATATCCGTCCTGCTTTTCGTCTTTTACTTTATGACTGCACATACAGCCAGCAACGGCTCCCTCTTACCCTCTTCCACAACAAATCTGCCTCAATATTCCATTTGTTCTCAACATGAAGCATCATAGATAAGAAGGAAGACTAATATAATATATAGCTAGCTAGCTCTATTTCATGTCAATTTCGATCCGTTGGCCAATAGGAGGATGAAAAGTGAAAATTTGAGCAAATGTCCGACGGCCACGACAATCTTTCAAATCTCAGATATGGAGAGACGACCTGTTCTTTTCAATTCTTTTTTTTTTTTTTTTTTTCCTATTTTATCTCGACCTACAGTATCATCCTAGCTCGTTGAAAACAAATAATGAATTAATATTTAATAGATAGATAGATGCTAAAAAGGAATCTTTAAATGTCCTATTTTATTCTATCCAAAAACGACGACTCACCAGTCACTTAATTCAATTTTGTCATTCTAATTAAATTTTGTCAAAATTAATTAGACAGTCAATATTATAAATTGTAGTAATAATATACGATATATTCAATTCATTGAACTGAGAATATAAAACAGACGTAGGCTCTGACCTAAAATGTTCTCAGTTTGATTTCATAAACTAGCTAATTTCTACCATCTCATTTATTTAGACTTCACAGCCGCCTGCCTGTTGACCTTTTTCATAATACATCATCATAAGGTAAGTAGTGACTCCAAGAGGCAAAAGCTAGCGAAACAGAAAATAAAAGGCTTAATTAATATTAATTGTAATGTACGAGATTAGGTTTTGTGAAAACTTAAGAATCGAAAGCAGAACTGTTTTTACAAACCCCACGAGAATGTTATATATATAAGACAAACAAATGTTTTACATTTATGTGACTATATAGTGATCAATCTCTTCTCTTACAACACTAATTACATGACAACTGTAAAATATTCAACTTAACCTTAGATAGAAGCTTAATTAAACAGTACCAAACCAAGATAACCAACATTTCATTTCTATCATTATCAAACCTTAAACACAACACAACATCGATCAAAACATATATAGGAGCTTGGTTTACCTACACTCCCATGCAAACCACCATAAACATAATTAATAATATTTAAGCCCATGCACAGAGCAAAACCTAATTAACCCCACCCCGCGCGCGCTCCATCTAATTATAAAGCAAAATCACAACCATCAACTGGAACAAGATCAATTCCAACCCCAACCCCAACCCCAAAACCCTACTAGACCCTGACTGCTCGACTCTTACATCATCGACCACGGGCCCACACAACGAGCTCATATCATCAGTCCTCGTGTTGTAATAAATACTATAAAACGCAACCCGGGTCCTCTCAGCCTTAGCAGTGAAATTCACATTCGCCATTTGAAAAGTTGAATTTGAGTCGGGAGTATAATGTATGTTCTGAGCCTGATCACCAGCAAAGGCCATCACAGCCAATGGCTGCTTGCATGCATCTCCAGCATGGCCAAGGGAAAAAGTCAACCTATAGGGCCTCTTTGGCTTGGTTTCAACCATCTGGGATATAATCCCTTCCTTCCCGGATAGCAACTCTATGGCACGTTTGCCACCCGGGATTGAGAAATGGTACGAGTCTATGTACCGGACGGCTCTGTTGGATTCAACAATCCAACCGGGTAATGATGACGTGTCTTCGTCTAGGTTGGTGGGGAGGAGCACCCCTAGGGACTCGTTCCTGAACATCCATGGACCTTCTTCAAAGTCTCCATTCAGAACTGCATTGTCTGCATGATTAATATGAAATTCAAATTTCCTTAGGAGAAATGATCATCGAGATAATACATAGATCGATTTAGCTTGCCTTAATATATAGGTGTTTCAAGAATTTGAAAATGTGCTAATATTGTTTTAATTCGAGATTAATTGCATGCGTAGGCCGGCCTCTGATGCTCAGACAGAGTAGTGAAAAGTTTGCTTACAATTTCTCCATAAAAGGAAGCTTAAAAAACGGAAAATATACAGCCTAGCTGCCTAGCTCGTATTTCAAATGATCAAAATGTTTTTTGACAAAGTGATGAATGATAATGCTAGTACTTGTACAATTGTATAGTAGTAGTAATTAATTGTGAACTAGTTATATATAAAAAATTCCGAAGATTCTTTACGGAGAAAACAGTGCACACATGCATTTCGTTAATTAATTTTTCATCAATCCAAGAAGCTAGATAAAAATAATTTCAATTAAAACTTAGTTGTAAATACTAAATATTAATGTAAATCTAAATTTGAACTCTTTATAATGGAAATGCTTAAAATGAGTTTTCCGTTTAAGATAGATAGATATATATCTCATGTTTGATCACAAAAATGTAAATGTATTTTTATTATTTTTTGTTATCAGCTGATAACAAACAAACAAACAAGATCGAAAATTAATTGGCCAATATGGGCGACTGACGGAACCTAATAAATAAATAAAGATCGCAAATTAACTAGCTAGCTAATAGTTACCTTTGGGCTTATCCGGCACAAACAGCTTCTTGATAGCGACGTCATCAATAATGGGTCCACAAGTGGGGTCATCCTCCATGCCGGGATTTCCAAACACCACTCGACCGTCATTCTCCGTCGCCTGAAAGGCCCACGCGTAAGAATCCCAGCCCTGCACACTGTAAAGCGTCTGCAAATCAATGGTCAGTGACGCAGGTGGAACCGACACGTTGAGTGACTCTAGCTGGGCGCAAGTGCGGGCGGCACTGAACGTGACGGAGTAGACTGAGCCTTTCTCCATCTTGATTTCCTGGCTGATCTCGGCGTCGTTGCCCAATCGGACGGCGTGTGCGCCTTGCGGTACGATGAGGATCATCCCACCCTGTTTCTGCCCCGATGAGACGATCTCCACCGTGCCGTTGGTTTTCCAGCCGGGGATGTCGGCGGGGCCGTCGGAGGGGGAGGAGAAGCCGCCGGAGGGAGGGGTCTCGAAGTCGCCATTGATGAGTGGGCCTGTGGGGTTGGAAGCAGTGATTAATTTGGAATTTAGCAGCTAGCCTAGAATGAAATTAGATTGTTGTAACTAAAGTAATTGTATCAAACCGTTATTAGTTACACGATCGATTTAAACCTTACACCAATAGTACAAAAATAACTAAAATTTGACTCAAATTAGTTGCATCAACTATCAACTTTAACTTGACAATTGACATTTAAAAGAATCTATGATTATTGAATGATAAGAATTAATGCAGTTATAAGGTACAAAAAATTGGTGAGGGCCCATGAGATTTTGTTCGGGAGCATGCAATCTTTTATCACGTGGGGATGAATAGTATACTAACCAAAAACATCAAGACAAGACAAGACAAGACCAGACAAGGACTATTTTGTAGTAATCAAGAAATCGCGTTGAAACAATTTTTGTTTGGACTTTTTTCAACTATAGAACAGGACACAACAAAGGCCCAAACCCATATAGAGGCTCTTTTCCCAATCTTATTAATGTAAAAGTTCTAGATCACATAATTCGCATAGGACCCTAATGCAATGACGCTCAGTCCTTAATCTGACGAATTGAGGGCGGGTGTTGCGCTTTAAGGCGAATTATAAAATCCTAATTCGCGCTCTAATAATTTTTAATTCGCGAACTAAGGTGTACAAATCATCGCTTTTATAATGTATAATGCACGATTTATAATTTATAATTCACTAATTAATATTTAAATTCGCTAATTATGATGATAAATTAATTTGGGCTTTATGATATTCTATTTTGGGCTTAGTTAATAAACTTAAAATAAAATATAATATATCAAAGTCAAATTATTTTCTTTCTTGTCAGAAGAACTCAAAAGTCACAATGGCGTGTACTCCAGAAGCTTAAAAAACCCTCTTCATCCATCTCTTGCAAACTCCCTTCTTGTGCGAAAAATTTGCAGAATTACTTAACAAATTCTACGGGAACATGAAATCTATATTAAGGTATACTTATATTTTTTAATTTATTTTTATTCTCATAAAGAGTCATAGTTACTGGTTACTGATGCAATCTGTTTCATGTACGAGTCATAAAACTAAAACTTAAACTTGAAATAAATAAAAAAAAATTGATGCAATCTGTACGAGTCATAATACACTTTGTTTCATGTGTTGAATTTCAAACATTTGGTTTTAAGTTATATTACAGTTTTGCCTTTGTATACAGGAATTAGGATCTTTTGGTTAAGTTTCCTTTAAATTTAATTTTGCCCTTGTCACTTGTATTGTATCTGTATTAGCATTTCGCCTATTGATCTTTGTGTCTTTTACAGATTTGAACCTTATTGCAATGAGTGAGAATATTCAAGATGAAGAGTGTTCTTCTGCTCCAACAAATAAGGATGACACCACTCCATTGAAAAAATATGTAACTGTTGTTGGGGATAAAAAAGACAACAAATGGATATATAATTTTGGTTGTAGAGAAGATGCTTATACGTGATCATATTCTAGGATTAGAGCACATTTAATTGGGTTGAAGAAGGGAGAAAAGACCAAAGGAATCATTCTTTGCTCTAAGATATCTAAAGAAGACAAAGAAAAACTACAAAAAGAAGAAGATGATGCAAGAGACACATATGGAGGTGATATGCGTAAAAGAAGAGCACCTTGTGATATAACTATACTACCGATTGTAAAACGACAAGTTGGCAACAACATTGTCAATGATATGTTTAAAATATCTGCAAGAGAAGATGCCGATACAAGAATTGCAAGATTCTTTTATAGTTGTGGTATTCCGTTCAATGTTGCGAGATCTCCTTTTTGGGAAGACGTTGTAAAAGCTATAAATAAAGCTCTTAAGGGGTATAAGGCTCCAAATTCGGAAAAGATACGAACTAACTTGCTTGATAAGGAGAAAACAAAGGTAGATAATCACTTGACTACAGTAAAGAAAGGTTGGGCACAATATGGTATTTCTATTGTATCAGATGGTTGGTCAAACATTCGAAACCAACCTCTCATCAATGTATTGACAGTTTGTGAAGGTAAGCCTAATTTTTTAACCGCCATTGACTCTTCCGATGAGGAAAAAATGCTACCTATATAGCTGATTTTTTATCAAAATCTATTGAAATTGTGGGGAAGTATAATGTTGTGCAAGTTTTAACTAATAATGCAACAAATTGCAAAGCTGCTGGAACAATGATCATGGAAAGAATGCCTCATATTTTTTGGTTAGGTTGCATTCCACATACATTGAGTTTGTTAATGAAAGACATTGCAAAATCTTCGCATGCATCTTTGATATTTGTTGAGGATTGTTACCATAAAGTGAAGGAAATTATGTGAAAAATCATAGTTTCGTGTGTTCTATTTTCAGAAAATTCTCTACGTTGGAGGTAATTCAAGTGAAAAAAAAAAGATTTGGTCACCATTATGTGGCAATGTAGCGGCTACATAAGTTAAAGAATCCCTTAATTGCTATGGTTTTGAATGATGAGTGGGAAACAATTAGAAAAGGAACATCAAAATCTAAATTAGCCCACGATGAAGTTAAAAGGACAATAGTCGATGATCAGTTTTGGAAAGATGTGAAGTTCATATTATATTTCACAAAGCCAATTTGGCTAATGATTCGTTTTTGTGATTCTGATAAAGCTGTAATTGGTGAAGTATATCAAAAAATGGATGATATGGTTGGTGTGATAAAGGAGGCGTGGTCTGATAACTTGGCAATGTCTCAAGAAATTGTCTTTGGCCATGACAAGGTGGGAAAGAATGAATTTGCCATTGCATGCACTTTCTTATGTGCTTAATCCATTTTATTATTCAGATGAGTGGTTGCAAAGTTTGGGTCCTTGTGGTAAACAACGAATTAAACCTCATGCAGACTCATTTGTTCAAAGTGTTTACTTAGATGTTCTACGAAAGCTTGTTAGTTCACAAGATGCTCCAATGGTTCGACGACAACTTAGTGATTTTACTTCTAATGGTGGTGTTTTTGCAAAGCTTGAGGCGATTGCAAATCGAAATAACATGAGCTCGGTTGAATGGTGGAATTTGTACGGTGTTGCTGCTCCACAACTATATTCATTGGCTACTAAAGTATTGTCTCTAAGTGTGAATAGTTTTTCTGCCGAGAGAGCATGAAATGTGTATAGTTTTATCCATAGCGTCCGAAGAAATAGATTGAATAATAATAGAGCAGAGTCTTTAGTTTATGTGCATTACAACAATCGAATCATGACAAGATATGAGGAGAATTATGAGAAGTATTACAAGAATTGGGTCCGAAATACATATGAAGATTTTCTTCAAGATGACTTGGAAGCTCTAGAAGATTAAGAATTGGAAACTCTTTGAAGATAGATCAATTAAAATGTATATAGTAGGGGCTTAGTGCTACTTTTTGGGGGTAAAAAAGCACTGTTCTTTTTTGTTTTGTTAACAAATGACAAATATTGATGCTAGTTTTTTATATTTTGACTTATAATAGAAAAGAAAACAGAATGTTATTAGTACAATTTGAGTTTACAACTCAACAAAATTATATTTGCTTATATTTTTTGTTTAAATATAATATAATATTTGTTAGCTTTCTTGGGTCTGGTATTGTGAAGTGCGCCGGTATCAAAAGATACATTGGTATCAAACATAGCATGATACCTCTAGTACTAGGAGTTTTGGAATGATTGACAAAATGATTATTTTCCTAATGGAAATATATGCGATTTTCTCTGTGCCAACTAATGATTTGCAGGATCAGAAGATCTGGAATTATAGAGCCGTTGCACCAAAGAAGGCAAGTTACCATTGGAGAAAATAGAGGGTCAAGACTTGTCCTTGGAGAGCTATATATATGAGATGAAACAAGAGATGAAGTATCAAGTCTTAAGCCTTGCTAGCTACTGTTTTCGCATACATAGAGTTTTCATCTCATAGTGTGCTTCATTGTTATTCATACAGAGTGTTGTTAGAAAGCTTGTCAATAGGATTATAAGTTATTTCCTTGAATCTAGTTATTCAAGTTTGTAGAACTTATCCTAGACTCTTTCTACACTTTGTAACTTGTACTTTATTATATTTAATAAAGTTTTATTCAAAATCCTAAGTATCATACACTTAGGTAGTGGATTAATTCGCCTGATTTGTGTTTTTCACAATCGGAATGGGCTAAACCAATATACATCATTTGTCTCCTTTTTATCTCTGTTTTTGTCTTCTGGAACTTATCTTAGTTCCGCCCCTTGTACCTATACCAAGCTTTAATTGGTATCAAAGCCAAGTGCTCTGGTATCTAGGTCTAACACACATTGAGTATAAAAGATCCTAATGGCAACCCATGCCGAAATCTACGCTGAAGGATTATCTCCTGCTTGCCCTCCCCTTCTCGATGGAACCAACTATTCCACATGAAAGAATAGAATAGAAGAGTACTTCATTTCCATTAATTATGATATGTGGGAAGTTGTGACAGAAGGAGTCCAAGTACTGATGAAAACAAAAAATGGAGTACAGGTACCAAAAAATAAGGGAGAATATACTAGTGATGACAAAAAACTCCTATCATTAAATGCAAATGCCAAATATATCCTGTCATGCTCTCTTTGCAAAGGTGAATATAATCGTGTTAGCATATGTGCTACGGCCAAAGACATGTGGGATATGCTGCAAGTAACACATGAAGTAACCTCCCAAGTCAGACAAGAAAGAATAGCCTTGTTGACTCACCGGTACGAGATGTTCCAGATAAGGCCTGATGAAACAATTGCTCAAATGTATACAAATTTTATGGAGATTGTTAATATGATGTTCTCTCTCGGAAAGCAAATATCTGAAGAAGAACAAGTTCGCAAGATATTGAGATCTTTGCCAAAAGAATGGAGCCCAAAAGTTACGGCCATTCATAAAGCAAAGGATCTCAAAAAAATGTCTATGAGACAATTGATAGGCTCTTTAACATCACATGAGCTCACCCTAATGCCAAAAGAAGATCAAGTGAAAAAGAAGAAAAACATTGCTTTCGAAGCAGACGTTGGTATGTCCAAGGAGGAAGAAGAACTTGACGACAATCAAATCGACGAGGAAATTGATACGCTCACCAAAAGACTTCGCCAATTAGCAGCTGCAAAATCCAGATTCCGCAGGAACAACACTGGTAAGAGAAACTTTATTGAAAATCAAGAGAACAAGAATGGCATAATCTGCCATAATTGTGATAAGCCTGGTCACAAACGACCTGAGTGCCCCAAACTCAAGAGCGGCAGCAAATGTGAGAACAAGAAGCATTCATCATTCAAAGTCTCTTGGAGTGACTTAGAACCTGAATCCTTTGATAAAGAGGAAGAATGCTTAGGATTCATGGCTGGAAAAAAGGTAAGAATTTCTAATCCATCTGATTCTGATTATAAAAGTGACTCTGACCTCCAAGAATTTCTTAAAAAATGTCAATCTAAAATTGAAAGTCTTTCTGCGAGAAATAAAGTTCTTGACAAGAATATTCTTAATCTTATTAAAGAGAAACAAGAACTTGAAAATAAGTATGTTCCTATATGCTCAAATCTACGATTTGAAAAAGAAGTTCTTGAAAGAGAAAATGAACACTTAGCTAAGGAGAATTCTAAGCTAATTGCTTCATTTGACTCTCTCAAAACAAAAAGTCATCAATCTTCTGACAGAAATACTCGCAGAAAGTGTTTTAATTGTGGCAAACCAGGTCACATTTCTTATTATTGTCACTCACACAAAAAAATCCAGTCTCGTGGGGTTTGGGTTCCCAAGATTAAGAATTCTGACCTTGAAGGACCCCAAAGTACCAGGGTACCTAGAAATTAATACAGGTACCAGAGAGATCATCCTCAAACTTTAAATGGATTCTAGACTGTGGATGCTCTCGACACATGACCGGAGACAAAACCCCCTTCCTTGAACTGTCTAAACTTCGATTGTGGTTATGCAATTTTTTTTGTTGATAATTCATAAGGTAAAATTATTGGTAGATGCTCAATCGATAAGAAATCCGGTACATACATTGACAATGTTCTTCTGGTACGAGGTCTGGAATATAACCTCTTAAGTGTTAGTCAATTATGTGACAGTGGGGTTAAGGTTAAGTTTTTTCCATTTCATTGCTGTATTTTGAAGAAATTATTTTTACTGCAAATTTAGATAGAAATATCTACTGCTTTTTGCTGAAAGATTTAACTACTAAAAGTGGAGTTTTTAGCCTGCAAAATGATGATTCCAGTTGGACTTGGGATAAACCAGAAGTTCTAGATCAGGAAAATGTTGAAAATGATAAGGACAAAAAGCAGCTGTCATTACCAAAAAGGCTCACACCACTCAGGCTGGAATTAGTTCCTGTACCGCTGCTACCACTTCTTCCGCTGTTGCCCCTACAATACAGCTTGCTGAAACTGATCACGTCACTTCTCTCGGCTGATCCACATTCATGACGATGTCCAGGAACTTAACAAGGAGATTCTAGAAGCCCGTGCTGCGAATAAGGCTATCAATGCTCGGTTGTTGAAGGTTGAAAAACAAATTGAGAAGGTGCCCTTTGTTGATGATGAAGGGGGAGATACCACCGAGGAATGATGCTGCTAGCTGATGATATTAATTTTGCACTTATTATGCCCCAATCCTTTGACTTTGCACTTATTATGTCATTGATATTAACTTGCTCTATCGTGATTAACATATCTTTTCTTAGCAGCCATCAAAACAAGGGGATCTTTATTTATTAAGATTTTCCTATCTTATCTTGCATATAAACAGGGGGAGCTGGTAACTTCCCTCATTGAACATTTTGTCATCATCAAAAAAGGGAAAAATGTTAGCCCTCATCGTTAAGTGTGCCGGTATCAAAATATACACTGATATCAAACATAGCATGATACCTCTAGTACTAGGAGTTTTGAAATGATTGACAAAATGATTATTTTCCTTATGTAAATATATGTGATTTTCTCTGTGCCAACTAATAATTTGCAGGATCAGAAGATCTCGAATTGTAGAGCCGTTGCACCAAAGAAGACAAGTTACCGTTGGAGAAAATAGAGGGTCAAGACTTGTCCTTGGAGAGCTATATATATGAGATGAAACAAGAGATGAAGTATCAAGTCTTAAGCCTTGCTAGCTACTGTTTTCGCATACATAGAGTCTTCATCTCATAGTGTGATTCATTGTTATTTGTACAGAGTGTTGTTAGAAAACTTGTCAATAGAATTATAAGTTATTTCCTTGAATCTAGTTATTCAAGTTTGTAGAACTTATCCTAGACGCTTTCTACACTTTGTAACTTGTACTTTATTATATTTAATAAAGTTTTATTCAAAATCCTAAGTATCATACACTTAGATAGTGGATTAATCCGTCTGATTTGTGCTTTTCACAATCGGAGTAGGCCAAACCACTATACATCATTTGTCTCATTTTTATCTCTGTTTTTGTCTTCTAGAACGTATCTTAGTTCCGTCCCTTGTACCTATACCAAGCTTCAATATTACATATATAAATATATATTTTTTAATTTTTTATAAGACGCACTAAGGCGCTCTCGCACTCAATTTTTTTTTTATTTTTGACGCACTCACACACTCGCACTCGCTTTATATGATCTAGTGTAAAACTAAAACAACGTTTTATCCCATAAACGGTAAACCAGCCCATCATAGTTCTTGCCCTTGGTTTTACTACGGGCATTTAATTTATTTTCTGTGTTATTATTTTTCAGCATGAGTTTGAGCACAAAATATATACATACATAGAAAATCAAAATTCAACCAATTGTATTTTGAATACGGCTCAGATAAACTCAATCAATTGTATGATTGATGTTTTTTTCAAAATATACACAAAGTATATATTTAAAATATACTCGTAAAATATTAAGTTTAGATTTGAATTTTATGAATCATGCATGCATATCGTCGTTGGAGCAAAAGTACTTTTCCAAGCACAAGTTAAGACAAAGACTCCACCGTCACCGTGAACTGAAGAGGGAGGTGGGCAGATTAAATTCAAATGAGAAATTAAATGAGTGGTGGGCCAATAGCATTGAAAGGAAAGCGTGGAGACTATAATAATCAATTACATATGTACCAAATTAAAAATTGGGAAAATATATGTTCTTCCGCAGTGCCACAAAAGCCCTAAAATCATATGATTCATCGAATGTACATCAACATTTTCCATTAAAAAAAACCATAGGATAGGATCTTTCCAATGTACTTGGGTTTAGAAAGGTAACCCCAGCCGGCCGGCCGGCCATATTTATGGGGTAGACAAAATTAAAGCTGAATTAGTAACATTTTAATCGGAATATTGAACTTGTACAGATCCTCAAAATCCAGAAAACATGAGTATGAATTATTATTAAGTTTGAGCGAGAGAGAGAGAGAGGACATACCGTCTTCAACATTGGCATAAGCAGAGAAAGCCATGAGAAACACGAATACTGAGACCCATTTGCACTTTGCTGAGCTCCAGCCCATCTTCATTAATGCCAAATATAATATTGCTCTCTCTCTTTCAATGTTTGTGTCTGTCTTTGTGTTTATGAGCAGAGGAAGTGCAGTTTTTGTACAGTTGGATCAGAGAGAGAGATAGAGAGAGAGAGAGAGTGCTTCCTTTTTGTGTGTGAGAAAATGATAAGACAGCAGAGGAATTGTACAACTTATACCAAACGAGCTAGCTAGCTAGCTGTTTCTTCTTTTACCGCCTTAATGCCAATTAAGCATTATATATATACTAATTAATGAATTATTACTCAACAAAATTAAGAGTATTGGCAATTGCAACTTGGTTGGTTAATTGTACCTTTAATTGCTTTTTTTTTGGGTACAAAATACAAATAAGTACTGTATTCATAATTATACTTTAATTTCCACGTTTTGAGATAGAATAGTTTTGGTCCTTCCTATTCGATTCCCTCCCAGCATATATAATTAATATAGGTACTTAATTTTGTCTTTCGAAACACGAACGAATTATTAATTCATTTTTAAAGAAGGAATTAGAATTAAAGCATTGAAAACGGGAATTCGTTGTAAGCTTAATTATTAAAGTGGTTTGGTTGAGAGAATATGTTTTTTGTTTTCACTTTTCACGTTTCACTTTTCACAATCCACGAGGAGAGGAGAGGAGAGGAGGGGAAAAATTGTGTCATTTGCAGTCAAAAGTTGAAATTTCGTTACTAACTTTCACACACAAAAAGATAAATAAAGCTGGGGATCACTACTCTTTTTTCGAGGGGAGTTAGCAAGATCTACTTTTTCAATTTAATTCGTTCACTGTAAGAATATTACAACTTAATTGGAGCAAGGTAATTGTTTGTTGGTTTAACAACATTAATTTCAATGCTCTGGGTTTGTACTACTTTTGCTACTTTTGGTATATATAATTCTACGTACGTACTATATATGTTATAATAATCTAATCTGACATTTGTTATATATATATATATATATATATATGTCAAATTAAACTCTACTACATAAACTAGGTCTAGGTAATTAAAAAATACAAATGATCACCATCTCGTACCACGCTCAAGTCCTCTATTTCTGCATTCTCTGCATTTACGACTTTTCTAACACTCTCTTCTCCGAATTTTTCACCTGCAGAAATTCAAGGTAATTAGTTCAGGGACCAAAAATGTAATTTTATATTCATATTATTATATACATGCATATATGTACCTGACCTGCTAGTTTAAGTAGGTGATCTAGAGAATGAGGCAGAGTTATAAGCTTAGCATTAATCTGCTTTCCAGAACTGATCATGTGAATTGTGACCCGCTTCTCTGCGCCAGCTTTGCCTTTGCTTGCAATTCCATGATCTTTTGGCCTAATCCAATTTGATAATTTAGTCTTATTTTCTAATAAAATATTCTTCACCTGCATTTCAAGATTCCCTTGTCCGACGGCAGTAGTAGTACTGTTGAAAGATTTTTTATCATCTTCATCAGATAAAATTTCCTCAATTTCCCATTGATTTTTCCTTGTAAATGATCTTTCGCCGGCATCAAGCAAATTTTTTAGTGCAAGATCAGTACTTGGATCCTCTACGTCGGAGCTTTGCCATGCTTTCAATTTCTAGAATATTATAAAAACATCCGGCCATGAGCTGCTAGCTAGCTAGGGACTCTTCTATATGTGTAATTTATCATCATCATTTGGCTGCAGAAAATTAATTAAATGTATAACCGATCGAATTAAAATCAAATTTTGTCACCTGGAAAAGATTGTTTATAACACGGCGTTCATCTTGTGGATTTGCTGTAAGAATGTTGAGAAATGTGGTCTTGTTGAGGCGGAGTATTTGAGAAATCTCAGTCGTCCTAACGCCGAAAGGCTGAGGCTCTCCAAATAAAACACCAATTTCTCCAAACATTTCCCCTGTACAAGCTTTTCCAATGATCTGCATGTGTATGCATACATATACATAATTAAATCATATTATATATGAAAAATGCATGTATCTCTACTCTGATCTGTTATAAGCTGATGATATATATATATATATATATAGGAAGCTAAGTGAAGTCTCACTTGATCTTTCCCGTTAACCTTTGCTACAAAATCCTGCAGCAAACAAATATTTTTTAACAGTAAGAAACTGAGAAGCAAAATCATCATACAATATGAGTTTTTTATATATGAAAAAATCTAGGGCGAATTACCGAAACCCCCCAAAATTTATGGCATTTTCCCAAAACACCCTGTTGGGATTAAATTTAAGGTTTTTCGATCAGGGGGATAATTGTAAGTTTTTTTTTTGCATTTTCACGGGGGTATTTGTAAGGTTTCAAGGTAATTAGAGTAGTGTTTTTGGATTTTTTTAGGTAAACTCAAGAGTTTTTTAGTAATTTTATTTTCCAAAATCTAAGTTTACTGGTCGGTCACCCTCATATATAAAATTAAATGATCGATAAAAATGTTGGTTATTTTTCAAAAGTAAGATTCAATCTCGTCATTCAAATTAAATTTATGTAAAAGAAACTTACAAGTGCTCCTGAGACCAATATATATGCATCCGTTCCAGGTTCATTTTGCATGATCACATCTTCTCTAGGAGGGTAGAACTCAGCTTCCATTTCTATCACCTAATTTTAATACACGTATGTATGTATATATGCAATATTAGACGGACCGGACGTAATGTAATTAAATTAAAATTAAGTTTAGTACTGTATAATAAATAATATACGTACCAGCTGGAAAAGGAATTCCTGTGAAACTCCATGGAAGAGATTGACATTTTGAAGAATAGGAAAAAACAGATAATGTGAAATGCTTGAACGAATGGCTTTGGGAAACCCAGCTTTCAATGTCTCTTGCTGCAGATACAATCCTTGTGTTTTGAATTTAAGACATATGTGTGACATTATTTGATCTTCAATATTTTGTGGCAATTGGTTCCTTTTTGTGAATTCTGATGCAACTGTCACCATATCTCTCTACAATATATTGATCAACAAATCGAATATATATAATTAAATGATATATCTAGCTAGTCCATTTACCCCTACCCAAAATTCTGATCGACTTACTCTGCATGCCCCCTGCAGATCGATATTATTTAGGGGAGGTTAAGGCATTTGCGAAAAATACCCTGAAATCTTGAAACTTTACATTTACACCCCTGTGGGGGGTATTAGCTTAGTAATGTTTCAAGATTTTTTTTTGCATTTTCAGGGGATATTTGTAAGGTTACAATAGTGTCTTGGATTTTTTAGGTAACCTCAGGGGGGTTTCAGTAATTTTTTCAATGATTTATAGTAAGAGATGAAGAGGAGATCTATCGAGAGCTTACAAAATTCCTAGTCCGGCATGTCCAATGAACTACAAGGTTGGTCATGTTTCCTATGAGGTAAGAAGTTAATCCCAGGTTGAAAAGCATGTAAAATATATCGAAGAGCATTTCTCTTGGATTTTCGGCGTGCAAGTCTCCGTAACCTGTCGTAGTTAGTGTAACAATTGACCAATACAATGCAGTAACATATTTGTCCCAGAGCTTCATTCTTTTGAAATTAGGATAAACAGCTCCAATCCAGGTTCTTTGTGGATCTCTGTATCTATCTGCAATCATGTAGTTGAAGCAACCCGCACAATGTACAGCAAATAGAGTTACCTGAATGTATATGTATATATATCCATCAATATGTACAGAATTAATAAAAATACTACTACGTACTCTTTGATTTTACAAATTATGTAATCAATAATCTAGACAATCTAATTACATTCAACATGTCCTGTTGCGAAAACGTGGTGGGAAAAATGTAAGAATATGAAGACGAGTACTTTAGGAAGAGGAGGAAGTGGAGAGGAGGACACTCACAATATTTTTTCTCTACTCAAAATCAACACTTCTATAAACTCAAAATACTTTTAACAACTCAACTCTTCTTTCTTTCAACTTGTTGTACTCATTTTTTCAAAACAAATAACATAGCATCTATATATACTAATCTCTAGACAAATGTAAAGACATAAAATAAATACCATAATAAAACTAGATTAATGCCAAATGACTTTTGGCTTCACCACTACACCACTACTCCACGAACATATAATTAAAACACACTTTTAATTATATTTATTCTCTAGCAACTCTTTACTTGACCCATGATCTCAAGCTTAATTACCACATTCAACACGCCCCCCTAAGCTTGACTCCATCATGCCAAGTAGACTCCTCAACTTCTCAAAAACTTCACGTTTGAGGGGCTTCGTGAAAATATCTGCAATTTGATTTCCGATTTTCACATACTTCACTTGAACTTGTTTCTTCGCGATACTTTCTCGAATGAAATGAAATCGAGTATCGATATGCTTACCCCGATCATGAAATACGGGATTTTTTGCCAATGAAATTACTGACTTGTTATCGACATAAATCACCGTTGGTTCAGTTTGCTTAATGTTCATTTCGTTAAGCAAATTCCTTAGTCATAATGCATGACAAACACTTGATGTTGTAGCCACATACTCAGCTTCACAAGTTGACAATGTCACTATTGGTTGCTTCTTCGATGACCAAGTAAAAGCGGTTTTTCCATAGAAAAACATAAATCCACTAGTGCTTTTACGATCATCAATATCTCCTGCCCAATCGCTGTCACAATATCCCACTAATTTCACCTCATTAGTAGTAGGATAAAATAAACCAAAATTGATTGTACCTTTGAGGTATCGAAGTATCCTCTTTGCCACATTAAAATGATAAATTGTTGGGTTCTCCATGTATCGACTAACCATCCCAACGGCATAAAGAATATCCGGCCTCGTACACGTCAAGTACCTCAGACTCCTAATTAAACTTTTGAACAATGTGGAGTCAACTCGTTCTCCACCGGTAAAACTTGACAGCTTTTCTCCAACTTCAATTGGGGTGTTGATTGCCTTGCAATCCTCCATCTTGAATTTCTTTAACACCTCTTTTGCACAGCCTTCTTGAGAGATGAAAATTTCATCTTCTCTTTGTTTCACCTCAATTCCAAGGTAATATGACATTAGGCCAATGTCAGTCATCTTGAACTCCTTGGACATTTCTTTCTTGAAATTCTCTAACATTTGCATATTGTTACCTGTCAACATATAAACATATTAGCAATATGTTTTCTTTTTCTTTCTTTACATAAAGAGCATGTTCGTGAGGGCATTTTTCAAATCCCTTCTCTTGAAAATATTTATCAATCCGACTATTCCATGCTCTCGGGGCCTGCTTCAAACCATACAATGCTTTCCTTAATTTCAACACCTTGTTTGTTTGACCTCGAACAATATAGCCTTCCGGCTGTTCGATGTACACCTCCTCTTCAAGGTAACCATTCAAGAAAGCGGACTTTACGTCCATTTGATGAATTTTCCATTTGTTTTGTACTGCCATCGAAATTAAAAGTCTGATTGTCTCCAATCTTGCAACTGGGGCGAAGACTTCATCATAGTCAATTCCAGCCCGTTGCTTGTAACCTTTCACTACAAGTCTCGCCTTGTAGCGCTCAACTTCACCTTGTGAATTTCTTTTGATTTTGTAAACCCATTTCACTCCAATGGGCTTGTGTCCTGCTGGCAACGTGGTTAGTTCCCACGTATCATTTCTTTTGATGGCATCAATCTCCTCATTCATGGCTTTTCTCCATTTTTGACTTCTCGATGCCTCATCGAAATTAATTGTCTCTGTATCTGCAAATAAACAAAATAAAGTATTGTTTTCGTTCATTTGTTCAAATATATCGATCAAGGGTCTCTTCCCTTGAGGACCAATGCTAAAATCGGATTCTGACGAGGTTGGACTAGTTGGTGATTGTGGTGTCGGGGTGACTGGCTCCTCTAACTCTTCTTCGTTTTCACCTCGATCCAACTCCATCTCGACAGGATAGAAATTATACTGTTCCTTTTCATCAGAACTCCAATCCCACGAACTCTTTTCATCAAAGTGAACATCACGACTCACTTTGATTCTGTTGTTGACAAGATCATACAACCGGTAACCTTTAGAATGTTGATCATATCCAACAAAAATGTACCTTTCACTTTTGTCATCGAGCTTGCTCCTTTGTTGATCAAGAATATGCATATGTGCAATGCTTCCAAAAACTTTCAAATGGGATACACTAGGCTTGTATCCACTCCATGCTTCTTGTGGAGTTTGATTCCACACAATTCTTGTTGGGCTTCGATTTGACAGGTACACGGCACACTCCACAGCTTCTGCCCACAACTCTTTAGGCAAATCTTTACTTTTCAACATGCTTCGAGCCATATTTAAAATGGATCGATTCTTTCTTTCTGCTACTCCATTCTGTTGGGGCGAGTACGGATTGGTCATGGGACGTCGAATCCCATTTTCATCACAGAATTTCTTGAACTCCGTCGAGGTAAACTCTCCTCCTCGATCTGATCGAAGTGACTTAATTTGATAGCCACTTTGCTTCTCCACCATTGCCTTGAATTTTTTAAAGGCTGAGAATGCTTCGGATTTCTCCTTGAGGAAGTACACCCACGTCTTCCTGCTATAATCATCAATGAACAAGATAAAGTACTTGATCTTTCCCAACGAGTTTGGATTGATAGGGCCACACACATCGGTGTGAACCAACTCCAACGGCTCATTTGCTCTCGTTTCTGACTCCTTCGGGAAACTCTGACGATGTTGTTTTCCAACAAGACAACCCTCACACAATTGTTCGGGGTGGTCTATGGAAGGGAGTCCATTAATCATTCTCTTCGTTGATATCAACTTTAGGCCTCCAAAATTAAGATGTCCGAGCCTCAAATGCCATAACCAAGATTTGTCTTCAGTGCATGCTTTCAAGCATCTCGCCACATCATTCTTGATATTCATCAAGAACATTCGGTTACTCGTCATCGGCACACGAGATATGAGGCTGCCTTTCTCGTCTCGAAGATAGAGATTTCTATCTTTCATGTGGATATCGTATCCTTTCTCCAACAACTGGCCCATACTCAGAATATTTGCCTTAATCCCGGGAACATAGTATACGTTCGAGATAAATTGGTGATCTCCGTTCTTTAAACGAATAAGAATATTACCTCATCCTTTAATTTGTATTTTTGACGAGTCTCCAAAAGAGATATCACCAGCCACTGAGTTGTCCATTTCTACAAACATGTGTTTGTGTCCACACATGTGATTGTTGGCACCAGTATCGAGATACCAAGTGCTCTCATTTCCTCCGTCTTGTTGTTTGTGGGCTAACAAGAGGGCGTTACCATTAACTTTTTGTTCTTCAGCAAGGTGGATTTTCTCCTTGCCATCATTTGTTTCATTTTGACACTCATAGGCATAGTGTCCAAATTGATGACAATTGTAGCACTCAACATCTTTTCTGCTTTGCCACCTCGGTTGGCCTCCTCGTCCTCGAAATCGACCTCGTGTTGGTCGAGAATCGACTTTAGTTTCTTCACTTTGATTGAAATTTTGGGCACCTCGACCTCTGCCTCTGCCACGACCTCGACCGCGGCCACGTCCACGTTGACGGCTGCTTTCATCGGCATCGTTTCTTTTCTCACCGATATGCATCTTTGCCTGAAGAGCCTGTTCGATTGGCTCTTTGGCTCTCTTTCTCATTTTCTCCTCGTATACTTGCAATTTTTCGACTAGCTCGTCGACTTTCATAGTCTCCAGGTCGTTGGACTCTTCTATGGCTACGACGATATGATCGAACCTCTGATTTAGAGATCGAAGTATCTTCTCTACAACTCGGGTGTCTTCCATCTTTTCGCCATTACTTTCAAGTTGATTTACAATTGAAAGTATTCTTGATATGTAGTCAAAAACAGCTTCAGATTCCTTCATTTGCAACGACTCAAATTCTCCTCGAAGAGCCTGCAACCTCACTTTCTTCACTTTGTTAATATCTTTGAAAGTATTAGCAAGAGTATCCCAAGCCTTTTTTGCGGTGTAGGCTTGTGCAATTTTCTCAAAAATATTGTCATCCACGGCGAGTTGGATGAACGAGAGAGCCTTTTGTTCTCTCATTTTTGTTTCTCGTGCAGTTTGTTTAACTGCATTACTAGCACCTGCTAGATTTTCTGCCTCTACATATTCTTCTTCGACATTTTCCCAAACTCCTTGTCCACCAAGGAATGCCTTCATTTGGATGCTCCATCTTTCATAATTTTCTTTTGTAAGTTTGGGAAAAGGGATAGCACTCATCGTTGCCATTTTGACGTGACTCTGATATCACTTTGTTGCGAAAACGTGGTGGAAAAAATGTAAGAATATGAAGACGAGTACTTTAGGAAGAGGAGGAAGTGGAGAGGAGGACATTCACAATATTTTTTCTCTAGTCAAAATCAACACTTCTATAAACTCAAAATACTTTTAACAACTCAACTCTTCTTTCTTTCGACTTGTTGTACTCACTTTTTCAAAACAAATAACATAGCATCTATATATACTAATCTCTAGACAAATGTAAAGACATAAAATAAATACCATAATAAAACTAGATTAATGCCAAATGACTTTTGACTTCACCACTATACCACTACTCCACGAACATATAATTAAAACACACTTTTAATTATATTTATTCTCTAGCAACTCTTCACTTGACCCATGATCTCAAGCTTAATTACCACATTCAACATGTCCATAAGTTGAAATTTTTATAAGAGGTGGAATTAATTAATCGGCTTTAATTTCAAAATATAAATATTGATCTGTACGTTTCAACTTACACATATGAGTTTTGTGCACCGAGTCCAGAAATAGTTAAATCGAATGTCCTTTTCAAGCCTGAAAATGGAGGAAACCACCATTTTTCATCCGTATTAGATAAAGCTAGCTTTTCATGTCAATATATATGACGAATTAATTAAGAAGCTAATTAATAATTATATTAATTAGACTAGTGGTAATTAATAAATAATTTTGATCAGATATATATATATCACCTTGCAAACAGTGAGCTGACTCGTCTGAGACGCCAAAGCCGCAACATACTTAGCAACCTAAATCCTACTCCTGCACCAATGTGATCTCTAAACAGTATGCTTAGTGATTGAAATGGTACAGTTGAGCACACATCAAACATAAACCAACTCGATAAATACCTGTTAATAATTAGTCAAGATCAATTATATATATAGTATATAAAAGATGATCAGTTCTATAAGTAGTTAAAACATGTACAAGTACTAATTAAATGTATAAAATTTCTTTGCTAGCTGTAGTGTAGGCTGATATATATATGTATTACATACCTCACTGCTATTCTTTTTGGATCATCTATCAGAAGACGTGATTGACTATCAAGATAAGCCACGAAAAATGTGAGAACAATGTCGATGGCAAAGAAGCTGTCGACAATGTTGTCAACAATAAAAAAGCCTTCCCGCTTGTAAGTCAGAAAAGCCGACTCAAATGGAGAAATCAACGCCGAATATATGACCAGGAGAATTAGAAACATCTCCCAAGCCCTGAAATTAATAGTAAAATAATAGGAAATATATATATCAGGTTTTGTCGAAACTAGCTAGCTAGCTTCTTACCCAAACGTCCTGCAGGTTTAATATATTTTCTGCAGGTAAGTTCAATCAGTACAGAAAGAAATTAAAGAGTGACCAATCAGATATATATATAGCCATTGTACAGTAGTAACATATATATATGCTGACTGGCTGAACCTGATCATCTGGCCTGGGTAGATTAGCTAGCACGTACCTATAACGTGGATGAAATGGTGAAATGATGTATTTTGGGAGTTGTGTTTCTTCCTGATTGATTGTGGCTCCTAGTGATGGAATAAGAAGATCGTCGTCATGAGTACTGGAGAAGAAGCCGCTAGCTCTTTGATAATTTGCTGGGCTATGGCTTTTGGAACGTGCAAAGGATGGCATGATTTTTGGGTGTAGATGGAGTGAAGAGCTGAATTAGAATTGGATGTTTATATATAACAGTTAGTTTTTAGCTAGCCTTAAAAGGAAATTGGCTTTTCCAATGGGTTTTGGGTGTTTTTGGTAAGGATTAATTATATGTATGTGCAGGCCGGCAAGGCAGGTCCATGCAAGGGGATAGTTATGTGCATACGGAAGTAGAAGTGGCAGACAAATACTATGAGACTGAGTGCATAAGTTGCAGAGATCATCATGAATTGTGAAGAGGAATTAAAGGTTGAGGATAGACGGCATATATATATGCAGATCGATCGATCAGGAAAAAAAAATATAATGTGGGATTAATAATGTTGATATATATATATATATAAATGTTGGACAAATTAATAAGCATGGTATATATGTAGAGGATATATATATATCAAGATAATGCCATGATATTTAAGTAGCTAGGCGTATATTCGATCATTGTGAAATATATATTAGATCGATGAAATGATATATATATATATATAGATAATATCCACAAATATTGATCACTAGCTATCTGTTTTACCTCAAGCAATACGTAGTGTAATTCTCGAAATAACTGTAAAAACTAAATTAAAGGCGAAAGACAGAGTAAAAAATTACACTGAATTTTAATCAATAAAATACAATATGAACTTAATTTTATATATTCTTCATAGAGATCATATGGGCAAATTAAAAAGATTTGAAATTTTAGGAACAGCTTCCATATTAAATATTGTGAGGCATAAAGTAATATCAAACATATATGCATATATATAAACACTATTCTATTAACAAGAGATGATGATTGATATGATGTCCATCCGGATTCAATTCTTTTTGTATGTGTTTTCTTCTCACGTTATTGTATATATGGGCACTTACAGGCATATAAGTATGTATGACTAAGTGGTTTCTGGCCAACCTCGAGACTCTTAATTACATTTCTTACAATTCTTTTCTTTCAACTTGTTTACATCCCTTGATTAGCATGTAAAATAGCCATTTTTGGGCTAGCTCTTGTTTCTCCAATTTGTCTTCGAATTAATTCTGAAATAACTCAAACATTTATGGAAAAAATACTAAAAACCCCTGAGGTTACCTAAAAAGTCCAAATACCACCGTAACCTTGAAATTAAATCTTACAAATACTCCCTGAAAATGTAAAAAGAATCTTGAAACTTGCAAATTCCCCTGATCGAGAAACAGGAAGGTACATGTAAGATTTTAAGATTTCAGGATATTTTTCGTAAATACTGTAAATTTCAGATCAGGGGGTTTGGGTAATTCCCCCAACATTTATATACACCATGCAGATTTGTGAATAAATATATTTAGGAAAAAGTAGTAATTATTGATGTGTGAAATCTAGCTAGCTAGTATCTTTAATTCTCTCTCTCTCAGTAGGGATGAGTACTCAACAACGTGGACTGCGTGTTTTAATTTAGCCGATCGATGAATAAGCCAAAAGTACCCCAACCACCACCTGGCCGGGAGATCGAAAAATTAGAAGCAACCTGCCTGCAGCATTAGATATATCATGAAATTAATGTGTGAACCAAAACCCTTTCTATTGTATTCACGATTCCACTTTAATATATATATATCAAATCTTTCTAGAAGCTTAAGCGCTTTCTGTTTTCTTCTTCTTTCTAAGCTGATCGAGTTACGTCGCTAGCTAGCTCTTAATAATATATTATATTAATTGAGAAGTTGTTTACTTTTGAAGTTGCTAATATGAGTTGTTTATATAATGGCAGATATGTAATACGATTAGATGTTGGTTTAGGATGTTTGTTTTTACTAGTTGGGTTAGCTAAGCTGTAGTGTGGCCCATTGTAAGATATGTTAAGCTGGAATTAACAAAATTACCCTTCATTTCTTAATTCAGCTTCTGAATCTTCTTCTTCCCTGACTTATCGCAATCCACCTGCATTCCTTGCCAGTAGGCAGTAGTCGTGGTAGGGTTTTGTTATCGGAAGTTAATACCTCACACCTTACCTTTCAGGTGAGTTTCCTCCATGGACTTTCAGGGCACAAATTAAATTTCGAATTAGATGCCAAGAGACAATACATACCTTCAGAATTAGTTTTAGTATAGATCGTAATTAGCTGTCAAAAACCATGGATTAATTAAGATCAGCTAATTAAATTAAAGCCAGTGATCATTGGGAATATTATATATAGTTTTAATCTGACGATGATATCATGATTTTAATAACTTGAATATATATATATATATATATATATATATATATATATATATTAATACAATTTCATGGGTACCTACTCATGTTTTTGTAATTATTAAAATTAGAGGGATGGACTAATTAACTTATTTATAATTACTTAAACCTCAATCTCTTCTGTGGCACATTATAAAAATACTTGATCATGAAATGACGATACGTCGAATAAAATTTTTAGAAGTATATATATTCCGTACGCATCCATATATCATAGCTCATGGACCGCTTATATATATATATATATAGCTAGCATTTCGACATATATAAAAGCTAGCTAGCTAGGAAGATACGCAAAAATGAAATTAAGCATAGTGGTCCTTAATTTGTCAAGCTTAGCTTGCTAGCTAGCTAGCATGCATGGTGGAATATTTAAGTGGAACGACCACTCCACAGCCCACAAAACAAACAAATTTCCAAAATTCAACCTGCAATCATTGTACTATAAGATATATATATATGTCAATCTTCAAGCATCATCAAATATTATAATTGATATATATATACGTATTCACGACTTGAATTACTAATTAAATTGGTGTTGAATTTTATTTTATAATAATTAATTTAGATATATATATATATATATATATATATATATATCGAAATTGTTGTCTTAATTAAACTAGCTAGCTTTAATACTATACATTACTGCAGTTGAAACCACGTGAAGAAGCTTAGCTAGGAAACGAACATAATATAAAAGTTGAGCTAGGACGGACACGTACACGAGATAAACGTATCCAGGTTTCCATTTCTTTAACTGGTAAAAGCCAAAAGGACAAGCTAGCTAGATTAATTGCATTTGCAGCAATGACCATCATTATTTCTGAAATTTATTTTCAACCACAAATTAATTATCTTCTAAAATGGTACGTACTTATAATATATAAGATCATATATATATATATATATAATCGCGCGGCCTGGCCTAAAGTTATAGGTATTACTCCCAACGTGCAAATCACCAATGAATTTAAATATGATATCTTTTGTGTATAGTACTAGCTAGCTAGCTAGCTAATTATGCAGGAATATTTCATATATACTTCAATTAATTAATCAAATTAACAGGATCGAATTAATTGCAGTACCTTTTATTTTATAATTGGGAACTAAGAAACTAAATCCCAGCTTGTAATAATTTGGAATATATATCCCTAATTTTATAAAGAATGAATTAAGAACATGACATATACATACAATTAAAAAATGAAATTGGGTGAATAATATATTATGGCCTGGCGGGGAGGGAGATCTAGCTAGTTTGTGTTTGATTATTTATATATATATATATATATAGTACAATAATTAATTGTGGTCATTAATCAAGAACCTAGCTTAGCTAGCTAGCTCATCGACCGATCGACTTCAAATTAAAACATATATCCATCATTTTTTGACCAACTCTTTTTTACACATGCATGATATATATCGATCTACCTAGCTATATATATATATATAAATTGTGGTGTTGGTGTCCACTAAGATTATTGCAGAATATATATATTATTTCATTTATAAGTACTCACATGTGAGAAATTAAACTGACACAATAATATAAGGTCACAATACAGCCTGCCTGCCTGCCATCTTGCTTGCATGCCTTAATTCTCTAGCTCTATATCTCTCTATATATATACAAAAGTAAAACATTAATTAAAAACAAGCAATCTACTGCAAATAAAAGATCATTAATTGAATATACATTTTGTTAATTTAATTTGTGTGTAAATTAGTTTCCATTAATTCTTTAATATATATATATATATATATATGTAGCTAAAAAAATAATATATGATCTCTGATATATCTACATGTATGTATATATGTATGTTATAAAATTAGTTCAATCTCGTTTCTCAACGCACGTTTCATTATCACATTACGATTTACGAGAAAGCCCACTTCATTGCAGGCCCGTCACCACTTGGCCCACTTATTATATATATATATATATTTCATAATGTATCATTTACCGCGCGTCCCGGCCTCTGATTTATTTCTATAATTTTATTGACTTTAATAATTACATATATAATCCAATCAATTAATATCCAAACTATATATTATATATATTGCATTATACTAATTAAGGTTTCCCCGGCCAGCTTCATATAAAT
Organism: Verbena officinalis; assembly: GCA_958496215.1. NCBI lineage: Eukaryota > Viridiplantae > Streptophyta > Magnoliopsida > Lamiales > Verbenaceae > Verbena > Verbena officinalis. The sequence continues at coordinate 407,071 of OY292386.1, forward strand.
TAATTAGTTTCGATATATTCATTCATCAAGTTATCTCAATCTAAAAATCAGAAAAATAGGTAAAATTATATCTGGATCGAAAATACTTATATTTTTTTAATCTAAGACTCATGATTTATATAAAAGTACTACGTATATGAATGACATGATGCGGCACAAGATTATATATGATTCGTGCATGGAATTAATACGTACACAGACACATTAATTAACCGGCTCGATCCTTTATTTTTATTTTTAATAAAATAAAATAAAACAGATCTCGAGCGAAAACCTGAACCTGCAGCAGGAAGGAATTGAATATAATATATAGTGCTGATTGATGATCATAAAATTAAACCCTAGCTAGCTTTAATTATTCCTTTTATTTTATAAATTTTATATAATAAACTCGATCGATGGATTTAATTATATTCTAGCTAGCTAATTAATATATAATATCGCATGATCATGATCAATCTAATCTTCAAGCTGGAAACCGGAGACAGGAAGCGAACGTGAAATACCAACTGGGCTGGTAAACTTGACCATATCTTCTGTCGGGGCTCCCACAAGAATATCACATATTACAACCTGAACAAACATTTCTTTTGCCTTAACACCCGTCACCTTCGAAAAATGACCTTTTTCCACAAAACCTGTGATTTCCACATTGTAAATCACCGTTTGCCCGATTTTTTTGAACTTATGCTCCGTTTTCTTCTTCAGCACGACCCATAAAAACCCGGCCGCTCGGTTAAACCCTATTTCCTCGATTTCGTCCAACGGTAAGAACCCGTTTGGCAGTGAGAATTCTTCCAGTAGTTTTACCGTTTTCTCTTTGCAGGTATCTCCGTGGTGGATCTCAGCTCCCTCGCGGTGGGTTTCTATTAGTTTAGCTGCTGCTGATTTTGATGTCATTTTAATTTGAATATATTGATTCTAATTTTAAAAGAGAATATTAATGATCGATTATGTTTTGGTGGGGGAAAACAGAAACTGAATAAGTAGGGTTTATATAGATGCATGGATGCCGGGTTTTTTTTTTCCGAATTATATTTTTTATCTCATATTCGATGCATCTGAATTAATTAAATGTTTTTATAGCTAGAATTCAAGTGTATATATTAGGTTTAATATTAATCAAATAGCTGCAAAATAATTAAATGTTTAGGTTTCCTATACATGTAGATTAATCGATTATATTTATTATTGTTCAAGTATATTGGATATTGTATAGAATTTATTTTTAGCTAATTAACTGGTGACAATATATATATATATATATATATATATATATATATATATATATATATATATATATATATATATATATATAATAATAGTTCTACGTACGTGCATATAGGCCATATCTTGCATTCATGCGTGAAGCTACATATGATATTCTTAAATATATATGTCGGTAATTTTGTTAAAGTTTAAATATTATAGAAATTTAAATACTCAGATAATATGCAATAAATTAAACTAATAATTGAACGAAGCAAATTTAATTGGTTATGTTTGAAAAAGTACCATATAACTCCGGAGAATTTCAATAAATATGTAAATAATATTCTACTAATAATACCCCAATTAGCTTGAGTTTTAAATTTTAATTGAGATTGTTAATTTGGTGTATTTACATAATCGGTCGATCTATTAATAGGTACTGCACATGCATATCTATGCATTTAATTAAATAATTGTATAAGTTTTTCAAATAATTAATTAAACAAATTAAAAATATTACAAGTTATAAATTATTATTTTTGTTTCTTTTGAAAATATTATATATATATTATTTTTGTTTTTTGTGTTAGTGAGTAAATATACATGCCAAACTTAATTAATTCCAGAACTTAATTTGAGATCCGTTCGGTATCATATATGCTGATTTTAGGACGGCTTTAATTTAAATGTGTGCTGTGAATGTGATATATATATATATATATATATATATATATATATATATATACTTTCTTCAAACTTAATTTGGATATATTATTAATATATATATAGAGGGTGGCTGATCAAAGCTAGTTCCATTAATACGTCGTCGGATCATCCTGGTCGATATATAGGAAAAACTAGTGTGATGCATGTGTACTCATGACTCAATCGATCTTATAATTAGGCTGATATAACTACTTTAATTTTAGGGATAATTACATTTACACCCCTCGACTTAGGAAAAAATACAATAAGATCCCCTTGAAAATTAAAGAGATATTTTCTCGATTATGGCTCTGTCTAACACCTAGGTCTTGCCGTTAGTCATTTTCTTATTTTCAAGTAGATGCAAACATTTTATTAACTGGACGACAATTTAATCATTTCGCTCATTTCATGTATATATAACAAACACTATAACAAAAATATTATGGGTAATTTAGTCATTTTATAACTTTCCGTTATGTTTTTAGGATTTCATTAGAGTTGGAGGATCTATCTGTACATAATTTTCAATAGTTGAGGATGTGTTATTAACTTATTGTATTTACTCCTAAGTCGAGGGGTATAAGTATAATTATCCCTTAATTATATGCATGCATGTCTTGATACGTAAATGAAGACATGTATAAATTCAAGAACAATAAATAAATTGCGCTAACAATAACAAAAGGTAGGCGTTTTATAATTAAATTGCACATCACACGTCACCAGCTTAATACATTCATTTAAATATTTAAACTGATCTTGAAATTATTATATTTGACAAATTGGTTTATATTTACTCCTTAAAACTTATTCAAATTATATATAATGGAGTAGAGTACCAATTACCAATTGCTTGATAAAAAAAAAAAAAAAAAAACATTTAAATTTTTTTACTTAAATCTAGCTAATTAATTATTTCATCACATCACCAAAAATAATAAAGCACAACAATCACAAACCAAGTAATGATGCAATGCTCTCACAAAAAAATGAAACAGGAATTAATCTGAAATATGCACACAGTTAATTAATTAACCTTTTTATTTTTTTTTAAAAAATACATTAATTTTATTGTTAATTAATATATAGGCTCTTCTATTAATCAATTAATTAATTAATCTCTATTTAATTGCCGCCATTTGCGTTACATTGTATATTCTTCAAGCTCGAAATCCGAGATAGGAATCGATCGTGAAATTCCAACCGGACCTGTAAACTTGATCAAATCTTTTGTCGGAGCTCCGATAAGAATATCATATATTCCAACCTGAAAAAGAAACCCTTTTGCCTTAACACCTGTGAGCTTCGAAAGATGACATTTTTCGATAAAAGCTGTGATTTCCTCGTTGTAAACAGCAGTTTCCCGCATTGCTTTGAATTTATACTCTGTTTTCTCCTTCAATCGGAACCACATAAAACCTGCGGTTCGGTTAAAACCCATTTCCTCAATTTGGTCCAGCGGCAGGAACCCGTTTGGCTGCAGTGAGAATTCTTGGAATAGTTTTAGGGTTTTTTCTTTGCAGATTTTTCCGTGGTGGATTTCAGCTCCGTCGCGGTGGGTCTCGATTAGTCGTTTAGCTGATGCTTTTGATGACATTTTTATTTTTCCTTTTTAATTTATTGATTATTTTGAAAGGAAAATAATGACGTTTGCTGGGCCGGCCGGGAAGAGGCCAGAGGAAGTGAAGTATATATATAGGGTTTATATACATGGAGGATGGTGGTCTTTTTTTTTTTTGTTTTCCTTTAATTTTGTCCTGTTGTAATTCTCTGTTATAGGTTTTATTTCACATTATACATATGTCAACCATATTCAAATACACTTTTTAATAAATATTATATATAACTTATTAGGTCCTAGCTAACTCCTAAGCATGTTCACCTTTCAAGTACTGTATATATATATATTTTGTTGAATATTACTAATTAAGGGATAATTACATTTACACCCCCTCGTCTATGACTTTATCTTGTTTTCAAGTGGACGCTAGCTAGTGTTTTATTAACTAGACAACAACTTAATCACTTCGCTCATTAATTCCATATATAGCAAATACTATAACAAAAATGTTATGGGTAATTTAGTCATTTTGTAACTTTTCGTTAAGTTTTTGAGGTTTTGGTTAGGATTAGAGGGTTAGTTTGTAATTTCTAATAGTTGATAGGCCCAGTCTTGTTGTGTTTACCCCTAAGTTGAGCGATATAAGTGTAATTATCCCTATATATTATTAATCGGTTAAAATGTAATTTTGTTTAGTTTTACCACTGTGATCTACCATTGACATGTATCTGTACGTAATCAAGCTTCAGACACGGCGCAATAAGGGATTGCTTTGTCCTTTAATTTGATGCAACAATAATAATGTATTAATACTTAATTAATTTGTAGCTAGGGTTGGCAAATAATTAAATATATACTTAGTAGTAGTATTAGTTAGGTCCTCTATACCTAGGCTAGCATTAATTTATATATATATTTGGTCTATTAATTTATTCAAAAAATAGCAACAAATTAAAGAAATAAGTTTAATTTTGATAATAACTATGTCAATATTGAACATATATATAAACAAGAAATTAAACTAATATTTATTAATAATTGAATTTACTTGCGCGTGCGTATTCTCTAATTAAAAAATTTAGTAGTGGATGGACATGGACTTTCTCCAATATTTATATATATATTTACGTTAGGGTAAATATATATGCATACCAATTAAAGTCCAAACATAAATATATATATATATATATATATATATATATATATATATATATATATATATATCACGAACATGCAGCTAAACTCATTTTGAGACTTGAGAGGTTGGTAATTGGTTATATATCAGGTAATTAATTTGAGTCATAACTCATAATGGTGTTTAAATGTGTGCTAAATAGCTGCAGCTAAATGCTGCTGATCATAGTTTCTTCATTAAACTTTATATATAGGGCGGCTGAAAAAGTTAAGGAAATGCGTGAACTGGTTCCCCACCTAGCTAATAAATAAACTTTTGAAGTATTTGGACAAAAAAATACAAAAATCCATTTAAATAAACCTACCTTATTTAATCTTATTTTAAGTAAAAAGAGAAAACAAAGTATTCCATAATTTTTTTAAGAGCTTATAAGTAGAAAAAACGTGCATGGTATTACAAGCTACTCTTAAAATTAAAAAAAAAAACGTTTAACCCCCAAAAATGATTACTCAATCTATCCTCCCAAAAATCATGCATGATTCCATTTACAAACAATTAAATATAAACAAATTTAATTAAGATAAACTCTGTCTTAATTTAAAGATTAAAAAGAAAACAATTTCCTAGCTATGACTTAGTGTTTCCTCTACACCTCCTACGAAATCCAAACAATTTCTTTCAGCTTTTTGTCAGCATTTCCCAGAGAAGGCCGGATTAATCGTTTTTCACTTCTTTATAAATCAAACAAAAATAATTAAGCGAATCAATGGTGAGAATATAATATATAGATTCCTCTAAGGCTCTACTACTAGATCTTCTCCCCACATCTTTAAGAGATATCCTTGGGTCCCATTTAGCAGTAAATCAGATTTGGCCCACTTGATTTTGGGCCCTAATTGGGCCCCACCCAGTTTAAGGTTGTGCCTATATTCAACCGCCACTTGTTCAAATACTTCGACTTCAAACATGTTTATCTTCAATTTAGGATTCATTTTGTCCCTAACATAAGCAAAGGCCAATTGATCTCTGGGGTTGAATGCATCCAATTCATTGAACAAAAGACATGAAAACAGATTGGATGATGTATTATGCTTCCTCAGGATTAGGGCACTGTCTGGGACATCTGCACTATTAATTAATTAATACAACAAAATGAATTTTTAGGTTAAGAAAAAAATAAAACTTGTAAATGAATTTTGAAAAAAGCACACTAGATAGATAGATGTCTTAGACAATTAATTAATACTAGAATAATAGAAAAGTGGCCGGTATTGCATGGTCCAACAACACTCCAAAGAAATTAAAGAAGCTTTTCTTTTTCTTTTTCTTTTTTTCCTAATTTGCTTTTCTTTGATTACACTCTACTATAATTTAGGTACTTAGACTCTACTCTACTATAAATTTTAGTGATCATTAGGGTTTCAGAAGAATAATCAAGAAGCAGGGGCCCACATTACTACTTATTAGCAAGCTTCAAAGACAGAAACCATTACAGGTAAAATGTACGTGTTTTTCTTTTAATTTATAGTAATAATATCCCAGCTAAAATTCAAGGTACATTAATCTCCCAATAAAAAAGAAAGAAAACCAGTGGTCCTTGAAGGTATAACCTTTATCCAATTTCCCTTTCGCATATGAGCAGCTATCCCTACCAGCGAGAGGCGTGTATTCTATTTAAGAATAATCACCTCACAATTCTTCACTTTCTTAAAATTAAAATGGGCAATTACATACACTATCCCTATGATTTTCCATATTTACTAAATACCCCCTCTATTTTCAAAAATCAGAGAAAACCCCATGATTACAAAGATCTATAAATCCCCTGTAATTTGTAATTATTTAAAACCTCGAGGGGTTTTCTGTAAAATAGAGGGAGCACTTTGTAATTATGGCAAACCTTAGAGGTTTGGTGTAAATGTTATTCGGCAATTAATATTCATAATTAACTTACACAATCAAGAGAATCATAGATATAGTTACAATACCTGTGGGATAAGCTTTATTTGAGCTCCAAGGTTGCAAACCATTCTCACAATAACTCTCCATTTGCACCTTCAATCCATCAACGTTCCACCATTTCTTCCACCTAGCCGTCGCCATCGCCTCCTCCATCGTATGAACAAAATATGGGTGCCTCGATATAGCCATATCGACCTCTTCCTTCACCACGAGCGAATGAATCAAAAGAAGAGGATCGATCATCAACTGCAATTTCGCATCTATCCAAATGCTATATTTTGAGTTGGGAAAAATGCGATGGACTAGATATTTAGGTATAATTCCGTTCATTGCAGGATTGTCGTATAAGTACTCGCTCGAGACCTTAACAATTCTCCACACACCAATCTTGTGTTCTTTGGATTTTCTTGAAACCATATTATGGTAATGTAGTCTCTTGAGAGTTGCATCGTCGACAAACATGAAAAAACATACTTGTTCAACGGTTTCTAATCCTATGCCCTTTGGTTGCCGGATTTTGTCGTGGTCGTTGAATATGGCCGAGATGACTACCAGTCCTTGGCATTTTTCCATGGCAATTTTATCTGGAAAAAACCAACAAGAAGACATTAGAGTTTGAAAAAACACATGATTTTCTTGAAAAACAAGTTCTAGATTATGATTACTTAAATGAAATGAGTATTGGTGAACTGCAGTTACTTGACTTGGACTCTCATCTGATATGAGACAAGATATGGTATCCATCATTGTATACTACAGCTGAAATTCTCAAAAAAATTCATTACCATTTGAAAAAATGTATTTGCGTTTTCTCTTGAAAATTGCTTCCCATATTATAGTTAGAAATTTATAAGAATTGAACAATTTGGTGAAACATAAACCAATAATACTCAATTGTGTACATGAGAGAAGCAAGGAGGTCAACCATTTCAGGAAACACTTGAAAAAATCAAACAATTCTAGCTAAGAATTAGGAGGGACGAAACAAACCTGAATTACTGATGGGAAAATGTTGAAAGAATCCGCATGGGATTTCAGCTCCATAATGAGGAGGAAGATCAAAATAAGAATTTCTCTTATGAAAACTTAAATTCCCACCAAAAGTCTCAGCATTCCCCTGCATATACCTCAGAGAAGCCGACAAATTTCCCCATATTTGCTGCATTTCCTTCACAACCACCCCATATTCTAACAAAAATATGAAAAAGTAGCCTAAATTAGGACCCAAAAAAAAATCCAAAATCCAATGAAATAAAAAATGATTTTTGCATTTTAATTTGATTTGGTTTATGTGTGTACCTGAGAAAAAAACAGGGGAATCGCATGAAGAACGCGTGGTGGGAAGAGCATGTTTGTGTTCTCCATAAGTGGAGGGGTAAGAGAAGAGAGGCGTCTGAAGTGGATCGAAGGGCGATGATCGGAAAAGGCATTTAGTGGCGGAGAAAGTGAAATGGACGGCCAAAAGAAGAGAGGTGAGAAGGTAGATGAGAGAGAAACAGAGGAGCTTTGATTGGAAAAGTGGTGGCGTTGAGAATGTTGCTCTACCCATTTACAGTTTACAGTTTACAGTTTACAGTTTACAGTACTCGATCGATCGATCTCTTTCTTTAATTTGCCCAATAGCCAATAGCCTGCATCATATATAACATAATTTGTTATTTAGAGAAATTCTACATTTATTAAGTTTTACATATATATATATATATATCAAATTTTGATATATAATCTTGTTTGTCCAAGGGTAACTATAAAATAAGAGAGAAAATGGAGGTATTTGTAATTATATATATACAAACAATTGGTCCATATTATGAATATAATTTTTAATTTATTTCCTCGCGATTAGAATAGAATAATATGTATGTATATTCGGAATTTTCGATGTTTCCTAAAATTAACACAACCTTCTTATTCGATTCGGCCTGTGCCTGTCCGTCCAAAGATAATATTCGGCTGCTAAGGTCCCCCAAGTACCCTACCAAACTTTCATATTTTGGTCACGTTAGAGCTACCAACTTTGGCTAGTAAAAACATTGTGCTACATATATATATATATATATTTGTGGGAACGAATGGGCTAAGATAACAATTTACATTTAATGGGATCTCATCTCACTATATATTAAGAATTGGGCCCAATTATTCAGAAGGAAGCTGATAATGGGCTAATGTGGCCAGATCGAATATTGAATGTTTGCTTTGGGCTGAGATATGGACTGGACTGTTAATATTTCTTTAGTAATTCGATCATTATAGAAAACAAAAATAAAGACTAGAATCGTCACACTCAAATGCTAGTAGCTCATATTTTTGGTGCAAGATGCTTAACATAAATGATCATTTTATTTTATTTTTCTAACCAAGAACCGGTCAAGGCGACCGTAGGATTAAAGAGGCCCCCACCTCATATATAAATCAAATCGGAAAATTCGCAAAGTACATCAACAGGGTACATCAACTGCTAAACAAAAAACGTTCGACAAAGCCAATAAAAGGCAAATACATCAAAATAATATAATACTGAATGTCAGCACAATCGACCGTCCACCACAGGGACACGAGTTTCGCACTCGCTAAGCGGGATCTTTTCGTCCTACCACTAATATTTGTGGGATCAGCAAGCATGGTCTCATCTTTTCTACCATGCATCAAAGCCAAAGTCGCGAGAACGTCCTTGTTGGTCTTGTCGGTTCATGGAAACGTCATCATGTACATTCTTACCCGTCAAATTCATGAAGTAACTACTCTGGCAAAGGCAACGACAATATGCACAAATTCCGTCAATTTCATAAAGTAAAATGTGGCCGAGACCTTGACAATCTGCACTAATTGCCCCGTCAATTTCCATAAAATTTTCATCCATTGTATATCAATGTGGTCCTCCATATCCCTGCACAACAATATAATACGTCATGAAAATAGTTAGTAACCTCCCAAAAGTTGAAGTTGTCCCAAATTAAAAGACTCCAGAAAAGCATTCCAATTCGACCGAGCTTCCTTTGATTATGATTGTTGTCGAGAAGAGCAGCAGTATTCATATACTTAAAATCACCAATCAATCAAATCTGAAACATGACAAGGTTAGATTCCAAATCACAATTAAAATAACAAATTTTATGCATAATGAGTTTGGAATCGAAAGAAAGGCAACCCCATGGCATCAACATTCACAATTCCTTTCAGCTTACAGGGACACAGGACACTCCATTTGTTCGAAAATTTTGGATTGTTGCAAGTCACAAGCCAAATTAGCTAGGAAATCTGCCGCAGTATTAGCTTTCCTGTAAACATGAGAAAATTGCACATTAGCTTGACCAATCAACAAACGAATCTTACTCAGAATATGTTGTTTATCCCAAGACGTATTACGCAAGCTCTTAATCAAATCCACTGTGAATTTTGAATCAGACTAGATCCAAATATGTTGAAAACCTCATTTGATGGCAAGGTCCAATCCCTCATAAACCGCCCAGAGTTCCGAGAAGTTATTAGAATAATTCCCCAAAATATTATAGAAGTCGAATATCAACTGCCCATCATTGTTTCTAGCAGTACCGCCGGCAAAAGCTAGATCCAGATTGCCTCGAGAAGTCCCGTCCGTATTAATTTTCAGCCAATCCGACCTCTGTCGAATCCATCTTACCAAAATAGAAGAGGTACGCCTTATATGTTGGAAATGAATCCCAAAAGCTTTAGCAGCTACAATATTGCCTTTCCAAAAATAACTCTTTAACAGACCACTAAGATTGAGCTTACAGATGTAATGAATGACCTTGTAAACAATGTTACTGGCCAAGAATCTATTTCCTTCAAACTTAGCCTTGTTCCTTCAAGTGAACCAAGTGATGAGCATCGGGATCACGGAACGGATGTGAGAATTCGCTTGGCCATTCAAGGAGAAGAACCAGTGACCGAACATGGTCTCAATCCAATCCGTATCTGGTATATTAATGTGCAAAATCCGAGCAAAGAAATCCCAAACTTTCCTCACTTTGGCGTTTTTAAGAAATACATGCTTGATAGATTCTTCATGTCTACAACACTGACATTTCGAGGCCGGACAAATATTTTTTCTTCTTCATCCTTAGATCAACGGCAATCCACCCTTTAACTAGTCTCCAGTTGAAGATAGATATAGTCGATAGTACTAATTTGCGCCACAATTTAGCAAATAGAGGCATTTTTTCACGTCGACCACGATGTTTCTCCCAAACTGATTTTGTCGAGAATATCCCACTAGAGTCAGGCTTCCATAAAGGCTTATCATTTCCCATATCGAAGGGAATTTCATTGATCATGTCCGCAATAATGCTTGGAACAGCCGAGCATAGCTTGCCATAATCCCACTGACCTTCCGTCCAAAATGACTTAATCGGGTTGAGGTTGGCTTGAGTAGGGAATAATTCTGCCAAGGACTTCTCCCTAGACTATTGGTCGTGCCAAAATGAGATCTCTCCAACTCCAAATTTCCAAAATATGTCCGACTCGGCTTCTTCTTGAATACCTTTCATCCGCTGCCAAACATGAGATGGTTTACATAGCCTTGCTTCTGTCGGGTGTATGTTATTAGCATATTTCCCATGCATGAACAAGGACCACAGCGATTCCTGTAGCGCCCCCTGAAGAAGGAACGCCACATCCGCACCGAAACGGATTCCCGAGCTTCAGCGAGGGGCCTCAACTCAAAAACTCATTCCGGCGAACGACACTCAAGCAAACACTACCGGCAACAACAACGACATCCCAACAACAACCACAATAAAACAGAGATATGCGGAAGCGATTTAAGTAAACAGATAAATTCCATAAATGCCTACAAGGCTAACATAATATCAAGAAACATTTATAATCAGAATACAGAATGTTCATAAACAGATAGTGTCATCCATGGCTCAACTAGCCTACCCTATGCAATCCTAGATATCGTCAACTATCCCACATCAGGGGCACATAAATACGTAAAGTAAATAAATACAATAAACAAGACTCGACGGTTGTTGGGACCACTGACAAGACAAACCAGAAAGACTGAGCCTATCTAGACTTGCTGATACCGACTGACAAGATAGGTGACGTCGCCACCTGTCTACCTGAAGCAAGAACCAAAACAGCAGGGGGTGAGTATAAAGGATACTCAGTAAAGGGGTTTTGATCACCGTTCGTCATTTATCTTTTTGAAACTAAAAGTAGTGAGTGTTGCCCGTTTTGAGAAAGAATAAGAATACGAAATATAAGTTGTAAAATGACACAAAGCAACACTCGGGTTCGGCTTATTTGAATCATAAAAGGTTGACGAACTGGATCCTTTAAAACATTTGCACTTAATATCAAGCCAATAAATTGAAAGGATATTAGTTGAGTAATAAATGAGGCTTAGGGTAGCAAGTACGAGTCACACTTCCGGGTTTTATATATATATAGGGAAGTACATATGATAACTGAAGAAACCCGGAATGTGCTTCGACTTGTCACGAAAGCCATAAAACAATTAGACAAGCAATAAATGCAATAAATCATGCAATTATGTATCCCGGCGAGAACGGGCCCTCCCCTTATAACTCCCAATTGAAAATCATGCAAGCATATAGTCAAGTACTCCACCACCAACGATGCTATACAGGATTTAAGGAGACGCTGTTAGCACCACCATCAGTATTTAAGGAGACGCGATTAGCACCACCGTACAGGGTTTAAGGAGACGCGATTAGCACCACCGTTCGCATCAACTCAGGCTAACCAACCTCCTGGCAGGCCCAAGTCAACACGCTAGAAGTACACATCGGGATTTGCCCTAGACGCTCGTCCCCAGGCTCACCTCATGTATACTCCGAGCCCAAGTCATAAAACAGACTATGGCTCGCTTTTGAAATCAATGATAGTTTGGGTGGCCAAAAGGGCCATTCGAAAGTAGGAAATCGGGGTTTGGGAGGCCAAAGGGGCCATTCGAGACAAGGTTATATTTGCGGGGTCGAGAGACCAAAATTCGCATTTAAAACAAAAGGGTTTTCCTTGTCTCTAGTTGAAAGCATTTCAAATCATTTTGGTTTTGCTATTAAAAGGTTTGACTAAGCACATAAGGAATAGTAAAGGCAATACAACAAGTAATAAGAAAAGCGGGGTAATCATTTATTTTGCAAACCTATAATAGTCTATGTCCTTGCCCCAGTTAAAATAAGTTTAAACCCTTACCTGGCTCGACACGACTGTACGAAAGCAAGCGGTAGTCAGGTTTCTCCCTCGCTGGTCCCACATGTAATACACAGGGCCTAGAGGATGAAAACAAGACCGACAATAAAAAAAGCAAGACACGAACAAAAGACGACGCACGGCAATTCAAATATAACTTCACTCATGCTACAGGTACAATATGGAAAGCCAGGCAATTAAGCATATAAGGATATATAACATATGAATTAACATTTAAAGAAATATTTAAAGCAATTGTAATAATGGAAGAACATTAATAATAAATATGTAAAGCATGCTAGAACGCAGTTAGGGCACGTAGACATGCTTAAAATAATATAACGGAACTCTCTCGCGAAAACGGGGTCAAACGGACAAGAATCGAAAAAGATGGGAAAAATCCCTAAACGAGAAAGGTGTCAATTGACGGTCAAATAGGGTCGGGGAAATTGCAAATTATGAAGAATATCAACTCCCGAGGCTCAAGGAAGCTATAGGTGAAATCGGATTGATATTCGGAGGTCGTATGAGAAAAGTCAACATTTAAATAAGTGGGGTTGACCAATTCCCGAAGTGTAAGAAAGGAAAAGGCTGAAAAATGCACTAAGTATGTCGCACCGGCCAACGCACGGGCTTACGCACGGGCTTGGCAAGTCGGTGCAAGCACAAAAAGGGGTGCACGGCCTCCCGCACGGTCTTGAGCACGGTGCTAAGACCGTGCAAGTGCAAACGGGCCCGTGCACGGGCTCAAGCCCGTGCAGGTTGAAAAGTGAAGCGCAAGGGCTCCTGCACGGTCTTGATCAAGACTGTGCGTTCGCCCGTGTGGATCTTCTGAGCAACAGACTCAGCAGATCGCGAAACCTCACACACGAAATCAATATTCAAATTCATACATCTCCTAATTTACACCATAAAACATCCTAATTTTTACATATAATCATATATATCATCTAAGCTACACATAGGCACAAGAATCACGTAAAATGATCGAGTAAATCTTCCTAAACACGAAAATCCTAATATAATAAAATTCTATATAAAACTCACGAAAATGGCAACGAAGAGGGATCGAAATGAAATGGGGAAAGAGGATTACCGGTAGAGAATGTAGTGAGGATCGTTCGGGTTTTCACGGCTCGTCGATCGGGCGAGAAACGGGCTCGGTAGGGCGTCGGGAAGATTTTCTCTCTTTTCTCCTTTCTTTCTTCTTTCCTTTCTTCTATTTCTTCTTTGTGTGAAAAATGAGAGAATGAGAGAGATAGGTAGATATTTAGGAAAATATCTCGGGGGGGTAAAATGGTCATTTAGGCTTTCAAGGGCATTTATGTAATTTAAGTAATTGAGGGCATTTAAAAGATAGGTTAAATCAATCTTTTCCATAAGATTAATTAATCCAATTGGATAGATCGAGAAATTAGGCAAGAAAGAATTCGCGTAATTATTAATAATATAATTAAAATATTCGGGTCGTTACAATACGCCCCTCTTCAAAAGAATCTGTCCTCAGATTCTCCTCCGGACTTCGGGGTTAGTTAAGAGGAGCATAATCTAAGAGTTCTAATAACGCGAATTAAAACGAACATTTAGGAGCAATTAAAATACATTATAAAACATCAGACATAACAAAAATATTTAAATGCAATTAACATTCCAAATAAAATTCAAAGTCATGCGAAAGACGGCATTACAAAACCTTCAACAAAGCTAACGACGAAGAATCAGAAAATCCCAATGTAAGGTCCTTATCACTGTCATTATCTATTTGGTTCTTCCGACTGATTCTTGCACTCTTCGTATCCTCAATGACAATTGTCACATCATCTTCCTGTTTCTTGATTAGAGTTCCTTTTACAGGAAGTAACGTCATCATCATTTCTCCCATTGTACTCCTCGTCCTTCTCACAATCTGTTTCTTCAAGATCACACTCTTTCTTATTCTTTCTACAAAGTGTTTTCTCATCTTCAATGGTATTGGATGATTTCTCCTCTCCGCCTTCCATTAAACCATCATTCTCATCATTTCTTCGCTCGACTTCATACGAAACATCAGAGTCGTCATCATCAGAAGCCGATGTCGGCTCGTCTCCCATATAATCATCATCGTCAGATAATTCATTATTCTCTTCACTAGTTGATTCATCTTCAGATATACCTTCACAAGTATACTCCTTCAGACTCGATTTGTCAACGTCGGTGCCATCCAAAACCGCATAACGTACTCGCAACAGAATCGATCCTAGTCGGCCAAGAACTCCTTGTCCTTAGCACTCTCTAATAGCGTATAACGAATTTATCGAATTCCACGCTATCCACACAGAGGTCACATAAATCTTAGCATTTAATCATTTAATCAGTGCAAGTGTGAATTTTGAAAGCAGTTAAAGCACGTAAGTTATATAAAACACTTAACAGATATTTAAAGCGATTATCATTCGAAACAAAATACTATGAATGAATGCTATGATAATGCAATATACCTCTGCGATTCGGTATCATGGTCGGGATCCCCTTTTCCTTCCCCGAGGATTCCCTGAGTCGGGGCAGTCTTGAACTCGATGCTTGCTACTCCCACATCTGAGGCAACGCCCCAGTTTCCTCCTACACCTTGCAATCTCGTGATTGGTCTTTCCACAGTGCTCACAGGGAATGAGGTCCTCAATCACTTCTGGTTTGGTAGGTTCCGGCGTCTCGTAGTGTGGTTCCCATGTCGGAAAAGTGCTCGGTCCGGCTGATACTCTTCTTGCTAACTCATTGAAAGAGGATCATTTCATGTGAGGAATACTTCGTCTCATCTCTTGAAGATCGGACTCCACTCTCATAGCTCGGTTAACTGCCTCGTGATAAACCCGAATGTCCAATCCTACTAATCTTTCCAAGATCTCCGGTTGAAATCCCTTGATGAATTTTCGCGCTCTCCTTCGATCGACAGATGCAATGTGAGGAGCATAGACGATGAGGCGGCTGAAAAGTGCCTCGTATTGTGCCACAGGGAGAGCTCCTTGGGTGAGGGACATGAACTCTCTTTCTCGGCTGTCACGTACCACTTGCGGCACGTACTTCTCTCGGAAGTCGGATAGGAACCGTGACCAAGTGTACGGAATTCTCTCAGCGATCCATCTGTGTTCTATGTAAAGCCACCAATCCTCAGCTGGTCCTCTCATGAGAAAGATGGCATACTCGACCCTCTCGGGGTCACCGCAGTGTATTACTCGAAAGATTCGCTCCAGATCGGCTATCCAAGCCTCGGCTTTAAGGTCATCTGGTTCACCCACGAAGCAAGGTGGGTTGTAGTGCAGAAATCTGTCCAGGGATTGGCCCTCGGCTTGTCTCGCAGGCACATGCTGCTATTGTTGTTGTCTCTCTTGATGCACTTGCTCAGCAATCTGTCTCATAGCTGTCACTAACTCCCTTGCAATCGAATTCGGGGATAAGGGAGCCGTAGGGGGTCCTCGGCGAGACATTATGTACCTGCGCTCCACAACTAGGAAAAGATGCATGCTCGGTTAATGGAATGGTCACATAAGGCATAAAAATTCAAATAAAGCATACATATATGATTCGAATAGCATGTAGACAAGTTAAGCATGAAACAAATCACAGAACAAGCAAAACTCGATCCTATAGCCGTACGACCTAGACACGACAAGACCCAAGCAGGACACGACAAGACGACAAGACAGACGCTACCTCGAGTTCCACATCCACTTGCATTCAATCCCAACTCAGTACTACAATTGTAAGAGATCAAACGGTTGGTTGGCCATTCCAAAAGAAGATCAATCCCAATTTCAATACTAAGAAGTTCTCAAGCACCTGTGACTGGAAACTCTAAGTCTCATTGACACGAAACGGGAAGACACAAGAGACAAGACACAACGCGATTACAAAGTTTCGGTTCCTTTTGGGAACCTAGGCTCTGATACCACTGACTCTAGCGCCCCCTGAAGAAGGAACATCACATCCGCACCGAAACGGATTCCCGAGCCTCAGCGAGGGGTCTCAACTCAAAAACCCACTCCGGCGAACGGCACTCAAGCAAACACTACCGGCAACAGCAACGACATCCCAACAACAACCACAATAAAACAGAGATATGCGGAAGCGATTTAAGTAAACAGATAAATTCCATAAATGCCTACGAGGCTAACATAATATCAAGAAACATTTATAATCAGAATACAGAATGTTCATAAACAGATAGTGCCATCCATGGCTCAACTAGCCTACCCTATGCAATCCTAGATATCGTCAACTATCCCACATCAGGGGCACATAAATACGTAAAGTAAATAAATACAATAAACAAGACTCGACGGTTGTTGGGACCACTGACAAGACAAACCAGAAAGACTTAGCCTATCTAGACCTGCTGATGCCAACTGACAAGATAGGTGACGTCGCCACCTGTCTACCTGAAGCAAGAACCAAAACAGCAGGGGGTGAGTATAAAGGATACTCAGTAAGGGGGTTTTGATCACCGTTCGTCATTTATCTTTTTGAAACTAAAAGTAGTGAGTGTTGCCCGTTTTGAGAAAGAATAAGAATACGAAATATAAGTTGTAAAATGACACAAAGCAACACTCGGGTTCGGCTTATTTGAATCATAAAAGGTTGACGAACTGGATCCTTTAAAACATTTGCACGTAATATCAAGCCGATAAATTGAAAGGATATTAGTTGAGTAATAAATGAGGCTTAGGGTAGCAAGTACGAGTCACACTTCCGGGTTTTATATATATATAGGGAAGTACATATGATAACTGAAGAAAACCAGAATGTGCTTCGACTTGTCACGAAAGCCATAAAATAATTAGACAAGCAATAAATGCAATAAATCATGCAATTATGTGTCTCGGCGAGAACGGGCCCTCTCCTTATAACTCTCAATTGAAAATCATGCAAGCATATAGTCAAGTACTCCACCACCAACGATGCTATACAGGATTTAAGGAGACGCGATTAGCACCACCGTACAGGGTTTAAGGAGACGCGATTAGCACCACCGTTCGCATCAACTCAGGCTAACCAACCTCCTGGCCGGCCCAAGTCAACACGCTAGAAGTACACATCGGGATTTGCCCTAGACGCTCGTCCCCAGGCTCACCTCCTGTATACTCCGGGCCCAAGTCATAAAACAGACTATGGCTCGCTTTTGAAATCAATGATAGTTTGGGTGGCCAAAAGAGCCATTCGAAAGTAGGAAATCGGGGTTTGGGAGGCCAAAGGGGCCATTCAAGACAAGGTTATATTTGCGGGGTCGAGAGACCAAAATTCGCATTTAAAACAAAAGGGTTTTCCTTGTCTCTAGTTGAAAGCATTTCAAATCATTTTGGTTTTGCTATTAAAAGGTTTGACTAAGCACATAAGGAATAGTAAAGGCAGTACAACAAGTAATAAGAAAAGCGGGGTAATCATTTATTTTGCAAACCTATAATAGTCTATGTTCTTGCCCCAGTTAAAATAAGTTTAAACCCTTACCTGGCTCGACACGACTGTACGAAAGCAAGCGGTAGTCAGGTTTCTCCCTCGTTGGTCCCACCTGTAATACACAGGGCCTAGAGGATGAAAACAAGACCGCCAATAACAAAAGCAAGACACGAACAAAAGACGACGCACGGCAATTCAAATATAACTCCACTCATGCTACAGGTACATTGTGGAAAGCCAGGCAATTAAGCATATAAGGATATATAACATATGAATTAACATTTGAAAAAATATTTAAAGCAATTGTAATAATGGAAGAACATTAATTATAAATATGGAAAGCATGCTAGAACGCAGTTAGGGCACGTAGACATGCTTAAAATAATATAACGGACCTCTCTCGCGAAAACGGGATCAAACGGACAAGAACCGGAAAAGATGGGAAAAATCCCTAAACGAGAAAGGTGTCAATTGATGGTCAAATAGGGTCGGGCAAATTGCAAATTATGAAGAATATCAAATCCCGAGGCTCAAGGAAGCTATAGGTGAAATCGGATTGATATTCGGAGGTCGTATGAGAAAAGTCAACATTTAAATAAGTGGGGTTGACCAATTCCCGAAGTGTAAGAAAGGAAAAGGCTGGAAAATGCACTAAGTATGTCGCACCGGCCAACGCACGGGCTTACGCACGGGCTTGGCAAGCCGGTGCAAGCACAAAAAGGGGTGCACGGCCTCCCGCACGGTCTTGAGCACGGTGCCAAGACCGTGCAAGTGCAAACGGGCCTGCGCACGGGCCCGTGCAGGTTGAAAAGTGAAGCGCACGGGCTCCTGCACGGTCTTGATCAAGACCGTGCGTTCGCCCGTGTGGATCTTCTGAGCAACAGACTCAGCAGATCGCGAAACCTCACACGCGAAATCAATATTCAAATTCATACATCTCCTAATTTACACCATAAAACATCCTAATTCTTACATATAATCATATATATCATCTAAGCTACACATAGGCACAAGAATCACGTAAAATGGTCGAGTAAATCTTCCTAAACACGAAAATCCTAATATAATAAAATTCTATATAAAACTCACGAAAATCGCAACGAAGAGGGATCGAAATGAAATGGGGAAAAAGGATTACCGGTAGAGAATGTAGTGAGGATTGTTCGGGTTTTCACGGCTCGTCGATCGGGCGAGAAACGGGCTCGGTAGGGCGTCGGGAAGATTTTCTCTCTTTTCTCCTTTCTTTCTTCTTTCCTTTCTTCTCTTTCTTCTTTGTGTGAAAAATGAGAGAATGAGAGAGATAGGTAGATATTTAGGAAAATATCTCGGGGGAGTAAAATGGTCATTTAGGCTTTCAAGGGCATTTATGTAATTTAAGTAATTGAGGGCATTTAAAAGATAGGTTAAATCAATCTTTTCCATAAGATTAATTAATCCAATTGGATAGATCGAGAAATTAGGCAAGAAAGAATTCGCGTAATTATTAATAATATAATTAAAATATTCGGGTCGTTACAATTCCTTCCTCCTAAACTTCCACCATAATTTAAAACAGAAGTTCTTGATTGTATCTTTCAGCCGTCACACCCGAAGACCTCCTTTATCAGTCGGAAAACAAATCTCAGACCAAGAACACCAATGAATTTTCCGAGAATCTCCAAGGGAATTCCATAAGAGCCGATTAAAGAGTTTCTCAATGCGCTCAATAACACTCTTAGGGGGTTCCAGAGATATTATCTTGTGAAGCACCTTGGCAATTCG
This sequence comes from Verbena officinalis, assembly GCA_958496215.1. NCBI lineage: Eukaryota > Viridiplantae > Streptophyta > Magnoliopsida > Lamiales > Verbenaceae > Verbena > Verbena officinalis. Next base: position 427,023 of record OY292386.1, read on the forward strand.
ACACGCTAATAATTTAGAAATTATTTTGTTAGTCGTATTGCAAAGACTTATAGGACGGAAGTCTTTCCAACTTCTCGGGTTATCAACCTTCGGAATCAGGACAATCGACGTGCATGTGAAAGCTTTCGGCATCGGGACACCTACAAAAAATTCTTGAACAACACCAATTAAATTCATCTGTATAATATCCCAACAGACTTTATAAAAGAAAGCCGAATATTCATCGGGTCCAGCGATGGATTCTGAGCTAATTGAGAAAACTACCTCTTTAATTTCTTCCGGTGTCAGCGACTAACACAACTCCAGAGCTTTCTCATTGCCAAAAACCGGCTGTATATGATCAAAGTTTACATCTGCCAAGTTAACTTCCGAGGCTGTAAGAAGAGTTTCAAAGAAGTCCGCCCCGGAAGTTTGGACGCCCTCTTGATCTCCAATCTCAACCCCATCCACTTCAATTTTGTGAATTTTATTCTTTACACGCTTTTGCTTTACAATGTTGTGGAAAAGTTTCATATTGCTATCTCCGTCAACAATCCACTTACAAGCGGCCTTCTGCTTCCAGAAATCCTCTTCAATAGAGAGAGCATAATTGAGATTGGCAGTAGCATGATTCACCTCAATCATATTACTCTCTGATCCTTCTTCAGAAAATCGCTTATGGGCTTCACCGAGGGCTTTTTCCGCCTCTTCAAGACGTCTAAACACATTACCAAAAATTGTAATGTTCCATTCTTTAAGGCAATCTTTAAGTCTTTGTATTTTGCTCTGAAACCTCTTCATACCCATAGCTCGTTCATCCATCTTTCAATTTTGTTCCACCACCTTTAAGAAATCATGATACTTCGTCCACATATGCTGGACGCCTTTCGAGCCCAAACTTTCCTGAACAAAAGCAACATCAGAATATGATCAGATACTGACTTCGGCAGATGGTCCACACGACTATTAGGGAACCGCTCGCCCCAACCAACAAAGATCATAATACGATCAAGCCTCTTTATCTACAAACCCTTGTACTAAGTGAATTCTGGCCCTTGGAAAGCATGATCCGAGATGGAAAGCATAATCCGAGACCCCACAATCATCGAGACAATTATTAAAATCTTCCATTTCCCTCATCTGAATACTAGTGCAGCCGACCGCTTCTCCCGAATGTTTAACACTACTAAAATCCCCGCCTATAATCCAAGGCTCGGTAGTAGCCACACTACGAAGAATATCCCACAAAGGTTACGGGGCTGTGCGCGAGTGTCTGGCATAAATAAAGCTCCCCTGAATCGAATTCTCCTACTCCGGATTTTCAATATTAACATGCAATAATTGAGAGTGATTAATAACCAATTTTACACGAGTGTTAACATCCGAAAAATACCAAATATGATTAGAGTTGTTCGAAATTACCTTATCAAAGCCTAATTCCCGACGCATGTCTTCCTTATCAACCTTCCCCATTGGCTCGATGATAACAAGTAGTTGTATCCTATGTTTGTGAATCAAATGCTTCAAATACAATCTCTTTTGCTTCTTCCCCAATCCTTGAATATTCCAAATCAACAAATTAACCATGGTTTTTACTCTTTTTGTTAGAATGCGCCCCTCCCTTCTGTTTCTTATCAAATTGTATCGGCTCTTTTTCCTTCCTTGCTCTTAAATGGCGGGTTTTCTTGTCTTATGTATCAGTCAAGTACTTGTTCGCCGCACTAGCAATCTTAGCATCTTCCATGAAATTATTATAGCTCTCAGCAAGCATCTCCGTAATATTATTCTCATTTGGCAGCGGGATTATCTTAGTGGATCTGGTTCCTCCCTTTCTAGTAGTATCTGATGTTGACACTTCAATTAGGTCCCCTGGAAATTCAGATTCCCTGTTCTTCCCAGCCCGTTCTTTCACCGCGGAATCAAATTAGCCTGTTCTAGTAACGGTACTACAAGTAAGGGGCACAGCTCAGCTCGATATATCGCATTAATTAATTAAATTATACATACTGCATCGATCATAAATGTTCAAGTTTAGTACATTGGCTCTATATAAATATATAATTAATTCCTTGAAAAAAACAAATATCAATTACTTGAGGATTGTACGATTGTCCAATTATTTGGTACAGTACAGTCTGTAAATGGAGCTAGCACCTGATGACCTGAATATATATATATATATATATATATATATAAAGTAGTATCGGCCATGAATAGTCGGCCCTAGCTAGCTTAATATATAATTAATTAATTGTGATAGATCGACACTTATACTAGTTAAGCTAGTTCCCGTAAATCGACACGTAACCACCTGCGTACGTCTGCATGCCTAAGAACAAAATTATATATATTGAAAACGAGACGGAGGAATTCAATTTAATTTATTTTTCTGAGGAGAATTAATTAATTAATTAATTAATTGAATGACCCAAAATGTTGGAAAGTACGTACCATACAACTAAGTAACGGCCATTAATTTTGGCATCATAAAGTCAATTCTGATCATCAACGAAATTAGCTACCCATATATATAAATATATATATACATATATATATATATATATATATACATATATATAAATATATATATACATATATATATATATATATATATATATATATATATATATATATATATATATATATATATATATATATATATATAATAATGCATTATATTTATGTACTCATTTATCAGTTCTTAATTTATAGATGGTTTTCATAAACACTTAAAGTTGGACGACATTTCTCGTAATTTAATTTGTGGTGCATACTACGTACGGTACTATATATTAAGCTAGCATTTGTGTGGGGACATGCAAGGACGATAATCCCGTCTCAAGGACAAATATTGATCTTCATATCATTAATTTTCTTAAAATTCTAATTAATTAATTAATGACGTACGTACGTCCATTAGATCTGCACATTAATTATACATATATATATATCTATATATATATATATATATATATCTTACGTACTATAATTGATCAATAGACATAGAAATTTCACCCCCAAACTAAGAATTGAATCTCTAGCTAGCTATTCCTTTTTTGTTTTTTTTTTGCATAACAGCTAGCTTGCAATGAATATATTATCAACCCGGCCAGGCCAGAAATATTCGTAATGGCTGACCTGCAGATCTAGACTGCAGGGCCGGTGTTGCTAAGCTATTATGTGTCGATCATCTGGCAAATTCTCAGAATAAGGGGGGGGCCCCCCGTACGTCTTCACCTTAAAACTAACCCCATATTCACGTACTACTTGTCCAACATCTGCTTTTAAGACAACGTCGGTTTCTGCAAACACTGTCCGCCCCTTAATTCCTCTGTTTTTTACTTTAAGAATATCTCTTCGCAGGAACAGTGTTGCCGATAATGACACTACCCCAATATGCATCTGCAGGACCATTCAATTATTCTCATCGCGTGGGACCGATTAATTTCAGAACAAATTAAAACGACTGATGATGATCGAGTGACATTAACATCTCCACGATTCTACTGTTTGAGCCGGCTATTTTAATTTGCGCCATGCAGTCCGATCCCAAGCTACGTGCATCAAATAGCTAGCCTAGCTAGGTTAATTGCCTCCGATCCGATGATCGCCGCAGCGCAGCGCAGCTAGCTGTCAAAAAAGCCAAATTATATTATTATAAATATCACTGATCAGTTGCTCATCACTGCATGTCAATCTTTTAATTATATATATATATATATATATATATATATATATACATATCAGTACTGAATTACACCTACTGTCCTTAATTCAGTTTTGTGTTAATTATAAAAATTAAAATCTTTCTATTTTCAGAAATTATAAACTTCTCTGACATCTTATAATTTTATTATTACCAAAAACTCCCTAAAACTACACAACATGAAAGCCAATCAGCCTTAAAACACAGTAACTAGCTAGATGTAATTCTATCTGTTTGACCAAAAAAAAAAAGATGTAATTCTGTTTTTTTTTTTTTTTTGATTGTTGATATATATGGATAACAGTAAGGCAGTAACACATGATTCTGGTAGCGGCCGGGGCCTATAATAGACTGATCGATGAATACATGTATATATAAAAGTTTACCTTTTCAAGAATTATTTTCATCAGTACTTCAGAGTTGCATGGCACTTGGCAATGTTGCTCCGCACAATTCCAATTTTGTGCATGGTGGCATTTTAGCGATCATATTTTTTATGTCTTATTTTACATTAAACATAAATATTATTTTTTCATTTTTTAAAAAGGATGGATATTTTTATTTAGACAATTAATTTATCGGGTATATTTATATATAATAAAAGACATATGTTAATTGATTAAAACCTGTGATACCTTGGACACCGATATGAAAACGGGCACGAAGATAAGGATTTCTTTTAATAGTTTGCACTAGAAAAATATTCTACATGCACGACAGAACATGGATTTTTAGAAGTGTGTATTAAAAAAGATTAATCTGCAGATTGGCTAATTACCCTCCGCGTGATCCAAATCAAATAATTGTTCATCACTTTCTCAACGTCCCTCGGTTTACTCGCCAGTCTGGTCTAGGAAGTTCGTTAATTTTATGGCTATGAAAACATATATAAAAAGCCTCCGTCGATCGATAATATTTAATTAGAATTAACTTAAGAGTCACCACAAATTAATTTCAGTTACGATGATTTTAGAGAAGTGGATTTTGTAGCTTTACGGCTGTTTGGAGCTGTAGCAATGGGATTTTGGCCTGCAGCTACCCATCCACCCATTTAATTATATATAGCATGGCTTGTACTTCTTAATTAATTAAAACTTATAAGTACATCTTCAATTAATTATTACAGCACACATACGTACATTTAAAATTATTTTATTCTATGCTGATTGTACTTGCTCCTTGGATAAATGATATATTATTAATTTTAGTTGAATAAATTAAAAATAAGCTAGATAAATCTTATGGACAAATATTATTTATTTAATCACACAAATTAAAATTATGTAAGATGTGTCGTCGTATCCACAAGCTAGATTTAGACATTAAATATATCACAAAAAATGCACGCACGTATATTAAGAATGAGATTTCGAGAAAGTCATAATTAATATGAATTATATATATGTCAGCTACTTCTTTCTCTTAAATTTAGACATATAATTGAAAATTTTATTTCGTTATATATTGTTGAACCCAACCAATCATGTAAAGTGGATATTGACACTTGAGTAGCAGCAAGTGGCTATATATGGTCCCACGCGCGACACTATGAGTGGTCAAATTTCAATAAATTTACATTTTTTGCATATATATACACATCATACTAAAATTATGATTTTAAAAAAATAATAACAATGATTATATATATATAGACCCACGGAAATATTGAAAATTACAAGTTGATATTTCTTAGTACTAAAAATATATATTACATGCATATACGTACATATATCCCACAGGAATTCAAAGTTAATTTACTAAAAAATTAATTATATATATACCACGTACTATGGTTCGTTTAAAGATGACGCACGAATTGAATAGAATTGAGTTATATATGCCACAATCGTATTAATGTTTTTACTGATCAGATCACGAGTCAACTTATTGTTATAACTATATATTATTAATTTATTTTTGTGATTTTCCCCTATATATATATATATTAATTTATATAAAAAAAACACACAAATTAAAAGTAACATTAATTATTACTTCCCCTTGAAAACTATAAATAGCCAACCGAAATCACAAAGTTCTGATATCCCAACGCCTTTCTTAGCTCTCAATTCTCATCTCATCTCTAGTCTTCCATGCAGTAGCATTCAGAAAAAACCTACCAAACTGCACTCAAACAATATTCTGACAACATATCATCATCTCTAGATCGATCTGTCGTCTAAAATGGTGGTTCTATCACAGCCAATTATTCTTGACAACTTATCCCACATCGAAACATGCAAAAACTTCACCTCCGACGACATGATCTTTGTCGAAATCCCATCTATAGACCTCTCAGATTTCAACGCTCAAAAGCTCATAGTTAAAGCCTGCAAAGAATTCGGGTTCTTCAAGGTGACCAACCATGGCGTTTCAATGGAGTTACTCAACGCGTTGGAAACAGAGGCTCGAAAGTTTTTCAACTCCACCCAAATAGAAAAGGACAAGTCGGGTCCTTCAAACCCCTTTGGATATGGTAACAAGAAAATCGGGTTGAATGGTGATGTGGGTTGGGTCGAATATCTTCTCTTCTCTACCAACCCGGACCTCATGGCCTTTACTGCAGGAATTTCAGATGCTTTGAGGTTAAAAAAAAAAAATTATTAATTAATTCTTCTAGCTAGCTTGTACGTGTTTTCGTTTTCAAATGTTGTATCGTTTTCAGGACCGCGTAAAAAGGCAGCTGATAGAGACCGTCGTCGTCGACGTTTTCATATATATATATATATATATATATATATATATATATATATTATATATATATATAAATATATATTATAATTATTTAATTATATTTTTAAATTAAGTAACATTAATTTTGAATATATATGCAGGTCAGCTGTGAATGAGTATGTTTGTGCAGTGAGAAAGCTGAGTTGTGAAGTGGTTGATATGATAGGTGATGAGCTGCAAATGAAGCCGCCTAAATATGCATTGAGTAAGCTAATAAGCGATGAGAAAATTAGTGATTCTTGTTTCAGGCTGAACCACTACCCACCTTGCCCTAAGGAGAATGTGATTGGATTTGGTGAACACACAGATCCACAAATAATCTCTGTTTTGAGGTCTAACAACACACCAGGCCTCCAAATTTGTCTAAGAGATGGTGCTTGGGTTTCAGTTCCACCTGATCATACTTCGTTCTTCTTCAATGTTGGTGACTCTTTACAGGTACTTACTAATGGCAGGTTTAGGAGTGTAAAGCACAGAGTTTTGGCTGCAGATAATTTGCAGTCAAGGTTGTCTATGATTTACTTTGGAGGGCCGCCTTTGAGTGAAAAAATTACACCTTTATCTTCAATAATGGAAGTTGGTGAAGAAAGTTTGTACAAGGAATTCAGTTGGTCTGAATACAAGAATTCAGCTTACAAAACAAGGTTGGGTGACGACAGGTTACGCCTTTTTCAGAAATATATATGATCGATCAAATATTACGTACCTTAATTATATATTTTCCAAAAAGCTAGGCTGGGACGACTGCAGGGTGCATGCACCGGATTAATTAATAAATTAACTATATATATATATATGTTCATGTTTTTTGTTTTCTTTCTTTCTTTCTTTTAAATATTCATGTGCTGTAATTTTAAATTATGTTTTATTTTACTCAATTAATTATATATATATATAATAATTTTTGTTGTTTTTATATATATGCTACACGTACACCACAATTAATAATTACTTAAGTTGATGAATAACTTATAACATTTAACTTTATTTGAATAAATGAAAAACAAATTACTAGTATATATTATCCGTCCAACTAGCTAGCTAGCTATCCAATATATTGTGTGAATGTGGTATATATATATATATATATATATATATGGTACATGAACAAGTAGCAGACAAGATTCATAGTGATTAAACTTCAGATTTGACACCATTCATTTCATCAGATTACTCTAGCTATCTGGCCGGCCCCATTAATTATATTGGTTTTTTAAGAATGCTTTCAATCATTTTGAATTTGAAGCATAACATGTGATTAAGGTTATAATGTAAAACTGCTAGCTTTATTATACTAGCTAGCTAGGAAAATGACATTAATTTTTAACTAGGACGAATTATGTAAGAGTTTCTGAAGTTTGTCATATTTATATTTAGGTCCACTTAATTAAATGAATTTATTATATTTAGGTCCCTAGACTGGTCTGCATTTAATTTAGTCAAATTTAATGTAAAACGTGGATCTCTAGCGTCACTCAAGATCATTTAATTTAACTTATATTATATACATTTAGGTTCCACCACCGATTTAGAAGCGAATGTTGACCAATTTAGGGACCTATATATAATAAATGCATCTAAGTTGACCTAAATATAAATATGGCAAACGTTAGGAATCCAAATATAAATTAAAGAAAATTACAAAACTGAGACTTTAATTAGTGTCACATGGCTTTTTTGGTACACTAATTCGTACCGTGGCATTTTGGGTACACTTATTCGTACAATTGTGGCAATTTGAGTACAATGGTACCCAAAAATCGAATTTTAATTTGGCCTAATTTTGGGGGAAATTTCGCCTGATTTTGCTGAGTTGTTGCCGGATCGTTCTATCCTTAGTCTGTTCTCCCTCCGATTTCTCCTGCAAGTTCTTTCGATCTCGGAATTTATCGGTAAGAGTTCTTCTCTTCTGTTGTACCTGGTCATACACAAAAAAACAAAATCCTATTAGAAACCACTCCTCGGCAACGGTGCCAAAATTTGATGGTTGTCGAATCCACCAAAAATAATATTTATTATCTCCAGTCTATCAATCAATACAAATTGTATATAATGATAAATGGGGTCGAACACAAGGATTGGGAGGATTTCAGATTTTCTTTTACAAACCAAATAATAAGAAAAGCAATTAAATAAAGGGGGGGTTTTGAGAGATTTTGGATAACTAAATTCCTAACTAATAATTAGCTAAGAAACAGAAAATAACGAAAGCAAGGTAAACAAGGAGCTTTTTGGTATTTTTTTTGGACTTAATCAATTAAACTAATAAACTAGATGGAACAAAATAGGACTAAATTAATCTAACTCCTACGCTAATACCCCTACTGACATACCAATCAAATAACAAATTAATAATCACAACTATTAGACAATTTAAGCCAACAAATCAAGGAAATATTAGAATTAAAATATATGAGAAAAATGCCTAGTTGGGGGATAGTGCACCTAAGTTCTCTACTCGATCCTGGACGCAAGAATAATCATTCAACTATCGATAAGCCTACTATAGTCATCAACTACCTTAGACGACCTCATTTCTTCTTAAGATTAGACTAATCAGGGCCTACGCCTTACAATTAATCCGTAATTAATAGACAACCCTTCGATAACACCTCTAGGAGTTTAATCTATTAACAGCATTCAATCTAAGAAACATAGACTCGAGTCAATTAAACACTAACACCATGCTAATTTAAACCCGATTATTGAATTCCACTAATGCCCTGGATAATAATTTTGCAACTACCCTAGCACTAATTCGTCTCTAAGTTCACATGCATCAAATATCCCTTCAACACATGCAAAGACACTATGCAACTAACTCAAGTATTCAAGTAGCTAATTCGAATAGAGGATAAATCAGAATAAACGAGAAAGTCAGAAATTCGTATAAATATCGAAAAGTAGAAATCTCATAATAATACGGTCTCACGAGTATATCAAACTTAGGCAAATCCCCCAACTAGAACAATAGTTTTAGCTACTCATAATAAAATCTAACAAATAATAAAATAAAGAATTCATAATAGAACAAGAAAAGGTGAAGAAAAGAAAACAATGTTGCTTCACTGTATCCCACGAAAAAGACAAGTGCTACGAAGTGCTTGAATAGTCTCTCGAATTTTTCTCAGATTCCTCCTCAGAATTTCGTCCTCTGAACTGCTGTAATGTCGCGCCAGAAGGTCCGAAAGTCTGTGCAATTCTCTCCCTTTTCTGCCCTAGCGTCAGTCTCTAACCTTGCGTCAAAATCTTCCCAAGTCAAAGCCCAATCAAAGCCCATCATCGAATAAGGAAAGGAGTCCTAAAAATCTGCAGAAAGTCGTCCAAAATCGGGTCCAATGCCGCTGAAAACGCGTGAAAGGGATTTTGAGTCCGAAAAGGAAAGTGAATCCCGCACAAGGTAGGACTCTTCAGCGAACTGGACCTGAGAACATGATCACGTAAACGTGATTTGTACAAAACAGCTCCAAAATAGCGACTTTTAGCTTCTTTTGAACAATATCTCCAATCCTGCATTCAAATCAACAATTTGGATCAATTCACACAAATAAGGACAAATAAACATCAAAGAATGGGGGCAAATGTATCATAAAAACGTGCAATATAACCACTTATCACCCTTATAATGTAATATATTTCTATCACATAAAATTATTAAGAGAAAAAAAGTTGCCTCCTGTACTTTGGCGTTTTTTACAGTTTACCTCCTAAACTATTTTTCCTCACAAATTGCCTCCTAAACTTTGCGATTTGCAGTTTGCCTCCTCAGATGTATTTCCGGCGGAATATTCCATCCAGATACCTCACATTCTATGTTTTTAAGGTTATTTTAGTCTTTTAACCCAAACCCGCCCACTAATTACTACCCGACCCTGACCCAACCCTAACCAACCCTAAAAACTAACCCTAAACCTAATTTTAATAAAAAAAAATTAATAAATAATATAAATTTAAAAGATTGATGAAATTTTGAAATTTATATTAAAAACTAAATTTATAATAATACCAAAAATATATAGAGTATTTAATAAAATTATTATAAATTTTATATTCAATAAATATGGTAAATTTAAGAGGTTATATTTTGTATTTCTATTTAAAAAAATTATTATTTAGCTTTTAATTAAATAATTCATGTTAATTCTCATTCTTAATAAATCAACATTTAACAATTATTACTTAATTATTTTATAGAATGTATATATGTATGCAGCAGTAAGCCAGTAACAACACCATTGCCCTGTCATTTTCTTCCTTGCCACTGTCGCCTCCTTGCCGTTCAGACACCACCATTGCCCTTGTCGTTTTCTTTCTTGCCACTACCACCTCCCTTGTCATCCAAACACGTACTGCCGCCTCTGTCGTTTTCTTCCTGGCCCTATCTAGATCCGTCGTCCCTGTCGTTTTCTTCCACGCCGGAACCTGTACATACCACCGTATCGTTTTCCATGTTAGTGGAGGCCTAGCACATATCTGAAACGAAGCAAAAGGGGCAACTCTTCCTCTTTCATTTTCCTGATCTGACGCTATGTTGAAGAAGATGGGAGGTGCTTCTCACCCCATATGGTGGCGGGACGTCTCCACCACCACCATGCCATAATTCTTTGACCATCGAGCCACCTCCGCCGTCATCTGTGATGTGCGCTGCTGGAGGGGTTAGGGTTTCCTCGTGAAACCCTACTGATTGAAAAAGAAAGACACGACCCGATTTTAGATACGGGTCAGCCCGCGGGTCACCCAAAAGTCTAGGGTTGACCCGCGGGTTATGGTCAATTAGGATCGGGTCAGGGTCAGGTAATAATTAGTGGGCGGGTGGTTTGGTTAAAAAGACCAAAATATCCTTTAAAATATAGTATGTGAGGTATATAGATGGAATATTCAGCCGGAAATACGTCTGAGGAGGCAAACTTCAAATCTCACAAAGTTTTGGAGACAATTTGTAAGGAAAAATAGTTTATGAGGTAAACTGTAAAAAAACGTGAAAGTGCAGGCAAAAAGTTTTTTTCCCAATTATTAAAAATATGTAAATAAGCTGAATTAGGAGACCAAAAATATATGATATATATTTTTTCATTATTGTCTTTTTTTCAACATCTAAAATCATGCGAATTTTGATAAATATGGGCCTATTTAGAGCAGAGTTAGAATGAAGATTTGATCTTGGTGGGCCAAAGTCCAATAAGCTCATTCTTCATTGAATCTTGGGCCCTTAAATGTACCTAAACGGGTGATAAGACGATCCACGAACAAAAAATGCGTGTGAGAGAGCGAGTCGGTACACAATCCATCCAATTAGTTATTATTCATTTATTGCTTTAAATAATCAAAATTATATCTTGTATATTTTTTTCCTTAAACTGTATTAATCAACTAAATTTATATATTCTTAAATCTCTTTTTACTATATCGCTTGATTTATTTTATTTAATTCGCAATGTCAAGTCATGTCGGATATTCGTGTCCGACACCTGTATAAAAAATTGATTTTGGTTTAACTCAATTTTCAAAAGCTAGCAAGCTAAAGATGGAAGGTTTGTCAAACCATTTTATATTGAACATCACATCTTTAATTTTTCGATATAAGATGGTTTAACACACTCCATCATTCAATACAGGGGTTCAATAACATATAATTCAATATGATATTGGTTTAACACACTCCATCATTCAATACAGGGGTTCAATAACATATAATTCAATATGATATTAGACCGAGTTATATTCTATAACTGTCTCCTCAATCTCTCCACCCAGAGATGTTCATTCTTGCAAACTTCACGCTTGAGTTTGTCCGGTAGTCCTGGACGTGGGGTGTCAAATATTTCAAATTGAATTATCAAAGATGTGTTTAATATATAGTGCTTAATAACTCTCACTTCATTAGTCTAAGTTCTGGAGTACTGAGTTAGTCTAAAATTTTGGATTTGTTCAATTTATAAATTTAAGTTTATTTAGACATTGAAATAAAAAGAATTTAGTATTTTCTTTAACTTAATAAATAAATAAGCTGAAGAATATTTAAATTAGGAATTAACTAGCTCGATGATTAAGATATCGTTTAATTTATTATAAATTTAGCTTAATTAGATATGAATTGGAATTGTTTTTATTTTTGGTAACTGATAAAGACAGATGCACAAAATTGGGAAAAGAAAATAAATTCACCAATATCTAAATTAAGAATAGAAAATAAATTTTAAAAAAAAAAAGTAGTTAAATTGTTAATCGAATTTAGTTTTTATGTTTTAACTTTTAACCATCCATTAATTATCCCTTGTCCGCTTTGTCAGTTTCTTGTATAAACGACAAGTACAACTAAGCATCAAGTGATTCAGCATTTGTGCTCCACTACACGGACACTGGCAGGCAAAATGCAAATCAACTTGAAGGAAGGCAAGCTGAGTGCGAAGTGCGAACATATATATTTACCCATTTCCTTCTTTCTTTAATCCTATTTAATTTCCTCTTTTCAATTAATTAAAATTGTTTGATTTTCCCTTTTCTTTTCACTCTCTCACCAACATTTCCAAACGCAAAAAAGTAACACGTGTAGATAGATACCAGTGAAGATCCACGACACATATACACACACGCATCCGTCTGGGTGTGTGTGTGTGTGTGTTTGTGCTGAATAACGAGAGCTCTGAGTGTTACCTTGAGCAATCTCATTTCTCTGTGAATTTGTGATGGACGGCGAACCTATGCCCACCCGCTGGTCTTTTCAGGTAACTTAACTGCGATTTTTCATGGTTAATTTTCCAATCTGGATGCCGTATCTACGTGTTTTGGATGGGGGAGCTTTCATTTACCTGCGTTGACTTGCGTATCGGTGTTGTGATTCCGAGGATAAATGCAGTTCTGCTTTTGTTTTGTTGATGCAATTATGTGCAAGCAAAGCTTTATGTTGTTGGCTATTAGTATAGATCAATGTACATTTGAAGAAGAAGAAGCAGCAGCAAAGTCGTTATGAATTTATGCTCGTTATTTTCAATAGTTGAACGGACCTCGAGAAAATTGGTACATCACAGATTTACATTTGTTTTGCTTTTTACTGTTATTAGTGAGAGTATTATAAGTAGCTGATAGTTTCTGAGTTCGTGATAGTTCAATTCTAGCTAGTTGTGCTGTTTACCGGTTGATTTTCAGTAAATGTGCTTCATATGTGCTGCTGCTCATGGGGAATTTTTTGATTAACTACTGTTGAATGAATATAATACGTACCTGAAGTTATGTAGAGTTTATTTGTTGAATGTATGATTTAGGAATTTAAGTTGTTTTACGATTCCAAGTTTGGGAGGAAGAAGGAGACGGTGCCAAAACAAGATATAGCTGCAAGTGGTCAAACTCTGAGTAATGGGAATTATTCCAATGGAACATCAAATGGAAGTGGACATGTCAAGAACACATCTGACTTGTCAATCTACGAACAGTATAATAACCTGGTAATATTCTTAATTCTTTTGATTCATATTAATCCATCTTTTTATTTTATTTGTTCCTTGATGCAATGTCTTGATATGATTATTGTGATTCAGGGAAATTCGGTGCATCCCAATGGGGTTTCATCTGCAGGAGCCAATGAGAGGCCGTACGATCCTCCTCCACCATATTCCCCAGACTTAATTACCATATCTGAATTCAACACTATTTACTTGGAGTTTTTCACATGAGCTCTCAGTTGACATAATTATACTTTAATGAAGTAATAACTTCCGATGTTCACTTTCAGGCAGAGATCCTTGCTTCCTCCTTTTGAGTCAGCGGAAGTGCGTGCTTTGGCAGAGAGTTTATGTAGGTAAACAATGACACTATCAGCTTCCCAACTTATAATTAGCCATTTATGTTATTGGATAGTCTAACTCGTTTTTATCAGTTTATCATGCCTACTTATATGTGAATATTCCCTTGTTCCATTATTGGCAGAGATATCATTCGTGGTAGTCCAGATGTTACATGGGAAAGCATAAAAGGGCTGGAGAATGCCAAACGGCTACTCAAAGAAGCTGTTGTTATGCCAATAAAATACCCAAAGTCAGTCTTAGATTTAGTGCCTCATCCAGTTTGCAGAAGATTTAAGTTTGACCTTTGAACTTGATAAATATTTCCAACTCTACTCATTTTATAGGTATTTTACTGGTCTTCTGACACCATGGAAAGGCATTCTCCTTTTTGGTCCACCTGGAACTGGAAAGGTTTGTGCTCACTTCATCTCTTTCCTAAACATGAGTGCTTTTTTGAACATGTCATTTGTTCTAAATGTATGCAAATTTACAGACTATGTTGGCAAAAGCTGTTGCAACTGAGTGTAACACCACATTTTTCAACATTTCTGCATCATCAATTGTCAGCAAATGGAGGGGTAAGATATTGTGCTTTTTCAGTTCTCTTATCATCATCTTTGTTTGTGATCTGATTTACTCCTCATACTCTGTACAGTATCTATTTTCTGCATTTGATTGTTGCCGCGCTCTTATAGTGATAATCTTAGCTGTTTCGATGTTCTTATCTTTTTCTGTGTTCCTGTTTACTGGTTATATGTTAGTCCAATGTGCATGTTGGTTGTAATTAGACCACTTCCCCACCTAATATCAAATGGATGTTAAATAAAGGGTAATTAGAACACTCTCTTCGGTACTTACAAAAAAGAAAATAGAACACTTTCTTTGCTAATAACAGGCACCTAGTCCATGTATGATATTATTTAATGCAAAATACTACAACTTCTATAAATAAACTTTATAAGTAATCGAAACGAGTCAAATGACTTTTGATCCAAAACCCCCGTTCTACAGTTAATTTTGATTGAACTACCCTTAACTTTATAGACTAAAATATTTAAAATTAATTATTTTAATATATATATATATATATATATATATATATTTTTTTTTTTTATTTTTTTTTTATTTTTTTTTTTTTTAATTCGTCGCATTGATTTGTATATATGATGATTTTAATATGTTATATTTTAATAAAAATATTTTTTGAATTTTAAGATATAAATTATTACAAAAAACTATTTTCATAAAGTTTCATTGTATACAAGTTTTAATTGAGATATTTAAATGTATTAAACTAAGATAAAATAAAAAAGAAAATTAAAATAATCATATACTGGTTTTGGTTAAAAGATTTTTCTACATTCAAATTAGTGCATAAATAAATGATCTAATTTACAATTAAATGTAAAAAGTAGATCCTGGTATTCATGTTCCCCTCAAGCAATCTAGGATGCATTTCGTTGCAGGTGATTCTGAAAAATTGGTGAAAGTATTGTTTGAGCTTGCTAGACATCATGCACCATCAACTATATTTCTGGATGAAATTGATGCCATTATCAGCCAACGAGGTGAAGGTCGTAGTGAACATGAAGCAAGTAGGCGTCTGAAAACTGAGTTGCTTATACAGGTCACATTTTCTATCTTATCCACAGTGGTATGATTCTAATTCAGGAGTATGGGGGTGTTGGGAAACTCTACTGCTTTTGGAGAAGCTAAAGTAAAAGCTGATTGGTAAAAGCAGGGAGTGTTGGGAAAAAAAGTGAAAAGCACCAAAAAGAAAAAAGGAAGAAGTAGAAGTAGTTGATGGTTGAAAAGAAGAGTTAAGGAGCACTTTTACTTCTCTTAAGAAACTCTCATTATACGAAAATAACCTAGAAGCTAGAGAAGCCTGAAGAAGGTCCTTAGGTGCTTCAAGTTTCTAGCTTATTTCTGCTTAAATTAAGCAGAAGTTGGGAGTGTTTGGAACCAAAGTGCTGAAAAAAAGCCAAAAGCAGAAAAGTGCCTTTTCTTTTAGAGTTTTGCAAACACTACTTAACTTATCTGTTGACAGGATCAATTAACCACCTAAGCTATTTCATCATTTTGTTTGTTTGTTTGTTTTGACAGTAAATAGAGATTGAATTACAGCTATACTTATAAAAAGTAGTTGTGTTTGGACTAAACTGCAGATGGATGGTTTGACAAAGACAGATGAACTTGTTTTTGTTCTGGCAGCAACTAACCTTCCCTGGGAACTAGATGCAGCCATGCTTAGGCGTCTTGAAAAACGGGTATATTTTCTAGTTAATTAATTAAATTATCTCTGATACTTGTATAAAAAAGGAAATGTTGAAAAAGTAGGGAAATCAATATTTCTTTTTCTATGAGATGTAGATCCTTGTCCCCCTTCCGGAACCAGAAGCAAGAAGAGCAATGTTTGAGGAATTACTGCCGTCAAAACCAGATGATAATGAACTTCCTTATGATATATTGGTAGATAGATCAGAAGGTTTTTCAGGTTCAGATATTCGTCTGTTATGCAAAGAGGCTGCAATGCAACCATTGAGACGGTTAATGACATCTCTTGAGGAGATACAACAACCAGTGCCTGAGGAAGGTATATATACATATAGATATATATATATATCTTTACTAATTTTAGTCGAATTGTTAGGATGGATAAGTTTCAAACCGAAACTGTTTTACTACTTTAATTTTCTCTCCATTTATTTCTCCTGGGCTGTATTAATTAATGTCTCCGGCCACCACACCATATATATGCAGAGTTGCCAAAAGTGGGAGCAATAACTCATGGAGACATTGAGATAGCACTGAGGAACACTAGACCTTCTGCTCATCTCCTTGCGCATCGTTATCATAAATTTAACGAAGACTATGGCAGCCAAATACTCCAGTGATCGAAGGCCTCTCGTTGTTTTAAGTCGATCTTTTCAGCTCATATTTCTATTGTCTGTTATTCATTACGCAACCATGCCATTCAGGACTTCAAGAACACGTATTATTACAACCATTTACTTACCTTTTCTCTTGCTAGAATATTTGATTTTTTGCACCGTGTCGTCGATCATGAACTGTTTTCAGCCACTCTCGTTGATCCCTGAGGAGAAATCAACGGTACGGATGATAGAGAGTGCTAGATCATGTGATTGAAATCCTCCGCGCTTGTTAAATTGAATTTTGGTTACAATGACAAGGATTGAATTTTATTTTTTTTTAATTTTTTATTGTAGCATTTGAGGTTCGAATAGTCTTTATTACTTTTTTATAAAAATTAAGATATGTACAATATTTCCGCTAAACTAATAAATTGTCAAATTGACAATAGATACATACATTAAATTAAAAAATCCCAAAACAAGAAAATCTTATGTTTTCAGACGTGTGTCATTGGATATGAAGTAGGAAATGGGTTTGGAGGTTGTTGATGATAAAGTAGCACTCAATTGAGATAGGCCAATATTATACACCATTGATCCATCGGGCTGCAAAAGCCCATAATTTCTCTCTGAAGTTGGGCCGGGCTTCATGTCCTCGTTGAACAATCCAAATACGTAAACCTCTAATCTCATTTTGGGCCTCAATGGAGTACCTTCATTTTTCAGTTGTCTTCTCAATAAATTCCCATTGTAAATAGCAGCATTTCGGGGGGTTGCACCGGTTTCATTCGGGTCGCCTCTTGAGGGCCAACCCGTTTCCGAAACCCGAACTTCTATTCCACCAAAACCCATTTTTGACATGGCGAATATTACTGCATCAACCTTTACAGTCATAGCTAGTTAATATTTATTTCTCGTCAAGACATCATATAATATATATATATATATATATTTATATATATATATTATTATTATTATTAAATTTCTACGATCGACTACATATATATCTAAAGTACGTAGTTTTAGATAGATGAAGGAATTGAAGTCAAGTAAAACACGTACCTGAGCATAAAGCATGTTGTCGTAATGAAGGTTTGTGTATGGATCCACCACCCCTTGGTTAGGGTTGAACAACACATAATCCAAAGATATCCGATTTGGGTCATCCTTATAAGCAAAATACGGGTATGCGTTGATCCAAAATGGTGCTTGGGTCACCGACAGAAATCTCAGTAGCTGCGGCATTATACGGTTGAGCTCTGGTCGGAAACTCCCTGCCGATGGCGGATACGACTCTTGCAGAACCGCCAGCGAACACGGCGTTGAGACCTTGATAAACCGATCCAATCCCAACCTTACCAGCGCCGCGTGGATGTTCACTACGGCCGGCACTAGGTAAGAAATAATTACCTGCGATTCATTTCCGGTGAACACCTCATTTCCGACGGCGATTCCTGTGATTTTGGTGGCGGGAAAATAGGGTTTAATGTGGGTTATAACCCATTGGAGGGCTTGATTAGGATCAGTTAAGGTGGGTAACATTTGATTCTCGATTGTGACAACAAGATCGATATTGGAATTGGCGAATGATTGGAGGATTTGAGGGTTTGTGTCATAGATTCGAGTTTTTGTTAGCCGCAGAGCGTGTAAGATATTGACAACATTTTCCGGCGCGGGTAGATTGTTGGCAACTTGGCCGTAGTTGATTCCAAATGATTCGACTTTTGTAGGAAGAAAACCTGCAGTTTAATTAGAATTGAGTACATATTTACAAGAAGAAGAACAAATTAAAAAATCATTATTAATATATACTAAAAAAAATCATTGATATATTATTTCCTGAAAACAAAAATTATAAATACCAAATTAATTTGCTTTTTTGGTAACATATGGCTAATATTTCTAACTTTTTTTTTTTTTTGAAAAAATGAAAAAGCTAGGTCTACTATATATATATATATATGTATGTATGTGATAGTTTAAATCAATTGAAATAAACAATAAAAAATTAGACATGTCAACAGTTATAATCTTCAAAAAGAATTATAATCTTTCTGATCACTATATATTATATGTATTTGTCATACAAAATTCTCTTAATGAAAATAATTACCTTTTTCCATCACTCAAATGTATATAATTAATAATTATAGACATGAAGAGAAAAAATTAATGTTGATGAAGACCTGACCTGATAAAGTTAGAAATAATCCGAGGAGAATATGTAACATCACAATCCTGCAGCTGCAGGTAACAAGATTCTTCATATATAGAGAGACAGATCAGAGACAAATTAATGTTGTGAATTTCCGAATTGAAGGAGAAATTAAATTAAATAGATAGAAAATATATATATATATATATATATATAGAGAGAGAGAGAGAGAGAGAGCGAGAGAGAGAGATTGTGTGAATTCCTTTCTTGGCTTGTTTGTTTTTTAGTTTATTATATATATATTAAAACGTACAACTTAATTAGTTTTCTTCTGTACGTCTTCTTGTCTTGGTTTCTTTGCCTTTTGATTTCATGTCATTATGCAATCCAGGAATAAGTACGTACAACGCAATTCCCTCCAATTTCCACAAACTTATGGATTCATTCGCTCGCAGTAAACTACTGTACGTTCGAATTAATTGACCCCTTTTATAATAATAATTAAAAACTGGCATGCATAATCAAAACTAGATATATGGGCTAATTACTGCAGAAACTTTACGGCCCAAACCCAATAAATAGCCCACAATTGTTCTAATACTAACCCAATAAATTCAGGCCCAAAAAAGAAACAACAAAATTGAAAATCAATTTCTACAGCAATTACTATTTACTGGAAGGAAAAGGTACATCATTTCTCATCTGGATTCTGGAAGCGTTTAATTAACTCTCTCTCTCTCTCTCTCTCTAAAATGAGGAGGAGCTTTCCTTGAGATTTCATCACTCTTCTATGTCTCAGCCGAGCAACTCCACCTCCACCACCCCCAGCAAACGCTCATCATCGCCTTATTCCCCCGCCTCATCCCCAATCTTTCCGGCGATGAAGAAAGCCAAGTCGCAGGCTGTCGCATACTCAATTGATGGAAATAGGAACGCCCAACAGCAGATTGCTCCTCATCTCCACTTCCCGGACCACCCCGCTAACTCCCCAATGATTGAAGATGATCCCAACCACCTCGTATTGGCCCCGTCCAATGCTTTTGGACGCTCTGTTCCTGCTGCTTCCAATTTGGCTCGGAAGAAGGCCACGCCTCCGCACCCCACGAAAAAACTTGTAATTAAGCTCCTTAAAGGTTGGATTTTATTTTTAATCTAAAAATGTTTTTATTGTCATTCGCAAATCTTTTATGGGTTTTAATTCTAGGTAAAGCTCTAGGACTCTTTAAACCCACTTTTTACTGTTTGTGCTTGTCCGCATGAATCGGCATAGTTAGGGTTTTTATGTGTTGGGCTGTTCTGGAATTGAAATTCATAAGCTTTGTCAAACAAATATCCCACACCGAATTATCAAATATGTACTAGTGTTGAATATATAGTGATTGGCAATGCTCATTGAGTTAGGCTAATCACATATAGTTCAATAAGCTTTTCAAACTTTTCCGTGTGTTATTTTGATTACGCTTTGCAATATGTGGAGATCTGGAATTTTCTCAGCACTTGTAACAACTGTATCCTCTCACCTCGAAATGCATAAATTATTCTGTTCCTAAAATTAGTCTATTAATTTAATTGGTTCTATTTTAATTTCATCGACACATGCATTTTAAGTTTTAACATGAGTTGGAGGTTTTAGATAATTTTCTAAACTAACTAAGTGCTTGTGCTCTAGCATCTCTTTCTCTAGGCTTTGATAATTTGGACTCTTGCGCTGAAAATAGTATGCCTTTTGGAAGGTTTATCTTGGTAAGTAGATTAACATAATTTCATCAAGGCCAAAAAATTATTGATGCTTAAACGCAAGACATTATCATGTTCTGGATGCACATTCTTACATATTGGAAAATCTTACTCTTAAAATATTACAAATTCTTCTTCTTTTACTCAGTAAATTAGTGTGCTTGCAAATTGATATATTTCTGTTTATTGCATGCAGCAGCTTCCATGGGATCTGATAACTGCATGATATACCATGTTTTTCCACTGAAAATTTTAACCTTTAAATAATTAGTCCATCATTTCAAACAAGTAAATTTAGTGACTAATTCTATGATTCGTCTCTGAAGCCAAACCAACTCTGCCAAGTAATTTTGGGGAAAATACATGGGCAAAACTCAAGTCTGCTATCAGTGCCATATTTTTAAAGCAACCTGATCCATGTGACTTGGAGAAGCTCTACCAAGTAAGCATTAAATGGATTTTTTTTTTTGTCCCATTTCTTATATGATATCTTGTAAATTCTTACTAACCAACTTGTGATCTTAAGGCGGTCAATGACCTTTGCCTTCACAAAATGGGAGGAAGTCTTTATCAAAGAATCGAAAAGGAATGTGAATCCTACATTTCTGCTGCTCTTCAATCTTTAGTTGGCCAAAGTGAAGATCTTGTGGTATTCTTATCACTTGTGGAGAAATGCTGGCAAGACTTTTGTGATCAGATGTTGATGATTCGTGGCATAGCATTATATCTTGATAGAACATATGTCAAACAAACAACAAGTGTTCGTTCATTGTGGGACATGGGATTGCAGCTTTTCAGGAAACATCTTTCTCTAGCTTCAGAAGTCGAGCACAAAACTGTATTTGGTCTTCTAAAAATGATCGAGAGTGAGAGGTAATAATTGGTTTTGAATTTGTTTCTTAAAATTTTGAGATTTGGTAGATGTTAGTTTTTCTGAAGATAGATATATTGTTTGTTTCCTTTAATGTTAATACTAACTAAATTTTGCTACATTTTGAGGCTTAATTACTTTTGGTACTTGCAAGTTTGAAAAAAACTACAAAAGACTTCCCAGAAATGTTTATAAACTGCTTCATACTAGGGTGTACACGTGTAGTTTTTCAACTTTTACGGGTGGTTTTGTAATTAAACAAAATTAGGGAATCTTGCGCGTGCCAACAGTAATATTGCAATTTTGGAAGGGTTATAGATGTAATTGACCCAATATTGTTATTTTTATATTTCAATATCGCATTTACATTTACATTTATTTTCTTTATTAGTTAATTATTTCTGAAAAAAATTAATTTCACTAAGATCTTGGCTCCACCACTAGTTACAGACTTCTTATCCTTTTTCTTTTTTTGTAGACTAGGTGAAGCTGTTGATAGAACTCTCCTTAATCATCTTTTGAAGATGTTCACCGCATTAGGAATTTACCCAGAAAGCTTTGAGAAGCCATTCCTTGAAGGTACTTCTGAATTTTATGCAGCTGAAGGTGTCAAATATATGCAACAAGCAGATGTTCCAGATTATTTAAAACATGTTGAGGTGCGAATTATTTGCATTTTATTTGCTTATTAAAATCTTGATTTCACTAAATTGTTAAGATTCTTAGATTCTTCAATCATTTATTTGGCGTTCTATGTTTTTCCAGATAAGGTTGCAAGAAGAAAACGAAAGATGCTTGCTTTACTTGGATGCAAGTACAAGAAAGCCATTAGTAGCCACTGCAGAAAGACAACTTCTTGAACGTCATATATCAGCTATTCTGGATAAGGTGGATACTCTAATAATCATAATAATAAGAACGGCTTACATCTACTATTCTGAAGTTAGGTGAAATTACAAATTGATCCCTCTAATTTGGGAAATTGCCATATAGTCCCTGATGTTTCAATTAATTTGTATGTCTTCCAAAGTACCCCCAGTCTAAGTCACAGTATTTTTGGAACATTTACACAATTATTGAAAACATCAGGTAATATACAATAATTTTTCAAGCTAGAGGATCGATTTGTAATTTCACCTTTCTTCTGGGGTAGTAGATGTATTTCGCCCTAAGAATAATAATAAATTAATTTCTAATACTTGTGGTCTTCTTTATTAGGGTTTCATGATGCTGATGGATGGAAAACGTATTGAAGATCTTCAGAGAATGTATACACTCTTTTCCAGGGTCAATGCCCTTGAATCATTGAGGCAATCTCTTAATCAGTACATTCGTAGAACTGGTCAAAGTATTGTGATGGATGAAGAAAAGGACAAAGATATGGTGTCAGGCTTATTAGAATTTAAGGCAAATCTTGATAGGATTTTGGAAGAAAGCTTTTTAAAAAATGAATTATTCAGCAATACCATCAAGGATGCTTTTGAGCATCTCATTAATATCCGCCAGGTATTATTATTATTATTATTGTTTTGGGTGGATTACATCTATTAGCCCTAAGGTTTGCCTTAATTACAATTTAGTCCATCTGTTTTCTGAAATTAGAAAAAACTCACGGAGTTCATTGCATTAGAGTGAAGTGCCGCGGAGGTTTTTTTTTGTAATTTCTTAATACTGAACAACTAAATTGTAATTAGCTCAAACCTCAAGTGTAGTAGATATAATTTGCCCTATTTTTCTTCTTTCTTTTTTTTATATCAGAAAAATAGGGCTAGATAATAATATGACATTGTATTCTTTTAGAATCGACCTGCTGAGTTAATTGCCAAGTTTGTGGATGAGAAGCTTCGTGCTGGGAATAAGGGCACCTCAGAGGAGGAATTGGAGGGTACACTAGATAAAGTTTTGGTCTTGTTCAGATATATCCAGGTAAATTTATATTTCATTAATAACTTTTTATGTTTATTAATCAATAAAACCTCGAGTAGCTAAAATTTATGCCTTATGTAGGGTAAGGATGTATTTGAGGCATTTTATAAGAAAGATCTTGCCAAGAGGCTCTTGTTGGGTAAAAGTGCATCTATTGATGCAGAGAAGTCAATGATCACCAAGGTAAACCTTCTCCTAGTATTAATAAATTATTATTGCTATTATTATTAATTTTTTTTTTCTTTAATTGCAGTTAAAAACAGAGTGTGGCAGTCAATTTACTAACAAACTCGAAGGAATGTTTAAGGTTTGTGGTGATTTTTAATGCACTTTCACTTATAATTCTTCAATAAAGAATCTTTAAATCTTTATTAGATAAAATTGGATTCAGTGTCAATTATAATGTTGGTGACTTAATCCTAGTTTGTCTCAGTTAAAATGGTAAGATTATTGCAAGTTATGAAATTAATCTGAAATGTTCTATTATTAATTACTTGCTCCAGGACATTGAATTGTCAAAGGAAATTAATGAATCGTTCAAGCAATCATCACAAGCTCGAACAAAACTCCCTTCTGGAATCGAGATGAGTGTCCATGTCTTAACAACTGGGTAAGCTTCCACTACTTTAGTGGTGTATTTCTCCCAAACTTACACATTGTTGACTATGTCCTTGATTTTGACTTCCTGCAGATATTGGCCAACCTATCCTCCAATGGATGTTCGACTTCCTCATGAACTAAATGTCTATCAGGTTTGACACAAAATATGAATATTTTTGCATTTACATTTGACAAATAGCATATTGTTGCATATAATAGCAAAAACTCTTTTTTTCTTTTGGGTTTATTCTACAGGACATATTTAAGGAGTTTTACTTGAGTAAATATAGTGGGAGGAGATTAATGTGGCAAAATTCATTGGGTCACTGTGTTTTGAAAGCAGAATTTCCAAAGGGTAAAAAGGAGCTTGCCGTTTCTCTGTTTCAGGTTGGATATTCATTTTTTGGGTTAATTACATATATCCCCCTCGTGAGATTCGTTAAGCAGAAGTCACCCTATTTTTGAAAATTATTACAAGGAACCCCTCATAAGTTTGAAATATTGCCTCCAAGCACCCATCTGTTTGGATTCCCAAGGTAATTTTTCAAACTGGGGGTTTGGGGGGGGGGGGGGGGGGGGGGTGCTGGTGCTGGTGCTGGTGAGGTAGGGATAGTTGTAATTAATGAATTTCACAAGGGGCTTGATGTGGTCTGATTTTGGGTAGCGGTCTGGATTGACCGTGAGCTCCGAGCGGACAGTTGAAATTGTATTTGAAGGGAACAACCTCGATCTGAAACAATTGAACAGGGGGTTACTTGGCCGGAGAAGGTTGTCTCCGGAATAGCACCTCTGACGCTCAAGTCAGTACAAGTGAACTGAAAGGGTTTAGAAAGATAAAGAGTGCGATCGGAGTAATTAAGATAGCTTATCAACTATAATAAATGTGGGATATTTATAGTGGTGCTTAATACACACTAAAGTACACCTGTGGTGTTTAATTAATGCTTGACTGCGGAGCATTTAATGCCCGATCAGGTAGTCAGCGATTATTCCTTAAAAGGAATGTTCCTGTCTAATCTGTCCTGTCGCGGGTACGGATTGCATTTAATGCGGCCGCAAATAGCGCATGCCTATGGGACGAGACGTGATCGGGTTTCGACCGCCTTGCCTTGCTTCTCACTGGGCGTAGGCTTAAGGCGGAAACTCCTCAACCCACTGTGCCCTGATTGTGGATTAGTCTCGCGGTCGTGGTCTGTCTGGTACCTTACGGCTCGACCATCGACCGAGCAATATTGTTGTTGCGGTTTTGTACCATGCAGTCGGGAATAACGACCATGAGGGATTTTGACCGGTCAACTGGGGAGACTTTTGACCTAATCCACGTGGCTTTCGACCACTAAGATCATGCCACGTGGACGGCATAATAATGCCATATCAGGGCTAGATGTTATTAACACATTTTAATTTCTTTTTTTGTTTTGTTTTGTTTTGTTTGTGTGTGTGAGATATTGATTGGCAATTATCTAACTTTAATTTGTTATTCATCTGCTGTTCTGTGAATTAGACTGTTGTGTTGATGCTGTTCAATGATGCCCAAAAGCTTAGCTTTCAAGATATAAAAGATTCCACCTCTATTGAAGATAAAGAGCTGAGAAGGACACTACAGTCCCTTGCATGTGGAAAATTTCGAGTTCTACGGAAAGTACGTTTTCCATTTGTCAATTCATAAAACAATTCATTTAATTAACCTATACAATCACCTTTGCAGACGCCTAAAGGCAGAGATGTGGAAGATGAAGACTCATTTGTCTTTAATGATCAATTCACTGCTCCTCTATATCGTATAAAGGTATAATATTTGCATGTCAAATATCTCAATCTGGCCTTTGCTAGATTAATTAATAATTAATATTAAATTATTTTATGAGCAGGTAAATGCTATCCAGATGAAGGAAACAGTTGAGGAGAATAACAGCACGACAGAAAGGGTTTTCCAAGACCGTCAATACCAGGTCTGTTTTGAGAATACTTTATTATATCCTGGAAACTTTTACCGAAAAATGTTCTTGGGAAGTGAAAATTAATGTAGTTTTTGTTATGCTAATGTAAATACAGGTTGATGCTGCTATTGTTCGTATAATGAAGACTAGGAAAGTTCTGAGTCACACTCTTTTGATAACCGAACTCTTTCAACAGGTATGGTATAATTTCGTCTTATTTTAAATTA
Organism: Verbena officinalis; assembly: GCA_958496215.1. Lineage (NCBI taxonomy): Eukaryota > Viridiplantae > Streptophyta > Magnoliopsida > Lamiales > Verbenaceae > Verbena > Verbena officinalis. The sequence goes on from OY292386.1 coordinate 453,554, forward strand.
GGGTGGATTACATCTGATTACCTCGAAGTTTGGCGTAATCCCTCTAATTTGAGAAGTTACTATCAAGTCCCTAGGGTTCAATAAATTTGTATTTCCAAAAATACCCCCAAATTGAAACCCTAAGTGAGTATTTTTGGAATGTTTACACATACATATATTGAAAATCTCAGGGTCTATCTAGTAATTTCTCAAACTGGAGTGATTAATTTGTAAATACACCGAACTTCAGAGTTACCTAGATGCAATTCGCCATTTGAATGATATTTTTGTCTTATCAGAGAACTTAGTTTATGCATTAAAGATATTGAAAATAAGTATCTCCATTTAAAAGATTTTATATATATATATATATAATTTTGTGTTGATGATGAACAGCTGAAATTTCCAATAAAACCAGCAGACTTGAAGAAACGGATTGAGAGCTTGATAGACAGAGAGTATTTGGAACGTGACAAAAGCAACCCACAAATATACAATTATCTTGCTTGAATGAATGCTTCAACTATATCTCTCTCAGATTTTTCTTTAGCTTATATACAACAATACAACATGGCAATTGGCAATTGGCAATGCAGTTTGTTTGTGAAGAAGAAGAAGCTGGAAAGTGGATGAATCCCAATTATATATGTACAGGAGGAACTCAACTCATAGCTGTTTTGTAATTAGTAAATTATGATACCATTAAGTAAGGTCCACCTCCACCATGAGATGTTATTGACAATAATAAACTACTTTCTCATCCCTTATAAACCCAACATTCAAATTTCAAACCAAACCTGAGAATTTCTGAGAACAAACACTCACTACCAACCAATTTGAATCCTCCTCCTTCCAAATCCAAACATCCTTTTTGATTTCCCTATTTGTGTTTCTACAATAATCCGGGATCCGGATGTGTAATCGTCGTCAAAATCAATTTCATTTTGAGTACAAAAACGGCAATTTTGGGCACTGTCGTTCCATAAAAAGAACTGATTTTCAGAGAAATCTGCCAAATGGGGGATGATCGATTCTTGGATACGCAGCTTAATTTGACGGGAAGTTTCAACAACATATATTTCCAACATCATGTCATGTCTTCGCCGAATTTGATTTCTCCTGGAACACAACAATATGATGAGTCTCGTATCTGTCTATATATATACAAGGCCAAGTTGGGCCGGCCCTCACATTGGGTATTAATTATTTCAATTGTTTATCTGATGCAATTTTCTTATAATGAATTGTATATTTATTTATTCCCAAAATCCTTCCTGCTGTGGACTTGGTTCTTCAAATTAATTTTTTGATTGATTTCTTTGCTTTTCTTTCTTTCTTTTATTTTTTTTTGTTTTTGGGCCTAAATTTACTGATTAATAGGACCAACATGGGCTGATTACTCAAGTTAAGACCCTAAAAAATTGTCTAATTACTGCAGAAACTTTAGGGCTCAAGCCCAATAACTAACCACATTGGTCCTAATACCCATTAAATTAAGGCCCAAAATCGAAAAAAGAAAGGAATAAAATAAATATAAATCAAATATAGAATTTCTACAGCAATTACTGCAAAAGGTATTTCTTCGTTTCTCATCTGGAAGCGTTTAACTCTCTCTCTCTCTCTAAAATGAGGAGCTTTCCTTGAGATTTCATCACTCTTCTATGTCTCAGCCGAGCAACTCCACCTCCACCACCCCCAGCAAACGCTCATCATCGCCTTATTCCTCCGCCTCATCCTCCTCCGCCGCCGCCGCATCCCCAATCTTTCCGGCGATGAAGAAAGCGAAGTCTCAGACTGTCGCATACTCAGTTGATGGAAATAAGAACGGCCAACAGCAGATTGCTCCTCATGTCCACTTCGCGGACCCGGCTCACTCCCCAATGATTGAAGATGATCCCAACGACGTCGTCCTGGAGGCCTCCTCCCCGTCCAATGCTTTTGGACGCTCTGTTGCTGCTTCCGGCGGAGGTGTTACGGCCAATTTGGCTCGGAAGAAGGCCACTCCTCCGCAGCCGACGAAAAAGCTTGTAATTAAGCTCGTTAAAGGTTAGATTTTATTTTTAACTTTGGATGTCTTTGTTGTTATTCGCAAATCTTTAATGGGTTTTAAGGGCGCCTAATCCTGGGTTAAGATGTGGGATTGTTTAACCCAATTTTCACTGTTCGCGCTTGTCCAATTGAGCACTTGAGGTGACGTAGTTAGGGTTTTTATGTGTTGGACTGTTCTGAAATTGTAATTCCATCCGCGAATTAAACTTTTAACCTTTTATGTGTGTTATTTTTATTACTTTTTGCAATATGTGAAGATCTGGGATTTATCAGTTCTTGTAAGAACTGTTGTCTGTCACCTCGAAATGCATAAATTGGACTGTTCTTAAAATTAGTCTTTCATTTAATTGGTTCTATTTTAATTTCATTGACTAATGCATTTTAACAATGAGTTGGAAATTTTATATTGTTTTCTAAACTAACTACGTCCTTGTGCTCTAGCATCTCTTTCTTCAAGCTTTGATAATTTGGACTCTTGTGCTTTAGCTGAAATTAGTATGCCGTTTGGAAGGTTGCTCTCATAATTTCATCAAGACATTATCATATTCTGGATGCACATTCTTACGCATATTGGAAAATCTTACTCGTAAAAGTTCACAAATTCTTCTTCTTTTAGTCAGTAAATTAGTGTGATTGCAAATACATTTACTTCTGTCTATTGCATGCAGCAGCTTCCATGATATATGATAAATGCATCATATAGCATGTTTTTCCACTGAAAATTTTAAACTTTAAATAATAGTTCATTATTGCAAACAAGTAATTTTAGTAACTAATTCTATGATTCGTCTCTGAAGCCAAACCAACTTTGCCAACTAATTTTGAGGAAAATACATGGGCAAAACTCAAGTATGCTATCAGAGCCATATTTTTAAAGCAACCTGATCCATGTGACTTGGAGAAGCTCTACCAAGTAAGCATTAAATGATTTTTTTTTTGTCCCATTTCTTATATGATATCTTGTAAATTCTTACCAACCAACTTATGATCTTAAGGCGGTCAATGACCTTTGCCTTCACAAAATGGGAGGAAGTCTTTATCAAAGAATCGAAAAGGAATGTGAATCCTACATTTCTGCTGCTCTTCAATCTTTAGTTGGCCAAAGTGAAGATCTTGTGGTTTTCTTATCACTTGTGGAGAAATGCTGGCAAGACTTTTGTGATCAGATGTTGATGATTCGTGGCATAGCATTATATCTTGATAGAACATATGTCAAACAAACAACAAGTGTTCGTTCATTGTGGGACATGGGATTGCAGCTTTTCAGGAAACATCTTTCTCTAGCTTCAGAAGTCGAGCACAAAACTGTATTTGGTCTTCTAAAAATGATCGAGAGTGAGAGGTAATAATTGGTTTTGAATTTTGTTTCTTAAAATTTTGAGATTTGGTAGATGTTAGTTTCTCTGAAGATAGATATATTGTTAGTTTCCTTTAATGTTAATAATAAATAAATTTTACTACATTTTGAGGCTTAATTACTTTTGGTACTTGCAAGTTTGAAAAAAACTACAAAAGACTTCCCAGAAATGTTTAAAATTACATGAACCGCCTCATATTAGGGTGTACACGTGTAGTTTTTCAACTCTTAGGGGTGGTTTTGTAATTAAACAACATTAGGGAATCTTGCGCGTGCCAACAGTAATATTGCAATTTTGGAAGGGTTATAGATGTACTTGACCCAATGTTGTTATTTTTTTATTTCAGTATCGCATTTACATTTACATTTATTTTATTTGTTAATTATTTATTTCTAAAAAAATTAATATCGCTTTCCCCTATTAAAATCCTGGCTCAGCCACTGGTTACAGGCATAATATATTAATATTCTGATATTATTATTTTCTATTTCTTTTTTTGTAGACTAGGCGAAGCTGTTGATAGAACTCTCCTTAATCATCTTTTGAAGATGTTCACTGCATTAGGAATTTACCTGGAAAGCTTTGAGAAGCCATTCCTTGAAGGTACCTCTGAATTTTATGCAGCAGAAGGTGTCAAATATATGCAACAAGCAGATGTTCCGGATTATCTAAAACATGTCGAGGTGCGATTATTTTCATTTTATTTGCTTATTAACATCTTGATTTTCACTAAATTGTTAAAGATTCTTAGATTCTTCAATCATTTATTTGGCCTTCTATGTTTTTCCAGATAAGGTTGCAAGAAGAACATGAAAGATGCTTACTTTACTTGGATGCCAGTACAAGAAAGCCATTAGTAGCCACTGCAGAAAGACAACTTCTGGAACGCCATATATCAGCTATTCTGGATAAGGTGGATATTCTTAGAACTCCTTACATCTAAACCTCTGAAGTTAGGTGAAATTACAATAAATCCCTCGAGCATGAAATTTTTTTTGCTTAGTCTCGGATGTTTTCTATAAATGTGTAGATGTTCCAACAATACCCCACTAGAGTTGGGGTATTTCGGAAGATTTACACCTTAATTTTAAACATCAGGAACTATACGATATTTTTTCAATTTAGAGAGATCGATTTGTAATTTCACCAAACTTCAGTGGTAGTATATTTATTTCTCCCTAGTTATAATAATAAATTATTGTTACCAAAAAAATAATAATAATAATAAATTAGTTTCTAATACTCGTGATCTACTTGATTAGGGTTTCATGATGCTGATGGATGGTAAACGTATTGACGATCTTCAGAGAATATATACACTCTTTTCCAGGGTCAATTCTCTTGAATCATTGAGGCAATCTCTTAATCAGTACATTCGTAGAACTGGTCAAAGTATTGTGATGGATGAAGAAAAGGACAAAGATATGGTGTCAAGCTTATTAGAATTTAAGGCAAATCTTGATAGGATTTGGGAAGAAAGCTTTTCTAAAAATGAATTATTCAGCAATACCATCAAGGATGCTTTTGAGCATCTCATTAATATCCGCCAGGTATTATTGTTATTATTGTTTTGGGCAAATTACATCTACTAGCCCTGAGGTTTGCCCTAATTACAATTACTCCGAACATTTCATTTTATTATAAAAACCTTCCGGAAAGCAAGATAAAGCCAAAAAATGCAAAGAATCAGCCTTTTTTTAAGGGAGTTTTTTTGCATTAAAGTGAAATGTCGGGGAGTTCTTTTTGTAATTTCTTAAAACAGAGGGACTAAATTGTAATTAGCTCAAACTTCAGGTGTAGTATAAATAATTCCCCTATTTTTCTTCATTTTCTTATATCAGAAATGTATCTATAAAAATGCTAGATAATAATATAATATTGTACTCTCTTAGAATCGACCTGCTGAGTTAATTGCCAAGTTTGTGGATGAGAAGCTTCGTGCTGGGAATAAAGGCACCTCAGAGGAGGAATTGGAGGGTACACTAGATAAAGTTTTGGTCTTGTTCAGATATATCCAGGTAAATTTATATTTCATTAATAACTTTTTATGTTTATTAATCAATAAAACCTCGAGTAGCTAAAATTTATGCCTTATGTAGGGTAAGGATGTATTTGAGGCATTTTATAAGAAAGATCTCGCCAAGAGGCTCTTGTTGGGTAAAAGTGCATCTATTGATGCAGAGAAGTCAATGATCACCAAGGTAAACCTTCTCCTAGTATTAATAAATTATTATTGCTATTATTATTAATTATTTGTTTTTTTTTTCTTTAATTGCAGTTAAAAACAGAGTGTGGCAGTCAATTTACTAACAAACTCGAAGGAATGTTTAAGGTTTGTGGTGATTTTTAATGCACTTTCACTTATAATTCTTCAATAAAGAATCTTTAAATCTTTATTAGATAAAATTGGATTCAGTGTCAATTATAATGTTGGTGACTTAATCCTAGTTTGTCTCAGTTAAAATGGTAAGATTATTGCAAGTTATGAAATTAATGTGAAATGTTCTATTATTAATTACTTGCTCCAGGACATTGAATTGTCAAAGGAAATTAATGAATCGTTCAAGCAATCATCACAAGCTCGAACAAAACTCCCTTCTGGAATCGAGATGAGTGTCCATGTCTTAACAACTGGGTAAGCTACCACTACTTTAGTGGTGTATTTCTCCCAACCTTACACATTGTTGACTATGACCTTGATTTTGACTTCCTGCAGATATTGGCCAACCTATCCTCCAATGGATGTTCGACTTCCTCATGAACTAAATGTCTATCAGGTTTGACACAAAATATGAATATTTTTGCATTTACATTTGACAAATAGCATATTGTTGCATATAATAACAAAAACTCTTTTTTTCTTTTGGGTTTATTCTACAGGACATATTTAAGGAGTTTTACTTAAGTAAATATAGTGGGAGGAGATTAATGTGGCAAAATTCATTGGGTCACTGTGTTTTGAAAGCAGAATTTCCAAAGGGTAAAAAGGAGCTTGCCGTTTCTCTGTTTCAGGTTGGTTATTCATTTCTAGGTTAATTACATATATCCCCCTCGTGTAATTAATGAATTTCGCAAGGCGCTAGATGTTATTAATCCGTTTTAATTTCCTTTTTTTGTTTGTTTGTGTGTGTGAGATATTGGTTGGGAATTATCTAACTTTAATTTGTTATTTATCTGCTATTCTGTGAATTAGACTGTTGTGTTGATGCTGTTCAATGATGCACAAAAGCTTAGCTTTCAAGATATAAAAGATTCCACCTCTATTGAAGATAAAGAGCTGAGAAGGACACTACAGTCCCTTGCATGTGGAAAATTTCGAGTTCTACAGAAAGTACGTTTTCCATTTGTCAATTCATAAAACAATTCATTTAATTAACCTATACAATCACCTTTGCAGACACCTAAAGGCAGAGATGTGGAAGATGAAGACTCATTTGTCTTTAATGATCAATTCACTGCTCCTCTATATCGTATAAAGGTATAATATTTGCATGTCAAATATCTCAATCTGGCCTTTGCTAGATTAATTAATAATTAATATTAAATTATTTTATGAGCAGGTAAATGCTATCCAGATGAAGGAAACAGTTGAGGAGAATAACAGCACGACAGAAAGGGTTTTCCAAGACCGTCAATACCAGGTCTGTTTTGAGAATACTTTATTATATTCTGGAAACTTTTACCAAAAAATGTTCTTGGGAAGTGAAAATTAATGTAGTTTTTGTTATGCTAATGTAAATACAGGTTGATGCTGCTATTGTTCGTATAATGAAGACTAGGAAAGTTCTGAGTCACACTCTTTTGATAACCGAACTCTTTCAACAGGTATGGTATAATTTCGTCTTATTTTAAATTAGGGTGGATTATATCTGATTACCTCGAAGTTTGGCGTAATCCCTCTAATTTGAGAAGTTACTATCAAGTCCCTAGGGTTCAATAAATGTGTATTTCCGAAAATACCCCCAATTGAAATCCTAAGTGGGAGTATTTTTGGAATATTTACACATATTAAAAGTCTCGGGGTCTATGTAGTAATTTCTCAAACTTGAGGAATGAATTTGTTAATATACAAAATTTCAGAGTACCTGAATATAACTTTCCCTTATATCATCATATGTTTTTTCATCATAAAATTTAGTTCACACATTAAAAAAGAGTATCTCGACGTAAACAGATTAATAAATAATTATAATTTTGTGTTGATGATGCAGCTGAAATTTCCAATAAAACCAGCAGACTTGAAGAAAAGGATCGAGAGCTTGATAGACAGAGAGTATTTGGAGCGTGACAAAAGCAACCCACAGATATACAATTATCTCGCTTGAATGCTTTTTCTATCTCAGAATTTTTTTCTTTGTATACGACATCGCAATGCTGTTTGTTTGTGAAGAAGAAGAAGAAGCTTGAAAGTCAATTATGTACAGGAACTCATAGCATTTTTTTTCTTTTTTGTTGTGATGTTAAAACAGTGTAACTGTAAAGTATATCTTAAGTTTTCTTTCCGCGTCTGATGAAAAACGTGGTGTTAGAAGAACAAACTGTTGGCTATACGGTCTGAAATTCGGGAAAAAGTGTGAGCGCAAATCTTCTTGTCAGGAGTTTGTCATGATCTGATTATCATATAAGTTATTAACAAATACTTAAACAAAAGGGGGTTTATGTTGAATTTAAGCATGGTAGGTGATTCTCATTTAATACTCTTCATCTCAATATAATTTAATACTCTTCATCTCAAATGAAACGAACCAACCCTACCACCAAATCACATCTCACTAAATAACACACGCAATTCCCAGAAACACAGATATATATATTTATATATTTCATATAACAACACTCCACTCATCTCCATCCATACAATCATTATCATTACAACCTCTCTAAATTTACACAAACTCACACAGTCAAAAACCCAAAAAAACAAAGAGAGAAAAAAACACAATCTCCTAAGCAAACAGAACCTGCGCACTCGACGGCGTCAAATCGAACATCATTCCAGGCGCATCCACCGTTTCCCACTCCACACAAAACCTAATTTTCATCTTCTTTTTCTCCTCATTCTCACTACCATCATCACAAACCCTAACAATATTCCCCACTGCAACATGAAGATTCCTCCCCACAACATAAATTCTGCACTCCCAACAACTAACCCTAAACGGCTTACAAATCACTTCAGGTAAAGCGGGCCCCTCCACCACATCCCAAGAATCACTCCCCCAATCATACACCTTCAATTTCGTCCGCTCGTGCTCCGTCACCACGAACAAATGCCCGTCAATCACCACACTCGACCCCGTCCACCCCTCCCTCAACCCCACCCTCATATCCTCCCAACTATCCCCAACGGGGTCATAAATTTGCCCTCTCGGGACAACATAAAACGGCCAAAACCACCCTTCCGTCACAAGCAATTTCCCGTCCAAAACGGCTGAATCATATGAAGCCATATTCTTACCCATATTCCGAATGGGTCGCCACAACCCATTTCCAGGATCCAACACCTCAGCCGAATTAAGCTCAAATAGATCCGTGCTATTCCCTCCAGCCACATAAACCATCCCGTCTATAACCCCGCTTGCGAAAAACGATCTCGCCGTGATCATCTTCTTCATCACAATCCAACGGTTAGTACACGCTTCATATTTCAACACTAGGTTAAGAGGGCAATCAACGTCCGAGATCACACCCCCGCAGACGAACAACGTGCCCTCATGCGGGATAGAAACGCACCGGAAACCCTGAGGGCAAACCTTGTCCTTACAAGGCATGGCCGGGATCGCGTGCCAACAATAGTGGGTTAAATCTAGAACTTTCCATTCGATTTTCCCTGTACATTTGTGATAGGCAAAGACGAATAGCCATGGGTCGTGAAAACCTAATTTTTTTCTCAGAGTGAAGAATTGCTCTTTGCTGCTGAATAGAGAATACCATCTTCTGCAAACGGAATTGCACGTGATGTGTTTGCTGACTGGGACGCGGAGAAGGCATTGAAGTGCCACATCATCAGGAAGGCCGGGGATCAACGGCTCTGATTTAGTGGAAGGTTCCAGAGAACGATCTGAGAGCATTGATTGGGTTGAGTTTAATCTGAATTTTGGAGATAAGCTCATTTGAGAATCTCCCAGCTTGTGGACTGGGGCTTGGTGTGATGAAACTCGAACTCTTTGCATCTTTTTACCAAGAATTAAGTTCGGTTTGTAAAATAGAATCTTGATACTTACCTAAAGCCCACAGATACACTCATGAATAGTCAGTTTTTCTCTCGAATACCTTGGGGAGATCCTCTGAATTCTTGGTAAAAAGCTTTGAATTTCAATCTCATCTGCATCAGATACAGCAAAATGCTTCAAACTTTCTTCCTTGAAAATGTACAAACTCTAATTAAGTTTATAGTCTTTCTCGCGGCTAAAAAAGAAAATAAGCAGAAACGCCATAAACATAACTCGCGATTTCACCGTAATAACCTCAAGAAAAATCAACAATCTGAAAATCCCAGTTCATAATATCACAAAAATGAACAATTTCAACAGAGAATATAAAAGCCCAAAATTCAAGAATCTCAAAATCCCGGCTCAAATATCAAAAAAAGAACAATTTTAAAAGGCAAGAATTCAAGAAACCCACGACCCAAAAGCTACAAGATTTCAATAATTCAGATGTCAACAACAAAACCCAATAAGCAGAAAGTGAAAGGTGGAAAAAGTTACCAAGAAAGAAAAACTTTCTTTTAGGGCGAATGATAGAAGACAAATCACAAAATATGAAAGAAGCAAAACTTACAGATTGATGACGAACTGTTGATTGAAACAGGAGCTAGCTCTCATAGATTTTAGGCAGACGAATGAATGATTTATGAGGAAAGGTTTTTTTGTATTAATTTTAGGTACCCTCCCTGGAAAATTGTATGCCTTTTATTATGTTTGAGTGTATTGAAAGGAATGATATTTTTCACCGGATCAAAATCAAAATCAAAATCAAAATCAAAATCAAATGGTCCAGCCTCAAAGATTAAGATTATTTGTACTACTTAATATTCGGCAAACATCACTTTACATTCACAAATCTGACGCTCCAGTTGAGCGCGTGCGTGCCTGAACCAAATATCCTCAAACTAATGCAATATTAATATTGGCTTTTTCAATTTTTTTTTCTTTTATCCCACAATTTGAGAGACACTATTAGAATGAATCTATACTCCTAACACTATTAGATTAGTTGTTCAATTACAATATTAATATTTGATATCATCATACTTCTTTTATTAACTTAAGAACAAATTTATTTTATATTATAAAATATATATTAGTTTAATTTTCAAAATTGAAACACACACACACACACACACACACACACATATATATATATATATATATATATATAAGGGATTGAACTGAACTTAAATTATAATTATATAGTATTAAATAAATATTTTGTTCACTAGCTAGGTATAGATAGACAGTGCATTGTTTTAATAAAGTAACTTTAAATTACTTTTGGTGATTTTTGGAATGGAATATATTCAGGATTGGATCTTATTGTTTGGTAATTATTAGAAATATTGTTTGTGGCATGCATGTCATATTCAATTATTATTGGATTTTCCCTAATAACTTTCTAGACCAGACCTAGCTAGCTAGCTCTTCTTTAGGTTTTTTTTTTTTTTTTTTTTTTTTAAATCAGGACATCTACTGTCAACTACAGTGATTAGTTCACTTTCACTCGCTGACTTGTAGGCATCTCATTGGGTGGGACAGCTGGCTAGAAGATTAAGGCTGCTCCATACCCAAAGTCAGGATTCGAACCCCTGATATTTGGTTAAAGATGGATGAGTCCCTCCCACTCAACCATACCCTCCTGATTTTCTTTAGGCTCTTAGCCATGCATATATGATATATAATAGTTTGCTTATCTTTGGGGCTATTCCTACCAATAGATAGACATAGACCCTGTCCTTTCAAAATTAGATACAAAAAGATGTCCTAAAATTAAATGCATAATTTATATATGTGAATAAATATATCCTATTTATTCACATATATAAATTACGCATTTAATTTAACCAAAAAAAAAAGAATAAATAGGATATATTATCCTACAATCTGAAAGTAATTATATAATAATATTTAATTAATTAACAAGTAACGTACAAGGGCATTATATTATTTATTCCTATACATTTATCAAAGTAAAGTTTGTTTTGAGTAGTTTTCTTTACCAATAAAAAATATATATAAAATTCCCTCAAATTGTAATTAATGATTCCCCCGTGTGAAACTTTACTCAATTTTTTTTTTTTTTGAGGCTGTGAAACTTTACTCATTTAACACTCATGTTTTGGAAAGTAGCTAGCTAGCAAAGCATAGCATGCATTCTAAACTTTTTGTAATCGGTCAAGTCAAACGACTTTGGTACTTAAAAAGCCAGCCCAATAATCAATCGGATTCGGATCGAACCAGCCCAAACATGTTTTCATGGCCCTGTCCCAATCACTTCAAGATAAGCCCAAGCCTAGCTCCCCACTGACTCAAATCAGTAATGTCCCTGCTTTTTGTCCAGAAACTTGTATCCTTTTGGTTATCTTTAGATCGAACAGTACTCCTAAAAATATAATATTATTATGCAGTATCGATCATATATAGTATATTATGTAAATATCGATCTAATAATAAATATTGGGAAAAAATATCGTATTGTCAAGTCCAGAGGTGTACGTACGTTGTATAATATCGTGTCACGACACAATTAATCTATATTAATTCCAGAGGTCGGTCTAGCTTAATTCTTTTTGTTGACGTGAAGCCATTGAATTAGTAATAGAAAAGTCGCCGGACGTCCAGATTCCTCTTGAAAAACCCAGCATGATCCACGATTTCGCTATAACAGAAAACTTCATAATAATCCCAGACCACCAGGTGGTTTTTCGGCTTCAGGAAATGATCAGCTAGAGGTGGATCCCCCATTATATACGACAAGAACAAGACATCTAGATTCGGTATTTTATCGAAAAAAGCTAAAAGTGCTGACGGTATTATATGGATTGATTGTCCTGATACATTTTGCTTTCATCTCTGGAACGCGTGGGAGTCGCCGGAGACCGATGAGGTTGTCGTGATGGGCTCATGCATGACCCCGGCGGACTCTGTTTTCAACGAACATGCACGATGAGAATTTGATCAGGAGCGTTCATCAGACTAAATTTAAAAACCGGGGAGGCCCGCAAACGGCCGGTGATTAACACACCGGAGCAAATGAATCTTGAGGCCGACATGTAGTGAATTCCATTGACTCTTACACCAACATACTGTAAGAGACAAGACCCTTTTATGCGGTGTGAACATATATAACTTATAAAATCCAATGAAGGTATTATAAAAATTATAAAACATCGAGGGTATTTTTGTAATTTCTGAAATAAAAGGGACTAATTTGTAATTAAATCAAACCGGTTGGGTAGGTGTAAATTAATCTCCCATTTATTACATTAGGTATATATTTTCGTTCAGATAAATACACTGCAACAAACACCAATTGTTGGACGAATTCTACATACAACTACAAGAGAGGATATATATATATATATATATATATATATATATATATATATATATATATATATATATATATATACATTAATCTCTAACATCAAATTCTGTACGAAATTCGACCACAGTACTGATTTTTTTTTTGTGTAAATTAACTGTTCGGGAAATCCTACATTGAGGGTCCTTAATCCAGTTCGGTGCTTAGTCACAGTTAAGGCTCTTCACCCCTCCCGACAAATTAAATATGTTTAGTGGGGATCGAACCTGAGGCTCTTCCCATAAACTAAGCCTGTGTTGCCAACTGAGTTACACCATGGTGTTATAGTACTAATTATATATATATATATACTAAATTTTAATTTTGTAATTACTCCATTACATGCAAATAGAATAAGTATTATATTATAAGTGTAATTATCCCATATTATAATCTGCACGCAGGTCAGTCCACATATATATTCAGCAATTAAGCTGTAGCAGCAATTAAGCTGATCATAATGATCATTTATAAGTACTAGCTAGCTAGCTTCATCGTGAATATGATCAGTTGGCCCTTAGCTTTAATTCAGATTCTCGATCGGAGCCAAATGATCTAACCTGCAGATGATCGATCGATTTTGCACGTTCAGTCTAGCTAGCTTGACCCTAATTGGTAGATATATTTTGAATTAAGGTTACTATATATATATATATATATATTTTGATGTTCCACGTCATCTACATGTGATTTAATTTACTACGTATGTACTTAATTAGCTAGCTAGTTTTTACACAGATCGATCGATCGACCCGGCCATTTGCTGTTAGTTGCTGTTGCTGCACCGTATCCGATCCGTTGTATCTGATCATTGCCATTTAATTTTTCGACTCTATATACATGCACTTAATTCATCACTAATTAATATCCTAGCTTTCTGTAATATATAATATATTATATGATCATATTTGAGAAAATCAAGTGTGTGTATATATATATATATATATATACTCTTTTGGCAGTTTGCATGTATATATATAGCGTTTGGCTGAGCTACATTGCAAACCCTTTCATAGACCCCCTGTAAGTTGAGATATTACAGGTAGACCCCCTCGGCTTAAGAATTATATATGCGACTGATCTTACGTAAATTTGCATGGACTTCTTTGTTGGTGGACCGAGCCTGAACGGCCCAAGAACACTTATAACCGACTTTTCAGCGTAAGCCAGCCTAATCGAAAAAAGATAATCTGATATCTTATGTCTTGCATGATTTGTTCAATTTTGTGGTATAAGGCCTGTTACCTCTACAAATTAAAAGCCCAAGCCACGCATTGGGCTCAAGACATATCCCGTTTTAATTAATACACTTAATATCCCCATAGGAGAAATTGCAAAATCGGAACTCTATTTACCATTGAATTGACTATTTATCCTGTAATTTTATTTTTTTAAAGTAATTTTTGGACTCAAACAGATTTAATTTCAATTTTCGCGCTGAATACCGCGTGTGTCAATCACGTGATGGTCGGTAAATGGGTTTTTGGTTTAATTTTACATCTCAGTCGCAAAAGTATGAGGCCATGAACATGGCTAAACATGACTCATGTTCGTAGCTAACAGTCCTACTAAATAAAATACATATATAAGAGAATACTAAAGAAAGTACAAAAACCACTTACCGACCATCACATGATTGGAACACGCTGTATTCAGTGCGAAAATTGAAATTAAATTTACCGGAGTCCCAAAATTGCTACAAAAAATAAAGTTACAGAATATTTACGCGAATTTTAGTTTTTATGTCCCAAAAAGTCAACTCGATAGTAAATAGAATCTCGATTTTATAATTTTTCCTATCCCCATATATGTAAATATTCCTTTAGCAATGTATGGAATTTAAACCTTAACTTGTACATGGAGCAACTGAATTGGAAGAGTTGCTTCTAACTGGATTCTGCATGGCAGTTCCCAAACTGGGAAAAAATCAGAGTGAGAAAAAAAAAACTTAGACATCATCAAAATTAAGAGATAAGGTAAAATCGTCACTATTATTTGCTGCTTGTTGAATCATAAACAAGAAAATGAAAGAAAGAAACCAATGTGCATATATAGCCAGAAAACAAAATACGAACAGTACCTTTACTGCAATATTCACGTCACTTTAACACATCTTTTCTAAAATTAGAAATTGAGAGACAATATAATTACGTGGAATTTTCCTAACCAAATCAACTTGCTTAGACAATGATATATATTTAAAATTAGCTAGCTGCATAATATTAATACGTAGGGCTTAACAAAATCTAATCACGTACGCAATTAAGCTAAGCAAGTTATCAATGGGTTAATGCCACATATATATAATCAACCTTATAATTTAATGCCTAAGACTTAAGCAAATTAAGATTATCAAATAAATAAATAATTCCATCTGTCGACCAAGAATATAATTTTGAAATACGTACATGAGAGTAAAAATATATAAATAATAAATTAAAATTTGTGGATGATCTCTGGATTAATACAGGCTGCAGGCAATTAATCATTAATATATACTTTAGTCCCAAGATTGTGACGGTGATTAAAATGTTAATCATTGTTTTGTTACATTTGAGTCATGATCTCTTACGTGGCAGAAATCTAACGGCTCGTGCAGTGTGATTGGGCAACCACATCATCGAAGATTTATGTATGTGTTAAAAATGGATTTAATTTGTGCGTACACTTGTAAGACAATATATACAAGAAATATATATATAGAATGATTAAACAAGTGGACCATGCATATATATTGTTAAGTTAATTTCATGATGTGCTTATGATCATGAGGAGATATATATATATATATCAAACCAGATACAAAAACAAGTATATAATTACAGAGTTAAAATAGTATATATAAAACTAGCTAGAACAAAATTAGGGAGTGCACTTGCGTATCTTAATTTACTTATATGTAGCTAGCGCCACGCGTTGATAATTAACAGTACTGGTTTTGATTGAAGAAGATTAGAACTAGAATTTTTCTCCAAAATATTCATAATTTCTTCTTATGTTTTTCATAAACAATCCAGTATGTATCTATGTTTCTCATTGCAATGCCACCTCAGAAAGAATATATATATACATATATATCAAAGCTGTACGCACAAAGCAATTTAATTAATTAATTTCCATCAAAACCCCAATTGGTTTGACCCAGAAAATCCTCGTCTCGTGTGCAGTTATATAATGCTGCCCAGCTTGAGACTAATTGAGATCATTAAATCTAGCATGGAAAATATAAAACTAAATAGGGGTCAAATTGTAATTTCGTAAAAACTCAATTATTGCCCCCTACCCCCCACGACCCCCAGCTAAAACCCCGGCCCCCTATAAATTTCCCCATTCTTCATTGCAACAACTTCTACAAAAACTAGATCTACCTCCTAAACCATCCTCTTTCTTTCTAGTTTCTCCAAAATTCTCCGAAAATGGCCATGCAAAATTTGAATTTCCCAGAGACGCCCCTGAAGTTGGAGAAATTCAAAAAGATCCCCCAGATCAATCATAGAAGCTTGAAAACTTTCTGGGCCTTTTTGTTATCCATTTTTATATACATTTCCATATTTTACATGTTCAACCTCTCTCCTTCAATTTCTCTTTTTTCCACCACCAAATTCTGGTTTTTCATATCAAACACGCTTATTCTCATAATCGCAGTTGATTCTTACACTTTTTCTTCATCAAAAGAACACGATTTCTACGAAGAAGACTGCGTCTGCGTGAAGCAGAACGACATCGCAAGATCGTCAAAAAGTACTACTACTGTTCCATCTTTCGAAGAACATCGATATGTTGGATTAATCGTCGAGAAAAAAACGTTAAATGATCTGAAAAGTACCCCAGAAATCGACGAAACAGTACCCAAAGAAAAGATAATCAACATCGTATCCTCTACTACTACTTGTGAGTATCATAATAATAATCAAATAGAAGAATACAAACCTGCAGAATTAATCGAGATAAAAAATAAGCAAGAAATGATTTTTACAACAGAAACTGGAAATGGGCTGCGCCGCCGTGTGAGGAAGAAGAGGGCGGCGAAATGTTCTCGGAGTAACTCGGACAAAACAGTCATTATGGCGGCAGTGGCGGCGGAGGAAAAAGAAAATGAGGGGAAATATGCTCTGCAGAGGACAATGTCAGAAGAAAGACATGATGATGATCATGAATCATTAACGTCGGAAGAAAATGAGTTTTCGAAAATGTCGAATGAAGAACTAAATGAAAGAGTCGAAGAATTTATTCGACGATTTAACAGACAAATTAGACTTCAAGCTAGCTGCAGGGAGCTAGGAGCCAAGACGTACGATTGATTAATTTGGAGCTAGCTGATCTGATGAATTTAGTTAATTTTGATATTTTTCGTCTTATGTTTAACATAATTATTGACTAGCTAGCTTGTTTTGCATATGTAATTAAGGCTTTTAGAATAATATTAATAATGGACTCCTGCAGAGGTTTTAATTTTAATTTAATTTAATTTCTTTTTATATATATAATTATATATGTAGATGAATTCATTTTATTAAATAAAACTTTAGTATTGCATTTCTTCACGAGTTAATTGGTGGGATTTCATGACAAA
This sequence comes from Verbena officinalis, assembly GCA_958496215.1. Taxonomy (NCBI): domain Eukaryota; kingdom Viridiplantae; phylum Streptophyta; class Magnoliopsida; order Lamiales; family Verbenaceae; genus Verbena; species Verbena officinalis. Next base: position 471,095 of record OY292386.1, read on the forward strand.
ATGCAATCATTTGAAGCTATGACCACGACTTATAAGTATAGTATATATTTGTGATAGTACTGTACGTCAAATATGGTGAGCATGATTTGATGATTTATAGATAGTTAATTAATTAATTGGATCAATCGCTTATCTTATCTATCATTAGACTAGCTAAAAACTATCCTTTATATTACGTACAGACATATATAACTTTAGTTTCTTATACATTTTCAATTGAAATTTAAATATAAGCACATATATAAGCCATTAAACCATTAATATGCATTATATATATATAATTAAAAAGGAAAATTTAATTGTAAAAATTGATCCGTAAGTTTGATATATATTTCGGAGTGTCAATCTCAATCCTATTGTTATATAATTTTATTTTTTAATTGTAATTGTTGTGCTATTTTAATTTGTCGCAAACTCACGGGTGAAAGAAATACAATACAATACACAGAAGTATGATTTTTTACTCCCGTCATCAAGATAATTTCTCGATCAATTTTTACTTTTTACATCTATTTACATTTTACAGTACGTACTCTCTCTAGATCTCTCTCTCTCTCTCTCGCACGGTAAAAAATGGTAAAACAAGGAAGACCATGTACACATTTTTTGTGAATAAAATAAAAGTCAGAAATTTGATGATGGATTGGTGATTGGTGCCACTGCCAGCAGCGTTCATCTGTACCGTACACATGGGATAATTTGCCACGCACAGCACAGGTTGTTTCTGCTGGTACGTACGTATTTGATTGAAAAAAGGTACGTCTATATATTTCAAAATCATAGGCATAGGAACTCAAATAGGTCTCGCCTTATTTAGCCTAACATATATATATTCGCACCAAATCACATCGATCAATTTCACATGCCCTAACTTATTCATTATGACATTAATTAATCACTAAATTTCTTCATAATATATATATATATCAACTTTGGTTGTGTTGTTGTAGTTTATGTATTTCATGGATAGTTTGGAAACGCTTGATCATTGACATAGCCAACGGATAAAATTCAATTAACGAGGAAACCTTCTTAAATATAATGCTCCGATCGATGGATATTACAATGGATATTACAATGTCCAACAGGTAAGATTCAAGTACGAGACATATCTAATCTTAATAATAATTTTAGCAGACTACTTTTGCACTATATATATATATATATATATATCTATTACATATAATTAAAGGAGTTTTCTCAACAAATAAATTAAAATAAAGACAAATCAATATATATACATGTCTAATCCCAATAATAATTTTAATTTATAGTCCGCTTAATCATGCATATCAAATGATACCAAAAATATATAGAGATGCATGTATACTTCAGGCCTGACATACCAAAAGTCTTTTTCTCATTGATTGGAAAATTGGACGTGCTATATATATCATTACTAATTTTCTTACTTATAATTGATTTGTTTATTTAAATAATTTCATATATTATTTAATTTGGGAGCTTTCTCAACGAAATATTAACATTAAGTAAATAGATAATATATATTCTTCAATGATTGAATACAAACAATTTCATTAGCCATAATAATTATAACAAACTACATTTTTAAATTATCATAAATTTAATGAATATGTTGACAATAATTACATGTTCACCATATGATCGATTTCACTAATTAATATTTATAATTTCATGCTATTTAAGTTTAATTATTTATCTATATTTTGTTTTGCACATTTGAGGACTAGTAAAAGAATAATTGTTTCCTACTCAATTATTTATTGGTCATATTTTGTTTTGCACATTTCAGTACTAGTAAAAGAATAATTGTTTCATACTCAATTATTTATTGGTCTAAATATGACCAAAAAATAAAAAATAAAAATTTATTGGTCTAAAAAAGACCAATTAATTGTCAGCCCATTAGACAGAAATATGCCCACTGATATGGACTTGCAAATAGAAAGTGAGGACCAAATCACTACAAGGATTAGGAAGTATTGGAAACGGGCCTTGGCCTGTTAATCTTTTTCTTTTCTTTCTATTATTTAAAAGTACTTTTTTGTAATTTTCCCAAAACACTTGCAGACTTTTTAAAAACTATTCCAAAATTAGATTTGTTTGCCGACAACTAGAAAACAAATTTTAGATGGTGATTCGTGAATAATTGATATTGTTCCTTAGTTTTATATGTAAAGGCTAAGCATGGCGACCATGCGGATCGAGACATATGCAGGCTTTGATGATTGATCTCGTTGAGTTCCACCTGTTTGCCCTTTAATTTTCTTGAAGCAAGTCCTCTACCAGTAGGGTGCATGGGATTCTTCTTTTCTAACAGCTCTCCAAAGATTTCCAAAATGGAATATTGAGTGCTAAGCCGATCTCTCTCTTGAGACTAACCGGACAATGGAGATATATAGGTGTGGATCGATCCAACCGTTAAATTTATCATTTATGATTTTGTGCATGGGAAACTTAATTAATTTGCTTTTGTTTTGATAATTAATTAATTAATTAATTATATAAGAAGCTTAGTTGCTGACAATCATAATTATTATATTGTTGTTGTTTCTTTTATATATTTATTTATGGTCCTCAAGATCAAACCCAATTCTTTACTTTACTTTACTATACTTTTCTATTTCTATTTTATATACTAGCCCATAAAAAAAAAAAAAAAAGAAGTTCAATTTATCAAGCTGGGAAAACACCTACTACTAGAAAACTGTTAAATAGCCACGAAATTTGGCCATAGACGGAATCTTGACTATATAGCCAGGACTTTAGCAACGAATGGAGTCAGACATGATCAAACCATTAGCGACAATATTTTTCGTTGCTAAATCTGTTGGTATAGGTCACAAAAATTTACCAACGAAAATTCCGTTGTTGTAATTAAGATATATTAAAAAATAAAAAAAAATACTATATTTAGTCACGGATTTTCCGTTACTAAGAAAATAAAATTAAAAATAAAAATAATATTTAAATAATGAATGATAGCAACAGAAATTCCGTTGCTAAATACTACCACTAAAATTAATGTTAAATTATAAATATATAGCAACGGATTATTCGTTACTAAAATGAATAAAAAATATGAAAAATATTATATATTGTAGCAACGGATAAGTAAATAAAATAAAAAAATAATATTTTATTTAGTAACAGAAATTATGTTGCTGTGAAAATAAAAAATAAAAATAGAACATGAATATGTTGCCACGAATTTTCCGTGGCTAACAATATGTAATTTTAAAATAAATAAAAATTATTAATATATAGTAACGGAAATTCCATTGCTATGAGGAATTAGAATTTTTTTTTTTTTGAAGAAAATTGGCATTTTATATCATAAATCAGAAATTACAAAAGTTGTTACAAAAGAGGGAATGTCCCCCGAACCAACGCAGGCTTTGGCTGAATTTCTTGCTAGAAATGAGTGACACAATTAGCTTCACGTTTAATAAAAGAAAAATTACAACTACTAAAGCAATCTAACAAAGACTTAGACTATCTATTATATTTCTTTGGTCAGCAATATATAATTAACATAATTTTAAAAAATATTTTTTGGCAGCAGTGGATTTTAGACTTCTGTCAAATAAAATATACATACTTATACTTTACTTTAGCCATTTTCTCTTTAATATATAGATTTTTATGAAGCAATTAAGATTTTTCATAGATTTTGCATCTTTCAATTTATTTCTGCCTCAAGTTATGCTTAGTAGAATATAATTTACCTACTTATACTTTCTCATAGTATTTGAGAACAAGTTTTCCATCTAAACTCAACTGATTAAAATTAAATTTCAAATAAATGTGTTTATAGTAGCATAAAATGTTTCTGAAAACACATATAATTTTTTGTCGTGTCTAATATATTTGTAATAATTTCTTACATGGTATATAATTTCTTCTAATAAATTTCAAATTATTTAGTTCTATTTTTTGGGTTTAAAAAAATTAGGATTATCGCAAAACCCCCCTCAACCAATATATATTTAAATTATAACTATCTCAATCCGTGCATAGCACCCGCACATACTAGTACTTTATATATGGTGCCTCATTTAATAACTACTTTTGGTCTCTTACTTAATTTAGACTATTAAAAATTAATTTTTTTCTCTTCTTTTTTCTCTTACTAAATAATTAATTTCTCTATTTATATATTTTCTTAATTATATAACTTTTACTTTACTTAATTTATTTATTTTACTTATCATTAATTTAGTTCTAAAATATTATATTCATATATTATATTAGTTTATAAGTATCAAAAAATTTACAATATTTTTTTATTTTGCACATTGTGCTGTAATTGCTTGTATATTATTTTCAAAACCTACAAACTTGGAGACTAATTAGAAGATTTAATTGTCCAAAAAAGAAAAGAAGTTTTCAATTCCTATGCAGCTGCGAGCTATTGCACCTCATTTCAAAAACCACCAAAATTTAAGAGGGAAATTTTCTCAAAAACTCGATCCAAATTCAAAAAACTCTCAAATTGAAAATTTTCTAAGCACTCAGCCTTATTTCCCTCCTCTCTCTCAACCCTAAACCTATCTCCTCTTTCATAAAATCGCCTCCACCGCCCACTGCCCCTGTCCCTACATGCCGCCCGCCGCACGCCGCATTTGAACGACCTCATATTGGAAACTCAAATACGGTAATGATTTTGCTCCTGCTTCTATTTTCTTAAAATTTCCGCTCCTTTTTCAGCCCTTCTTTCTATTTCGTATGTGCTTGTGAAAGAAAAAGAAGAGGGACCCGAATGTCATTGGCCAGGCGGTCCTATCTCTTACCGCTAGGGTTTTCAATTTGAATTTAGTCTTCACTCATTAGAATATCAGGTAATTTTGTTAACTAAGCTCTTAGAACTGTTGAGCTTAAAATTGTGAGTAATTGCTGACCTACTTTTTGAGAGTGTTCTTTGTTACAACTACTTCTTTTCTATAACTTTGTTAAGACAAGCATCAATTTTCTGTGTAATTTTGTTAATGATAAATATTGGCGCATAACGAATGAAAATATTCAGCTGATCTGTGTCAGTAGCTTAGCCAAAATTGTGCATTACTCACAACCTGTTTGATGAATTGTTTGTATATATTTTTTAGTCCCTTTATTAATGAAGTTGTGTTTTCACGTGAAACACCTTTTTATGCCCAAAGAAATAGACTAAAACAGCAGCATTAGACCAAGTTTCACTTTATATATGTCTAGAGTTACATAGTCCTTGGTGATTACTACATATAACCTGAAACACCTTTTTAAATTTGTCTTATGTTTAGGTACCCATAACAAGGAAGTCAATAATCTGACCTTCCAAAGATTTTTCTAGGAGATTTAACCGCACACAAAGGTATGGAATTAATGCATTCAGCTAATTTCTTGTTCTGGCTCTTCAATCGTTTTCCTTTTTGGCTTGATATTGTTGATGTTTGTTTGTTGTTGTTGGCATGTGAGGTTCCTAGTAAATGTTGCTTAATTTATGTTATTGTATAATTTGGACCACCACTAATAAAAAAGAAACAGGTCTCTGAAATTTCTAGTTCAAGCAAGAATAAATATAAAAATGCTTGTTTTATTTGTACGCAAGACAAATACATGAAAACTTGTGAAATGATCAATTCACATGATTCTTGGTTGGATATGAATTTTACAATGAAAAAGCTTCTTAATTAGCAAATGTATATTCTCAACAGCATATTAATATTTTGTACTGGTGTTGAAATGTGTACTGCACTAAGATTGAACTACATTTGCAGAATCTAAGATGGAAGTACAAGATGTAACATTATAATCTGTTTGCACAGTACAAATTCATGAAATCCTTCAATATACTATAATCTATTTAAACTATGATTGTAATTTTGTTTCATTTTGTATGTTCTGTAGAAATTAGATTGGATGGAGCAGGAGACCTCGACAGTGTGGGGCATATATGAACAAAGTGTAGTGATGGTTCGATGATGACAACGAGATGATGATGGTGATGTAATTAGATGATGGTCTTTTTTGAAACGATTTAGATGGTATGACCGACTTATTTTGATATTGTCATTGATGACTGATTAATATTTTGATGTAGTTGATGATGAATATTGGATGTTAAGATTTTATTTTGATATTGTATTTGATTATTAATTGATTCATCGATTATTCTCAATTTCTTTGTTTTTATTGGTTTGGAAAATATATAGGTTTTAATGTGAATCAGGTTTTCTGGCAAAAAAATAATTAAAAAAATTTTTAATTTGAAAAATCAGCAAAACTGTTTTTATATACATTCAGCTACGGAAATATTGTTGCTATTAAAAAATAAATTTAAATGAATTTAAAAGGTATATGAAACCAGCAACGGATATTGTGTTGCTAAAATTTAGAAGAAAAAAAATTATTATTAAACCAGCAATGAAATTATTATAATTTTCGTTACTACACATGAAATAAAATAAAATAAAAATTAAATAAGCAACGGAAATTCTGTGGCTATTTATTTTTAAAAGAATATTTATATATTTTTTTTGCAATGGAAATTCCGTTACTAAAAAGTTTCCGTTTTAGTAACGGAAATTCCGTTGGTATATGAATTATACGTCAGCAATATTTACCAACGGATTCAGTTCGTGGCTAAATTGTCCGTGTCTATATCCATGGGTAAGCCCGTTACTAAATTTTCGTGGCTATATCCGTTACTGTAATTTAGCCACAAGGGTTTTACCCACAAATTTTTTTTGTTGCTAAATCCGCTGCTAAGCCGTTTAGCCACAAATTTTTGCTAAAATTCATGACTATATTCGCTGCTATTTCGCAGTTTTCTAGTAGTGACCATTTTCAAGAAACTTAAATCTATCACAAAGAAATTAAATTGAGCAAATTAAGTCTATTTAATTAGGGCATGCATATATTTGTGGGGACTTGAAAGCTAGGGACAAATTGTCTCCTACTCTTGATTAGCAATTAAGGACTTTTTTTTTTTTTTTTTTTTTTCTGTGGGCCGGGATTGGCTCATTTTGAGGCCTTATATTCCAAAAATCTCTTTAAATATCGAAGCATTGTATAATGTATTGAATACCAAAGCTGCAACTCAAACAAAGAATACCGAGTACTAGCTTGCAGAACAATACCTTCATTCATTCATGTTTATATATAAGCGAAAGCGATCGAGCTAGAGAGTTGAACTCGTACTAATTTCTAATATGCATGCATGTACCAAGTTATATATTCATTGCCAACTGCACGAATACGCCCTGTTTGAAACATATATAGAACTACCCCTTTATAACTTAACAATGCAATGCAATGATTTTATTTTATTAGTCATATATAGTTTTTCAAAAATTGTTTAAAGTAATTATAAGTACTGTTGGTGCAAATTAACTACAAATTAACCAAGATCGATGTTAATTGATTCTAATATAAAAAGAATTTAGTAGAGCTGAACATGATGAACACGTAAACTTGTAATTATGAGATATATATATATATATAATACGGACATGAGTACGTATTAGTTGTAAACTTACATTAATTATTAAGTAAAAGTACTCAAAAATATTAATTTAATTATGATCTTTATTAGCTTAGCTGCATGGCCATGGTATGACCGGTATATATATATAACAGATCATATCTGACAATAATACAAATATATATAGATATATACTAAGTTGGACAAGTGTTTCCAATTTCCATACGTATGATATATTCAATTAATATTTGGAATCATATCCGAGTCTCCTACTCCTTGATCGATCTGTTTTTGCTGTCAAATTATTATTAATTCTCCTATTTTATTATTATCTTTTATATGCATGATTAACACCAAATTAAAATAAGAAGACGAGCGAGCTAGCTAGGCTAGGCTAGCACAATATATACATTGGTTTGGTTTCGTGGTGGCTGAATGGCTCAGCTCAATGTACATTACCCAATTGTGGTCTGTGGATAGATAGATCTATAGTGACTTCAATTTTCTTCATCCTTATATATGATTGCAATTTGCAAAAATATTGCACCAATATAAAAAATTAACTATAAACATCAACTTAACAAAATAAACTATGTATATATATATATAGAAAGGGATATATAATTAAGTATCAAATGAGTACTCTATAATAATAAAATAAAACTAATTATATCTATTCTTACCTATATTGAATCGAAAAGTATAGATAAATACAGACAATATCGATCCAATTCATGCCATAAATAAATAATTATATATGTCCAAAAAAGAATGACATTAAGATTAAACTATGGACGAAAAACAAAATATATTTATACATATACAGCTGTACCAAACGCCACATCACATTGTCGTTTTACTTTCTCCACTCCTCTTCTTCTTCTTCTTCGTCGTCTTGATCTTATCTTCCGTTCCGTCTCTCACATACACACACATAGACAGAGTCGTCGCCGTCCACCATTCCATTTTATCGTTCATCATCTTCTCCTTCACTACCCAACCAACAACCTTTGCCAAACCGACCGGCCTTATACCTCTGATTGAAGAAACGGAGAACTCAGATGAAAAGCAACTATTCGTAGCTTTTCGATGTCATGTTGATTTTCAGAATCAGATCCACTGTTTGTTAAGCTCGATTTAAAAACTCCCCCATACATCTTAGGTCTATTGTTACGTATACACTACTCACTCAGTGAAGATAAGACTTAAAAAAAAAAAAAAAAATGGGTTCGATTCGGCCAGATCTGGGAGGCAGAATCCACCCCGAACCTACTATCGACCACTTCGACCTCTTGCCGGACTCCCTCATCCTCTTGATTTTCAACAAAATCGGCGACGTTAAAGCCTTAGGCCGATGCTGTATCGTTTCTAGAAGATTCCACTCTCTCGTCCCCCAGGTAGACCACGTCATCGTCCGCGTCGATTGCGTCATCTCCGACGACGATCCCTCATCCACCTCTTCTTCCTCACCCGCCTCCGCCGCCGCATCGGATAAGTCTCGCCATCCAATCTCCTCCCTCTTCCGCATATTCTTTTCCGGTCTCTTCAAACCCTTACAATCTCTAACTCAACTCATGACTCCTTCCGCCCCTCGCCTCCCTTCTCTTTCCAATGATTTCGACTGCGAAGCTGACCAGAACACCATCACCCACCATTCGCCTACACAAGTATTGAAAAACTTCAACGAAATCAAGCTCCTTAGAATCGAGCTTCCAAGTGGGGAGCTAGGGATTGAAGAGGGCATTTTGCTTAAATGGAAGGCTGACTTCGGCTCCACGCTTGATACTTGTGTTATTCTCGGAGCTTCTAGTGTTGTTCAGAATATGGACAGAAGCCCCCATAGTTTAGGGGGTGTTTGTAACAACAACACTGATAATTCCAACGGCAATGGAGTTGAGAATGATAATGGGAGCATTCCTGAGTCATTTTACACTAATGGGGGCTTGAAATTGCGTGTTGTTTGGACAATTAGCTCTCTTATAGCTGCTTCAGCAAGGCATTTTCTGTTACAGCCCATAATAGCTGAACATAAAACTCTAGAAAACTTGGTTTTGACAGATGCAGATGGGCAAGGAGTTTTGTCTATGAATAAACAACAGTTGGAAGAGCTCAGAGTAAAGCCTTTATCTGCTTCATCAGCCTCAAAGAGGACTCTTGTTCCTGCTCTGAATATGAGGTTATGGTATGCACCTCAATTGGAGTTGCCAAACGGAATGGTGTTGAAAGGGGCTACTTTGGTTGCAATTAGGCCAAGTGAGCAGCCAAAAAAGGACGTTGTCAGTTCAGAAGGGAATTGGGTTGCCTCAGCATTTGAAGAACCTTATCGAACTGCTGCAACAATGTTGGTTAAGAGAAGAACTTATTGTCTGGAAATGAACTCGTTTTGAGATGGGATTTAAGCAAGGATAATGAAGGGATGAATGTTTGAGGTAATATTATTGCAAAAGTTTTGAGATTTGTGAGTTTATATATATCTAATAATTGTTTTTGATGAGTGAGATGCCTTCGTGAGTTTGCCAAGCTGTTTGTTCTGAAACATGAGTGTTTCAATAGTTTACTTGTCTTATTTCTTGAATTGGATTATTGTTAATATCCACCATCGAAGAATTGATGGCTGAAATCATCTGGTTGAATCTGATTGGTCAATAGGGCTCGTTTCTACTGCTAAGGCATGATTTGACAAAATTATGTACGCCGCCTAATAAAGTACACAAATGACGCAATAATCACATGTCCAATGATTGTATGCTCCTCATTAGTTAGCTCTTTGGAGGAATTTATTATGAGAGGTTGCGTTTCGGTGTCATTTTCCCTTAATCAGATTCTCTGTCTGTCGTCTTTCGAGTTATTTAACTATATTTTGATCACTTGAGATGTCATTTGCAGTTTTTAACATTTCTGCATATTCTGTTGATGCATTGTGATCATTGTAAGTCATCAAGAACTGTGTTGAGCTCACTTGTCCATAAGTTCATATTATGGGCTCTCTCTGAGTTTATCATTTTTAGTACTTATCCTTTTTCAGATTGTAATCTAAATTAATATTTTATACCAACGAAATATCCAGGTGAATTGCAGCTTTTGGTTTTCGAGGAAGGAGAAGTTACAGGTTTAAGAGAAGCAGATTATACAGTTTTGGTTGAGCACAGAATACAGGTGAGTTTATCCTTGATCTGAAGAATATGCTTTTAAGAGTGCATAAAATGCACTTGGATGATTATATTGTAAGATTTAGAATCCTTTTGGCTCTTTTATCTTCTGCTTATGTTAGTTACCTGTGAATATTGTAGGTTTGAAAGATTGTATGCTTATGTGATGTTGTTTACTTGAAATGTATCAATCAACTTCAGCTCCATATTTCTATAATAGCTGAGTTAACTGTGATAATAAATATGTGAAAATTGCTGACATTTCTATTCTGATATTTTATTGTGACCTTTTACATTTCTGCTATGCTATTTAGTATGTATAAGGTTTCATATCATTTTCGTTTTCCATTTTTATTGAGTTTGCATGGTTTGAGTTGGTTATATATTAGATATTTGCCTACCTTGGTAACCTGATTAAAGATATTAAACTTGTTGATTACATTTAGATACTTTCTAAGAATGTAGTAAATGGTTGTTTGAAGTTTGCTGAGAAGTTGGCCATGGATTTTATAGAAAAGTAGTAGGTGCTTTATAACCTAGTGAAGGATCTAGACTATATATAGATTCTCTCTTTTTCTCTCTGAAGACTTTTTTCCCACCCACTTGTAAGAAAATCCAACTACTTTATGCAAGGAAAGGAAAGGAAAGGAAAGGTTGAAAAAGTAGAAAGTCATACAATTTCTTTGCGGGGTTGTGAAAAATAATAAATAAAATACCATACTTTGTTGTTGCATAAAATATCTATCTAGTGATGACAACCTTAAAGAGGTCCATGATGGTGTCTACAATCAAATGTTAGTTGTGGGCAAATATTATTTATTTATGATTATCCCAATTAAATTTGGGAGACATTGCATGATTTCTCTTTCATAAATCATGCAATAAATAAAAGTAATAAATGGCTTTAGTCCCACCACCCACCATCTTCTCATGCATTGGTGCAATTAGGTCTGGTGGTGTATTATTGGCAACTTCCCTTTTGGAGGGTAGGTGTGTATTCTCATGAGATTCATAGCCATAGGCCATAGGGAGGGAGGGAGGGCATCGACTCAAAATCAAATTTCCTGTTTGCCGAGCTGGGCCTTAGGTAGGTTACGGCCTTCTACTTGTAACCCAAATCTCTCAAATTAAATGGATCTCGTTACGGAAGTAAGTACATACATGACGGGCCATATTACAGCCCAATCATTCTTACAAGCCCGCTCCTCATGAGTTTTTAATATTTATTTATTATATATTATTTTTCAAGCTTATGCATTAAAAGCAAACCAATGATTTACGAGCAAGATTGAGCTAGCCCTATTTTTCTTCACTGTACATTTCGAATTCAAACTCTGTCATTTTCGAATTTAACCGATCTAGGTTAAATTCATACCCTAAACCTTTATAATAAATTAGCTTAGATTCTCAAATTTTGCCCTCCAATCAAGCTGAATAATCAAATTACAATATTCTTGAAATAGAATTTTCAAAGTTACTATATCAACAATTTAATTTGTCCAAAAGCTAGAAAAAATTGGAGGGAACAAAATTAACTTTCAATCATCTTATTCCCATTTCCTTAATTTCTTCAAGCGCACGTTGAAGATCATTAATTCTCCGGCCGGCCGGCCTATTACCTGAAAGAAAGCCATATATACAGTCTCAATGATCAGAATATTCATATTTCTTATTTCTCTCATCTAACATATATAATTATATTGAAAACTTAAAATATCATAAGTAAACAAAATCTATCTGCAGTATAATAATCCTACTCTCAATCGAGTAATTTATCGATTAATCAGAATTTTAATGTATAATAGATAAAAATCTAAATCATATATACTTAATTAGCTTGTCGTGTAATCAATATCCGATCGATGTAAAAAAAATAAAAATGCATGATATATATTTAATTGCAAGAATCTCCCCTAAATTAATGAGTGAAACAAAACCAAAGTACCACTGAATTAAGATTAATTTCTCACCTTCAGAAAAACGCTTCAATGATCCCTTGAAACGTTTACTTGTCTGCCCTTCTGTCTGTACAAAACCCACCCAATTAGCAACCACATGCTTAATTTTCATGGTGATCCAATCATATATATATATATATGAAAATGAATGAGTCTAATGTATATGTGTCTATGACATTGACAAGTTGTTTTTATTCTTTTTGTCCATGTCAACTTATTTTTTTATATGATTTTAACCACAATTAATGTTATAAGAATTAAATGAAAAATTGACTAATAAATGTATTGTAACTCTTTTTCCTATTTGTTTTGTACTCATTTAATTTGTTGCTAAGAATGTTAAATCAATTCAATTAATTATTGCATTTCATCACCAATTTTAATAATAACTTTTTTTTTATAATATTCATTTAACAACATTTAAAAGTCATGTTCGACCCAAAAATAAATAAATTAAAAGTCATGTATTAAATTGTTGCATTTTATCACCAATTTTAATAGTTACTTTTTTTTTATAATATTCATTTAACAACACCTAAAAGTTTTAATATTTTTATTTAATAATGTGAATAAATTTCATTAAGTTATTACATAGAAATATTAATATTGCCATAATCATATATATATATATATATATATATATATATATATAGATATATATGAAAATGAATCAGTGAAATGTTTTAGGAAACATGTTTATGTGGCAATGAAGTGGATATGTTAGAATTGATCCATTTTGCCATGTAGATTGCTTCTATAATTAATTTAGTTAATTATTATTTTTATAACTTACATATGTATTTATTAACTTTCCATACTTTTGTTTATATTAATCATCAAAAAATTTGTAACTCCTATTTAATTATATAACTATATAACTACTTTATATAATATTAAAATTATTTTTTTTTTTAAATATGGTTTTAAGTAAATTTTAACCAGTTTTAGAGTTATCCATATGGTATTGAATGTTCGTTAATAAAAATAAAGACAAAATAATGTATTCAATATATCCATTAAAATATTATATTTAATATTTTAATTTCTAATAAATATTTTTGATATAGCAAATTCAAATGAAAATTTATCTAACTAAAGTAAGAATTTTTTTAAAAATATAAGTTTAAATAAATTTTATTATTAGTTTAATAATATAAAATTAATAAACAATTAATTTTCTTGAATTTTTTTTTTCTAAATACACGTATCTTATGTTCATTTTGTGGTGGAAAAGTTATATTTATTTCAATGTAAATAAATTTCTTAAATTATTATATTTGAGTATTAATATTTTTCATAATATTAAAGAAATTTCAATAATGAAATGAATATTATTATGACTCAATAACGAAAAAATAACAGATTATTTAATAAAAAAAATAATATAAAGTATAATAAACAACTATTTTTTCGACCAAATAGACAAAGAGATTCCAATCATTATTTATATACATGGTCTATTATTAAATATTTTTTTAGTATTTTAATTATCATTTTAATATTTCTATAACTATCATGATATTCCTTCTCTATATATGTATAAATATATATTCTCTCTATTATAAATATAAAATCAGTACTTTGTCATAAAAATATCATATTATTATTTTTATACATTTAAAATGAGTTCTTTATATACAAGATTCCTGATTATTTTATAAAATGAATTACTTTGGTGTGTACGCTTCAAATTCTGAATTACTAATTTTTGACATATTGTTAATAATCATATAAAAAAATATAATATAATTTATTTAATAATATATATTTTATAAGTAAATTATCCCGTGCAACCTAGGGGTTAAAAAACTAGTATAAAGGAAAATTCAATAATGAAATGAATATTATTGTTAATTAATAATGAAATAATAAGAAATTATTCAGCAAAAAAATAATATGAAGTATACAAGAGATTCCAATAATTATTTATATGGTCTATTATTAAATATTTTTTATATTTTAATTATTATTTTAATATTTTTATATCGATTGTGTGCACGATATATATATATATATATATATATATATATATATATATATATATATATATATATATTACTCCCTTTATTACAAATACAAAATCATATCATATTACTATTTTTATATATTTAAAATGAGTTTTTTATATATATAGTTCATGATTATTTTATAAAAAGAATTATTTTGGTGTGTATTTTAAATTATGAGTTAATTAATTATATAAGAAAGTCAATTTATTTAACAATATTTATTTTATAAATAGATTTTCGCGTGCAATGTGGGGAATATATATATATATATATATATATATATATATATATATATATATAATATTAATTTATAAAATAACAATTCTGTTAAATTTTTGAAATATATTCAAGTTGTTAATATATAAACTATAATTAATATTAATATATTAAATTATAATTATAAATTAATTTTACGATGCAACGCAAGTTAAAAGCTAGTTTAAATTATAAAGGTGTATTCGAATCTTTTTGGAGTATAATTTTTTGGTAATCTAGCTTATTATTCCTTTTTATATTTTAATATTATTCAAAATTTAAACACATACATACATAAATATAATAATAAATTCAAACAATGTAATAGATTAAGGAAAAATTAAAAAATAAAATTTCAGAAACATATATACATTCACACATATTGTACACTGAAGCATATATAGCATATTTAAGTGCTATTAAAAAAGATTGCAGACTGAAACCCTAGAAGCTGTTAATGAAAACCTAGCTAGACAGAGCGCCGTCGAGCTGACAAGTGTTGAGCTCCGGCCAACGGTGGGGCAGCCACATTTAAATTAGGCAGCGACAGAAATAATATATATATATATATATATATATATATATATATTAATTAAATAAAAATAGAGACGGATAAAAAGTGCGCCACCAGCTTTAACTCAGAGATGAACAGCTAAAACATGCTAGAAAAGAAGGGAACCAAAATCAGAGAGACAAACCGGCCAGCCGATGATCCCTATTCGCAGGTTTCTATGCAACAGTTTTTCCATAAAAGACAACACAATAAACACATTCGATAATAATAAATAAATAAACAAGTTTGCTTTCAATGCGTTGTATGCTTTTTTGGTCAAACCAAGAAGCTAGATGAAGAGATCACAGCTAGCGTTCATAGAACTAACAGGAAATTAAGAATACGTCAAATCAGAAAAGAATTCAGATAAAGCTCATGAATTTAATAAACTGAGATGATACCATGGTGTAAGAGGAAGACTAGGGTCTTCAATGAACTCATCATCAGTTTTGGCCTTTCCCCTTCTGATTATAGAACCCAGAGAGGAACTGGTGGTGGTTCTCCACCTCCGCCCCGGAGGCGCCGCCCATAAAGAAGTTCTGGTGAGATCCGTCTGGTGGAGAAGAAAACCTCAACAATGACGGCGACGGAGAAAAATTGGACTGAAGGGTCCCCCGATTATAGCCTGCGAAGACGCCAGCTGAATTAGCAGAAGAGATTGAAAAGTTCAGATTGTATTCGCCGCTGCCATTACTACTACCATAGTTGTCTGGGCCGAAGGAGAAATGGTGGAGCTCCGAGCTGTGGTCGCCCCCAGCCGTCGCGAGGGGCGGTGAGAATCCATTAGTGAAGTAATCCATCGGAGGTGAGAACCATTGTCTACTGTTCATCCCACCGTTAAGGAGCTCTGTGAAAGAAGATGTTCGGTTGATGGCATTAAACGACGACGGATTATGAGAGGATTCGTTCTCTTTTTCCTTATTCTCCTTTTCTGCAAGTGTTCTTCCTTTGGCCCTCTCACGAGCTTTAACCCTTGTTTCAGATCTGGACGAACCTTTACTAGTTTCAGAAGTGCTGCTAGGATCTGCGGCTGCGCCGTCACTTCCGGCGGTGATGCTGGACCTCTTTTCATCGCTCATGATCTGCTTAGGCGTGTCGGGAAACGGAGGGTTCATCGGCGGAAGCTCCTCAATGGAGCTCGCCGCCGCCTTCAGCAGCCACTCCACTGCCTTGCTAGGCTGGTCATAACCTAATCGATCTTGCAAATCGTAAAATTGAATAGCTGTGTTAACCGATAACCTTACTCTCCGATCTCTCAACCCCTTGGACGTCAGCACTTTGCTGTGCCGATCTTTTCCACCGGAGGCTCTGGAAACCCTAACGATCCGCGACGATGGCCAGCCATAGAACCTGCCGTAGGCGGCAGCGTCGGGAGCTCCCGTTTTGTGCTCATGACCTTTTTCTTCTTCTTCTTCTTCTTGTTCTTGTTCTTCTTCTTCATCATCTGGATAATGGTAATCCATTTTTTGATTCTGGCTCAATATTTTTGTTGACGTAATTCTTCCGACGTTGCCATTTGTGCTTGATTGGTGCTTATACTGAATCTGATCCACCTCCATATTACAACTTTCATGCCTTTTCTATCTTAGAGCCTTTAATTTCAGCTCGTTTGGTTTGATATTCGTTCTTAGTCTTAGAGAGAGAAAGTTAAAAGAAATTAGCTAGGTGGAATAGAATGAATTATAGAACTAGCTAGCTAGGGTTCTAACTTGTAAATATATATATAGTAATAATTAGTGGGGTTTTGCACAGTTAATTCGTGGTGGTTACATTGATGTAGGGGAAATTATTATGAGTAATTAAATTAAGGTGTAGCTGAGCCTAGAAATTAAATTGCAGTACTCAAGGATATATATATCGAAGAGCAGCCACAAACGTAACTCATCAACTTAATTAATTGGCAAAATTTAAAATCCATTTAATTTAATTTATACCTGAAGAACGAACATGAGATAGATAGCTAGCATAGCTACGGCGAAAACAAAAACTCAAAAAGATCTATCTAGGATTCAAGGGAGATAATCTATATATATACAATTGCAGCTTTCCACGAGAGATCTAGAGACTAGACGTCGTCGTCAAATGACCCACCCGTATTTGAAGTTTAATTAGGACTAATTGCATTTTTACTCCTGTAATTATCCACTTTTCCGGTTTTTGTTCCTAAAGTGTTTGAATTTGCAAATTCAGTCCAATATGTTCTAAATCAAGCAAATTTAGTCCTATACGTTCTAAAATCAAGCAATTTTTGTTCTCCATTCGTCGGAACTCTAGCTAGTCGTTTGAATGTGGAGGACCAAAATTGCTTGATTTTAGAACATATAGAACTAAATTTGCTTGATTTAGAATATATAGGACTAAATTTGCAAATTCAAAAACCTTAGGACAAAAAATCAAAAAAGTTGATAGTTACATGACTAAAAATGCATTTTGGCCATTGTTTAATGGGCTTTACCCAGCCGGCCGAAATTAAATTCCAGTGGATCAGAGCTGCTTCCATCCTTCCTTCCGACTTAATTTGCAAACTCCAAAGCGTTGCGTGCATGCGAATTAAAATATATCCCAGAAAGAAATTATATATATATATATATATATATATATATATATATATATATATATATATATATATATATACTACATACGAAGCACCGCGCATCGCGCGGTGCCCCATAATCGATAATTTTTTCTTTGTAGGAGTTGTTTTTATGGTTTGCATGATATGTTACTGTGTTAGTACTTAGTATCATAGTACCAAAGATAGGTTCATGTTTTTTCACATTATTAATATATATGAATCTTGCGTTCCCATTTCACCATTCTGAGCTAGTTTTCGATTGAATATTTTTACATAATATGTTTAGATTTTTGCACGTATCCCCTTTTCACCCACTTGAGTTAATTTACAAAAGAATATTTCCGAATATTTCGTCCAAACTTAGTCATGTGCTTTAGACGTAAAATGTTAAAAAAGTATTTTTAGAGTTTTTAATAATGTGAAATTTTTAGTTTCGGTCCCTCAATTATAGGTATTTTACACTTTTTGTCCCTCAATTATTTTACTCGTCAAAACTGGTCCCTAGACTACACTTTTTTTATCTGAGTCAGTCCTACTCTGAACTCAACCCTCTAAAATCTAATAAATGAGTGCCTAAAATACTTAAACAATCATGCCTTTCGCATTTGCACACCTCCCAATCATCACGTATTAAATAATTTAATGAAACCAAAGTACATACAAATTTAACGCGACGCTTATCTTTTGAACTCAAATAATATTGTTAACTAAATACTATAAAAAGTACACAGTATACATATAAAAAAAATAAAAGATGTGTTGAAAATGCCTCAAGGTCCATACAATAGGCTAATACCCTTCGAATATTTGGACCTACAGTGGGTTTCTATAGCATCTAACTATGAATACCGGCATGTCGAATAATGAGAGGATTCACCAGAGATAGAATAAAAGCCACATAGGAAATATACTCAATGAGTTATGATTATTTTATATTTTTTAAGATAGCCTAAAAGTTTGTGCTTTAGGGTTTAGATTTTGTTAACATTCTTTATTTTTCTTTTATTTTATAATTTTCATTGTTTCCATTTGCTGTTTAATACAGTTGTAATTTTAGTTTATTTTAGTCCGTTAGATTTTCAGGTCATTTTCTATCCGTTATATCAGGATATATATATCATCTTTTTAGGATTTCTGTATCAGAATTCACTTTTCAATTTTCTTCAGCCGCAATAATATTTTTCGTCTTCTTCCTCTTCAATTTTGCTCTGCAACTTTAATTTTCAACATGGTATCAGTAGTTTTTCCGCCTGAGACTCTATGAGCGTCTCCACCAGCGCCGCTTTCACCTCCACCAGCGCCACTGTTGTTTCCTCAACGTCACTGGCCATCGCCTCTCATCCGTCCCAAATTCCTTCTAGTTCTCGTTGCTATTCCTTAAGCCCAAACGAGAATCCACCCCTAGTTCTCGTTGCTCCATCGCTGTTCGGCTCCAACTATCATCCTTGGGCCTGGAGCATGAAGACGATGCTCCTTTTGAAGAATAAATTTCAGTTTGTCACTGGTGCTATTCCGATACCTTCTCCAACGGATCCAATCTTCGATTACCGGGAACGATCGAATACTATGGTGGTCTCGTGGATCGTCAAGTCCGTTTCGCCATCAATCGCTCAGAGTATACTATGGATAGACACAACTTTTGAGATATGGAAAGATTTGATGAATCGCTTCTGTAACGACCCGAATATTTAATTATATTATTAATTATTACGCGAATTTTTTCTTGCCTAATTTCTCGATCTATCCAATTGGATTAATTAATCTTGTGGAAAAGATTGATTTAACCTATCTTTTAAATACCCTCAATTACTTAAATTACATAAATGCCCTTGAAAGCCTAAATGACCATTTTACCCCCCCGAGATATTTTCCTAAATATCTACCTATCTCTCTCATTCTCTCATTTCATACAAAGAGGGAAAAAGAAGAAAGGAAGGAGAAGAGAAGGAGAAGAAAGGAGGAAATCTTCCCGACGCCCTACCGAGCCCGTTTCTCGCCCGATCGACGAGCCGTGAAAACTCAAATGATCCTCACTACATTCTCTACCGGTAATCCTTTTACCCCATTTCATTTCGTTCCCTCTTCGTTGCGATTTTCGTGAATTTTATATAGAATTTTATAGTTTTAGGATTTTCGTGTTTAGGGAGATTTACTTGACCATTTTACGTGATTCTTGTGCCTATGTGTGGCTTATATGATATATATGATTATATGTGAAAATTAGGATGTTTTATGGTGTAAATTAAGAGATGTATGAATTTAAATGTTGGTTTCGCGTGTGAGGTTTCGCGATCTGCTGAGTCTGCTGCTCAGTAGATCCACACGGGCGAACGCACGGTCTTGATCAAGACCGTGCAGGAGCCCGTGCGCAGCCCTTTTCAACCTGCACGGGCTTGAGCCCGTGCACAGGCCCGTGCGCAGGCCCGTTTGCACTTGCACGGTCTTGGCACCGTGCACAAGACCGTGCGTGAGGCCGTGCACCCCTATTTGTGCTTGCACCAGCTTGCCAAGCCCGTGCGTTGGCCGGTGCAACATACTTAGTGCATTTTCCAGCCTTTTCCTTTCTTGCACTTCGGGAATTTGGTCAACCCCACTCATTTAAATGTTGACTTTTCACATACGACCTCCGAATATCAATCCGATTTCACCTATTGCTTCCTTGAGCCTCGGGATTTAATATTTTACATAATTTGCAATTTATCCGACCTTATTTGACCGTCAATTGACGCCTTACTCGTTTAGGGATTTTTCCCATCTTTCCCGTTTCTTGTCCGTTTGACCCCGTTTTCGCGAGAGAGTTCCATTATATTATTTTAAACATGTCTACGTGCCCTAATTGCGTTTTAACATATCTTTAATATTTATTATTTACGTTCTTTCATTATTTAATATTGGATTAATATTCTTTAGTTGTCGTTCCGTACTTTATATGTCTTTATATGTCTAATTGATTTACTTTTCATATTGCGTTTATCGCATGATTTGAATCCTACATGAATCGCCGTGCGTCATTATTGTTTCGTGTCTTGCTTTTGTTATTGTCGGTCTCGTTTTCATCCTCTAGGCCCTGTGTATTACAGGTGGGACCAACGAGTGAGAAACCTGACTACCGTTGCTTTCATACTGTTGTGTCGAGCCTGGTAAGGGTTTAAACTTCTTTTAACTGGGGCAAGGACATAGTCTTATATAGGTTTGCGAAATAAATGACTACCCTGCTTTTATTATTACTTGTTGTACTGCCTTTACTATTGCTTATGTGCTTAGTTAAACCTTTTCCTAGCAAAACCTATATGTATAACATTTTACAAACAGTTTCAACTAGAGGCAAGGAAAACCCTTTTTGTTTTAAATGCGAATTTTGGTCTCTCGACCTCGCAAATATAACCTTGTCTCGAATGGCCCTTTTGGCCTTGCACATCCCGATTCCCCAATTTCGAATGGCCCTTTTGGCCACTTAAACTATCATCGTTTTCAAATGCGAGCTCTGGACTGTGTATTGTGTTGGGCCCGGAGTATTCAGGAGGTGAGCCTGGGGACGTGCGTCCAGGGCAAATCCCGATGGATACTCCAATCCGTATCTGCTGAGGTCAGCCAGGAGGTTGACTAACCTGAGTTAGTGCGAGGGTGGCGTTGTAGGCTACGCGCTTCCTAGAAAATTCTGATAAGGGTGACGTTGTTAACACGCGTTTCCATAAAATTCTGAGTGGGTCACGACTGTTGGTGGTGGAGTACTTGCTTACATGATTTTTTTCAATTGGGAGTTATAAGGAGAGGGCCCGTTCTCGCCGGGACACATTATTTGCATGACTTATTGCATTATTTATTTGTCTAATTGTTTTACGGCTTTCGTTACAAGTCGAAGCACATTCCGGTTCTCTTCATTTGGCATATGTATTTCCCTATATATATATATATATATATATAAAATCCGGAAGCGTGGCTTGAACTTGCCTCACTTAAGTCTCCTTTATTATTCAAACTATTTAGTTGAATTACGAGCCGCATTTACTTATCATTTCTACCCTATTCAGATCATGCCTTTCGAACTTGTATCGGCCTCGTGACTCAACTAATATTCTTTCAATTTATCGGCTTGATATTACGTGCAAATGTTTTAAAGGATCCGGTTCGTCAACCTTTTCGTGTTTTCCAAGCAGGCCGAACCCGAGTGTTGCTTTGTGTCGTTTTTACAACTTATATTGTTACTTATAGTCTTTCTCAAAACGGGCAACACTCACCACTTTTGGTTTTAAAAGATAAATGACGAACTATGATCAAAACCCCCTTACTGAGTATCCTTTATACTCACCCCTGCTATTTTGGTTCTTGCTTCAGGTAGGCAGGTGGCGACGTCACCTATCTTGTCAGTCGGCATCAGCAGGTCTAGATAGGCTCAGTCTTTCTGGTTTGTCTTGTCAGTGGTCCCAACAACTATCGAGTCCTTTTTATTGGATCTTATTACTTTCGTACCCTTTATTGCTTTATTTACTTTATGTACCTTATGTGCCCCTGACGTGAGATAGTTGAAGATATCTAGGATTGCACAGGATAGGCTAGTTGAGCCATGGATGGCACTGTGTGTTTATGCTTCTGTTGTATTTCAAACTGCAAATGTTTAATTGATATTATGTAAGCTTCTATGTAATTTATTTGTTTTCTTTTTAAATCGCTTCCGTTGCTCTGCATGGTTATGGTTGTTGTTGGGATGTTGTCGCTGTTGCCGATGGTTTTTGCTTGAGTGCCGTTCGCCGGAGTGGGTTTTTGAGTTGAGGCCCCTCGCTGAAGCTCGGGAGTCCATTTCGGTGCGGATGTGGCGCTCCTTCTTCAGGGGGCGCTACAGCTTCTCTTACGGCTATGTGTTTCGCATAACTGAACTCCAATACGAGATATATGCCATCCAACAGGTTGATTCCTCAATTTCCGACTTCTACACTCGCCTAAAAATACTTTGGGATGAGTTTTACAATTTTCGGTCGATGCGCACCTGTAAATACTCAAACCCCTGCTTTTGTGGTGCCGCTGATGATTCTCGTAAATATCAGGAACAAGATGTGTCATCACTGGACTCCATGACCGATTTACTTGCTTCCGTTCTTGGATCATGTTAATGGATCATTTGTTTCGCTGCTTCTTCAACAAGAACGACAATCACAAGGGCCTGAACATCGTAAATTTGCTGCCCCTGCTTATCGTGTTCCTCAGTACAGACCTTTTTCAAATACGAAACTGATACTCAAACAACCGACACCTGCTACAAGATTCACGGATTTTCGCCTCATTTCAAGTTTAAAAACCCTACTGCCACTGTTGCTTATTACTGTGCTTTTGATTTATATGGACGATATTGTCCTCATTTGGAATTCACTCACTGAAATAGACAATATTAAAACCTTTCTTGATGATTCTTTTTAGGGAGATATCAAACACTTTTTAGGATTTGAGGTTGCTCGTTCCAAATCTGGAATTTTTCTTTCTCAACGCAAATATGCCTTGGATTTGCTTTATAAAACTGGTTATTTGGTTTGTAAGCCTGCAAATTCTCCTATGGATTCTTCTTTAAAACTTGATAAAACTTCAGGCGATCCTCTTTTGGATATCTCTTCTTATAGACGTTTAATTGGACACCTTTTGTATTTATGCAATACACGTCCTGATTTGTCCTATGCTGTTAATCAACTTTCTCAGTTTTTTTCAGGTCCCATTTCTATTCATCTTACAGTTGTTCATCGAGTCTTACGTTATATGAAATCGGCTCCTGCCCTTGGTCTTTTTTACATGGTTCCTCTTCTTGTCATCTTAAAGGATTTAGTGACTCGGATTGGGCTTGTTGACCTGATACGCATCGGTCTACTAAAAGGTTTCTGTGTCTTATCAGGTGACTCGCTCATTAGTTGGAAATCTAAGAAACAGGCTACCGTTTCTCTTAGTTCTTCTGAAGCTGAGTACCGTGCTCTTACTTCCATCACATGTGACATTCAATGGTTATTTTACTTGCTTCAAGATTTACATGTTTCTTCACCTAAACCTCTTGCTATCTTATATGACAACAACTCTGCTTTGCAAATCCTTGGTAATCCAACTCATCATGAACGAACGGAGCACATCAAGATCGACTGTAATTTCATTCGTGAGAAATTACATGCTAGCGTCATTCATTTGCCTCCGCTTCGCAGAATCGAACAACCATCCGACGTGTCACGACTCCCGGGCACCTGTGTTTTAAAACCCGGACCGGACCGGCCGGTCCGACCGGTCGGACAGGTGACCGGCAGGCCTTCCGGTCCGGGTGACCCCTTTGAACCAGTTCCTAATTGAACCAGTGGGAACCGGTCAAAACCGGTCAATTGACCGGTTAAACCGGTCCTGGTCGGACCGGTTGACAACTGGTTCAATGTTTTTTTTTTTTTTTTTTAAATAGGTTGACCACTGATTGTGTTTTTAACTTTTTAAGTTTTTATTTCTTAGTTTTTCAACCCAATTTTTGTGAATACAGTAATTGATGTGTTAGACTTTGGTGAGTTTTTTAATTTTTGAGTTGGTTGATGCAATTATTTTTACATGGTTGATGGAATGATGGTTGAAATTTTATTTTATATTTTTTTGTATATTTTTTTAATTTTTTTTAATTTTTTTTGTTTATTTTTCTATATTTTTTAATATTACTAATATTATATATATTTAAATATAATTATTACGTAATTATGACGTCATACCGGTTCGACCACCCCTGACCAGTAAGGCCTCCGGTTCGACGTCCGGTCCGGGTTTTAAAACATAGCCGGGCACAGAGAAAAGAACCTCCTACGGTCCCGTTGGACGCGCGGGTATAAGCTCCAATTCCACTGTGTGCAACCTTAATGTTTGGCTTGGAAGAACTTGCCAAAAGTGATATATCGTTATTTGGTTACACATGTAAACTAACTTATAAACCTTCAAACTCTATGTGATAATCCAAGGTGGGACAAGCCCAGGTGACGCATACGTCCTTCTGCATGGCCGTGCAGAAGGTTGTGTCCTGCACCTGCTCTGAATTATTCGGGGCGCTACAATTGCCCCTCATTTAGAGCGTAATATCATCATTGTGCCGTGGCATATCTTTATTAACGCCCGCCAGTAGAGAATGTGGAGCGCGGCTCCCCACGCACGCCGAGCCCCAACAGTGGTAACCCAACAGTAGTAACTCCCACGTGCATGGAACATGCATTTACCCAACTGACAGTTGGCTCTGCTACCATCTTTTCACGACCCCCGAGCTCGAAAAGGAGAACCCTCATCGAGCCCGTTGGACGCGCGGGTATAAGTTTCGATTCCACTGTGTGCAACCCGAAAGTTTGGCCTGGAAGCACTTGCCAAAAGGGATATATCCTTATTTGGTTACACATGGAAACTAACTTATAAACCCTTCAAACTCTATGTGATAATCCGGTGTGGGACAAGCCCAGGTGACGCACACGCCCTTCTGCACGGCCGTGCAGAAGGCCGTGTCCTGCACCTGCTCTGAATTATTCGGGGCGCTATGCGATGTCTTCACTAAGCCTCTTCCTATCCCTCTATTTCGTGCCTGGATCTTCAGTTTGGGAATGTATAATATCAACTCTTCAGCTTGAGGAGGGGTGTTAACATTCTTTATTTTTCTATTATTTTGTAACTTTCATTGTTTTCATTTGTTGTTTAATTCAGCTGTAATTTCAGTTTATTTTAGTCCGTTAGATCTTCAGGTTATTTTCTAGCTGTTAGGTCAGGATATATATCATATTTTTAGGGTTTCTCTTCAATTTTGCTTCGCAACTTTAATTTTCCAACAGATTTTCTAATGCTTTTCTAATTCCCATTTTGAACACTCACATGATGCATGGATGATTGATCCTATGATCCAAATATATCTTTCCTAATCATATTGATTGTCTTATTTCTTATAGGTAGCATGATAATCAATCTCCAGAAGTTAAATCAGAAAAAGAATTTAGACCAGAAATTCGGTGGTGATATGTTTTTTCTAATACCATTTGGATGGAGGGATTTGGACCCTGACCATTTGAAATCCAGTGCCCAAATTTATTTCATTGTGTTGGCAAAAAATAGAAAGCAAGAGATTTAAAATCCACTTTTTAGTCGGATGAATTTCTAGCCTAAATTTTGACGGATTTGAAATTCACTCCAAGCTTTAGTCATTTCAAATTAATTCTTCGTATTTTACCCACCCACTGCCACTATCACGTGTAAATTTAGATATTTTTCTGTTTCTCTCGCTGACGTTCATTTTTTAATACGATTTCTCTCTCTCTATCTCTCTATATATATATATCTCACATCTGTTCTCTCTATCTCTCCCGCATCTATCTCTCCCTGCGTAATCTTTTCTCGAGATCCTCTACTTTCTCATTTCTCTCTCTACAGTTTGTCTCTCTCTCTCTCTCACAATGCACACATTTTTTTCTCTCTCTCACAGTGTTTGGATGATTCTAAGTAGCATAGTTGCTGGGTGATTGACTTCTCTTATCTAAATTGAATCGTAGACCATTTCTGATATTTTCTCTAATTGTTTTTAAGATTCACATAGTCTGATTATCCAAAATCTCTTTCTTAGTCCTGGTGATTTTCTCATTGTTTAAAGGTAGTACGATAAATCTAACTTCAAGCCGATAATCCGTAGTGTTATGTGTTTTCTAAGTTTTATTCAAGTTTCACGTAGTCCGACAGCCCAACATCTATTTCTTAGAAACGCTAGTTGTCTAATTTTAATCAATAATTAAAAAAAACATCGAGCTAGTATTTCGGTAGTGTTATATTTTTCCTAAAAAATTTTAAGTTGCCCATAACCCCGTGGCCCAAATATCTAGTTGTATTGTTGTTTATAAGTAGCACGATAAATCAAAATCTAAAAGTTCAATAAAAAAATTCATGCAAACTCAATTGAAGACTATGTAGGATACGTGTTGTTTACCTCTCAAACACTATGTCTGAACAATTGCAGATATGCAATACTTAGACTACGTAAAACAACAAAGAAGTGCATAAGATACTCAAACAACCGTTTCTTTTACATTTGGCACTTTCTAATCATCTCATATTAAATAACTTAATGACACAAGCTCCACATGATCGACTAATACCCTTCCAACAACTTGATGTGCAATGAGTTTAGTTAGCATCTAACAATTTGCTAATTAATACCTTGGTTGTTAATAATAGATATTTTTTAAATTCTGTAATGGTCACCTAAGATGATTCTACCAGTTGATCCAATGTCTCTTTCTTGGTCTTGCTATTTTATTTATATTTTATGTGTAGCACGATAAATCAAATTTCAGAAATTCAAAGAAAAAAGTAAATCAGGTTGATAATTCAAAATAAAATAAATTGCCTTTAATATATTTTGGATTTAAATACATAATGATTAATTTTTGAAATATTTTTTCTTTAAGTTATTTAAATAATTTTTTATGAATAACGCCTTTAATATATTAAAGTTTTTGAGAAAAAATTCAGTTAATATATATATATATATATATATATATATATATATATATGCAATATATTTTCTTAAATTGTTATTTACAAAATTTAATTGATATAATTTGATTTTGAAGAATTGAATGAAACACACAAAAATAAAATATTAAATTGTTAATTTAAAATAATCATAAATTATATGTAAATTAAATTAATTTATAATTAAACATAAAAAACTAATTTAAGAAATTCAGGGGTAATTTTGGGAAGAAAATTAGTCAAAGTCAATAATTGAACTTTTTAGAGTGAGAAATTTATGGAATTGATATTTTAGATTGAGAAAAATATTCATGAACAAATTTTTGGTATATGAAAAATAAAAATTCAGTTTAGAAATACGATCTTTCCTAACCGAAGGACCTTATTTAATAATAAAAACTGGCTTAAGGGACAAAATTAAGAATTATTGAACTTATGGAATCAATTGTTTCTCTAACCGTACCCTATAAGACCAAAAATGGAATCTTGTCTATTTTTTCTAATGGTACATTTGGATAGGGGGATTTGAACCATGTGAATTTCAATCCATACTCCAAATTGTCTTTGTATTAGTTGGACTCTTCTCTCAAGAAATACTTAATACATGAGCCCATCCTCTCTTTTTCTTCTTTTTCTTTCAATTGAGCCCATATTCAGGACCGTCCTTTCAGTTATTTAGACTAAAGTTACTAACGTAGGTTACTAATTATTGCCGTTATTCGAACTTATAAAATAACTTGACAAGCAGATTTAAGAGTCATAATAATAAAAATTGCATTTCAAGATAAACAAAGACTTGCAAACTTAAAATCTGCTCCGCGTGCTACTGGTACATATCTTGTTGCTTATAGGATTTGTATTTTCTATTATAACATAGTAAATCATTTGATCTCTATGTTTGCAAATAAAAAATCTAATTTATTCCTATACTTTTAATTTACTCTAATCTCTTGCCCAAAATCATCATCTTTTTCACCAAAAATGACGCTGAATTCTAGATCATGTGGATAAGCGGAGTATTAAATATAATATCATTATATTATCATTAAATTGATCGCATTAAATGAGTAAATAACATAAAAAACCTACCAAAAATTAGAAGAAAACTTAGATAATGATTCATCTTGGAAGAATCTTTGGCACGCTGAACGTCTCTGTACATATCTGGTCAAAAATAAAATACAATTATGAATCCAAAAGAGCTAATAAATAAATAATACATGCCTCTATCACAACCACGTCAGATATTTATCCGTTAACTGGAAACAGTTAAAACAAAATGTATAATTATAACAAAAGAAAAGAACCTAAACCCGATAACTTAAAGTTTATGGAATTAATTATACACTATCAATTTGCTCCATCACGACTAAGTTCGGTTAGTTTTCTTATCTTTTTCATTATGTTCTGTTGATTCTTTATTATCAATTAATTGCAGCTGCATATCTTTATTTTCTATTGCAGTTTGCTCATCTTCCCCACCAAAACCAAACTCATTCACCCGTTTCTTGTCAACTGGATAGATCCATATTTGATAAAGATATATCAGAAAGATAGATAAAATTAAGTAACTTAAAGAGGGGAAAAAAAAAACATAATTTTTCTATCAAAAGCTCAGCATCACGGAAAACAGAGAGGCAACTAATGCAGTATCGACATCTTGATAACGAACGCAAAGAGATCATCAATAATTGTGTTGAGAAATTTGTACGCATGGTATCTGCCTCCAAGACGTGTGGGCAACAGACTTCAGCTTATATTGATGAAAAGTTGAGGGCACATCATAATGAAACCTACACCAACCAAAGGCAAAGGTTATTACAATTTTTAAAACCTTAGTTATTCTGCTTTTGGATAAATTAAAGTAAAAGCAAAAATATACAAAAGTTGTACCAGTAAAAGTGGGGAGTGTTTGGAGAGAAAAGTGAAAAATACAAAAATATGTAGTCGAGTGTCTGGGAAAAAAGAACTTGAAAAGCACTTTTATTACTCTCGAGAGACTTCCATTTATGTAGAAAATAACCTAGAGGCTAGAAGTTATTTTTTGAAAATATATTACCTAAATATGCCTTATATTGAGCTTCATTTGCCATTTTTGGGATATTTCCTTGTGGCATTCCTCATAAGCTTTCACGAATAATAGGTCCCGGTCCAGCTCGAGAAGTTTCCCAATTCAATCACATTCCCGAGCTGAAATCCTCCCATAGAGATTCCGACAGATGTAGCTCTTTCGTGCGTCGGAAACCATCTAATAAAATAAGAGACAAAGATAAACGAGAGCATTATCAACATTGAGATTATTGCACCAAATCCCCTAAATTATGTCTAGTGACCATAAGAAAAGAGGGAGAATTACATCTAATATCCCTGAAGTTTAGTTTAAATACAAATTAGCACCTCTTAATTTCATAATTACATGAACACCCGTGAGCTTTTATTATTCATGTGAAAACATCGTCAGATTTTGGCCATGTTGATAACGACGAAAGCGCCTTGCCTCATGTATTGATTACGGTCCATTATCATAGCCTTAAAAACACATTTAGTAACTCTCTAAAACTCTGATCCAATCTTATTTTTTTAAACCCCCTACTCATCTAACATACAAACCCTTTTCCCAGTTCAAACAAACTTACAACGGTATTATTTTTCATTCATATTTACACTGTAACCTACAACCGAAGCCCGATCCATTGACTTGTCCAAACTTAAACTCGAACCCATTCAGTACAACCCAACTCTTCTGCCCGAACCTAGCTTTATTCTGAAAATTTAGGCAAAATAAGCACACAAAATTAAGAGGACTCAAACTCAAGTATCTTCCTAGAGGAAAAGCAAACTGATTCCGGAGCTATTGTTCACTGAGGATATTGACTGAGATAGATTTACTTATTTTTTTCATTTTTTTTTTTTTTTTGGACACTTTCAAACTAAAGCCCATTCTTCAAAACTACTACACTATGACATCCATAACAACGAAGAAAAGAGGTTAATACACTAAAACAAAACAACGTTCAGCTCCTGGGAACAGGGCGAATCAAGCTACTTAACTTGTTAGAGGTCGGATTCAAGATCATTTGTTTAGAATATACCCATGCTCTTTGTCCCACATTATCAAAAACCTGCAACTTCAGCTCTTACAATTTGTGATTTAAAACAAGAACTCTCCCAATCAAGCCACTGAAATGAAGTTTTCTCCGTGAACAACCACTGACGCAATACATATAAATTATCTAACACAGGTTTTTTTCCAAAATTAAACAGCAAATACAGAAATATCAAACAGAAATTAAAGCACACCGGCGTAAACTGATCTAAAAGAAGACAATCAATTTCGGAGACATACCAACACCGATAAACTACAGGAAACAATGAGCTCACGCCGAAACCAAACAATTCACAGCAAGCCAGCGGACGATCACCTTCCGAACAACCTACGGGAAAACAAATAAAAAAAACACTGTCAGCAGAGGAGAAGCAACAAAACATGTGCTCAATCCATACGCAATTTTCTGGTAATCAACGAGCACGAGATACTGAACACGATCTCATATAAGGAAAGGGAAAACAAAATATGAACAAATAAATCATTAGAATAATGCCTACAAATATCTGAACAAATTTGATAGAGCAACTGCAGATCGAAAAGGGCTTGGCATTAATCTTTTTTTTTTTTTTTTTTTTGCACAAGCTTGGCGTTAATCAGACAGTGCTTATCAAATTTTATAAGCCTGCGTGGACGACTTAACAAAGGACAAAGAAACCCAGACAACCGTAGTGGCCCGATAAATAGTACTAACCGAAAAAGAGTATAAGCGGCGCCGATTTCTCATCACGAAGACGATCTGCACACCGATATAGGGCGACGCGGTGGGTGGACGGCGGACATTCCAAGCTCAGCCGCTACGGGCCGCCTATCAACAGCTACGCGTTTTTTAAAAAAAAAAAATAAATAAATAAAAAATAAAAATTAGAAAGAGGCCCAAGGCTGACGGCCCATCCTCCCGAAATGGGCCAGATTCAGCAATCGATTAAATCCAAATACAGCCCAAATCAAGCCCAATTTAGCACCCATATACATCACACATGACGTCACTTTAAAATCCAATTGCAATTGGAGTACTGTTCACCGCTACCAGCACTGTAGTTAAGCCAATCGCTGCGTTTATATAGTAGTAATATGCATTGTTTGTAATTAATTTTGGTGTGCCTCACCTTAATTCCACTTTTAACTAATTAAGAAAATAAATGAATTAAATGACGACCAGGAAGTATGGAATATTTATTAGCTAGCTAGCTAGGCTAATTTTAATTATTTTTTTATAATAATAAATATAAATATTATAGCAGGTAAATATATAAGATTGTCAAAAGTTGAGGGGTTCAATAATACTGCGCTTGGCTCCGCCAGTGGTCGATCGGAACACATTCAATAAATGGTCGGAACACATAAGATGCAAATAAAATTATTTAGATGTACCGAGACAATTTGAAAGAGATCCTATATATATATCTTGATTCTTTTTTGGTAAATGTCTTACATAAATATCTTTCAAAAGATATATATATATATATATATATATATATATATATATATATATATATATATATGTTCCATTTAATTAATTTTATCCATAGCTAGCTAGGTAAGTTGCATTGTGAGTGCATATGGAATATATATTCTGCTGCATGCATGAACTTGGAAGTTAAAATATTTTTGAAAAGGCAATAACTAACTAGCCTAGCTAGGTTTGGTACCCGGCCCATAAGCTACCCAAGGCGTTATTAATTTGAAATTTTGAACCAAACTTTGTATTAATTGTTTCTTTTAATTATTTTTCTATTTACTGATCTTGTGGATAATTTATAAAGATCAGTACTTAGCAAATGATCATTTTTCCATGCACCATTGATTTTCGATGCATGCCACGTGTGTGTTGACTTATCTATCACGTGATCGGTTCTCGATCTACCTGTCTTAAGAAAATGTCATTTGAGCGAAAAACATTATCAAACTACCAAAAATTAAATTTAGATATATAGTGTCCCTTCACAATTAAACTAGATTGATCTACTCTTAAAATATATATCTACTTAATTGGCTAAAGTTATTGTCCACACTTTTCCCATCCCATATATATATATATAAATTTGACCGATACTGGTGTTTTCATTACTTTAAAAGCTAGTACTCCATTAATTTTTAAGATTAATGGTGCATTGCATAAAAGTGGATTAATTTCAACAAGATTATGATCATTTGCTCCAAGAGATATGAAAAGGGACATCACATCACATGACAAAAGGTAAGGTGGCTGGCCTGCTTGTGATATATATATCCACCACACAAATGTCAGGTTGATAACTTTGCTCATCATTCCAACGAATTGAAGCTCACACTAAATTACAAGTCTCTTTTAGTAAAGGTGATTTAATTTGTTTACAATTGTTTTTTTATCATATATAATCCATCCTATAATTAAAGGATCAAAATATACTTTAATGTCAATAAATTAATCTTGCCCTAATTATAAGTAATGATCGATAGACGTGTCTCATCTCATTAATTCCCTCGATCTTGCCATTTTCAATTCACCATTTTAATATATAAAATAATGTTTGATTATGAATATAATATAATTTTCTATTTCTTAGTTTTATTTTTTGAAGATCAAACATCAAATAGCATTAATCAAAATCGAAACCAAGAAAGTCCCACATGATAATTTAATGGGATTTGTATGTATTACATGTGGGAGTGGGCCGGGGGTTTTGCGGCCAATGAGATGAATCAATGTAAACCCTTACCCACCTGCACCTGCAGCTGAGGATAATGGAGGATAAATTTGTATTGGTGATTTAGATAAGCGCAGCAGCCTAGCTCGCTCAGCACAAGTTTTGCAGGCTTTCAATGCTACTAAATATTGTATTGGACCACATTTTTGTCCCCGTGCAAGCTTAATTGTGCTTCTGCTTGTGCTTGTCTCTATATATCTCGACAAAATTTTAAATCCTAATCCTTATTCAGTTATTCTTATAGTTTGCAGCTGCTAATTCAACTCCGGTTCACATGATATTTCAATTCAAAAAGTTACTATGATAATATAATAAGAAACTTATATTAGAGAACCGAAATTAATTAAGATGTATAATACGAATTAATCTGATATTTCTCTTCTCAAAAGTGCACACGTGTTGGCACGCGACGCGACAAATACCTACAGTGAGGGAGGAGCATGCATGAGATTTAGCAAGAATCAAGGTATTGACTTCTAATGACCAGACACCCGCACGTGTCGCGCTCTCCACAATGCTTCTCCTATTTTAATTCGCCCCTCTAATTTTATATAATTACCTTTTCGACCGTTTCTTAGATTTTCTGCTCTTCTTCCACCACCAACCGTTAAATTAATTAATTCATCAGGTATAATAATAATAAACTGACATATATATATATATATAGGGTAGTAAAACATACGTATACGTATTATACTATAGATATCTATTTATTTATTGCTAGTCAAAAATCAAATAAGTTAGGTAAAGTTTCTTTATTAATTATAACTAAAGCACACATTCTAGTCCCAAAAACTTGTCTTCATTATTTGGTAAGTTTTCAATTAACATCAAATATCATTTTTAATTTGGTTTCCTTATTCAGTACTACATGTTATAAAGTATATATATATTAGAATGTTAGTGCTACTTATGACATATAGAACAAATTAAAATACGTAATTTGTAATTTAACAACACATGCATATCCAACTAGCGGAATACATGTGTGTTATTTATCCACTTTTTTTTTGTGCAAGTTATTTATCTAATATTATACATCTTTTTTTTTTTTTCAAGAAAACAACAAAATAAAAGCTATCCAGACCTAATCATATCAGACATTAAAATATCATCAACTCTCATGGGAGGACTGTCCCGACAACTCCTCGCTTCAACTAACTTGTGTTCAGCTTAGCCAGGTGATCCACACAATTATTTATTTCACGACGAATGTGAATCAATAATATATCCCAAGGTGGATAGAAGCAGATTTCGACAATCATGAATAATATTACCAATGCAAGAGGATGGAAAATGGTATCCGTTTCTTTAACAAGTTTAACCACAACTTCCGAATCAATCTCAACAAGAACTCGCGTCAAACATTTTTCCCAAGCAAAGTAAAGACCTTCTCTCAAACCCATTAGCTCAGCCACTGTAATAGAAACCTTACCCAATTTCATAACAAAGCCTTCAACCCATCTACCACAATGATCTCGAATAACACCTTCCACAACGACGAATCTGTGTCCGTAAACACACGGCCATCAGTATTAAGTTTGAAGCACATCCTTCCGGTAGCGGTTCCCAATAAAGCTCCTCCATCGAAGATAGTTTATGATGCACCGGGTCACGCCCCGAAATATATCCACTATACTGTACTCTATGCAACATAACTCAAAACCCATATTTACAATATTATAGAATGTGTAGTTGGGCTTGGGCCTAATTCTATAGGCTATAGCAGATGAATGAAGACATAAGAGAGAACCCATCACAATTGGGCCCGCCCTAAATATTTCATTTAAAATCTGGCCTCATAGTCCAGCCCAAATCAGATAAGCCCGCTTAACCACCTTGAAACGCACCAAATTATTAAATGTTTTAATATATTTTTGTTAGATTTTCTATATCTTGTAATCTTATAGCATCAATACCATTGAAATGAAAAGGTTGCAAGAATTTAAGAATTCTCGAAACTCTTAACTATACCTGTATAGAAATATATATATATATATATATATATATATATATATATAAGAATTCAAGAAATGAAAAGATATATATATATATATATATATATATATATATATATATAAAAGATAATGAAATGAATATATATATAAGAAATTAAATTAAGCTGGATGTTAATATATTTTCAAATCACATGCGCGCATGTATTGTAACGCGATGAAAAATATATATAAGAAATTAAATTAAGCTGGATGTTAATATATTTTCAAATCACATGCGCGCATGTATTGTAACGCGATGAAAAATATATATAAGAAATTAAATTAAGCTGGATGTTAATATATTTTCAAATCACATGCGCGCATGTATTGTAACGCGATGAAAAATGTACTGGTCTGGTCCTAAATTTATCATATGATGTCTCACCAATTTTGTTGGCATTTAATTTTAAGGCGGTCCATATATATATGATATAATCTTTGTCAAATTGCATTGCAGGTCCTGTCCTATATATCTTATATAGTTATATATTTCATTTCCTGTATGTCATTTCTAATTGCTTTCATCTACCTAGCTCCTCACTCCTTAGGCTTAGCTTCTTCTATATATAGAATATAGACTATATATATCTTGAAATGGGGTCGGGTTTTCAGTGGGAATGATCCGATTATGTTCGAAAATATCTTCAGGAAACCATGATCATGGTGGTCTGAATATTCGTGTATTTCGTGATCTGTGAGATGAGAGAAAGATGACCAAATGTCTTGGACAAGAAGTTGTCGGCTAATCATGAGACACAATGAATGAATCTTTAGATCAAAATTAGTCTTTAAACACTTAGATTAAAATGATAGTCTTGGACCAAGATAAATATCTCTTGAGCTTTTGTTGGACCTCGATATGTTTAAAAGAAATTGGACTTAAATAGTAAATTAAAAGAATATTTTATTATTAGGTCCATAACATATATAATCAAAATTAACCACAAATTAAAGATCCAGGCCACCACGTACATTCATAAACTATATATGATCGATCATGTCGGAGAACATGCATGGAGGAGCTGGCCATGTACGAGAAAGTGAAGCTTTTGATCTCCGGCAACGCGGTGGTGGTGTTCACAAACAAGGGTTGCGACTGCATGTGCCACGCGGTGAAGCACCTACTCTTTGGGCTTGGAGTAATTGGCCCTACCGTACGTGGTGGCCGGAGCTTGACGTCCGCGGTAGTGGCGGAGTCAGGAATTTTGATTGGGGGTCAACTAAAGCATAATAGAGAAGAAAAATTTTTAAATGCGAAAATAATTGCACAAAAATTACTGAAATTTGAGTCTTTTACAATTTCATCATCGGAACATTACAACCTTACATATACCTCCTTAGAGGGAGGAAGCATGTGTAAGGTTTTTCATGCATGTATATATTTTTATGTTTTTAAGGAGTATTTGTAAGGTTTAACAGGGAGTATTTGTAAGTTTTAAAAGTTCCAATATTTTTTTGGATTTATAGAGAAACCTCAGCATTTTATAATATTGACCCCATTAATATATATTTAGAATTTTGTGAGAGGGTCAATTAAGAGAATTTAATAAAAAATCTATACACATCTATGTATGTATACATGTATATATTCTAATGAAAATTTTGGGAGTTAGGGGGTCAATTGTATCTCTCAATTGTACATGGCTCCGCCAGTGGTCCGCTGAGATACAAACGCCAATTATATCCTCCGCCTCTTGGGGAATTAAGCGCCAGCAGCTCGTGATGCCGGCGGTGTTTGTTGGCGGCAGGTTCTTGGGCGGCGTCGACACAGTCATGGCGTGCCATATTAACGGCAGTCTTGTTCCTCTTCTCAAGGACGTCGGAGCTATATCTCTGGCTGTGATATCATATATATATATATATATATATATATATATATATATATATATATATATATCTCCACACCGACCCATCATGTGTGAATTAAGTATTTTCTTAAACGAAAACTTAATTAATTATTGATTATATATAATTAGCAAATATTTATATCTGCAATGTATTAGAGAGAATGGAGTACTGTATATGGAGTATGGACTAAACAAAATGTTAAATGGCTTTCAAACTTGGCCGAATTACAGTTTTATCCTCCATGTAGCTATCCGAAAGTAGTATTATTAGTCCTAAAATTTTTCATTTTGTAATTTTAGTTCTGTAATTTTCAAAATGTTGCAATTTTAGTCATGTGCTCGCCAGATTCCCAATTCCTTGCCAGATAATGCAGGACTAAAATTATAATATTTTGAAAAGTATAGGAC
This sequence comes from Verbena officinalis, assembly GCA_958496215.1. Taxonomy (NCBI): domain Eukaryota; kingdom Viridiplantae; phylum Streptophyta; class Magnoliopsida; order Lamiales; family Verbenaceae; genus Verbena; species Verbena officinalis. The sequence goes on from OY292386.1 coordinate 508,578, forward strand.
TAAAATCACAAATAAAAAATTTTAGAACTAATAATGCTATTTTCGAATAGTTAGCGTACCAATTAAAAATGCAATTAGTCCTTCAAACTTATATATGTACATGTTCTATTTTAATTTCCTTAATTCTTTAAATTCATCTTGTTTCTCATTAATGTATTTTTGCATTGATATTTTGTTACGACGTCGTATTATTCCATTTCTTACAGTATCTACACATGATTCAGTATGAGATTTAGAACTGATCAAGATTTGAACCACGTAGACATTATATTAGCTAGCCCGTACTTATGCTATATATATCCTCGTGTTTTGTAAATTCAAACTTTAAATTTATTTGTATCTAAATTTAATTTAAATTGTTATTGTTTGAAAACCAAAGTACAGAAAAAAAAAAAAGAAAAACATTTCTCTCTGTAGTATCTTTTGATGGAGTCTGCAAATTAACAGTAGTCGATCCATATATTAGAAAATGTTCGTGAGAAGAATATAAGAGATCATAAATGACGTTTGATCAAAAACGAAGGAAAGAGATTATAAATTCTTTTGCAAAATATATATTTTTTGAAAATTTTGACAAAATGTCCTTAATTGTAACAACAAATTATACATTTAATAACCCACACATCATGGAAATCATGTGTTGATATAAATAAATAAATTATTATAAAAATTCAAAGGTGGGGGCATACTAGTCTTTGAGAACCTACATGATCTCATGATCTAGTCGCATTAACTAGCTAGCCATTGCTATATATTGAACCCAATTAATTTCTAGTAGTTTCTGAGTGACATACATACATACATACAAACAAAAGTTGTTTTTGTTTTTGAAAACAACTTTTTGAAACCGCCCGCAATTTTTCCCATTCTATTCTGAATCCCTTTTTGTAAATAATCGCAGCAATGCCAATTAATCCCACAGTTGGTGGAACTCGATTATGCACGCACGCATTCGTTCCAAACAACGGAGTCGGAGAATCAATTTCAATTCAAATTTAGATCAGTCATTACTTGTGAAAACTTTCGGAGATTCGCCGCCGCAAAATGGTGGAAACCGAAGACCAAAAGACACGGCACCCGGTAAATCACTCGACTTGGATAGTGATCGCCGCCGTTAGTTTTCTTATTTTAGCTGTTGGATTCGTTCGAATCGTTCCGAGAAGCTGCTTTTACTCTTCTCAGGTAGCTACTTCTGGATTTTTCATCCTCTTTGCAAATTTAGGCTCGCTCTCTGGTTGCATGTACGCTAGCTGTCTTTCTAGTTAGCTCATAATTGATTTGTTCTAGCTCCTTTTCGAGAGAAATAAATTGAGTAGATTAATGTTGTTCAGTAATATCGAGTATCGTACGTGTGATTGTCGATCGGTCAGATGGTTGGTTTTTAATTATAGGTTCGCTAATTTCTAATTTATTGGCTGCTGCCAGAGTTCGTTTCATGCATTGCAAGTTCGATCGGGTGCTTATAAATTGACTATCGTATTTGATCACGTATTTTTAATTTATTTCCATTTTTTTAGAAATTATTCCAACTCAATGTCTTTAGGCATTTATGAAACAACTTTTATTTTCGTGAATTCTGAATTGAATACTTTATGCATAGACATCGATCTGCATGATATGCATGTTGAACATATATTGAGCTTCAATGGTAGCTTCTGGATTTCATTTCTGTATTGATGCATGCAATTATACCTGTAAATGCAGGAAGGAGTACTTAACTATCATGAACTCGTGGAGGATTGCTGTTGTGTTTATGAGATTATGGATCGTATCGATATGGTGGAGCTGCATCCATTGCTCCAACAGATTGTCAAATATCCATTTTTCCGGTACTTTAAGGTGCAAATTTTTTAGAAAACTCTATTCCTACTTCTGATTTCATATAATCATGCATTTTAATTAAGCAGTTGTCAAATAATTGTCTGGCTGATGCATGCCTGAAAAGTATTTCCTGCAATAGGTCAAGTTGCGGTGTGATTGTCCCTTCTGGCCTGACAATGGTATGTGCTGTTTGACGGACTGCAGTGTTTGTCAATGCCCGGAGAATGAGCTCCCTGAAACATTTCAAATGCCTTCTCGCAATATCCTCTCATTAGATAATCTTGTTTGTCAAGAAGGAAAGTCACAAGCCGCTGTCGATCGTACTATAGATGATAAAGCTTTCAAAGGCTGCTTGGAAGTCCATAATCTATGGACAAATGATGATGAAACTGATCATGGTACCTACTATTTATATGTTTAGGCAGTGCTATGAGTTTTTACTTCTTCAATCAACTGAATTTTTAAGCCACTTGTTTTAATAAATTAGTATAACTTATTTCTTGATGGATTCTGGTTCTTCTTTCCCTCAAATATCCATCTCATGTTCTTGATCTCCATGTGCTCATAGTTTTTCTGGACCAGATTAATATTCTTTCCTAATTGGGGTTTGATTTTAATTCTTAATCCTAGTTATATCCCGTGTTTGATTAAGTGTATAAACTGCAGCTGAATTGACATATGTAAATCTACAATTGAATCCTGAACGGTACACTGGGTACACTGGTCCATCTGCAAGACGAATATGGGATGCTATTTACTTGGAAAATTGCCAGAAATGTAAGTCAATTTCCTTTCAGTATTTTGATTATAGAGAATTGAAGTTAGTTTTCAAGAGCTGGATAAGTTGTTTTCCTTGATCATTGACATTTTGTGTAGATCAATATGGAGAGTGCCAAGAGAATAGAATATTGTACAAATTGATATCTGGTCTTCACTCCTCCATCGCAATTCACATTGCTGCTGATTACCTCCTTGATGAAGAAACAAACACAGTACAATCTCGATTTCATACACTCTCTATGCAATATATGATGCCTCATCGAAATCTTTACTATTAGACATATTTTTGCATTTAACAAGTGAGATAATATCTCCGTAAACTAATTTTTAACTACTTATGTGTTGATTCTTTAATGTTTCCATAAATAACAATTTCCCCATTATTCCTTTTTCAGTGGGGCCAAAATCTATCACTGCTACATGATAGGGTCTTGAAATACCCCGATCGTGTCAGAAGCTTATACTTCACTTTCCTTTTTGTCCTCCAATCAGTCACAAAAGTGAGTCATTAACTTTGGAGTTCATTTGTTTCTTTTATCAGATTATCTTCCACTCATATATTTGCCTTTGCTGTTTGCTTTCTAGGCTGCAAATTACTTGGAGGAAGTTGACTATGGCACCGGTCATGAGGACGTGCACACAATTCTTCTAATGAAGAATTTGATTTATGATCATAAACTACAAGCAGCCTGCCTGAAACCATTTGATGAAGCTAAATTGTGTAAAGGCCAAAGTGGACCAGAATTGATGAAGCTCATTCAGACACAGTTAAAAAATATAAGGTTTTCTTTTTTGAAATGGCTAATTTCCTACTTTTAATTTGCATCTAATTAACAAATTTCAAAATCCATAGTGGGTTTTCCACCAATGTTTTTTAAAGATAAAGTAGAATTTAAGTTACAAAAATTTAAATAGTAAGAGTAAGTAGCCTAGTTTTGGAAACTTTTTTTTAAGGGCACACTGACCTTTTATATTAGAAAATTAACTAGAAGTGAGAAACAAAAAGTTGGCCACGGCTGCTTCCATTTTTATCGTATTTCTGCTAATTTTCCAAACACTTGGAAACTATAATCTGATTTTACAAACTTGTTGAACATGCTGAAAAAAAGCAGAAAGCACAAAAAGTGCCTTCCTGAGTCTGCAAACACTACCTTAATAATTTGAGAAGAAGTACTTTTACTACTCAGCAAACTTCTAGCTTATTTCCGAACACTCCCAAAGTGCTTAAAAAAAGCAAAGAGCACCAAAGTGCTTTTCTTAGAGTCTTGTAAAGACTACCTTAATAATCTTGCACTTTCTCTATTAATCTAAAGAACCATTAAACAAACAAGAAAGTCGTATACGGAAAAGAATCTGCTAATGAGAAAATCTCATTGAAATCGCAGTGCTGTAATAGATTGTGTGGGATGCGAAAAATGTCGTCTCTGGGGAAAGCTTCAGATTCTAGGTCTTGGGACTGCACTAAAAATCTTATCCTCTGTTAACGACCGAGAAATATCTGCTCACAATGTAAGTGTTCTTCTCAAGGTCCTATTACTACCAATACCTTATCCATTTTGTCTGAAACTGACTTGAGATAAACGGTTTTTCAGCTGCAACTGGAAAGAAACGAAGTAATTGCATTGATAAATCTGCTGAATCGGCTTTCTGAATCTGTAAAATCAGTTCATGAGTTGGGGCCTTTGGCTTATAGAAGGTTTGGAAAGACCATAGGTGGAAAGGGTGATCGAATCAGCTATCATATTGTGTAGTTTTGCTGTAATTTGAGCATATGGAGTGTAGATATTTGCTGTAGGGTGAGGTTTTTTGTTGATTTCTTACTTAGAAGTTAGAACAATAGGGATTGTAGGAGTTTTAACACAACTTTGCATGCTGATTTTGGAAATGTTGTAACTGAGATGGATCGTCGATTGCATGCCATGTTGTATCAGAACAGAATATTTTCTGAGCAAAAAAACAGAACAAAATGGTGCCTTTTGTATTATGGTAGATTGTTAAAAATAATTGACTACGGTAGTATTTGCAAACTCTATAAAAACACACTTTTTTGCTTTTGTTTTTTTCCGGCACTTTAGTTTTCCAACATTCTCAATTTTTGCTTAAGGAAAAATAAGCCAAAAGCTTGAAGTACTAAGAGGGTGTTTGCAAACTCTACAGAAAATCACTTCTCTCATAAGTGATTTTTTTCAGTGCTTTTAATTCCAAAAACTCCCAACATCTGCTAAATTTAAACAGAAATAAGCTAGAATTCAGAAGCACGTAAAGACATGCTTTTGGATTCTGATTTTAGATTTTAGGTATTTTCATAATTAAAATAAAATTTTAATTAGTAGTTTTATTACAATTAGAAGTAATTTTCAGCTTTTTTTCTAAATACTCCGCTTTTACTATTACACTTTTTTTTAACTTTAACTTTTCAAAATCAGTAGAGTTTGCAAGCACTCCCTAAATGATATACTTTTGACTTCAACTTCTAGGTGATTTCGTAAATAAATGAAAGTATATTTATTTACATTTAATTGAAAAATTGAAGATATACATTATATGAATGATTTTATGGTTATATTTCATTCGAAAAATTAGCTTAATTAATAGGTGAAATTTATTCGCCGGCTCTTTATTAAAAGAAACAAAACAAACTCATAAAAATATAGAGTTGTTCTACTTTGCCGCTTCGGAGAAAAAGTCGTGCTAACAACTCCATTATTCATTCCTAAATAAACAAACAACCGTTTTTTCATATGGACAAAGAGCGTTTTGTTCCTGCAGCTGAAAGTCGGGTGGGTCTAACCTGGGAAGTTCCTCTTCTTCTACATCTTTTCCAAATTCAATACCTGCGATTACTCTTTAATCTTCGTTCGGATTTAATAGCAGCTCTTATCTTATCAGAATCCAAGGTTTCCCCAACTCAATTTCTTTGTTTCTCCCCACTTATTGATCTGTTGGTGTCAATAGTCGGTCAGGATCGTTTCAAACGGTGGGCATGTTGTCGCTATTTGATTAACCAGGCACTTGAGCTTAGATATTAAATTTAAGCTTCTTCCTTGGTCTTCCTGGTTGAAGAAAACTGCATGATATTATTGATTTCTGAGAATTTGGATTAAATGGAAATGGCTGAAAGAAGTTCATCCGCCTCAGCTGCAATTGAAACTGATCCATTGGTACCCCAACAGCGGCGATCCAAAAGTAACTTCTTCTATATCCCTTCCTTGAATTCTTTCCCCATGTTATTATAACTTATATGTTTGTGTGTTTTGGGTGGGGGTGGGGGTCGGGGTTCATGTTTGTTGGTAAACAAAATTGGTTAGACACGTGTTCTTCATTTAAATATGAACCTTAATGGTTCTACTTCTATGGTTTAGAATACGGTGTGCGGCTTGTGTAACCATACTTAGATAATACTGCTTGATTTTTGGCGATTCTTGTTATTTTGCAGTTATACACCAGTTTACTCAGCAAAATCTACCTGCTTGTAAACCAGTCTTGTCTCCTGCATGGGTGAGTAAAGAATTCCGGTTGTTTGTTTATTTACATATGCTCATGACTGATCAAAAAACAAGCCTGATTTTTATTTTCATTTTCAACTTCTTCAGTTTATGCGTTTCCTTTTGGTTGAATTTTGTTCTTGACAGGTTATTTCGTTGTTCTTTGTGGTGGGCGTGATCTTTATTCCAGTTGGGATGGTCTCTCTTCATGCTTCACAAAGTGTACATCTTTTTCTTCCCTTTGATTATTCACATAACAATGAAATTCCATAATATACAAGTAATGAAACAGTATTGGTTTACATTCATTTTGTAGATTGTCGAAATTGTGTATAGATATGATGCTGAATGCATTCCAGAGCCATTCAGAAGGAACAAGTTGGCATACATCACTGATAGCTCAATACCTAAGAATTGCTCTAAATCACTGAAGGTGATGATTTTCTGTTGCCTCAATTTTCTGTTTCTTAAATATAAATGAAATATTGAACTCCACCTATTTGATTCTGTTTGTTATAATTAATGTGACTTTTTCCTTGCCAAAAGTGTACACCAATTCCGCATTGATTATGCGATCTTTCTCTGGTTTACGTTTTGCTAAATAAGGCACATAAATTTGATATAATATTTGTTCCATGTTTGAGTTTTAAGAAACTTCTGCTGTTTCAGGGGTTAAGTTATCATATAATTGTGGATCTGTAAATTTGACCAATTGTTCTTTAAAACTTGCATTTGGGGTACACCTCAGGAAGATTATGATATGAACTGATGTGTATTATTTTCTTTTTTCATTTATTTAACCTTCTTTTGGTTGACAACCATATAGAAACTCACATATTAACTCATCCCAACAACTTTTCCTGTAGATTCCCAAACATATGAAAGCTCCAATATATGTCTACTACCAGCTAGATAACTACTACCAGAACCATAGACGGTAAACCTTCTTTCAAGATCCAGTTATTAAATAGGGCGAATTACATTCAGGTACCTTGAACTTTGGTTATTTACAAATCCATCCCTCAAGCTTGAGAAATTATTATATAGCCCCTGAGTTTTTTAATAAATGTGTAAATGTTCCAAAAGTACACCCACGTAGGGTTTTAGCTGGATTCGAAATATGTACACATTTATTGGAACCTCAGGGGCTATCTGGTAATTTCTCAAACTAGAAAGGCTCAAGTTGTAGGTACCCCAAACTTCGTGGTAGTCAGATGTAATCGCCCTATAGCTAAAATTGTTCTTTTTGATATATTAATTCGATTTCATTGTCCAATTAAGGTATGTCAAAAGCCGATGTGATAAGCAGCTCTTGCATGGAACAAAATTCCATGACATAGGTTCATGCGCACCTGAAGATGTTAACGGTGGCCTCCCAATTGTCCCATGTGGTTTGATTGCTTGGAGTTTGTTTAACGATACATACTCTTTTTCTCGTGGGATGGATGAATTGAAAGTCAACAGAAAGAATATTGCATGGGAGAGCGATCGTGATCATAAATTTGGAAAGGAAGTTTATCCCTCCAATTTTCAAAATGGAACCCTAATTGGTGGCGCCGATCTTGACCCGAAAGTTCCTGTGAGCTTATTACATTATGCACATTTGCAATGATGTTCATTTTTCATCAAAGATTTTAACTTTATTAAGTAGAAGCAGCAAAACAACAATCTCCTTTTGCTTTTGTTGCAAACACTTACCTTAATAAGTGATATTTTTCTTTTTGTGGGTCATACGACTTATGCTTAATTTTAATTAATTCGAATTTTTGGCTCCTCATAATGCACTGAAGTTACTTTATCTTAACTATGGTTGTTGGTTTCATTTGCTGGTAGTTTAAATTCATTATTATTTTCCTTATAGATGTACTAACTTTATACCTTCTTTTTCTGTTGATTTTCATAAATTGCATCATCCAGCTAAGCGATCAAGAGGATCTTATTGTATGGATGCGTACTTCTGCTCTCCCCACATTCCGGAAACTCTATGGAAGAATCGAAGAGGATTTAGATTCTGATGAAATCATCACAGTCAAACTTTTGAACAACTACAACACGTACAGTTTCAGTGGCAGCAAAAAGCTTGTTCTCTCAACATTAAATTGGTTAGGAGGCCACAATGATTTCCTGGGAATGGCTTACATATCAATTGGCGCTTTCTTTATATTAATTTCCTTTGTCTTCCTCTTGATTCATGTCAAAAATCCCAGGTAAAAAGCTTGAAATGCAGCAATTCTATCATACATATAATATTTTCTTTTTTCTTTTTCTTTTTTGTTTTATAGTGTAAATGCTACTAAATTCCCGACTCTGTATCTCCTCTTGATCAATATGTTCTTTTCGTATACATTTTTTTTTTCAGAATTCTGTTATTATAGTTAGATTTTATATTGGTTCCTAAATAATTATTAATAGCTTCTTAGTGATTAAAAACCGGGCATAATTTGTTTGTTACATCACAAGTAATTTGCCACCAACAGAAAAGTGTTACGCATGTATAAATAAACATTGTGACGCTTGGTTTATAGGACAAATTACGTAAATTATTAAAAGAAATTGAGAAAAGATAGGAAACTTACCTTGTCCTATGGTTTTTTCTTCCTGTCTTTGATCTATTATTATTTCTTTTATTTTATTTTTCTTCTGCATTTCCGTGCTTCCAGGCCATATGGCGATACAACTAATTTAGCCTGGAATTGGAAGACCATGTCTAGTTGAAGGTAAAATAATTCCCCTATCATGGTTATAACTCTTTCCAATATTAGCAAATTATGTTGATTTCAAGATTAGAAAGATGTGGAAAATATTCGAATAATTTATAACTTTTGCGAAAACAGAATATTCTATATGAATTATAGAGTTTTCTTGAAGCCAAATTGATTTTCAAGTAATTGCGTCCTAATTAATTGCAGTAGATGAAAATCCAGAGATGAAGGATGAAGTAATGAACCCTATTTATTCCATGATTCCAGCACTAGGTAAAATTCATTGCTTAAAAACGTAAAAGAAAATAACATATAAAAATTGTAAAAACGTAAGGCATAAAGAATGAAATTAAGAAAAAAAAAAAATCCTTTTCTCTTATTCGACTATCCTTATGTGTCTTATTCAAACTCCTTTTCTGTTCAGTAACCAAATCTTTTTCCCTGCACTGCTTCAAGCTTCTCCTTCAGGCCATCCCTCTTTGGGAAAAAATTGCAGGAATTGATTGCACCTTTTCCCTGCATCATAAATCATGTATTCCTGAAATCCCTTGCTACTTATATGCTTGCATTATTCATCTTTTGCTGCATTTAGTTCCGTGTTTTCGTGTATGCTTGGCGCGATCAAGGGATGATTTGGAAATCTCCGAGAGATGGGATTTAAGAGAGTTAATTGCATTGTTGGTCCTATAACTTGTCCTGTTTTTTATTTTAGCCCTATACTATTTGACTTTCGCTATTTACATCCCATAATGATTTTTTTTGCAATTTCAGGACTTGTTCAACTTATGGGATGTAAATCGAATATTTTGAAAAGATCCTGAATTTGCTATAAAAATCCACTTATGGGATGTAAATTGCGAAAGACAATTAGTATAGGACCAAAATAGAAAACAAGTACAGTCAGTTATGGGACAAAAAAAGCAACTAACTCGATTGAAGAAGAATAAATCATCGATGATGAAGAACATTCGATTTTTTTTAGCTGTAACAAAGAGAAGTAATATCTTTTTTCCTTTGTTCTTGATTTCAGATGATGGATTTCGTGTTCATCAGCAGGTACGAGACAAGAGAAATGATAACGGGAATGATGTAGATAGCTTTGTTGTTGATAACATCCATTTTCTCTGAACCTTCTTCAGCTATAGTTTCTAGCTTTGGCTTGTTGGAAGCTTTGTAGGGACAAATGAATGGAGATGGGGCAACCTCAATGTAGTTCATTTCCTTCCTCATTTATTTTTCTCAGTGTGTTGTAAGAAATTCTAGAGAGAGCTAGAGATTGTGATGAAGATGATGATTGAAACAGCTGGGTTTGGTTTTATATGTGCAGAGACAAGAGATGATTGTAATGTGAATATAAAGTGGAGTTGGAACGAAAGAGGAGGAAGAATTATAGGACGAGATAGATTAATTCGGAGAAATTGATGGAAGAATTTGACGGTGTTTGGTTCTTCCAGATTCCTTGTTCTTGGAGTCAAAAACCCTTAATATAGGAAGTAATAGTTTTAAGAAAATTTCCACAAATTAGAGTCTGTCAAATACTTTATTCACCACCATTAATATTGAATTAAGCAAGATCGAGTCAAATATTCTAGTAATCTAGTAATATAATATTCCATATTCTATTTTATGAATTTCTATTAGAATTTAAATATGTGCTTCTCTAAATTAATAATTGTGAAAATTACTAAAAACCCATTGAAGTTACCTAAAAATTCAAAATACTACCTCCTGAAAATGCAAAAATGCAAAAAAAATCTTGAAATTCCTAAAAAATCTTACATTTACCCTCAAAGTGTAAAGGTAAAGTTTTAAGATTTCATGGTGCATGTTTTTCATAAATAATGTAAACTTCAAGGGGTACTTTGGTAATTCGCCTTTAATAATTTGGCTAATAATTATGTTATAATATTGGGTTAAATACATATATCTAGCTCCCAAATTAGATGGGATAATTACTCATAACCCCCAATCCGTAGGTTTCCGTTAAATCTTTTTTGACCTTAGTAATTTCTTTAGTCAATATTCATATTCCCCAATTGCCCGGGGGTTATGTGTAATTTATTAGAAAACAACCAATCTTGCAATTTTACATACGCAAATCACATCTAATTTGCAGTAATGCATAAGAGTTGATTACGACAAAACGTTACACCATGTATTACAGAACAAGAAATTTACTTGTGTTGGAAGAAAAAACAATATTTACAAGTTAAAAAAAGCTCTCAACAATCAGTAAATCGAAATAAAGGTATATTAGAAATAATAGCGCCTCTACTCTAAAGTCTAAGCACACCGAAAATTAATATTGTAGAATGAGGAGGAGACGACAGTAGTCTTTTCTTGCATTTCCCAGCAGAAACATGTCTTATAATCAACCACAGCATATGGTGACTCAATCATGATACTAGTACTGTGATCATCATCTGTCTCAGCTTCGATTATCGTATCGAGAGTTGTCTGAATTTGCAGACGACGAACTTGAAGATATTGCTGTGGTGCAACGGCTGAAAATGGGGTTCGCCTGGGGGCAGTGGTGGTGGAGGCCAGAAGCTTGACTGAAGACATGATGACAGGATCGAGTTATTCAGCTATTTTATGATGTATTGTGGGGGTGAATTAATGTTTCAAATATATGTATGTGTAAGCATGTTGCAATTTTTGTAGTTCATTTCAAACATATATATAGGGAGATTTGCTGAACAAAAAAAAAAAGAAAAAAAAAAAAAAAAATATATATATATATATATATATATATATATATATATACACATTTATATATGGAGATTTATATTTATACTAGGGATAATTACAATTACACCTCCTCAACTTAGGTGCAAATACAACATCCCCTCGACTATTGGGAATTACAAAGACACTCCTTCAACTATGGCTCCGTCTAATACCTAGGTCCTTCCGTTAGACTTAGAGCTTATGTCAGCAAAAAAAATTCTGAGTCGAGGGCGGTGTTATAGTTACCCCTAAGTCGAGGGCCGGGGGTGTAAGTATAATTATCTATTTTTTAAGTTAACGATCATCAATGGGTGGTAATTTTGCAACTTTCTGTTAAGTTTTTAGATTTATGCTAGGGTTAGGGAGATTTATATGTAATTTTCAATAGTTGAGAGGGTATTGCTGTATTTTTTTCTAAGTCGAGAGAGTGTAAGTGTAATTATCCCTATTCACTATTATCTTAATATATAACAAATCAGTTATTGATCTTGTTTCATAAATTACAAAAATACTCGTAATTTTATTTAATAATTCATGTAAAATATTCGTTGGAATATTTTAGTTTAGCTATATTCGCACCACCTGAAGTGTCTGGTCTCCTACAGTCCATCAATTTTAGAGTCGATGCTGTTTAAACTAAAGTCTAATCAACACTGTTAAATTATTTCTTCTACAAAATTACTTTGAATTGAAGGAAATGACACAGCATCAGTCTTCTGTTTATATATGTTCTAGGCCATCAACAAAAATGGTGAATTATTATAAGTATATATATTAGAAATAAAAGCGATGGCCGGGAGGGTAAAATGGAGGTCTAGGGTCTAGGTAGCAAGGGTGAGGGTATTTTAGGAATTAAGTTGAAAGATAGGTGAGGTTCGTGGAAAATACATGGATAATATAATGACTCACACTCACTCAAGAAAATGAATTAAAAATTACAAATTAATTAATTAAATGTGGCCGCCCTTTGGATTTTGGAACTTAAAATATTAATGGCTGGCTGGCTGGCTGCTCCGTCCAAAATAGTGCTTTTGATGATCAATTTTCCTTTCAAAAAATATGCCTTTTTTGCTGCATTGAATATTGATCATAACTCATGACTCGATCGTATTATTAGTTACCTGGTTGACACGGCGCTGCGCATGCACTTGTTGATCATATCGAGCAATAACTTGCAGATTTTCTCCTCATCATTCAATATTCATATATACTGTAGTGAGGAGACTGTCTGAGTCTCGTCAGTCTGCTGTCTCAAATAAATTGCGTCAAGACATGCATATCATACTCATCCTTATCCTCGATCGATAGATCAATATATACGTACGTACAGCAAAATTCTGGAAAAGTTTGCTTTTGTCGTACGTTAATCTTGTCTGGAAATAATTAATTTAGCAGTACTCCACCAAGTCTCCAAAAGCTAGCCAACAGGCCAGCAACAACTTGTGGATTAATTTCTGGCATGCAGTGGGATCGATCGGATCGGACGACTTATATATATATATTAACTTTATCGATTTTCGTCGGCTGCAATTACTGATTACTGACCTGACCATATATATTCATGTGAAATATATAAGTACTGATCATATATATATATATATATATTAATTGAGTTATAAATTATTAGCTAGCTAGGTAGGAAATTAATCAAGTGTGGGGGGACTGTTTTCTTACCCTGCAGGATATTATATCTAGCTAGAGAGTAGAGAGAAGAGGGACCTTTTTTAATTCATGAGAATAGATGCATGAAAACAAAAATCAAGTTGGGGGGGCGAGGGGAGGGGACTGTTCTGTTTTCTTACCCTGGATACAAGGCAACTTGAAGTGACACAGAGCCATCCTTAATTTAAGCCATCAAAACGTACATATATATATAAACAGTCAAAAACTTACTTTGTTCAAAACTTTAAGTATGATCACGTACGCAACCATTAAAGTTGGACTTGAAATTAAGTTTTCCGATGGAAACAAAAACGTCGACATATATCTTTAGTAAATATCACACAGCTAGCATTATATATATTATATATCTGGACTACCGTCGGATGGACGCATGTAATCCAATAAATTGAAAAAGTAAGAGACGGACGGCATAAACAGCTAAAAATCATTTAAAACCTTCGAGAGCGACAACCGACTCAATTTAAGTCATAAATACAATATATATGCTTATAACCTCATCCGATATATCCATTGTCAAGCACGGAGAGCTAGCTAGCTAGGTATATGCATGTATATAAAGAATATTTAAGTCCTAGCTAGCTAGCTAATTAGTTGTCTGCAAAACCAACCAAAAGGTACCATATATCTTTCATTACAACATTAATTATAATCTTAGTACGTACGTTCTCAATCCCAGAAACAAAAACAACTACTTAAAATTAGCCTAGCTAGAGATATATATATATGGCGAATGCTCGTCTTGCGAGATTTATTACAGAAGTTGCACCACCTCAGTTTATAAGTGTTATGAGGAACAGAACATCGAAGATGATGGATACAATACATGAAGATCAGGAGAAAGAATTACTTGGCTCAAATAATAATACTATGTTACAATCATCATCGACTATTCATGCAGCTTCTACTTCATCTCTTAATACTAAGCCGCATCGTCTAAAGACAAATCTCTTCTTTGGTGCTAATTATCAACAAGGCAAGCAAGTTTAAGGATTGTAACATACTCCCCCACCTTTTTTTATGTGTGTCATGTGATTTTGAAGCAGTCCAGTCCACTAGCTAGTTTCTCTATCTGTTCTAATGTTTGCAGCTGTAAGCAGAAGTTGGAGGAACATGCATGAGTCTAAACTTGCTGATCGAGACTGCATGCTAATTCAGCTTATAGCAATATATATAGTTTATAGTGAAATGATCAGTACGACCTAGCTTTTTGCATAATTAGTACTTAATGATCGAATATATATTTACCGTACGTACGTGAAAGTAATTGGGATTTCTAGCCCGGCCGGCCGGCCATTTCGCGCGCGTGTTCTTAATTCAATATTTATTACTTTCTCCTTAATTCCCTCAAATTCAAGAAGATCCAAATAAATAGATCTAGTACTGAAATTATATGTAACAAATGATCATCGTAAATTCTGAAGTACGTAAAATTAAGAGACCTAGCTGCTAATTAATCCTTGACATGAAGGAATATTCGCCTCGATCGATTGCTCAAGAACAACAAAAGATACATCAAATAAAATGAGAATGAAATATAAAATTAAGTACGTGTTAGAATTAGGCACATATTAAACAGCACATATCATAACCAACACCATGTTTGAGCAGCTGAAAATTCAGCTGAAAGCAACAATTAAAATAATCTGAAAGATCAAAATTAACTCATCACATAATCTCACGAGTTTTATTAATTAACTGCGTATTCGCAGCAATCTACTTCATAAAATTAAATCGCCTGCCAGCTTCTCAACGCTAGTAAAACTAGAGATTTTAGAATCATCATATTTATAGATTCCGCCAAAAAAAATGACAAAAAGAGATTTCTGAATTTTAGGAGCCCGTCGAAAGTAGATATATATATATATATATATATATATATATATATATATATATATATATATATTTGTGTTTTTCAATCAAGTTTGAGGTTGTTGGGCTCAAGTTGAGGCCCATATCCGTTAATTAAAACCAAAATCCAGTCAGATAAATTTATTTTGGAAAAAGTGTGATAAATTTTGAGATAGTCAACTGTCAATGTACGTTTGAATTGGATCTTGAATTCGATTTCAATTATAAATAATAATTAAATTTAAAAAATATATATAATTAAGTTCCAACTTTTTTTGTTATTTCTTTGCGAGGGCATGCAGCGCGGGAAGCCGGGATGGGAACAAATCCACTCTTCCTCGTACGGTCACCCAATACTCCAAACATCTCCGTAGAGTAGTACTTTAAACTTTAAACTTAAATCACCTAATAATCTTTGATTTAAAATCGCTTATTTGACTAGTTAAACGAGTCATTTTTCACAGCTTGCATGAGTCAAATCCCGAAACTCACCTAAACCCACTGCTCTAAAATTGGAAATTTAGCCTGCGACTAGCCTCGAATCTTCTTCCGTTTTTAGCCAATTTATCTTATTTTGTCCGAATTTCACTGATGGCCTTTGCATTATCTTTCTTCATTTTTCAAGAAACTTATATTCCAGGTGACATTCTACACAAAGTTAAAATCTTGCCCACTTTCTGATCATCGGAATTAATTCCCTAAATAAATGTTTCAAAATCTCAGGTCTGGCGACCTTGCAAGAAGAAGAGGCTTTAAAAATGGAGCTCCTTTCTTCATTATACTTTGGAGTTAGAAAAGACAAAATGCATGTGGATAGGATTTTTATTGGAGCGAAATTATGATTCGATAGATACAGATTCATGATGGGATTTGTGTTGTGAATCAAAAGGAGATTTTTTTTTTTTAATTATCCTTTGATCAATCGATAGATACAAATTACTTTGAGGGTTCTTTCTTACATATGGCGAGGGCATCGACAGTGATTCCTCCTCGTGGGTTGGGGGAGAGTGGAAGGACACGTGTCGGTAAGTATGAGGTGGGGAGGACAGTGGGTGAAGGGACTTTTGCTAAAGTAAAATTTGCTAGAAATGTGGAGACAGGCGAGAGTGTGGCGATCAAGGTTCTTGATAAAGACGAGGTTCTCAAGCACAAGATGATCGAACTGGTTATGTTTTCCACTTTTTCTTTTTTAATTTTGATGGATCACAAGTTTGATTTTCTATTGGATTTTGTGTGCTTTTCTTGCTTTCTGTAGTATGTTGAAGAATTGAATTTGATTAATGTCTTGAGTTTTATGTGTTGATTCTGATAAGTGTTACTGCACTTGCTATGTGATTTGTAAGTAGAGAGACAAGTATGATTTGTATTTCATGATACTGTTGATGATTGGTTGAAACTTGGAAAATTGTTGCTTAATTATATATGATAGGTGTAACTGTAATTGTTATGTGATTGGTCAGTATCCTTATACTCTACACCAAACACTCCGTCTAGGCTAGACTTTCCAATGATTTTTATGATTACATGTTTTTCATTTTCAATTATTTTTGTATCTCTTACAGATTAAGCGTGAAATTTCAACAATGAAATTAATAAGGCATCCCAATGTCATTCACATGCATGAGGTTGGTATTTTGTGTGTGTTGTATATATTTAATCAGTGGAAAGTTCCAAATATATACTTTTGAATGATTGTGGTCTCCTCCTATAGGTAATGGCAAGCAAGACAAAGATTTATATCGTTATGGAATTTGTCACCGGTGGTGAACTCTTTGACAAAATTGTATGTTTATTCGCTTTTCCGATACATATTTAAGAACTAAGCTTATTGAATTAATTAATTACATATGTTATATATATATATATATGCTGTTTTGATATGGCCAGGCTTATAGTGGGAGGATGAAAGAAGATGAAGGAAGAAAATATTTTCAGCAGCTGATAAATGCTGTAGATTACTGCCACAGCAGAGGTGTTTATCATAGAGACCTTAAGGTTTGTTTCTGCATCTTATTCTTCTTTAGCTGAAGCATTCTTTAGCTTATTTTAAGCTGAAGCTAAGCAACAAAACAGAACACTACATTTCTGCATTCCCGCTAGACTAATAGCAGAAAATCACTTTATTTTAGATTTGGGAAACTCTCTCATAGTTAGGATGAAATAACTATTCAAGTTTTTAATACAATTTTCCCAAATTGCTCTCGCATATGTGCTTAATGTTGTTCAAGTTTTTTGACAAAATTTGTTAGATGGGATCGATTTTGCTGGTCAGGAGGGCCACTTTTTGTAATTTTGAAACTAGCAGTGGAAGTTTTCAGTATTTACATATAGGTACAAGGAAGGTTTGTGTAAATTGACCCTTGAAAAAAATATTATAGTTTTGATATGTTATTCATTTGTAGCCGGAAAATTTACTGCTCGATGATTGTGGGGTTCTCAAAGTCTCGGATTTTGGATTGAGTGCTCTACCTCAGCATGTTCGGGTTAGTATCTAAATTAATTTGTTTAATAAATTAATCAATAAACATGCTGAGAATGACTTAATCATAATCTGGTTGTTAGGAAGATGGATTACTTCACACAGCATGTGGAACACCAAATTATGTTGCTCCAGAGGTACACAATTTGAGTTTGGCTCAATCCTGTGACATTTAGCTTTTTGAACTGAAATGACTCCCCTAACCGTCTAGGTGATCAGCAATAAAGGTTATGATGGAGCTAAGGCCGATCTGTGGTCGTGTGGTGTTATTCTCTTTGTTCTTATGGCCGGTTATTTGCCCTTTGAGGAATCAAATCTTACGGCATTGTATAAAAAGGTAATTATTGAGGTTTCGAGTCTAAATTTCAGTGTCATCCATTCAATTCTTTTTCTTTTTTTTAGATGAGACAATCATTCAGTACCCTTCTAAAACGTAGACTTGCTCTATTGTTGATTTCACTTGATGCAGATTAATAAGGCCGAATATACAATCCCTCCGTGGTTTTCCCCAGGTGCCAAAAATTTGATCAAACGAATTCTTGATCCCAACCCACTGACAGTATGTTCACTTCTTTCGATCAAATATATATGTCTATATGTATGTATTCTTTCATCATAATTATACTAGGGTTCATGCCTATTTTTCTTGTCTCGTCGAGCTTGAAAAATGCCAAGGCTTGGCTCGTATGTACTCCTAGTTCCAATTCAATAATTTTTTAATCTGTTTCTCATGCCAATAATAACTTACTGTTATCATCAAATCTTTTCCTTGTAACAACAGCGAATCAAGATCGCGGAGGTTCTTGAGGATGTGTGGTTCAAAAACGGATACAAACGACCTACTTTTAAGCACGAGGATATTAATCTCGATGACGTCAATGCTATTTTTAATGAATCAACGGTACGCCTTCCTTACATTTTGAATTGATTTCAATATTATTCA
Source organism: Verbena officinalis (assembly GCA_958496215.1). Lineage (NCBI taxonomy): Eukaryota > Viridiplantae > Streptophyta > Magnoliopsida > Lamiales > Verbenaceae > Verbena > Verbena officinalis. The sequence goes on from OY292386.1 coordinate 527,049, forward strand.
ACTTGTACAACAAAGTTGAAGGAAGCGCGTGTAGGAGTCGGCAAAACTTGTTGAGGAGAAACGAGAGGAGCAATCGCATAGAGCACCAGTGCCGATGAATGCTTTTGAACTTATTTCTAAATCTCAGGGTTTCAACCTAAGCCCCCTCTTCGAAAAGCAAGTGGTATGTCTCATCACGAGTTATTTGCATTTTTTGTCCCAGAATTGCTTGTTTTGTGTTTTTAGCCCATAGTAATCAGACTTTTGCAATTTACCTTCCATAATCAGACCTTTTTTGCAATTTCAAGACGTTTGAAAAAAAAAATCCAATTATAGATGTGAATTGCAAACCGAGACCAAAATAAAAAACAGGTCAACATGTGGGAAATGCAATTTACTCTATCATGGCTCTCTTATAATATTTAGGGTTCAAAAAAAGAAAGAAGTTTCCCTCTTAATTTTTTTTTCTTATTTGCTATCTGAACTACACGAATTCCCTATTAACCATATATATATATATGGCAACATTCTTTACTTGATATGTATAGTTAAGCTTAAGTATAAAGTCTGTGTATTTCAGATGGCAAGATGTAATTAAATAATAACAAAAAAAAAGATCGTCAAAATGCAACAGAAAACCTTAAAATAAGATACTTTATTATGCTTTACTTGATTATTATAGGGGCTTGTTAAGCGAGAAACACGATTTACATCGAAACGTCCTGCAAATGAGATCATCTCAAAAATCGAGCAAGCCGCTCTTCCTATGGGATTTGAAGTAATGAAAAGCAACTATAAGGTAATTCATACATGCATTTTTTTCTCTTCTAAAACTTTGGTCCGATCGATTTCACTTTATCGTATGAAATTTTATTGTTTATCTTTCATATATAGCTGAAACTTCACGGCGAGAAGTCGGGACGGAAGGGTCATCTATCAGTTGCAACAGAGGTATGTTGAAATTAATAATGAAATGAACAATTGGATAAGAGAAAAGAACAAAATTAAAAAGAATGATCTTTCAATTGTTTTTTCTTTTTTCAACACAATCTAAAAGAAAATAAATATATATGGCCGGATTCATTTATATTTGTTAGGAGATTGTCTTAGCATGATCCAAAAACTTCAGGGTGTATCCGAGGATTATTCTCCTTTGGGTAATTTAATTCTAGATATTCGTAGTTTGTTAGGTTCGTTTATTGATGTTAGGTTTACGTTTGTTCGACGTGATGCTAATAGAGTAGCTCACACGTTAGCTAGAAATGCAGTCTCGGCTCGCGTTGGTTTGGGTGATATGCCCATTTTTGCTCGTGACTTTGTTACCGCTGATTTAAGTTAATTTAACCCCTCTTCGGAGGGTCTTTCTTTCAAAATATATATATATATATATATATATATATATATATATATATATATATATATATATATAATCTGCTGGTAATTAAATGCTATTGCAGATTTTTGAAGTGGCTCCTTCACTTCACATGGTTGAGCTTCGTAAAACAGGAGGAGATACATTAGAATTTCACAAGGTATATATTATTATATATGCTGAAAATTGAAAATGTTTCGGTTTTAAAATCCTAAACAAGTATCTATACGTACTGTTTTATTAGATTTTTTAATTTCAATATAATGTTCTTTCTTTTTCACATGCAGTTTTATAAGAATCTGTCGACTGGGTTGAAGGATATTGTCTGGAAAACAGACGATGAAGCAAAGGATGGTTAGCTTTGCATACTAGCTACTTTTATCCCTAAATTTTCTGTAATTAAAAATTAAGTCTCTTTTGTTTTAAAAGTTACATATATATATATGATGAATCCGATGTATGCTTGTAGGTTCTTGTAATTTCTAAAACAATAGGAACAAATCTGTAATTACACAAAACTTTAGGTACAGTAGATATAATAAATTTCCTAACATATATAATAAGTAAGTGGTGTGATATTTTTTAGATTTTTGGTGATCCTTTGCAGGTGTCACGACATGATCTTAATTGTAGTAATGGTTCCAATGTTCCTTCATCGTCTCCTTCGTATTTTATTGTCAATTTATTTTATGTAATTTCTTAGGAATAATAGTATTTAATTATCGAAATTTGTTATAATAAAATGGAAGCTCATGTTTTATTAGCATATTCTGAAGTTTCTTTATTTCAAAAAAAATAGTAGCATGTTTTAATTCCATCTTTTTTCTATTGTGTGGATTTTGATCTCATTGGCTATTTCCAAAAGGATAATATCAATATGTAATATCCAACCTCAGCCAATAAATATGGGCCAAATCTCCATGTGTCTCAGTTCAAGAATCTCTTAAAATATTATTATACTATATTAAAAAAAAAGGAACACATGGATTGGCCACTAACATTTACCAAAATAACTAGACCCGACCGCACCCCCACCTCCACAGCGCCGCCGCCATCATGCCGCCTTCCACCACCGTATTCAACTCCTCCGTGCACTTCTCTTCTCCAAAATCGCCACCAGATTCAGCACAACAAATCAATCTCTTAATACCAAAACCCAAAGCCACAATCCAACAACAAACCCATCAACTCATTTCCCTCCAATTCAAGCAAAAAATCCTCTGCCTCGAAACAATCGGAGTCGATACGGGCCGGGCTTTGACCCGAAACCCATCTCTCCACACAACTCCTCTCCACTCCATCGACGCCATTGTCGTCTTCCTCCAATCCAAAGGCATCCACCTCAAAGATCTAGCTCGAATCTTCGGCATGTGCCCCAATATTCTAACATCAGACATTAAATCGGATCTCAAACCAGTTTTTGATTTCATCTCCGATGATCTTAGTGTCCCGGGTCGCAATTTCAGAAAAGTTATAAACAAATGTCCTCGATTACTGATTTCCAGCGTGAAAAATCAGCTGAAGCCCGCTTTGTTCTACCTCCACAAATTAGGGCTCACAGATTCGCACGCCTTAGCATATAAAGATCCCATTTTGCTGGTTTCGAAGGTGGAGGAAACCCTAATTCCCAAACTGGAGTATCTCGTGAGCTTGGGTTTCACGAAGGCCGACGCGGCGGCGATGGTTCGGCGGTGTCCGGGATTGTTCACGTTCAGTATTGAGAACAATTTCAAGCCGAAATTCAAGTATTTTGCAGAGGAAATGGAAGGAAGATTGGAGGAATTGAAGGCTTTCCCGCAGTATTTCGCGTTTAGCTTGGACAAGAGAATAAATCCTCGGCATAAGGAGGTTGTACGCTGTGGAGTGAGAATTGGACTGCCATTGATGCTCAAGAGCACTGATGAAGAGTTTAGAGCATTGTTGAGGCAGCAGGGGAGTGATGGATAAGTCACAAGTCTATCTATTTATTTTGTATATATAGTTATTGAACTATGTATGTAAATATTATTATGTAATTACCTAATTTTGAACAATTTTTCCTATGTATAGTATATAGATGGTGAATTTGTTTATACCATAAACTTTACCATTAATACTAATCCTAGATGGTGTTAGATAGTGCAAGTTTAAACATGTTTGGTATTTATTATGAGTAGGTTAAATAAAAATTTCATTTGGGAGTTATAAGATAACATGGTTATATAGTCTAGATTAGTACAAGATTTCATACTGTCATACATCAACACAAGTTCTACCCCTATTGAAATAAATAATTTATTATGACTTATTACTTAAAATAATATGGTCTAATATGCCAAAGTAAACCCTCCCTAAATTTGTTGGTAGCCACAAAATTAATTAATACTTGTACTTTCTAAAAGAATCACTTTTAAAATTAATTTGATAATTTCGAAGGACCCTAAGTATTTATTAATTTCTTTTGCATAAAAGATATAAATTAGATTTCACTAGCTAATAGGTTTTTCTAGTGGGGTTTTCAGGTCCCTTTTGGACCATTTCGTTTTAATTATTTTCAGCACTTGACTTGTTACAACTCTAAATAATCTATCTTATCTTTGTATATATCCTTTCAATTTAAATCATTCATTTTGTAAGACATTTATTGCCAAAAGATTAGATTAGTTAGACGCGTAAGATACAATTAACGTTTTTATTAGGAGGAAATTCATTAATATCTACCGTAGGCAAGTGGAGCTGCGCCGTCCGTGCAAGCAACGTTAAGGAAGGTCCAAATAATTAATAATTGATAGTTCTATTGTTATTTTATTATTTTTACGCGAAAGTAATTAAAACTATACTTATTATCATCAATCAATTATATTAATATTTTAAATAAAAACTAAACCTATGCTCTACTAATAGTAATATATTATCATAAAAATGTAAAGAGCTACAACACAATTAAACATTTTTCTGAAAAGAGGATTTGCAAACCAAAAAGTATTTTGCTTTTTCTATTTAAAAATAAGTTAGAAGTTAAAAATATCTTGATTCTTTTCAACTTTGAGTTTTTTCCTATTATTAAAAATTATTTATATATATATTTTTAAAAATATTCCAAACTTTTGCTACTCAATATTATTCTTTTTCATAATTTTAGTTTTTGCGTAATTTCTGCATAAGAACACCTAAACTGAAATCTACAGCTGCCAGCCATCCTTGTATTTATTATGGAAGACGACTTCCTTATCTGTTTTTTAACTGCCATGAAATTTGCTTTGAAACAACAATCTTTACAAACACTATAGATATACATACATATATAATAAGCTGCAGGATGATGTTACTTGCAAAGGGTCTGACCCGAATGACAAGAGCGGGTCACAACCGACATCGATGGGTCTACCACTACCCGTCCATCTGCAGTAGCCCTGATCCGGTGAGTTGACTCGGGGTTTTTAATTTTTGTGTTCTCCGGCCAGTTTTTTTAAGATATCAATGAACAATGATACACAAAAATGTGGGTGCATAGCATGGGAGTGGGATGATATATATTATATAACATAATATGTGATCTTAATTAGTTTTCTTTCTTCTTCAACAGATGCAAGTCGATCCATTTGCTCTTGTTGCTGATGAATTATCCATACTTGCAAATAGCTTGAGACCATTGGTAGTTGCAGAGGTATGTATATATATATATATAGAGACAGAGAGTTTATTTACATATATTTTACTTTAATAATTTCTTTTTCTTAGCTAACAGGAATTAAGAATTATAATTTTAATTGGAGAAGTTTAATGCATTGTTTTATTAGTTTCCCAAGCTTACATCTGCTACAGAGTACTTTTTCAGAATGGGAGTCCAAGGGAAACGATTTCGGCAGACTGTAAGATATATATCTTTGTTGTGATCACAGAGATCATTCATTTCGCCGTTACCAAATTCATTATTGTCGATCGCCAATTAGTTTGTGCATGGCGGATTTTTTTCATTATTTCACTGTAAGATCATATATTTTTGGGCGAATTACCCAAACCACCCTGAGGCTTACGTCATTTACGAAAAACACCCTGAAACCTTAAATCTTACATTTACACTCCTGTTGGGGGGTGCGAATGTAAGGTTTTTTAGGGGCTATTTGTAAGATTTCAAGATTTTTTTGCATTTTCAGGGGGGTATTTGTAAGGTTTCAAGGTTACAGTGGTGTTTTGGATTTTTTAAGTAACCTCAAGGGGGTTTTGGTAATTTTTCCTATTTTTTTCTCGAAATATTGACTTGTTACGTAACTTGCAGGTTATATTGTTAATGGCGACAGCTTTAAATGTGTCAAAAGAATCTTGTACCTTGTCTGCAGAATTGCGTTCAAGACAACAATGTATCGCTAACTCCACAGAAATGATCCATGTCGGTTTTTCTTCACGTTTCCTCCTTAAAACCTGAACTTATCCTTCCCCCCTTATTATTAACCCTGTATACTTTAAGCTTAAACTTATAAGGAGATTTCTTTTCAATGTCTTCGAAATACTTGTCTAGTAATCATTGCTATATCATAGGTAGCAAGTCTCCTCCACGACGATGTGTTGGATGACGCTGATACAAGGCGGGGGATTGCTTCATTGAATTCGGTGGCAGGAAATAAGGTACGCTTTGTTAGTTAATCGAAATAAGGTAATTCATCATATATATGTATAAGTAATTTATTTATTTGTATATGTATTTCTATATACGTTCACCACATTGAGTAAATCTATGTTTTCTAACTGATTAGTTTTAGTCGAAATTTTGTAATATAGTTAATAATTACTTGCAGTTAGCTGTATTGAGTGGAAATTTGGTGCTGTCCAGATCTCTTCAGGCACTAGCTTCTTTGAAAAACAATGAGGTATACTTAATTGTGTGGCAATCAGCAATATTTGTATTCGAAATATTATAATTTTTCTTCTGTTTATTATGTATGTATTTTCCTGTGTCTTTGTATGTAGCTTTTATCCCTTTTATGTACAGCTGTGGAGGAACTAGTTACTGGCGAGATTATGCAAATGAACGCTACATCTGATCAGCTTCTAAGGTATGATCGATGATATGTAATTACACAAGTACCCCCTTTCCACCATGAAATTTAAATCAATATTATATATGTGTAGTGATTACCAGAAAAATACTGAACTGTAAGGTGGAAATAAGTTATGAGATTGGTATATTATAAAATATGATATTAGAATCTCCAATTGAACAGCTTGGAGTGAAAAGAGTTAATGATATTCATTACTTTTTATTTTTCGTGCAGCATGGAATACTATATGCAGAAGACATACTACAAAACTGCCTCACTAATTTCAAATAGTTGCAAATCAGTTGCCGTTGTTGCTGGACAGAAAGAAGAAGTTTCTAAATTGGCTTACGAGTATGGAAAAAATCTGGTCAGTAAGTTATAATGTAAATTTATTGAAGTCTTCAAATTCCATGGTTTTTGATCATGAGAAGGGGATATTTGTAATTTTGAACTTTAAAAGAAGAGATTCGTGTAATTATGTTTACTTATGGGGGAGGCCGGCCTGCCAGTGTAACTAAGTAATGTAAAAGTTTGTTTTTCTGCATTTCTTCAGGGATTGGCTTTTCAGTTGATAGACGACGTACTTGATTTCACCGGCACATCGACTTCCTTGGGGAAGGGCTCGTTATCCGACATTTGCCATGTACATTTAAATGATTTTGTTTCTATTTCGTGCAAGTCTTGATATTTAGTTCACTCTGTATTCAGTGATAAATACATTCGTAAACAAGCTGAACATATTTCAACTTTTTTGTTTTCAGGGCATTATTACAGCTCCTATACTGTTTGCTATGGAAGAGTTTCCGGAGCTTCGCACCATTGTTGATCAAGGATTCGACAATTCTGCCAATGTCGATTGTGTAAGTTTTTTTTTGTTTTTTTCTTTCTGAAAGTACGCAAATTAATAAACCCGATAAATTGATAGATAGTAAAACTATATATAAATACAGGCTCTAGATTACCTTGGAAAAAGCCGAGGAATTGAGAAAACTGTGGAGCTAGCAAGAAAACACTCAAAGCTCGCCTCGGCTGCAGTTGACTCCTTTCCTGAAAATGAAGACGATGATGTCCAAAAATCAAGACGTGCTCTTATTGAACTAACAAAAATAGTAATCACAAGAACAAAGTAACTTATTAGTTTCAGACAATTAAGCTAGAGACAATCGAAATGTGTAATTAAAAATTAAATTATACTTTATGCGCTCAATTAATTACATTACATAACTATTACATATTGTGTAATTATTCCTGTTTATTGATAGGTCACTAATGGATGTCCTTAAACTTTCAAGTGTTTTTTGAAATGTTGAGTACTATATCTTTATTTCTCAAACTATAACGAGTGTATTGTATTGTATTATTCTATAAATAACCCAAATTTAAAGGTAGTGACTTGTAAATCCCCAAAGATGAATGATGGAGCACATGAGTGGCGTGGGCTATGATTTTTTTATGAATATTTGACAGTCCTTTCTTTGAGGGGTATAACAGTAAAAATATCTTCTTTCTTTAGTGATTCCAGGGGTGTTACTGTAATATTGAATCTTATGAGTTTTAGGTTTTGTAGGATTTTGGTCTACTTCTATTTATGAAACACAAACTTCCTCGTCTTTAGCGGCCTGCCTGCCAATCCATAAAAGGAAAAACACAAATTCTGCAATAATTATTACCTTCACATTACAGTTTACACTATAGAGTATAGACACAACCCGTACCCGTTGCCTTCAACATGCTATTTCTAAAGGGTCTGACCCGAATATCAAGATCAGGTTACAACCGGTGTAAATGGGTCTACCCTTCATTCCACAGTAGCTCCGACCCGGTGAGTTCACTCGGGGTTTCTCTGTATGTTTTCATTTTTCACACATTCTTGTGTTGTGTTCGTACAATAGTTGAACATTGATTTGTAACTGTAGATGCTATGTGTGTTGGAAAGGGCTCTGTTATACTAAGATGAATAATTAATTTACTTTTTCTGCATAAATGGGGACATGTTTTTAGCTTTTCTATAGATTAATTTTGTTTTTTTTTTGTCAAGGAGTAATTATTAGCTGAGATTCATGCACTATTTTATCACTGGTATATAGAAGGAAATTAATATGTACCTATATTTGAATCGTTTTTGAAGATTTAAATATATTTAAAGAGGTTTTTTTTTTCTTAATTGGAACCAGAGATCCTTGTAGAGTTTTTACCAAGGTCTCCACCTCATATTATTCAAACAAATCAAAAATCCAGTCAAAAAAGTTCGAGGCCAAGAGCATGATTAAACTTAAACCATGGTTATGGTTCACAATCAACCTACCAAAAAGACATATGAAAGGGATCAGAAAGAACTTAAATGTGTTTTAAAGTTGAAAGGACTATATATTATTTTGGAAGAAAAAAATCTAAATTTTAGGAAAAGTACATATAAATTTTGCGACAATTATTTTGTAAACAAATACCTTTTGTTTAGTAAAATTTATTCTTTCTGCACGAAAACATGAAATATTAATTTTTTTTCTTCTTCTACAGAAGCAGATCGATCCATTTGCTCTTGTTGCTGATGAGTTATCCATACTTGCAAATAGTTTGAGACCATCAGTAGTTGCAGAGGTATATATATAGTTTACTTTTTCTTTGCTAACAGATAATAAGGCGTATAATTATGGAGAAGTTTCACTCTGTTAGGTCCCCAAGCTTGCATCTGCTACTGAGTACTTTTTCAGAAAGGGAGTCGAAGGGAAAAGATTTCGACCCGCTGTAAGATCTTCCCTGTGATCATCCAAAGTTGACAAAAAATGTTGAAATATATTAAGAAACTTTGATAATTTCTTTCATATATGTGAAAATAGCAGTTTAAAACTTAGACGAATTAATTTACGTATTTTGTAGGTTCTGTTGTTAATGGCGACAGCTTTAAATGCACCTCGTGATGCTGTTGTTGATGCTCTGTCTACAGAATTGCGTTCAAGACAACAATGCATAGCTAAGATCACAGAGATGATCCATGTCAGTTTTTCTTGAGCAAAATATTTATTTTTATATGAACAACTGTTGATAAACTTAATAAGGGCTCAAGTTCGAGCTCAATAGACTGAATTTGTGAATGGATCATAAACTCATGCTCAAACTCTTAGTTTTCGGCAGTCCGAGTCATAGGAGCTCGAACTTGAATAGGTATAAAAGTAGATACAAAAGCTATCTGGCTCGAGTTTGGCTCAATACCTATCGAGTTTTGTCGAGTCAGCTCATTAAGCTCTTGAACAGCCTATTTATAATTTCATTTTTGAATGTTTGCTAGTAATGACTACAATATCATAGGTAGCAAGTCTCCTCCATGACGATGTGTTGGATGATGCAGATACAAGGCGAGGGATTGGTTCACTGAATTTTGTGATGGGAAATAAGGTAATTCATACATGAACAAATTATAATTCTAAAGTCGCCACTATCAGTATCTATTTACATATTCTCACTTCTCTGCCTTTATGTTCTGAACATACTTGCAGTTAGCTGTATTGTCTGGAAACTTCGTGCTATCTAGAGCTTTTGAGGCACTTGCTACTTTGAAGAACAATGAGGTATATACTTTTTATGTCCACTAGCATTTAGTTTTTGATGGGTTTTTTTTTGTAATATTGAAAGTAAGAAGGGTACAACTTGTAGTTTGGACATTTTCTTTTTTGAAGGGGTGTAGTTTAGATAATTGGAGGGTACTGAGACATAATTAATCCTTAATTTTCATCAATTATTTTTTATTCTACTACTGTTAATTATGTGCGTTCCTCCGTCTTTGTAGGTGGTAACCCTCTTTGCTACAATTGTGGAACACCTAATTAATGGCGAGATTATGCAAATGAAAGCTTCACCTGATGAGCGGCGAAGGTTAATTACAAAAATTTCCCTTATTGTTTTCAAATTTTTATATAACCCCTTTGATCGTGGTAATCTAATCGAAATTAGAAAAAATTATAGAGAAACTTGGATAACATCATATATACACGAAACGGGAGAATTATTTGAAAAGCTTACTATAACTAGAAATTTACAATATGTGAATGACAGCTTAAATTGTAAGGTGAAAATAAGTTACAATATAAATTAAATTAATTTAAATCTCCAATTCTTTTGTGCAGCATGGAATACTATATGCAGAAGACATACTGTAAAACTGCCTCATTGATTTCAAATAGTTGCAAATCAGTTGCCCTTGTTGCTGGACAGACTGAAGAAGTTTCTACATTGGCTTATGAGTATGGAAAAAATCTGGTCAGTATATTTGTTTGCTGTGTAATACTAATAATAATATATAGTAAACTAAATACATAAATATAAATTATAATTACAGTGCCTCCCATTATGACTGTATGATGAGAAGAGGATATTTGTAATTTTGAAACTTAATGAAGAAACGTTTTGTGCAATTATATATACGTATAGGGGAGGTCTAATGTAATTAATCCCAAAATGTCTTCATGTTTCTGCATTTTTCACAGGGGTTGGCTTTTCAGTTAATAGATGACGTACTTGATTTCACCGGCACATCGACTTCCTTAGGGAAAGGCTCTTTGTCCGACATTCGCCATGTAATTTTTTATACTTTTGTATTTAATTCTTTTGCAAGTCTTGATTTTGAGTTTGATCATCTCTATTCAGCTATAACTACAATAAGATGTTCAAAATATTTGAAATATTTTCTTTTATTCAGGGCATTATTACTGCTCCAATATTGTTTGCTATGGAGGAATTTCCCGAGCTCCACACCATTGTTGATCAAGGATTTGACAATTCAGCCAATGTCGATCGTGTAAGATTTTTTCTTAGACTAAATCACACCCATCAATTATTATTCTTCATCACTCAATAACAATAAAACTTAAAAGATTCATGATCTAAAAGTATCTTTTTTAGGACCAAGGTAGCTGAGTTTTTGTTTTTACTTTTTATGGAAGTTCATCGTCCAACACCTCCCAAGAACATTACACTTTGCTGATATCAACGTTCTGTCGATTTTAACTATTTCGTTTAAAGATATAAGGGTATGAATATCACTTAGATTTTTTAATTTAATTTAGACATTTTCCCAGTAAAGAACATAATGAGTACCTAACATCAGTTATAGAAAAAATTGACAGAACCCTAATGACGTAGAGTTAGAACCCAAGTTTAGTTTCTGTATTTCCGTGGTCAACTGAGAAAAAAACCAATGAGGTGTAAGTTCATATGCTCTCATAAAGTTAGGGTTCTTATGTAATATGTATGCTCTTACAGTCTTACTTCGATGTAGCTCTGTCACTTTCTTTTTTGGGTTAATTTCACCCATATATCTTAAAGTGTGCTCCAACTACACAAAAATACAATGAGGTTTTGAAAATTACATAAACAAAAGAGCACTTTCACATAATGTTTCTTGTTTTTCTGATAAAAAATATAAATGAAATAAGGCTTTATGGAGTGGACGTCCCTGAAGGCTGAAACCCATCTAACCACTTAACTGATGTATGAAAACTTTTGACAGGGTATATTTATGTAATTTTTTAAATGTTAAGATATATTTGCAAAATTATTAATTAGATCAAACTTTAGGATATGTGAGTGTAATTATCTCGTGTGACAAAAAGTTGATTGTGAAACTGATTTTACAGGCTCTAGATTACCTTGGAAAAAGTCAAGGAATTGAGAGAACTATGGAGCTTGCAAGAAAGCATGCAAAACTCGCTTCGGCTACAATTGATTCCTTTCCTGAAAATGGTGACGATGATGTCCAAAAATCACGGCGTGCTCTTGTTGAATTAACACAAAGAGTTGTCGCTAGAACAAAGTAAACTGATTACTTTCAAAATTACAGATATAAAACGAAAAAGGTTTAAGAAAATTTTGTCTTATTAACTTCTTCTTTTTCTTTTCACTGTTCGTTTACGAGGGGACAAGACCCGTTATATTTGCGATCTGATGATTGATACAAATACAATTGATGTTGATTTCATTATATTTTGTGAAATAGTGATTTGATGAATAAGATTTTGTTCTTTTGTTTGTCCCCTCAATTTTATTTTATTGATTTTGGGTTGGAAATTTGTTGTCTAAATTAGGTTTGATAGCTAGATAATGATGTGTTGTTCACTCTAAAATACAGATACGGTGACACGAACACGATATAATAGATTATGATTTTTAAAAGTACGATATAATAGATTATAATTTTTAAAAGTGTTTGTACATCATATGTTGTTCACATATTCTTGTTAGCTGATTGGTCACTCCCGTTGTGTAACTATTAATCAACTATGGCTACTATTTCATGAGATTTACATTTTGAATTCATTATATTTTTGTGGAAAGGTGGTTCCAAGAATTAGGATTTCTTTTTTTTTTTAATTGATTTGGGTTTCCATATTTTATTTTCTTGTAATTTCTTAAGGTTATGGATTTTTTGTTGTTCGAAATCGAAATAGGCTCATCGCTCAACTATTTACATGACATATTACTATCTTTGTTAAGCTATGATATATGGACACTTCTAAATATCTTACTATGCCGTATCGTGTCGTGTTCGATATCGTATCGAATACTTCTTTAATATAAAATATCAAAAAAATCTATATCACTGTGTCCGTAGATGTGTTTCATAGTTGTTAGGTGATTGAAAGAGCTCCAAAATAAATCAGTTTGGACCTTTTTGACTAACTTTTAAGACAAGCACCGTTTTGAATTATTTCCTTGCCTCTGGATCATTATCATAAATGATTTTGTTGTGCTTACTGCTTATTGCCAAGTCTTGAAAAAGTATCACGCTAAGTGATGATTCCTTTTTTCACGCGAAATAAAGTTGCTTTTTACATAATCTTTATCCAACGTTAAAACACTCATGTTTGTTATGCCCGAATCGAAGAGAGAATAATTAACGACCCCACCATTCAAATACAAAGTAATCGCAATCTTATCACCAAGAAAACAGAGATAAGCAAACTATTATTAGTGGAAAAATACTATTGTATTAGCCTCTATAATTACCAAACTGATGAGCACAAGTGAACAACCAGAAAATTGAAACATTATTGGACAACTGGAAAGAAATTAACAAGCACAACATCTAATCATCAAAAAGAAAAAGAAAAAAAACTTGTACCCAACAGCAACAAAAAAAAAACAAAAAAAACAAATTCCACTATAAACATTAAAAGTTTACAAACTCTGAACCATCTTGTACTTCTTCAAATCTTACAGCAAAAAGTCATCGTGAGAAGACATCCCGAGTGATAAATGCATCCCACGCATCCTACAATAATGGCATCATCGCACGGTTAATATAATCTTCTATCCTACAAATTACATTTACACCCCTCCACTCAGGAGAAAATACAGTAATACCTCATTGACTATTAGAAATTACAGAGGCACCCCTTTTATTATGGTTCCGTCTAATACTTAGCTCCTTCTGTTAGTCATTTTCTTGTTTCCCAGTAGATGCTAATGTTTTATTAATTGGACAACATTTCAATCACTTCACTCATTCCATGTATAGCAAACACTATAACAAAAATGTTATGTGTAATTTAATCATTTTGAAAATTTCTCCGATAAGTTTTTTAGACTTCCGTTAGGGTTAGGGGATCTGTCTGTAATTTTCAATAGTCAAGAGGGTGTTGCTGTATTTATCTCTAAGTAGAGGAAGTGTAAGTGTAATTATCCCAAACTATTTTAATCCTTTTGCAGAATAAATTCTTCAATTTTAATATAGAAAATACTATATAAACATCGTTTTATATAAATTCAAGAAGAGTAAGTTGTCCCGATCAATCCCTTTTGTTTGAATATTCAGTTTTAATCTGAAACAATGTTAAACTTTCACAAAATATAAAGCGAATTTTTTCTCTACAAGCCTCTTTTGTTTGACTATTCAGTTTAACAAAATTATTTTTTTTTCAAAATATAAAGAGTAATTTTATCGTTTTAGGGGACAACTGCTTCTGCCAGTTCCTTCTAGTTTTCACTATTCCTCATAGTCATAGATCGACAACTGAGAAAATTAAAGGCGTAAACTTTACCTGAAGAGCCGAAAACACCTTCTTGGCGATGTATTTCTCCGTGATCGTGGCACCCCTTTGTTGCAGCTTATCAGGATGCAAGCACAACTGTGCTTTCTGATAAGCTTTTCTTACTTCTGAATTTTCGATTAAATTCATCAGAGGTATCGTGAGCCAGCCACTATTAGGCCATAAAATCTGAAATAAATTTAACGTTACCATTTTTAATAAATACCCTGCATAAAATAAAATAAAATATGCAACTTTACTCAATCAGAGAGAATTGAACAAGTTGATCTTACATGATGCAGGGATGATAATAACAATCTGATATCGGCTTCTTTGCCGGTAGACCATAATCTTATCTTCTCATCTAATACCTGCATTTCTGCTTCTATCTGTCAAGATTTGTCAACATATAAATTTTGTGAGAGTTTGCTAACATATTTTTGAAGAAGGATTTAGAAGCCGTTAAAAGTTGTGTATGGAGTATTTTTAACTTTTTTTCTTCAGAGAATTACATATAGTACCCCTAAGATTTTCCATAATTACAAAATGCCCCTTCCGTTTTCAAAAAATACAGAAAACCCCCAGAGATTTCAAACAATTACAAATTACAGAGAAGATTTTGTATAAAGTACAGGGGATATTTTGCTAGATTTTTATAATTATATTAAATCTCAGGGGGTTTTCTGTATTTTTTGAAGTTCGAAAGTTCTGATAAAATCCCCTGCTTTTTTTAAACTTCAGATAAGCAACTCCAAAAGTTAAATTACACCACGGTACCTTGCTCGTCTCATCTTCTGCGTATTCCTCTCGTTGTTCATCCTACAAAACCAATTAACAAAATTACAATCTAATCTAAAAAATCTCTATATTAATAATTTGTAAAAAAAACTCGATCAACATTTCATGCAAAAAGAAATACCATACCAAAGATTGAAAACCATCTTTATAATCTCCTTCTAAAAGCTGATTGCCATGATCAATTGCCGTTTCTGTCAGCTTCTCATCCAAACACGGCCTTCCGTATTTCTCCTTTGCCCACGCGATCGCTTCATCCACACCATTGGAGTCACTCCTGTTATCAGAACCGCTGATCTCTATAACATACGACAAGTTCATACACTCAATATCTTCTTCTTGCTCTAAAATCTCATCATCAGCTTTTGAATCTTTGTCCGAATTGCAAACTGATGAAACTGCTGATGAAGGTGAGTTTACGTGCAAATCCTCTGCAGGCACTATGAAACTGAGGTTTGATTCGAGTGATAATTTCCTTCGACTCAATCCGAATGGGTGGTTTTTTAAGCTCTCTAATAAATCAATATTTTTGGGATTAATATGAATGGGATTGTTGTCTGAAGATGGTGGTGGTAAGTTTTGGTGTTTTTGGAGATCTTCATGTTCCATTCTTCTTGGATTCCATCTTGGCTTCACATTTATTGGCCTGAAAATTTATCAACATTAGATTTTTAGTAAAAATATGCCGCAACTATTTTAGTTTTCTCTTTGCAAAATCGATCATTATTTTGTTCAATTTGTTATATTTATAAATTTTATTGTGAAGTTCTTGGATTTTCAACGGGTGGATGGTGAGATGAGCAGGAAGTATTACCTTAATTGAACTATATAATATTATACATATTTAAAATCAGATAAAATTAAGACAAGAATCATAGAAAGATCAAACTAGAAACACACATGCACCTGAGCTTCGCTCCAAACAATGAAAATTCATCGTAGCCGTCGTCGGATATGGCCGGGCGGAGCGGGCTGAGCTCCTCCGAGCTCAGCGCCGACGACGAGCTTGCTTTCGACCTTGATCTTGACCTCGCAACCCTCTCATCATCCCAGCCATAAATATCACTGTAAAATTCATTAATCTGATAATTTCTTCGATTAGGCAAGCTGGTAATACGACCACCCAGCAGCGGCGCCGCCTTGTACGGCTGCCGGAAAATATCATCGCAATAGAAACCGGTGGAGGATCTTGGTAAATTGGTGGTGAATTGGCGGGAGAGAACCGAGAGTGGAGGCCCACCGAAAACGTCGGTGAAGTCTTCTGGGTTTAATGAGTCGTCAGCGGACATGTTTTTTCTCTGCAGGGAAGCGGCAGCGGCGGCGGAGTCCTCGGTGGACCGCCGAGGAGGGCAGTTAGGTAATTTGGTTGTCGTCGGCGTTGGTCCAATTCTCATTCTCCAGGACTCGTCCATTTTGTAGATTATAATTATTTCCGGCGAGTTTTACAGTCGCCGTAGAGAGTGAATTAATGTGTTTAATTAATTATAGATATTATGGGACTCAATATGTCTCTCTATATAGGCATAACTTTTGAAGTGAATGTATCCTCTGTCCTCACCCTACCCAAACCCACCCCACCAATTCTTCTTCTTTTTGGGACATTTTTCAGTTTTTATTTGAAAAAAAAAAAAAATTTACCTCCTCACCTTTATGGTTTTTGGCAGATTGACTCCTGACTTTGTTTTTTCGACAAATTGTCTCTTCACCTTTCACAATATTTATAAATTACCTCCTATAATACATTTCCGGCAGAATATTTCATCCAGATGCCAACACGTGCACCACACGTGAGTTTCTTAAGGGTAGAAACGTCATTTAAACTTCGACCTGACTCATTTCACTTGCCCGAACCGACCCAAATATTTTAATATAATTAATTATCAATCTAATATTCTCTCTCCTAAATCAATTAAAAAAATCAAGGTTTCTCTCATTCACATCTTCAGGCGATTTCTTCAACTTTCCCAATTTATTTCTTGTTATCCTACAATCCGATCATGGCGTGGATGGTCAGAAGTATGAGCAAACAAAAAATACGGGCTGGGTCCAACACTCCAGATTATAATGAGTTTTTTTCCTTATTCATTGTGCGGTTTATGGTTACCGTGGAAAATTAATTTTTGGGAAAAGATGTTGAGTGATGATATAATAAGATGGAGGCAGAGATCCAACGGAAACTAGATCAATAGTAGCTAGATTGTTATATAAGTAATTAATTAGATTAAAATGTATGGGTCGGTCAGGCAAGTGAAATGGGTCGGGTTGAAGTTAAAATGACGTCTCTACTTTTAAGAAACTCACTCGTGGCGTACGTGTTGGCATCTGGATGGAATATTCTGCCGAAAGTATATTTTAGGAGGCAATTTATAAATATTGTGAAAGGTGAGGAGGTAACTTATCGAAAAAAAAGGTCAGGAGGCAATCTGCCAAAAAATCATAAAGCAAGAGGTAAAAAAAAAACTTTCCCTTTTTATTTTGATAGAGATTTAGATGATAATCATGCTTGCCAACGCCAATGCCATGCCTCCCTGTAAAGCAGCTTATTTATTTATGTTGGCTGGCTAAGCTTTCCAAGTTTTTTCCTTCTACTTTTTTTGGCTTTTCAAGTTCTTCACGACTGTTTTGGATTTATTTTAATTAAATTAGTGCTTTTATTTACATTTTCAATAGTATGCAAGTTTTTTTTTGTTAAAAAAATGATAATCATTACATTAGAGACTTGGAGTACATTCAATGTAATGCTGATTTTAAATTAAAATTGTTGATGATTAATTGATACTCTGAAATTATGATGAACTATATATATATATATATATAATACAGATTATTATTATTATTCGTTACCTGGTTGGTACCCACAGGCCACAACCCACACTAGCTAATTATTGCGATAGCACAAAGCAACACAATATAGGGGCATAATTGCCCTACAAATTTTAATAATTGGAGAGTTATTTTTCAGAATTAATTAGAAAAAATAGAGATAAATTATAATTGTAGTAATTATTATCGATATTCATCATTAGATAAATATACATAACTTAATTACTATATGTGTAGTAGTTGAGAAAAATTAACACTAGTATAAAATTAGATTAGAACAATACATGCATTTACATGATAATTATTTGTGTTTTACTATATATAATTGGAATATTGGATAGTTTTAAAATTTCATAAATAAATCCAAACACATATATTATTATTCTAATTAGATAACCCAAATCAAATTAAAGGAGGTAGGCTGATGGTTGACATGACATCCTATTGGGAGACAAATTGACAATTCGTGCTGCCTGCATGTATTGCTTCACTCAAATTTAGCTTTATAAATAAATAAATATATATATATATATATATATATATATATGTTTATTAGAAAAACTAAGATATATAATCATTCATTTTTATTTATTTTTTAAAAGTAAAGTAAATAAATAATATATAAAAAAAAAAAAAGGTGTTTCCCTTTTCTCCACTTGGTAGGGTTAGGGTATTGTTGAAAGCATGCATTATAATTCAGAAATTGTTTCATTACAGATAGATCATCAATTAGCAGGCACTAAGTTTTAATTTAGCTTTATTTCAGCACGTGTGCAGATTCAAACCTGAACTTCATTTGTGGAGATTGAAATGATAATCGCGAGTAATATCTGATGGTTATCGGACCTAACCCTAGTGCTTACTAGTTGACAAACTTCTTTAAGATTGACTGAACTGAAGAAGTGATCAACTTATTAGGCTTTAGGCATAATGAATTTAATGTGCCGACGTTTTTCACATTTTCCGGCTCCAAAAGTAGTCTAAAGATTCTCGAATATAATGACTAAAATACGAGGAAAGAAAAATAAGCTGTATCAGAAGATAGAGAAAAGCTACCAGCGCACTGGAAAAACTCTAAGTAACACAATTATCCTCAAGATTCAGTTTGAAATTTCCAAGTATATGAACCTCAACCAAATAAACACTTTCAACTAATGTTCCTAGCTCATTTTTAATTTTGTTCAAATTTAAAAAGTTTATCAAATGGTACTCCCTTAAATCCATTTCCTAACAAATCTATACTCTCTTTAATTTAGAAATTAGAATTGAATTGCCCTTCTAAATTCTACATATATAGATATCCTTTTACAATAGAGCGAGCTTTTAATAATAGATTGCTAATAAGAATAGCATACTGCATTTTAAGGCACTGATACAATGGAGAAAATACCGACATAATTATATTACAACAAAATATAGCTTCTAATGCAAGAAGGTTCTGAATTAGAAAATACTTTCTTGCCTTCTCATGAAAGCCAGAAGCAGCAACACTACCTAATAAGAGAGAGCTAGAGATTGTTTTTAGAAATCAAGAGTTCCAACAACAGAAGGAATGATATTACCAAGATTCCGTTCGTCGCGTCGGCTCACAAAGCCATCACAAGCGCTGCTATTCATAGGCCTTTGATTGGGAAATTCGAGTCCTTGTTTTCCCATCTCGTGAACCTCTTCAGGCGAGAGTATCTTGATACACCACACGCTGCTTACAAACTCCCTGCAAAATAACCAGATATATAATTAATTAGTATATATATATATATATCTAAGTTAAATCAAGTATATATTGTTCAACTAATTATTAAGAACACGAGCAAAGTTCAAACTTACGGCCAAGGATCATCGCCAAGAAGAAGGACATCGTTCTCACGGTCCACAAATACAAGCTGCCAGCCTGATCTCACAGGGTCTTCTAATTGGCCTTCAAGCCCAAACATTTGTGCAAGCTCACTCCTAAGCTCATTGTAGCTGCTAAATTTCGTAATATCGAGTGACCTTCCAAACGACCCCGACTTATAAACCTGTCAATCACAACAATTAACATAAATACATTAAGAGTTGCAAATATTGCTAGCTTAACTAATGCATAATGATCTGAATTCTTGTTTTTGGTTTCCCAATTTTTAATCACTTTTTTCAACATAAAATATATATGCTTGTTTGTCTCATTTTCAACAAAAACACAACTTTGCACTTTCAAATGCTGTTCGAGCAGATACATATGCTTTTGGAGAAGTTAAAGTTGGAATAATAAATTGGAGAACGTTTGGACAGAAAAGTACATAAGGACTTTTAAATTATAAAAAATAACCTAGTAGCTGAAGAAAGCACCTCAAGGTACTTCTAGCTTATTATATTATTTTTAAAGCAGAAGCAGTAAAACAAAACACTCAATTTATGCTTTTCTGTTATGCTAAAAGAAAAAAAAACACTTGTTGTTTTGCTAACACTCTTATAATGGAATTCACAATATTCAAATTAAACACTCTTCCCAACATATTCAACTTATTTCACTATATGAAACGCACACATGAACTATATCGCATTTAAATATTATATTACTCCATCTTTTTCATCTCCACACAGAAACAAACAAAAATATAATTATTTTTTTCAAATGAAAATAAAAACTAGGACAAAAACGCATTCATTTTCCGGAGTTACCTTAACAAAGTTTTCATTAGACGAATTTGCATGCCCCATATTTTCTGAGGACTGCATGAAAGCCGACTCATCAATAAAGCTGTTGGAAGTCGTCATTTGTTTGACCGACTGATCATTACCACTGCTACTCATATAGCTCGAAGAGCCGAAGGCCATATTCGCATTATGATCCCTATCACTATTGACTACTTTAAGGTTTGGAATACCATTATGCATGACAAGGGATGAGGAATCTATGTTGACCCCAAAGAGAAAATTGTTCTGAGGATCATTCCCAGGAAACGGAGGCAAAGAAACGGGATTTTGTGCTACATTCGAGTTTGATTGTCCCAAATGGTCCATCTGGGTTGGAATTCCCTGTGATGCACCACCACCAGAGAGAAGATGATCGAGAGCCACACGTTTCGTCTGCCAACCGCTAGATGATAATGAGTTGCTCGAATCCAATAAGTCGTGAAGCGGAGGATTATTATTACTCTCAGCAATGGGTTTTCCATTTGTTTCTAGAAAGTTCTGGTGCATGGGAGATACGGGTGCACCAGCGGAGAGATGCGGAGGATTATTGAAAGAGCTTTGATGGTAGAATTTCTGCTGAATAAGGTTGGAATGCAACTCTGATTGTGACTGAGATTGTTGTAATATCTGAGGCTGAACGAAACCATTTCCAATAGCCTGTGGTTGTTGCTGGAATTGGACGGTTGATGGAAGGATCGGTTTGGAAGAGTGTGAATTTCGTATCTCATGAAGAGCGGCAGGAGCCATAGCTTGGTAGATGTCGTTTTGCATGCCAAACATGGCATTGTTATCTAGCCTTGGCTGCTGCATGGTCCATGGGGAGATTCCCATTCCTTGGAAGTTCATGGATTGCATTCCTTGGAAATTCATGGAATTTAATCCCATTTCGTCACTGTTCATCCCTATATGGAACAAAAGATATAGGAATATTATATATCCACATGAAAACTTTTTAAGTACTTTAATGTATTTTTCAATATTATATATCATTGTATTAATAAAGAGAGAATAAGGAAAAAATATATTAATTGTACCCAAACGGCATGTTCTTCTGTACTAGTCTCTTAAATAGATTAAGGGTCGTAAATTCAACAAATTTTTTTTATTAAAAACAGGTATTAGATCAATTTAAATTCACTTTCTAAAATTTTCTTTTGGTAAGTTAACTTTTTTCTTTCAACAATATCATAGTTCAAGAATTACATTAACAAACATCTAACACTATAACCAACACAAATGCCATTCCCGGCCGCCGTTGGCCTTATATACTTATAAAATACTTTTTCAATTTTACATATGTATTACATAAGAATATGTATAAGAAAAATTATAAAGGAAGAAACTTAAAAAAACAAAAAGGTCTTAGAATGTGACCAAAATCAAATGCAATTTCTGTACACAAAGAAACTTAAAAATGGACTCATACCCGCGTAGGAGGGTACCCCTTGTGGCCACGGTCGCTTCAGTCTCAAAGGAAATGGTGATGGATACATTGGGAATGTTGTAAAAGGTTCAATTTCCCACAAAGATACTCTTGGCTGCCTTTCACCAGCTGTAGATTCATCCCATCCAACCTGCAATATATTCATATTATATAATACAATTTTATATTGTGAATGTGCACGAGTTAATATTATACTCTATGTTTTTAAACTTTTGACCCCAAAATTAAAATTTTATATAATTTTTATTGATGCCATTAAATGATTAATTAATAATTCTGGAATCGCCACTGCATGAGACGTACCTTGACCGAACGCCAATGTGAATTTGGCCACCTTGCCGGATCCAAGTCACATATGCCCGTTATTGTGCCCATATAGCTGGAAACCAAGCACATAAAATATTAAAAAATTATGATGAGCCAAAATAAGCATATATTGGAAAATAGGAGACTGCAATTATTTAAAAAAAAGGCAAAGTACATCTACTATTCCTGATATTTGCCCTAATTACAAATTAGTTCTTCTATTTTCAGAAATTACAAAAAAAAAAAAACAACTCTTTGCAACTATACGACATGAAGCCAAAAAATGCAAATAATTGGCCCATTTCAGAGAGTTTTTGCGTTAAAGTGAAATGTCATCAGGAAGTGTTATGTAATTTCTGAAAAGCAGAGGGACTAAATTGTAATTAGCTCAAAACTCAGAGGTAATAGATTTAATTCACCCTAGAAAAAAGGTTTCAAGCTTACCGACGAACACTAGATTCTTCAGTTTCAAAGAGCATCCTAAAGCGCATACCAACCGACACCCTTGTATGATATACTGCTTTGACATACTTTGCCAGAGGTATGACAAACTCACACGGGCTAGCCCTGAATAGTAACTATGTTAGTTCAACTCATTTGCATGGATCCATTTCAAACCCGAACCGCCCATTTGCCACCCCATACCTGGGATTATAGAATATCGTGAAACGACTATTTGTTGAAGCTGCATGAGCAGCAGCAGCAAGGAGGCCGATATGCATGCTGTCACAAGATAAAACCGATGACGGCATGATGGTTTGAGGCCGTACAGCACGACGTATGCCAAGTAGCAATTGATTTTTCTCGTTCCTGTTTGATGCAGAAGATGTGTATAGTTATTTTCAAAATACTAAAAAATAATGGAAAATTAATTGCCTACCATATGAAAAGGACCGAATCACCAGCAACGAGTCTTTTTGCACTGACGAAAACACTCCAACCTGTTGTAAGAAGATGCCTTTTCGGCTGACCTGCAATAGAGAATTTAAGTAAGAATATTTCATGATATATACACAACACATGTATATATTCAAGAACTCACCGCGAAATATATGTCTAAATTTCCACTCATTGTTGTGCAAATCCCTGGCGATCAACTCTTGTGCAGGAGGTTGTTGGGAAAAGTCCTGTATAAGGGGCTTAGATTACTTACACAGTTTGTGCAAACTCCAAAATAGAAAAAGCATTTTTGTGCTTTCTGCTTTTCTTCACTTTGGGGGTGTTCAGAAAACCAAATTTTGCT
Organism: Verbena officinalis; assembly: GCA_958496215.1. Classification (NCBI taxonomy): domain Eukaryota; kingdom Viridiplantae; phylum Streptophyta; class Magnoliopsida; order Lamiales; family Verbenaceae; genus Verbena; species Verbena officinalis. The sequence continues at coordinate 550,726 of OY292386.1, forward strand.
TACTTTAAGGCAGAAATAAGCTAGAAGTCAACTTCTAGGTTCTTTTCATAAATAAGTTTACTTATGCTTATTAAGATTTTCTCAAATATATTTTCCACAATTTCTTCACTTGTACTACTCCAACTTTTTACAACTTACTTCTACTTTAAAGTCTCAAAAGCAAAAGCTCTTGCAAACACCACTTAATCCATCAATCCCATAAAAACAAAGGAAGAATAAATTCGAAACATGTAGCTTTTATTTTCACAATAAAATTTACCAAAGGTGGAAACACTTTCTCAGCTGCACGACGTGGGACTGAAAATCCCCCATGAGTACTTGTGTCGCTTGCGGTCAAAGTTTTGCAGAAGTAATTTGTTGGCTGTTTGTTTGGGAAACCCAAATCTGCTGGCAGAAAAGAAATTTCCTTTTGCTCTTGCTGCAAAAGAATCAACAAGGAAGATATCAAGGGGAAAAATTACATTGCAACATAAATTTTTTTTCACGCTTTACCATCCAGAATAAACATCTTTATACGTTGGCGTATTATGTGACAGAATTTTTTTGGAATATTTCGATAGGAGGTGATATATGTCAATATGTAGGAAACACATTGTATAGATGGTGAGGTGTTGCAAAAAATTTAAGGGAAAATATCATTTTTGGTCGCAAATTATAGGGCGTTGTCCACATTTAATCCCAAATTTATCATGTCCATCACATTTAGTCCTATAGTTAATAGTTCAGAAAAAGATCAAACTCCGTACTAAATATGACCATTTTTTCTGAAGAACTGAACGAAATATGATGAACCCGATAAATTTGGGACTGATGTGAACAACGTCCAATAATTTGGGACAAAATGTAATATTTATAGATGCTTTAACTGTAAAAAATCACAGAAAGATATATTTTTTGTTTAAAGAAATCCCATATTTCAAATCAAATATACATATATATTAAGATAGCATGACGTACGGGGCTCAATGGTTGCAAAGTCATTTGAGCGTAAACCTCGTCCGTCTCTATATCAGCCTGATTAAAACCAAAATATAAGTTTCTATTACATAATTGGAAGAAATTATACACAAATAATAATAAACAAGCGTACATGCATTGTTGCATTATGAAGTTGGCAAATGAGTTGAGGAGGTAAACTGGGATAATTAGGTATTTGCCCATCAATTTCCTTGTTTGTCGAGGCAGCAACCTGTAACACAATCCATCTATCTATTAATTATTCTGGATACAATTTTAGCTTTCCACAAGGTAAAATGGAATTGAATGATTGCTTTAAGTGAAGATGAAGAGAAGAAAGGATAACTGCAATAATTACAACGCCCTCCCTCTAACTAAGTGAAAATACACAGCTCTCCCACCTAAATTTGAAAATTACACATACCTCCCTTGCAACTTGTCTGCTTGTTAGTTGTTAAAGTTTACCCCTCTGTTGGTCATCTCACATATTCAAGTAATTTCATCATTCAATTTCAAATGAACCAGGAAAATTACATTATTTTCTTCAAATATTATGAAGCTAGAATTTCAAATATTTAAGAAAGAACAGAACCTGCTCACTGTGACCTTGAGGAAAATAGACCACATGACTTCCAATAGCAGGAAGAGAGACCAAAGGACCAGCACAAGCATGCCAAAGTTCAGAATTTAGGCAACTTTTCTCTGCAGCTAATTAAATTCGAGAAAAATTCTCAGTTAACAATATACTACTAAAAAAAATTACCCCTTATATAACTCCAAACCACAAATAGACTTAATAGCAATTCTACATGGCCAGGAAATTATAATAAGGATGACAAATAAATATTTGCTACCAACACGAGCCGATGGAACCAGAAATTTCTACTCTGGCAAAGATTGAATTTTTTTCTAAAATGGGAAAATTGGGTTTTAATAAAAGTTGATTTAAATTATACTATTGTGCAGAGTTGCCAACCTACTCCACCCCACCCCAATCCCAGAAAAAAGAGCAAAGCTGAAAATAAAATATGATAGGTGAAGAAAAATCAGGAAAGCAAATTTTACCTTCAGGAGAGTGGTGATTGAAACCAGCAGAGAGATTCATTTTTTGCAGAATCAGAAAAGCTTATATTTTCAGCACCAAAAACGAGCAATATAACTTACAAGAAACCCGAATTATTCATCTCAAATTTCTCCAAACTGCTTTCAGCTCCACCCTTTTTATCCAAAAATTGCAAGATTTTCAATGCATGAAAACTAGCTCACACCTCACATATCCACCATGAAAACTTCGCAGAAATTAAGGTACATAAGACCCTTCACATGAAATTTTAAGGTTCAACCAAAACCTATACCACTACAAAAAACGAAAAAATGCAAGAAAACACAGAAATTTGAAGTTATGAAAATCTTAAACCAGCCCATCGGCCAAACAGCCCCAACATTTCTCTCCAATTTTTGCTTTATAATAAAAAATTAACATACGTAGAAGAAAACTTCAAACTGAAGAAATATAGCAACCCACGACGAGAAAACGTTAAAAGATCACAAATTTCAACAACCCTCTACAGATCTCAGATACACAGCCGAGATTTTTCGCGAAGTTAAAGTCCCACAGCTAAAAGACTCTTGTTTTTTTACAAGAACTAACTCATGAGTAAATTCAGCATATTTTAAGCCCATTTTCGCCTCAACTCAAAATGAATGATTTTCTGTTCCAAGATGAGATTTTGACGAAAAGACCATGAATCTAACTCCATCGATGCATGCGCGTGTAAATGGTGGAAGTGTAACAGATATAATGATCATATAATATACATATTTATGTATGTCTGTGTGATTGTGTGTATCCAATCCACACTGGACTGGCTGTATGTTACAGAGCCGAGCTGATGGAGTTACATAAAGTAGTAATAGTTTTTGGGAAGTGATGTCTGTTTCTCTCTCTAAACGTCACCGGAGTCGCATTCAATCAATATAATAACTTTTCTTTTCATTCTTTCAGATGTCAATTTTACATTATAAGACGGAATGGTAGATAGATAGAGAAAGTGTGTCAGATTTTTTCTGTAAGAGAGGATGTGGTGGGCCCAATGGACCATCCAATAATTAATGATGGAAGAGACTGAATTACTGTTATACCCTCGCCTCCTTTTCACTGATTTTCTATGGAGAAAGAATTGGACTAGTGGTAAAACATAACATCGGCTGTAACAATTACCATATATGGCCCATTCAAAGCCCCAATTTCAAATATAATTTAATTAGTTTCTAATTATTGTTTTTCATTTTTTTTCCTTTCTTAACCACATTAATGATAGTAATTTAAAGGGATAATGTCACCCAAAACATGAACATTTTATATTTATCACTAAATATTATGATTTTTTTTTATTTATTATCTAAATTCATTTTCAGGTCACAATTATTGGGTGTGCCCCAATAGTCACCAGATACTACTCTTAATATGAAAGTCTGGATTCGATTTCTTGCAATGACAATGGTTGAATTGTGTGTGTTTAACAAAAAAATTCATTTTTAGGTCACCTATATATATGTTTTGTTAGATTTGACAAGTAATTGACCACCAATGTATAGCAGAGTTGTTTGATAAGGAAATTATTAAGCTTTTTCACAATTAGAAAAAGTATCCCAAAATCTTTACCAACTTTTTTTTTACATTTTTCTCTTCAAACCTTTAAAAAAAAAACAAAAATGAGCTCCCCAATATTCTGAGCTAACATTGTCGTCTAATCACAATTAATTAATCTAAGATCTAATGATTCTGCAGTTAATCCTAACTGACAAATTTAGCTAAACAAAACATTCCTTTTATTTTATTTCTAAATTTTTATGCAAATAGTCAACAAATGCGGGCACTTATTATTAACCGAAGTGTTGAGGAATTATGATGTGACAATATCCTATTATTAAATATTAAATTTCTGCCAACAATATTTCCGGTACATGTACTTTTCTTCGTCAGAAAAAATTAAATAAAATGCAGTGGTTTGCAATAGTACCCTATTAGGGATTGGAGTGGTGGCGCGTGAGTCTTCAAGGGCATGCGCCGGTTGGGAAATGGCACGGATTCCGGCCAGGTCCGAGTGATCTAAAGTATGCTGATATGATACTCTGCTTGATTGCGGTTTGGTTAGTTCTAGATGTTGGTTAGTCTAAGGTAATCTTTGAAGATGTTGTCTTAATTTGATTAGGAAATTTTAGAGTGGTCAAGAGGATTTTCCACCATTTGGCGATTTAATTGCTGATATTCGTAGTTTACTTTATAGTTTTAGCTATTATCAATTTTTTTTATTCGTCGTGATGCTAATAGAGTAGTTCACATTTTAACTAAAAATGTAGCATTGACTCGCATTGGTTAGGGTGATGTTCCCATTTTTACTCGTGATTTTGTTCGTACTGATTTGAGTTAATGATATTAATTTCCCATCATTGAGAGGTCTTACTTTAAAAAAAAAAAAAAAAATTAGAATGAATATTCCTCTATATTCCGTATCGGGAATTTGATAGTTTAGAATTTATATGGATAACATATTTTAATTTTTCTTTTAGTTTTATTTATTTATTTCATCATGTTTCAAGATATTCGAATTCTTTAATTAACTAAATATTCCGTTTTTTCCAAGTTATTTGAAATAAAACTCTATATAATCTACATAATTAGTTGAATAAGATATGATCATCAATACCCATTTAATTTCTAGCAAATGATGTAAATTGAATTTTTGCCAAAGGTCATATATCGATCACACTATTATATTAATTATTATACATGCACATGCATTGTCGGGTGTGTAGGACATGCATGCATGCAGCTAGCGCAACCAGACCTCATTTTCCTTCGTCCAAACCGACTTCTAATTAGTAATTACATATGATATATATATGATGATCATAGTAAATTAAATTAGAACAAGTATATATCATGTATATATATATATATGTTACGGATTGGGACCAAACGGGGGCGGGGGGAGTACTCTTCTCTTCTTCTCTTCTGTAGTCTAAATTCATCCTCTGTGTTTTGCTTTTTATGTTTAGAATTTAGAAAGACAACTTAATTTGTACGGATTAAGGTACGGGTTTAGTACTTCGCTAATTAGACTATGGACCACAGCCCACAACCAATTTTTTTTAATTTTATCTTCAATTTTAAGATATATCAAAGAAATAAATCAAATATTTATATATGCATGTCTCTTCGAATTGAATGCAATATATATATACAGTAGTCTACCTAGGGTTGGTCGATCAGGGGTCGCAAATGAAAGAACAGCTTCTGTCTTACCCTAACTTCTTTTGTTTTTTGGTGGAAAAAAGGGAAAACCAAACACCCAAGGAACAGAGGAAAACTAATCAGGAGCCATGTCAAGGCTCGAAGCAGCAGCTATCTCTTCCTTCATCAAAACAGCAACATCTTCAAGAGGGTTATCCAAAACAACAATTTTCTCATTGCACGTGTGTCCCATCTTGGCGAGTTTATCGGCACAGCAATTGAAATTTCTTCGCACATGCTTGGGAAGGATATTCCAAGGATTATGCATGAGCCCACGGCAATCAGCAATGATGTTTCCGAGCGGATGAGTACGGATGTCGGCGTTGTAAATGAGCTTAACAACCACCTCCGAGTCTACATAACTGGCCGGGGAAGTAATTAAACAACTTCTTAATGTTTACTTACTCCGATCCTCTCTAGGATTAATTAATGGAGATCATGATGAGATGACTAATTAAATTAATATTTTATTTTCAAAATTACTAAAGTAGATATATATATATATATATATATATATATATATATATATATATATATATATATATATCATCAGAACGGTGAATTAGTAGGGACGGTGCATGGTCGGTCTTCGCTTCCTTAAAATTATAAAATCTGTATATTTATTTTGTGATGTCAATTAATTTCCCAAAATAATTATGATCAGGAAATTAAGGAAGGAAATGTTCAAAAAATAAGATATTAAAGTTTGAAAGAGATTAAAGAATTAATTAAGCTGGAATTTGGGTGGTGGAAATTACAAAATGAAGCTGGAATCATAACAGCTAGCTAGCTCATTGTCATTTCTATAGATCGATTTTATTGACCAACCAAATTTCTGCACTATATATTCAGAATTTCTTGCAGATCATGTCACAGTACGTACTTTTTGACCATGCATGACAATTTCAATTTTTTTACACACATTATTATATATCTAGTTTGACCTCATCAGAATGAATATAAATGGAAATGAATCGATTTTGCTGATTAGCACCATAAAAATTAAAGATTTTGAATCGATTTCTAATCAAATCATTTTTGTGCATGCGAGTTTTTTTAAATATAAATTATTATTTGAGCTGAACTGATGAAAATGGGAATGGAAATGGATGCCATGGATCTTTCTCAAGCAATTCGATATTAAGGACTCTTAAGTTCAAATCAGGCTTAGAAAGATTGTGAATCAACTCCCTCCGTTTCCTTCTTGGGACAAGCTAGGTTGTTTTTTTGGTAATTATTACTATAAATGATATATTATTTGGTTATTAAGCCCAAGTTCAAGCTACATTTATGAATTTAAACTCGAATCAATAATATAATTTACTCATAAACTCAAGTCTCATGAATCAAATTCGCTTAAATATGCATGGATTCAAGTCAATATCTAAGTTCTATTTTTTGTTCAGATACAAGCTAGCAATGGCGGAACCAGAACCTAATATAAGGAGGTACACTTGATTTAAAGAGTCAGATTAGGTCATGACTCAATTAAAAATATATATTCTAAAAATTATAAAATAATTTCCGAAAATATACTCACTTGTATATAGTTCCGTCACTGCAAATTAGAGTTTGAAAACAAAGGTAAAACTCATGCTCAATTATTTTACATCTCGATGACGATGGAGCAGGAAACTATAATTCTTTCTGCAATTTTTTCTCCTTCCTAATATGACTCAATAATTCCATTATTTTTAGGTAGGTGTATTAGTAAACTTGACAAAACGTTGCAGGATTATTTTATAAAATATTTTTTTTAAAAAAAAAAAACCCAGGCCCGGGGCCCACCCACCCACCTTGGGCTGTCCTAACAAACATTGCACATTTTCTTCTGACACACCTTTTCATTTGGGTGTCCAAAGTAATTTGTTTTCATAGGCATCTTAGATTTTCTTTCATATATAAGAGAAGAGAAAACTTTTATCTATGAGCAAACTTTTTTTTTTGGCAACTAATCTATGGACGATTCAAATTGTGTTCTTTAATATATAAATTAGTCATGTCAAATGCTAATCGAATTCATGTATAGGAATTGAAGAATATTATGACAACTGAAAGGAATGAAAGGGAGAGTACTAATGATGATTAGGAATATAATGATTGTCATTAGGGTCCCCATGAAGTTGACTAATTACGGATTTGAACAATGCTTTCGTTTATATGGAAAGTTTTAGGACCTAATGTACCTTAGTGATTCCGTCACTATACTAATATAACTAGAAGTCTTGAGTTTAAAATTCTCTTAGGAAAGCCGCTTTTATTGATAGAGAAAGTCTTTAACAAATGTTTTATACTTATTATATAATTGGTAATTATTTTTTTAGAGAAACATAACACACAATAATATACGAGCTAGAGAAACTGAGAAATATCACATAATTAATTAGATTTGGTTGAATCCGTCTGGAACAAAAAATTTTATATTTAGATTGTATACCAACTTGTTATGATTATAATAATAGTTATTAGATCCACAAAGATATAATTAGAATTTAGTATGGGAAGCAAAGCACGAAAAAAAAAAACCATTTGTTGGTTTCTTGATCGTGTTTTAGGTGACAAAGAGAATCCAATTTTATTAAATAATTATTTGTTTTTAGATGTGTTTGTTCTAAATCCGACCTCTCTAATCATAATTATTTTATTTTGGCAGGAATTAAGGAAGCAAAAGGGACCCAATTATTCATTAATCAAAATATGTGAAATTAATTTCCCTTTCTCTTATTTTTCCTTAAAATCATGGGACCTAATTATAAAGTTTCTATAGTCACATAAATACACCACTACTTTTATATTAAAAAATTATAAAGATACTCAAGAGTTTCAATTTTTCTTTAACTTTATTTTTTCTAAAACTTTATATCAATCAAATTAAATAGATCTATGAAGAAGTACTTTTGACTCCGTAGACATTATTAATTAAGTGTTTTTAAGCATATCGTTCTTTAAACATGCTGATGATCAGTGATTAAGCTAGGTATAAAGTGATGTTTAGAGTGCCTAACATGAATCCTAATCCTAGTTACGAAGCAGGCTTAAATCATACATTCCATAACTACAGATAAATTCTAAAATACAGTTAAAAAAATAAATAAATCATTTTTGTGCTTTTTATATTTTTCTTCAACACTTTAAAAGTGTCTGCGAGTACTATTCAATAACCAATTTTTAAGTTCAAGATATATTTTCGTAAATAAATGAAATCTATAGGACGGATAGGAACAAATTAATTAAAGAGACTCCGAATTTTACTTAGAAAAATATTCAGAAGAACTTTTATAATTTATATATGGCCTAAATGCATTTTGGTCCTGTAACTATTGAAGAGTAGCGTTTTTGGTCCAAAGGTTTTCAATTTAGCGATTTAGTCCTATAACTTCAAAAAAGTAGCAATTTTGGTCCTTTTGTCGCCGGATTCCCAAATCATCGCCGGAAATTGTCACGTGCGGCGTGCGTGCTTAGGGTTCCGACCATATTTGGTTGACATGGCATTAATAAGTGCCTAATTGGAGTCCAAATCAGCACATGTAATGTTTTCTGTTTTTCCACGTTTTTTAGGGTTAAAAAAAAATCCCAAAAATCTTTTTTATAAAATAAACTAAAAGGAAAAGAAAAAGAATAAACTAACAACAAAAACGAGAAACGATTTTTGAAAATTAGAAGAAGGATCGTTAAAGTTGTGTGAACATTAATTTGAGAAGAACGAACCCTAACCCCTATTCTACAACGGTCGATTTCTCGCGATTAATTGAGAGGACGACGACGACGTCTGGGCTTGTTAAAGGAGAACGACGACGACGTCTGGGCTTGTTGAAGGAGGACGACGACGACATCTGAGCTTGCTGAAGGAGGATAATTTTCTGGACGACGTTTGGGCTTGTTGAAGAAGGATCATTTCCCCAAGAATGGTGTTCCTGAGGAAGGATACGCTTTTGGACAGGCGTCCCCCATACTATGGTAAATATCCCTACTTTGTTTCCTGTATATGTCTTTGATTCCTGACTTTTCAGTAAAGAAATCTTTGGAAGCAGCGTTTTCTGTACTTTATATGGAGTGGTATAGCTTTAATGGTGGTGGTGGGTTGTATTATAATCAATGTGGACCTACCGTGTTTAGCTTATTGATGACAATGGTCCCGTCCCATACAATTTTCTTACTGATATATTTTTATGTTTGGGGAAAATAAATGCATTAATCTAGTCACATGTACTGATATGGACTCATTTGTTTATTTTTTGTTTTTTGTAGATCCCAAAAGCACCTTTTGCATAAAGTTTGGTGGAAAATTCCAACATGTTCCTGTTGCTGCCTATATTGGTGGGGTCACAAAGAAATTGGATTACTGTGAGGCAATGGACTTTTGCAGAATAAATTTGGACGCTTGGTGCAATAACTTTCCAGGTTTGAGTAAGCAAAATAGGGAATACTATGTAAACACTAGTAATGTGGGAATTCTAAATAGGTTTAAAAACCCTAATGACTGGGGGTTTAAAGTAATATTAAATGACAAGGAGATGAGGAAATTTGCATTGCATTGTGCTGCTATGAGAGAAGAACTTCAGATATATGTTGATGCTGAGTATAAAAAACCTTTAATGAAAGAGAAAGTGGTTATTGATAAACCACCAAAGCCACCTGTAGTTGATAATGTAGTTGTTCATATAGATGATGCAGATGAAAAGGTAGAAACTGATGATAAGGGAGATGAAAATGTTGATGTTGGTACAGGGAATGTTGAAACTGTTGATGTTGGTACAGGGAATGTTGAAACTGTTGATGTTGGTACAGGGAATGCACAAAAGATACTATGAGATTGAGACTTTTACAAATGAAGGGTTCAGAGTTGACTTGGTAGCTCACACTTGTGCATGTGGTAGATGGCAGCTTACTGGGATCCCATGTAAGCATGCTTGTTGTGCTATAATAGATAAAAAGTAGAACCCTGAAGATTATGTTCATGAATACTACACAGTGTCTACTTATCTCAGAGCATATGAACCAGCTGTCTTGCCAATGAATGGAAAAGACTTGTGGGGGGATAATTTTTTTATCCCTCCATTGCCACCTAACTTTGGAAGGAAACCAGGTATATTCTGAACCTTATGTTATGAACATCAATTATATGATTGTAATGATTACTGATCATACTATTATTTTATGATGTAGGGAGGCCACCTAAGGCAAGAAGAAGAGAGGCTGATGAACCTTCTAAGGGAAAAAACAAGGGAAAAGGCAAGAATAACTTCAAGCCTAACAGGCTTAAGAGGAAGCAACAAACTGTCTGTTGCAGGAACTGCGGAGGGAGTGGGCATAATAAAGCCACCTGTCAAGTGAAGGAGAATATAACACAAAGTGAAGAGGATGTTGGGACAAGCTCTGCCCCCAAAAGGAAGAAGCACCAGGTAACATTTCAATTTTTACTCATTAAAGTAATTCTTAAATTCAGATTTGCTTACTTGTTAGTTCTATCACAGGAAAGGAGCAACAGTGATGTGGAACCTCCTATTGTTCATCCTCCAGTGCATGAGGATGTCTCTGAAGAAGAGCACTTGGATAATATTGTAAACAATACTCAAGCTGTAATGACACAAGAAGATCCACCAATGGTTGAAGGGCCTTCAATATGGGAACAGCTTGAGAAGGTCAGGAATCCACAAGGTGTTAACAAAGATAAGGTGTTGACAACATCTGGTAGATTTGGATCAGTAGTGCAATTTAGAGTACCCCCTGTGTTGGTTGATTCCCAACTGTCAACAAGCACCTCAAGAACCAAAATTACAGACTTAACAATCACTGAAGAAGGAGGGAATAAATTTTTGGATTTGAACTCAGGCATAACACAGGACTCACAGTCTGAAGTAGTCAAGAAGAAGACTAAAAAGAAGAAGAAAGTTGCTAGAAAGTGATTTAGGGTGTTTTTTGTCTTTCAGTCAATCAAGAAAGTTAATGTAGCTATTTTATAATTAGTTGATTGAACAGATTTGAAATTGGTGATATTTTGTAATTAGCTGCATCTATTTTGCCAAGGAAGAAAATTGGTAATTTGTAATTTCTATTTGAACTTCCAGTCCTTCGAAGTTTAATTGGAAATGCAGAAAAAAGGATTTCTGGTATATGCATTGTTGTTGGTTGGATTTCTGGTATATGCATTATTGTTGGTTGAAAAAATGATTTCTGGTATATGCATTGTTGTTGGTTGAAAAAAGGATTTGTGGTATATGCATTGTTGTTGATTAAGAATGATATGTTTTTTTTGGTTCACTTGTTTCTGTACTAGAATTAATCAGGGGGAGTTTTGGTAATTTCGAATTGATGGATGTTATGGTAATAGGGGAGATGTTGGTAATACTTGCAAACTAAGAATGATGGGTTTTTTTTGTAATTATGGATAGCAATTCATTAAGACAGTAATGTAAAGCACTAAATTTCATACTTATATTGAAACATAATTGATAGAGTTACATTATATTATTACAAAATTAACCCTAGCAATCGTTCAACTGAAATTACATAAACCCCCCTAAACAGTGAAATCTAACCCTAATGACCTAGCATCTTCTTCAGAGCATCCTTTTTCTTCCTTGTTCCATCCGCAACACCACCAGCCCAAACGAACAGGAAGAGGGCCACAACAAAGGAGACCAACAACAACAGGGTTAACATTTTCCACCTGCGATTCTCATCCCTGAGCTTGCTCATTTTCTTCAACAAGGATGGAATTATCTTCTTCGATCTGTCACACATCGGTGGATCTGTGAACCGGAAGTAACTATTGCAGTTTCTTTCAGGGCAACACAAGAATCTTCTTCTTGGGTTTTGATCCGTCCAAGAGGTGCGAGTAATGGTTGTCCTCCCGCAAATGCACCTCGGGTTGGCTTGAACTTGCTCGGAGTTAAAACTTGAAGAAGACATTGAAGACATTTTCTTCACCTCTTTTCTTGTTTTTTGCAGAGTAAAAATGGCGTCCAAAAGCAAAGAAGAAGAAGGGGCTGTTATAAAGAGAAATGATTTTGCTTTTTTTTTTTTTAATAAATAGTAAGACATATGTTTTGGAGGGAAAAATAAATTTTTCCCATACTTTTTTCCACTCTGGAAAAAAAAAAAAAAACATTTTTTTAATTTTTTTTTTCTGAGATGGATCGTGACATGGAGCTCTGATAGCCGCACGTGACAATTTCCGGCGATGATTTGGGAATCCGGCGACAAAAGGACCAAAATTGCTACTTTTTTGAAGTTATAGGACTAAAATCGCTAAATTGAAAACCTTAGGACCAAAAACGCTACTCTTCGATAGTTACAGGATCAAAATTGCATTTAGGCCATTTATATATACATATTTTATATCCATGAAAGAATATTGCTATTTTTGTATTTATTCTTTTTAGTCTGCTAAGTGTAAGCGTATTTTTCTGTTTATACGCATCTACTCTACTGCTTTGTATATTAGCCTAGCGCTAAACTAATTTCTGTCTAATTTTTTAGTTTTATAATTTTCTCACAAATCCTCTCATCTCTCTTTTTTCTCCGCCTTTTCCTTCTCTGCGAAACCCTAATTCTATCATGGTATCAACAGCAGGCGATGATCCAATCGCACGCTTCCAGTCTTAGCTCTAACATCTTGGTGCTCATCTCAGGCACATCTCATCAACCAGCTTCTATTCTTCGCACCTGGACTGTAGTTGCAAGCCTTGTTCTCGTTCTATTGTTTCTTCTATTTAGAACATATTTGTGGTCTTTTCTTCACAAATCTTCAGATCTATACCCAAAAACCCTCGGATCTACTTAAGTTTTCTCAGATCTACACTTTTCCTCTACAGATCTATTTCACTCACTCTAAAAACTTCAGATCTATACTTTCCCCTACCAGATCTATACTCTCTCTACAACTTCTACACCATGACCAACAATAAATCGCCTGAGAAAACTGAAGATAGCAAATCTGGTGCAGCGACTGTCTCACCAATCTTGGATGATATGTACTCTTTTCTCAACGCGGATCAACCTGCTTTCAGACTCACTACCGTTCTATTTGACGGGCGCAACTTCTCGTCCTGGATCCGTTCTGTCATGATCGCCTTGGAGGCGAAATCCAAACTGGGATTCATCAATGGATCCCTCAAAGCCCCAGAACCTACAGATCCTAGTTATCCGGTATGGCGCCGCGCCAATATGATGGTGGTGGTGTGGCTTTTGAATTCTGTGACAGAGAAACTCGGTCAAGTCTTCTCTTCTGCTAGTATTGCGCGTCAACTCAGGATGGATCTTGAACTGTAGTGCCCCCTGAAGAAGGACCGCCACATCTGCACCGAAATGGATTCCCGAGCTTCAGCGATGGGCCTCAACCCAAAAATCCACTCCGGCGAACGGCACTCAAGCAATAACCTTCGGCAACAGCGACAACCATCCCAACAACGACCAGAAAAGAGCAGAGAAAAGCGGAAGCGATTTAAAAGATAATCAAATAAATTCCATAAAAGCCTACGAGGCTAACATAATATCAATTAAACATTTATAATTCAAGATACAGAAGATTCATTAGCATATAGTGCCATCCATGGTTCAACTAGTCTACCCTGTGCAATCCTAGATATCGTCAACTATCCCACATCAGGGGCACATAAGTACGTAAAGTAAATAAATACAATAAACAAGACTCGACGGTTGTTGGGACCACTGACAAGACAAACCAAAAGACTGAGCCTAACTAGACCTGCTGATGCCGACTGTCAAGATAGGTGACGTCGCCACCTGTCTACCTGAAGCAAGAACCAAAATAGCAGGGGTGAGTATAAAGGATACCGAGTAAGGGGGTTTTGATCACAGTTCGTCATTTATCAGGGGTGAGTATAAAGGATACTCAGTAAGAGGGTTTTGATCACAGTTCGTCATTTATCTTTTTAAAACCAAAAGTGGTGAGTGTTGCCCGTTTTGAGAAAGAATACGAATACGAAATATAAGTTGTAAAATGACACAAAGCAACACTCGGGTTCTGCTTATTTGAAAACACAAAAGGTTGACGAACCGGATCCTTTAAAACATTTGCACATAATATCAAGCCGATAAATTAAAAGGGTGTTAGTTGAGTTACGAGGCCGTTAAGGGTTCGAAAGACATGCTATGAGTAAGTTAGAAACAATAATTAAACACGGCTCATAATTCAACTAATTAATTGAATAATAAAGGAGACTTCAGTTGGCAAGTTCGAGCCACGCTTCCGGGTTTTGTATATATATTTATAGGGAAATACGTATACTAAAGGAAGAAAACCGGAATGTGCTTCGACTCGTAACTAAAGTCGTAAAACAATTAGACAAGCAAGTAATGCAATAAATTATGCGATAGTGTGTCCCGGCGAGAACGAGCCCTCTGTTTATAACTCCCAACCTTGAAAATCATGCAAGCAAGTACTCCACCACCAAGATTCATGATCCACTCAGAATTTTATGGAAACGCGTATTAACAACGTCACCCTTAACAGAATTTTCTAGGAAGCGCGTAGCCTACAACGCCACTCTCGCACTAACTCAGATTAGTCAACCTCCTGGCTGACCTAAGCAGATACGGATTGGAGTATCCATCAGGATTTGCCCTGGACGCACGTCCCCAGACTCACCTCCTGAATACTCCGGGCCCAAAACATTAATCGATCTATGGCTTGCTTTTGAAAACAATGACAGTTAGGTGGCCAAAAGGGTCATTCGCAATTGGGGAATCGGGATGTGGAAAGCCAAAGGGACCATTCGAGACAAGGTTATATTTGCGGGGTCGAGAGACCAAAATTCGCATTTAAAACAAAAGGGGGTTTTCCTTGTCTCTAGTTGAAAACATTTCAAATCATTTTGGTTTTGCTATTAAAATGTTTGACTAAGCACATAAGGAATAGTAAAGGCAGTACAACAAGTAATAATAAAAGCTGGGTAGTCATTTATTTCGCAAACCTATATAAGACTATGTTCTTACTCCAGTTGAAAGAAGTTTAAACCCTTACCTGGCTCGACAAGATAGTATGAAAGCAAGCAGTAGTCAAGTTTCTCCTTCGTTGGACCTACCTGTAATACACAGGGCCTAGAGGATGAAAACGAGACCGACAATAACAAAAGCAAGACACGAACAACAGACGACGCACGACAATTCAAATATAACTTCACTCATCCTACATATACAATATGGAAAGCCAGACAATTAAACATGTGAAGATATATAAAATACAGAATAACAACTAAGGAAAGGTAAATGAAATTCTAGATAATGAAAGAATATAAATTAAATATTAAATGCATGCTTAAACGCAATTAGGACACGTAGACATGCTTAAAATAATATAAAAACGTTCTCTCGCGAATACGGGATTAAACGGACAAGAAACGGAAAAGATGGGAAAAATCCCTAAACGAGAAAGGTGTCAATTGACGGTCAATTAGGGTCGGGTAAATTATAAATTATGAAGAATATCAAATCCCGAGGCTCGAGGAAGCTATAGGTGAAATCGGATTGATATTCAGAGGTCGTATGTGAAAAGTCAACATTCAATTGAGGGGGGTTGACCAATTTCCGAAGTGCGAGAAAGAAAAAGGCTGGAAAATACACTAAGTATGTTGCACCGGCCAACGCACGGGCTTACGCAAGGGCTTGGCAAGCCGGTGCAAGCACAAAAAAGGGGTGCACGCGGCCTCCCGCACGGTCTTGAGCAAGGTGCCAAGACCGTGCAGGTGCAAACGGGCCTGCGCACGGGCCTGTGCACGGGCTCAAGCCCGTGCAGGTTGAAAAGGGATGCGCACGGGCTCCTGCACGGTCTTGCTCAAGACCGTGCGTTCGCCCGTGTGGATCTACTGAGCAACAGACTCAGCAGATCGCGAAAACTCTCACGCGAAAATCAATATATAAATTCATACATCTCCTAATTTACTCCATAAATTATCCTAATTTCCACATATGATCATATATATCATATAAGCTACACATAGGCACAAGAAACACGTAAAATGGTCAAGTAATTCTTCCTAAACACGAAAATCCTAATATATAAAAATCCTATACAAAAGCCACAAAAATCGCAAGAAAGAATGAACGGAATGAAATGGGGTAAAAGGATTACCGGTAGAGAATGTAGTGAGGATCGTTCGGGTTTTCACGGCTCGTCGATCGGGCTAGAAACGGACTCGGTAGGGCGTCGGGAAGATTTTCTCTCTTTTCTCCTTTCTTTCTTCTTTTCTTTCTTCTATTTCTTCTTTGTGTGAAAAATGAGAGAATGAGAGAGATAGGTAGATATTTAGGAAAATATCTCGGGGGGCTAAAATGGTCATTTAGGCTTTTAAGGGCATTTAGGTAATTTAAGAAATTGAGGGTATTTAAAAGATAGGTTAAATCAATCTTTTTCACAAGCTTAATCAATCCAATTGGATAGATCGAGAAATTAGGCAAGAAAGAATTCGCCTAATAATTAATAATATAATTAAAATATTCGGGTCGTTACATGAACGCACTTATGGTGGATCCAACGAGCCTCTACTCTACGGGATTAAAAGAGAGCTATGCTTCATTTCTCAAAAGAACCTGGATCTTTCTCAATACTACAACAAATTGATAATACTCTGGAATAGGCTTAACTCGATGCAAACTCCTCCTCGTTGCACTTGCGGATGCCGCTGTGGTCTTCAGGAATTCATGGACACTACCAGATCCCTAGATGCCCTAATGCAGTTCTTGATGGGTTTTGACGATAGCTACGATCAGACACGCAGCCAGATATTGGGAATGAAGCCTCTGCCACATACTGATACAGCCTTCTCCATTGTTCGGACGATTGATTCACAGAGGGAAGCACAATCCTCCTTCACAGATCTCAATTCCCTTGCTGCCACGGTCAATCTCACTACCTCTTCAAAATTTCAAAAAAATTCTAACAACCCTAAAGAGGAGCGTTATTGCCCTAGGTGTGATAGTACCAATCACACTCCTGAAACCTGTTTTAAAAAAAATGGTGTTCCTGAGTGGTACCAGAAATATAAGGCAGCATGTGGTGGCCGTGGTGGCCGAGGGAACAGAGGTCGCGGTTTCGGGAGAAGAGGTGGCAGAGCTGGAAGATAATCTGCCAACACCGCAACTGCTGATACTCTATTTGATGAGGATTTTTCTTGCAATTCATCCTCTGACATCAGCCAGACTATATCTCACCTAATCAAACAAGAACTGTCCAAATTGCTCCAAAATCAAACTGCTTCCAATGAACAAATCAACTTCGCAGGCACAGTTGATTTTTCAGGTATATCTAAACTAAATAAGCCTACTGTTGTTGGTAATTTTGGTGCTGATTCTTGGATCATTGAGACGGGCGCATCTAGCCATATATGTTCATCTTTAAATTTACTTGTGAATTCTGTAAAATGTGATAGACTTATGCCTGTAACTCTTCCCGATGGTTCCATTAAACTTGTTACTCATGTTGGTGATGTAATTTTAAATACCAAATTACGTCTTAAAAATGTCCTGTATATCCCCGCTTTCAAACACAACTTGCTCTCTCTTCGACAACAAGCTAAAGACACTAATTCATACTTCACCTTCTTCTCCAATAAATGTCTTTTGCAGGACCTCAAAACTAACTCCATTTTAGCCACTGGCACTGCGGTTGGGACCCTTTACCTCTTTGATAGTCCCAATGAACTTAGTCTTCGAAATAATAACGTTTGTAAAAATGATTTTCATAATCTGAACTGTACCTCTAATAAGGCTTGCAACACTGTTGATTACTCTGTTTGGCATAATCGTTTAGGACACCTTGCCCCTAGTACTATGAAACACATTAATCTACATATTCATTATGTGCATGATAATCTGCCTTGTGATGCTTGTCATATTGCTAAACAGCAGCGTCTTTCTTTTCCTTTAAGTACCACTACTACTTCTCATGTCTTTGAGCTTATTCATCTTGACTTGTGGGTGCCTTACAAGAGGCCCTCCCTTAATGGTTCTCACTATTTTCTTACTGTTGTAGATGATTTTAGCAGGTGCACATGGACCTTTCTCATCCCTCATAAGCAAACTTGTTTTACTGTTATAAAGGGTTTCTTACAACTTGTTTTTACTCAATTCAATACTAAGATTAAAACTGTGAGATTTGACAACGGGACTGAGTTCCTCAACAAAGATAGTTTTCAACTCTTTTCTCAAAATGGGATCATACATCAAACTTCATGTCCGCACACCCCTCAACAAAATGGTGTTCTGGAGAGGAAGCACAAGCACTTACTCCAAGTTGTCAGATCTCTCATGTTTCAATCTAAGCTCCCTCCAAAGTTCTGGGGTGAAGCCATTCTTGCTGCAACTTTCCTTATTAATCTTCTCCCTACTGCTGTCTTGAAATGGAAATCACCACATGAACTGCTTTTTCAATGCAAACCAGATTATTCCATTTTGAGAACTTTTGGGTGTTTGTGCTTTGCCACAAACACCCAACCCCAAAAAGAAGTTTGCACCTCGTGCTTTCAAATGTATTTTTATTGGATATAGCACTACTCAAAAGGGGTACAAACTCTATGACTTAACATCTCACAAAACCTTTGTTTCTAGAGATGTTCAATTTTATGAAAATCATTTCCCTTTCTCTCAAAGTGGAACTAAATCTGTTTGTCTTCCTGCTACTACAGTTGATGTTTCTTCTGTTAATGATTCTTCCTTTCACACTGAGCATCTAACAGTTGAAACACCCATTGTACCCCTTGAGAATGTTTCTGATTTATCAACTGATCCTTCCTCTACCATTTTTCAAAATGTTTCTTCTCCTACTTTGGATTCTGATCCCAACAGTAATGGTCTTGTTGCATCACCTCCTCTAGAACAACCCCAACCTGTTCTTAGGCATAGCACAAGACTTACATGTCGTCCCAAACATTTGAATGACTATATTTGTAGCAATGCTACTGCCTCTATTGATTTTTTACAAAACTACATTATCTTTCCTCCTAGTGAGGAGTATAAATCTTTTCTTGCCAATGTGGCTCTTATTCCCGAGCCCCGCTCTTACAAGGAAGCTTCCAAACATCAAGTTTGGATCCAAGCTATGCATAAAGAACTTACAGCTCTCGAAGATAATCGAACATGGACTGTCACTACCCTTCCACCGGGAAAATGCGCCATTAGTTCTCGCTGGGTTTATAAAGTAAAATATAACCCCGGATGGAACCGTGGAGCGTTATAAAGCCCGACTTGTGGCCAAGGGGTATAATCAGACGTTCGGGATTGATTACTTCGATGGCTTCTCCCCGGTTGCGAAATTGGTCACTGTTCGGTTACTCCTTGCTATCTCTACCTCTTTTTCTTGGTCTATTTACCAATTAGATATAAATAACGCTTTTCTTCACGGATACCTTGACGAAGAGGTTTACATCACACCACCCGAAGGGTACACTAAAGCTTCTTCTAACTAAGTTTGCAAACTCTCTAAATCTCTTTACGGTTTGAAGCAAGCCTCTCGTCAATGGAATCAAGAATTCTCAAATAAACTGATTTTTTTTTGTTTTTTTCAAAGTCCACATGACCACTGCTTGTTTATTAAAAAGAATTCCTCTTTTTTTTTGGCTATTTTGGTATATGTTGACGACGTGTTACTTACAGGTTCTGATGAACAGGAACTTACTTCTGTCAAAGAATACTTACATCGGACCCTTACTATAAAAGACCTCAGGCAAGCCAAATATTTCTTGGGACTTGAAATATTTCGCAATGCTTCTGGTTTATTGCTTACTCGGTCCAAATTTATCACTGATATTTTTCGTGATACTAAGCTGGACAAATCTACCCCTACCAATTGTCCCTTATCCTCTGCTTATAAATTCCATGATGACGACACCTCCCTTTTGCAGGATCCTGGAAGTTATCGACGGATTGTTGGACGATTGTTGTATTTAAATTTGTCCAGACCGGATATTAGCTTCGCCGTGCAGTAGCTTAGTCAATTCGTGACACGGCCTCGTGAATCACATTGGCGGGCTGCCCAGCATGTCCTACGATATCTTCAGGGCACTATACATACTGGTTTATTTTTTTCTTCTAAGAATTCTCTGAATCCTTCTGCTTTTTGTGATGCAGATTGGGCGGGCTTTCAACTCACCCGCAAATCTATAACGGGCTACTATATTTTTCTTGGTCCCTCTTTGGTCTCCTGGAAAACAAAAAAGCAGCCCACCGTCTCTCGCTCGTCTTGTGAAGCCGAGTACCGTAGCCTTGCCACGACTGTTTGCGAGCTCCAATGGATACTGTACATTTTAAAGGAGTTTGACATCTCCCCTCCACTACCTATTCCTCTCCATTGCGATAATCAATCGGCCCTTGATATTACGGAGAACCCCGTGTTCCACAAACGAACTAAACATATTGAGGTAGATTGCCACATAACGCGGAACAAGTACAAAGAAGGGATGATTCTGCCTTTCCATGTGCCGTCCAAATCTCAATTAGCTGACATCTTCACTAAATGCTTTACAGGATCTGCTTTCTCTTCTGTTTTGTCCAAGTTAGGACTGATTCTTTCGCCCGGTCCCACTTGAGAGGAGGTGAAAGAATATTGCTATTTTTGTATTTATTCTTTTTAGTCTGCTAAGTGTAAGCATATTTTTATATTTATACACATCTACTCTATTGCTTTGTATATTAGCCTAGTACTAAACTAATTTCTGTCTAATTTTTGAGTTTTATAATTTTCTCACAAATCCTCTCTATCTCTCTTTCTTCTCCGCCTTTTCCTTCTCTGCGAAACCCTAATTCTATCAATACGACACAATCAAATTCACAATTATAAGCCTAAAATTTGTCAGAAAGTTCAAATAAATAGTATATTTCTAAAGTTGCATGTGAAGCATGAATATGTTAAATTTCTAACGGTTTTTCAAATGGATCTTGGTCCCCGAGTCCAATAATCATGGGCCGAATTATTCAACTGGATCCACATCATATTTGGGTCTTAGGTTCAATAAGCGTGAGTTAATACCTCAAATTGGGTTTTAATTAGAAAATAACATCTTACCTTGTTTTCTGTCGATTTAAGTTTTTTCTTTTTTTCCCTTCAATTAATTGTAATGGGCTTCTGTGGAGCTATTTCCAGAACCCGGCACAGTTTTGGGCTCATTTTTATTATTATTATTAATTTTTTTTTGTGTAAATTACTAGTTCAGATAATCATATATTAAGGACACTTAATTCAGTTCAGGGTTTAGTCACAGTTAAGGTTCTTTACTCCTCCCAGCAAATGTATTTAGTGGGAATCAGACCTGAACTATTCCCACAAACTCAGTCTCCGTTGTCAACTAAACAAAAAAATTCCAAACTGTCCGAATGAACTTCACCATATCTTGAATGGACGGTGGTGCTCATTTTTATTGGCTTATATAATGGTTGTGGTCAATTTTCACAGCTTCACACTCAATTGTTGGGCCTACTCTTGGATATGACAAGGATCCAAGTGGCCCAATCCGAGCCCATAACTCCATTAAAAAGCAACCAAAAAACACTCAATTATTATTTCTTTACTTGGATTTTTCCTTTAACTGTCGGCAACCTTTTATTTATTTTTCCATTTATTAATAATTAATATTATTTATTTATTTATTTATTTTCGCATTAGCTGTCACTGCAACTGAAGGGACCTCATTCTCAGAGCCATGTCAGTTTCTCATTCGCCCAAAATCTTTTCGTTTCAGTTACGTTTATCTCACCAAGCTGCAAAACGTATGAATTAGTGAATTGTACGTCAAGGTACAACTAATAAGCTGCACAAAACTGTTGTAATTTGTAAGGACCATGATCAAACGGAGACTAATGAGCTTCAGGAGGAGCGAAGCCGCGGAAACGACGACGACGACTTCTTCAGCTCCGGCGGAAGATGAGGTGGAGTGGGAGATGCGACCCGGAGGAATGCTGGTGCAGAAAAGAAGCGAGAATTGTGGAGGTCATATTGCCCCGCCGCGGCCGAATCTCCGCATTCGGGTGGCGCACGGCGGAGCTCGGTATCAGATCTCCACCCATTCGCAATCAACTTTTGGTAATTAATTAATTTCTATTTTCATCACCAATTAGTGTTAATCAAGAGTAATTTTTATATATATGCTTATTGAATATTTAATTTTGGTAGGTGAATTGAAGAAGCTTCTCACGGCGGAGACAGGGTTGGAGCCCGACGAACAGCGGCTGATTTTCAGAGGTAAAGAGAGAGAAAACGGCGAGTATTTAGATATGTGTGGAGTCAAAGACCGTGCGAAAGTCATCTTAATCGACGATCCGGAAAGCAAAGAGAGAAGGATGGTTGAGATGCGGCGGAATGCGAAGATCCAGGCCGTTCATCGCTCGATCGACGAGGTGTCCATTGAAGTAGATAGACTGGCGGAGCAGGTGAGTAAATGCTCATGCAGTAATGGCCTATTAATTAATATTATTAACGAGGCTGCTTAATTAATAATATTAGAGTGTTATTATTTGTGAGAGAAAATATACGTTGCATTGGCCGGGAGCCATGGACCAGTAGTATCATATTCCAAGCTTCTATATATCTTATTTCTGTTTAATTAATATAATAAAGAAACTCAAGTGCTAAAAACAAAAAAAAAAAACTGTATATAGCTAGCAATTGAATAATTAGTCTAACACTAGAATCTTATATAATTTACTCTAGTAAGTAGTAACAGCTCTTAAATTGTTATTAATTACGTACTTATATCATCAGTCCGACTCCGACAGTCCCCACTTATTTTTTCAAAATTTTGATTAATATTTTGTAAGCTAAGATTACTTTACTATAATAATATTATTAATATCTGTATTATTTCATTTTTATTTTTGTGGTTGATATATACATACATACATACCTTTTGATATATATATATATATATATAGGTGTGTGTGATTGAGAAATCAATTGCAAATGGCAATAAAGTAGCGGAGCTGCAGATCACGACGTTGACGGAGATGTTAATGAGACAAGCTGTGAAACTAGACAATATTCAAGCAGAAGGCGGAGATGCATGTGATAAAAAAGATTCACAGGTATATGTATAAATATGATCTTATATACTCCATGTTCATGCATTCTGATTCGCTCTTCTTTTCTTTTTTTGAAAAAAAAGAAGTTCCTTCATAATCCAAACTATTACAAATATATATGAATAAAAATGAAGGTACGGTTACATATATAGTAAGTTGAGGCCAATCACTTTTGTCCTCAAAAAATAACATTACCCATAGTTTTTAGGGATAATTACATTTATACCCCTTGACTTAGAGAAAAATAGAGCAAGACCCCTTGTACTATTATTGGAAATTACAAAGGCACTCCCTCGACTATGGCTTTGTCTAACACTTAGGTCATGTCGTTAGTTATTTTCTTATTTCCAAGTAGATGCTAATATTTTATTAACTGAACAACAACTTAATCATTTCGCTCATTTATGTATAGAAAACAATAGTATAACAAAAATGTTATGGATAATTTAGTCATTTTACAACTTTCCGTTAAGTTTTTTAGGTTTTCGTTAGGGTTAGAGCTGGATCTATCTGTAATTTCTAATAATTGAGGGGATCTTGCTATATTTACCTCTAAGTCGAGGGGTGTAAGTGTAATTATCCGTAGTTTTTATTATGAAATCTTGAAGTAGATTTATTATTTTATCATATTACCTTGAAAAGTAATTTAAGCAATTTACTCCCTCTAGTTACAAGTTACAATAACCATTGTATCACTGTGCCCCACCCCAATTGGCGCTTTGATCAGTTAAAATCTTCATGACAAGAAAAGTACTACAGTACTTGTTGGTCCATTCCATTCACTAGATCTCTTCTTGTTTTTATCTTTTACAGCTCAAAAGTAAAAGTAAGAGACTTAGTAATGTTTTCCAATTACGTACTATAAATGGTGACAAAACGATGTAGTATATATATATATATATAATGTTATTACTTTTGATGTCAATAGTATCTATCAATCAGTGTGCAATAAATAGGCGAGTAATTGGTAGAAAATGACAACCACCAAAAGCGAATTAAGGGATTATATATCCTGGAATATAATATTACTTTTTGGAATTTTACATATATGAGTTATGACCTCCCGTGTCATCGTTCCACGAATCTATAATTTTAAATCAACTCATCGTCCCCTTTAATCTCGATCTTTGATAGCTAGCTAGAGTGCTTTTCTGTACTGTCAATATATAATAGAATCAATCCCAAGGGTAATTTCAGTGTTAATACAGTCCTTGTAGTTTATATATATATATATATATATATAAAACTTGAACAGTTAATTCTTGTTATTATTATACTAAAATACAAATTAAATGCAGGGGAAGAGAGTGCAGAAGTGCGTAGAAACCCTTGACGGGCTCAAAGTATTAAACACAAAGATAAAAGTAGCAGCTGTTGTCGCCACCAAATGGGAGACCTTTGATACCTATCATGCTATTGCTGCAACTGCAACACAATGGGAACTATTTGATTGACCAATTATAATTCAATTAATATCTCCTGCATCATCATCATCATATATATACAATTGCTGGCAGTCATCATTTTGTGATCGACTTAATTAAATTGGCTATGGATACAAGTACTGTTATCGATCGTGCACTTGTTGTAACAGTATTAATTCTAGTGGCCGGGAAGAACTTAGTTCTGTCGTATCATTCACTATCCCTGTAGTTAGGTGAATTAATTTGCAGATTCAATCCTATAGTTTCAGAAATTACAATACAGTCCCTGTAGTTTCCACCATGCTGTAATTTTAATTTGTAGGGACTATATATAACATATATAATTTCTAAAACTAATTAAGGGATAACGAGGACATAATTCACCCTTAATTAATTAAGATTTTAGTATATATATATATATATATATATTTGAGGGAAGAGACGAGGTCAACTAAACCATTGATCTGTATGTATCTCTGGCAATAGCATCAGATCATCAAATCATTGACTCTGAACTTCATCATATGTCATAAATTGCAAATCTTGGAGAAAAGATATTGTGTTTGTGTATCTCATCAATGAGCGTTTTCTTTTAATAAATACTAAATAGCATTGCATGACCTTGACTTTTAATTAGAGCTTTCACGTGGCAACTGGCAATTGAACTTCCATTGATGGAGCCAACTATAGACAGCTATCTGTTTTGTACATAATTTACACTGATATATCTTGCATGCTTCATCGAATATAATTAATGGTGAAAGATCTTATGTAAATCGTGAGCTAGCTGTTTTGTCAATATCATGTATTGATCTCAAAATTATGAACGAAAGAAAGAAAGAAAGGTTCTCAATTTATCACATTTAATTTGTTGGAGTAATTTCTGTACTATATTGACAAAAACATCATAATATATCTTTCAAATACACAAATTAAAATCACTAATATACAATAGCTATTCAAGTACAAGTTCAAATTAAAATCATCAGCCATTTGTACACACATTCAAGAATGTACAACTAATAAGTGAATTAACAAGAGATCTGAAACCACATCAACACTCGTCTTAACATAACTTTTACCTCAGTTATATCTTAATTATTACGACACTATTAATTAGGTAGACATTAACAGTAAAACTAGCAACAAAATTAGACTCAATTTTGTGCCTCATCCTAAGTGACACTTCTTGTTCTGATCTTGATCATGCTAGAAGAGGGGGCTTCCGAACGCTGATCTCGCCCTTAGGTTGAACGCATTCGCCTTTTTTCTTATCTTTTTTCTCAACCATCAATCGGAAGCCCTCAAACATACCCTCCAACGCCTCAATCTCCTCCCGGACATCCACGGGGGTTTCAGCCGACACCCGTTCCTTAAAACTCCTAACCCTCTCCAAACTACCCACAATTTTCACCCCCATCTCATCTATAGTAGCGCGCATCGCACAATTCTCCTCCTGCGCGGATTTCAATTTCCTCTTAATCGAACGGTACCCATCGAGCGACCTCAGAAGCTGCTCTGACAATGTCTTATTACGCTCCTGAAGGGTGGCCACCACTTGCGACTCCACTGCACCGCCACATTTCTTCTCCTTATGATGGGATACGCAATTTTGTACTTTTTCGAGCAACATCTCGTTTTGCAACTTGAGGTCATTGATAAGCTCCTCCATCCCGCTCAATTCTTGAACTTTTCTCGAGAGCTCGACAGCCATAATCTCCTTCTCCTTACTCAAGCTAGAACACATGACTTGGAGACTTTTACGGGCCGCGACACTGGCGGTGATCTCTCTCCTCATCCTCTCATTCTCGTAATCTATCACGGACCCATTATCAGGCTTTTTGTCCTTCCGGCCCTGATGAGGCTCGGTGTTGCAACGTCTTAGCTCGGCCTCGGTTTTGTTCCCGAATGATTGACATTTTTGGATTCGATCACGGACGTTATCAAGAATGGTCATCATTGTAGCCACCCTAAGCATTCTTCTCCGGCCATTTTTTTCGTGATCACAAGCATCTTTGTGATCATGGACTAGTTTTAGTAGTAATTTTACATGTGCTGCCACCCCTGATTACATGAAGAATTAACGTTACTCAAGACAAAACATGAACCCTTATCAACCAATTTTCCTAGGATCATCATGCATGGATCATTAATTTTCTTGAAAAATAAACGCAATTCCCTCTTCCTCTTTGCCATGATCATGAACATTTCAATTCAAGCAACATGGTAAAGAAAAAAAAATTAAAATCAAGCCAGCAACTTTTCATTTGAGAGAGAGAGAGAGAGAGATCCCTTTCCCCTTTGCTATGATCATGAACTCATCGATTGCAAGAACATGGAATAAAAAAATTTCAAAATCAAGACAACAACGTACGTACTGTTGGAAAATTAAGTTAAATTTTACCTTCCAATGCCGAATCATCGTACTGTTCTTTTGCTGTTGAAGGAGAAACCAGCTCTGGAGATGAATCAGCAATTAGAACCTCGCTCATAACTTTCTCAACAAAACCAACCAAGAAATTAAAATGGGGGAAAAAATAGGAAGAGTACTTTAATTTGTCCTCAAAAGAAGCCCAGAAAGATGGCTACTTATAATCAAAAAACTTTCTAGAAATCAACAAATTAAAGAGAGATGAATTGGATGAGGATGAGACAAAAATATTGGTAAACAATTTGAAGAAAAGGGCACTTTGCCGTTTATTTTACTTTTTGGCTTTCTTTAATTCTGAATCAAATACCTGTACATCTATCTATCAGCTTAATTAATTTATTAGGATATATTTGAGAGATCCAAAGAAGAGAGATAATTGCTTTAATTTGCAGACCCTCTCTCTCTCTTCTTTCTGTAATTTTCTTCCTATGTTTTAAATAGTATTATCAATATATGATTGATAATATATACTAGTATATAGTCAGTGTATATTTTGGGTCGGTGTTAGGCCATCACTACAAATTAAATATTTATTTATTTCATTTTTGTAATGGTAGTTAGTACCTCGCCCAATTATTGACTGTCTGGTTGGTTGGTGTTCGGTTTTGACTTTTACATATTTTATTGTTTTTTATATTTTCATTTTCCCTAATTTTAATTTCCATGTAAATATTTAGATAGGGAAATTAATAAAATTTGTAATCTGAGTTATACTACTTTTACACATTTTATTTGTTTAAATTTTTTTTATTACATATTGCTAACCAAAATTAATTCCCAGGACATTTCAGTTGAGGCCTTCCGGAGGGTAATAACGTACTTTTGAGATTTATTTAATTTAGTAGTCTGTTGGTTTGAAAAATTAAAAATCTTGAAGAAATTAGTTGGCTTCATGTGCCATAGAGTGCCATACCTGCTCTTATGCAGTAATCAAGAATATTATACATTTAGACTTTAGTACTTACAGACAAATATGCATTCAAGAATATTTGACATGATTGCTAAACCTGATCATGCTAGCTAGCTAGGAATTAATTAATTAATTACTCAAAAATGATATTTCTTAACATTTGATTCTCGTTAATTAAATACAGTGACTTTGTAATTTATTAACTTCTCAATAGATGACATGATTTTTTATTTTTTTTTTTCACTTAAAGGGTTACTAATGGTAATTTAGCACACTTTTGAGTCTTGACAGGTCTGGATGTAATTACCTCTTATATACTAACGGAATCCTCCTAGATCGGCTTGAGTGACTTCGTAATTTATAAACTTTTTTTTTTTTTGGTGTAAATTACCGGTTCGGGTAATCCTACATTGAGAACCTTAATCCAGCTCGGGGTTTAGTCACAGTTACGGTTCTTCACCCCTCCCAACAAATGTTAGTGGAGATCGAACCTGAGACTCTTCCCACAAACTCAGTCTGTGATGCCAATTGAGTCACACCATATTGGTTTTATAAACTCATGGGTGAGAGAACGGTAATTTTTCACTAAAAGGATTATGAGTTGTAATTTAATAAAATCACGAGGATTCCAAATGTAATTAACTCTTATATTTTATTGGTTCATCATTTGCAAGCTTTTTCTGAAAAACACTTTTTAATTTTATATTTTATAATAATGTAGATTAATACTTTTGAAAATAATTTTAGATTACTATGTTTATAATATAATTTTTTTTGGTCAAAATATTTTATTATATGATATAACAACGACTACAAATTAACTAAATAAAACATGGACTCAAGATTAAGACATCAAATTAAATTTATAACTTAAGCTTGAAATTGTTAATTTTATTGAGCTCAACTCAAACTCACACACGTCTCACATATATTTTAACTCTTTTATATGAATTCCCAATAGGGTTATTTGGAAATTTCAAACTTTCATAGTGTATATTTGTAATATTTTAATAAGTGGGACTAACTTGTAATTTCCATACTCTTGTGATCGATCTATATGTAATTAACTCCATCCGTGAATTTATTTGTAATCTTTTGAGAATATTATTTAATTTGGAGTTTAAGACCTTGAAATTCTTCTTGTTGAACATTCATTTTATGTTTAAAGATACTTAAATGGACAAAAATGAACGATAAAAGTAGGGTTAGGGACTATTTGGTCAAACATCATTTATCCGTTTTTCGAATTTTGGATAATAATATTAAAAAAAAAAATTATCCATTTAAAATGTCCTAAATCTTCACTACCTACCTCATCGCAGTTGCTAAACTCCAAACCCTAAAATTCGAATTGAGGTTTTCCAAGAATCATACGCTTCGAGGGGAAAAGAAAAAGGAGAAAAAAAGAGAGCGTTAATTTAATGGCGTCCTCATCAAATCCGGTGGACGCAACGCCGCCGTGGCTGGAGTTGCCGCGAGAGATAACGGCGATGATTCTACACAAGTTGGGAGCGATAGAGATACTGATGACAGCACAGAAAGTGTGTACTGCGTGGCGGAGCGTGTGCCAGGATCCTTCCATGTGGCGGTGCATCGACATGGGATATGCTGGTGATCTTTGGGATGTACCGTACGATTTAGAGGAAATATGCCGCCACGCAGTGGATCGCAGCCAAGGCCAGCTAATTGATATTAAAATTGAGTATTGTGGTGACGATGACCTGCTACTCTACATTTCTCAGAGGTATTTATGTTTTCCTGCTTGGTTCGATATTCGGCATTTTAGGGTAAAGCTTAATTTCGGTGGTATACAAGGATAATTTTCTTGTCAAGTTTGCAAAGAGATAGTATGCGGTACCTTGTTGTCTTGGATAGGAATTACAAATTGTTATTATGCCGGTTATTTCGAAACATTGAAGGCATGCTTGAATTTGTTCTTGCCTAATCTTCTCGGCCAGAAAGTAGCTTTTACTAAATAGCTTAGCTCATTTTTATATATTATTTCATTAGATTTCATTTTGATGTCCTAGTATTTGTACATTTGCAGCATTCTCTGAAATCTTTGATTTGGTCCTTTGTGCTTCCATTGTTTGCTTTCCAATAGAATTTTCTTTAATTTTTAATATTTATTACCAACTCATTTATGTAATAGTTAGGTTGTGTTTAGTGTTTAATAAGAGCACTTTTGTTCTTTCTGCCTTTCTCCAGCACTTTGGGTGTGTTTTTGGAAAACCAACTTCCACTTATTTAGGCAGAAGTAAGCTAGAAGCTGGAAGCACCAATGGCCCAACTTTTAGCTTCACATTCTAGCTTCTAGGTTATTTTCGTAAATAAGTTGTTTTACAAAAATGCTTCTAAACTTTTTTTTTCAAACACTCGATAGTTTTGCTTCGGACTTTCACCTCATTTTTCAAACATTCTTTAGTTTACTACTACAACTTTTGTTTCTCCACACTATTGGACAGGTCACCCCAGCTCAAATGTCTCCAAGTTGTACTTTCCCACATAACAGGAGAAGCTGTGAGAGAAGCAGTTAAAAATTTCCCGAAGCTGGAGGAGCTTCACATATACTACACCTCCATCAATGCAGAAACCATTGAAACAGTCGGCCAATCTTGCCCAAACCTAAAATCATTTAAATTCAACAATCGCTGGTATGAAAAACACCATCACATAGAAAGTGATCTCGAAGCTTTAGCAATTGCAGCAAACATGCCTCAATTAAATCACCTTCAACTTTTCGGTAATAAAATGACGAACGAAGGCTTGCAGGCAATTCTTGATGGTTGTCCTAATCTTAGATCTCTTGATCTCAGACAGTGTTTTAATGTTCATTTGTGTGGGAATTTGGGAAGATTGTGTTCTCAGAGGATTAAGGATCTGAGGCGGCCCCACGACCCGACTGATGATTATCGGTTTAATGGTGAAATATATGATTATGCAACTTCTTATGATGATGATGATTATATAACGGGATTTTCGGATATGGACATGGTGTCGGATTATGATGATTATCTGGAATTTTCTGGGGCAAGCGGTTCTTCGTATGATTATGAAGAGGAGATTTTTGTTGATTGAATTGGTTGGGGAGTTTGGATTTGCCTGTGTGATGGTGCATACTGGTTTGGTGGATTTGCAAGATATGTAGATGATGAAATTATAAACTTTGTGCTGTTGAACATGTATGAGAATGGTTTAAGAACCTAGTTTCTGTTTGTAAGAATCTATCTTTTATTGAAGTTCGGAGTTTTAGGATAAAGCTTAAATTGCGGTGGTATACAAGGTTACATTAATTGTCAAGTTTGCAAAGAGATAGCTTGTGACAGTGATACTGTGCTTGTCTTGGATTGGAATTGAAATGTGTACGTGCTTTCTGGAGGTTATTTAATTTCATTATACATTGTTACTTCAATATTTGGCTTTTCATAGGAATTTTTAGATGATAATTTAGTTTCCAATATGTGAAATAGTCATTTTGTAATTGAGAAATGTAAAGAGAAGGAAGAGATACTGAGAAAGTTAAGTTATACTATGCTCTACTCTGGATACCCTTGGTTAATCATTAATGAACTTAGCTATTCAGAAATGAAAAATGTGGGGGTATTTCATGAAAGATTGAAGGGATGCTCGAAGGAAATTTTCAGGTTTATATAAACTTTTAACACGCTTGATCTCCCATTTATTCAAATTGAGTTTCCTGTTGATTGTCCTGCTCACTGTTGATCTTTAAGCATTTTGTCAGAGGATGCTTGAATTTGTTCTAGCCTATTCTTTTCAGCCCGAACGTAGCTTTAGTAAATAGATTGGTTCATTTCCACTGTAAATTATTTCATTTGATTTTGCTGTACTGTCCAAGAATTAGTAATTTTGCTTCAATCTTTCATGCTGTCCTTTCTCCAATAAATTTTTCTTCTAGTTTTATTTGAAGCAAGCATGTGCTTGATGTTGTATGATTCTGTCATTTTAGTATCGATTTGTTTATTTAATATTTCTGCTCTGAGTACCTTTCCATTAGGCTTTCATATAAACATAGTGTTTGCAAACTCTGATTAAAAAAAAAAAGAGCACTTTTGCGCTAAGTGCTTTTATTCAGCACTTTGGGAGTGTTTGGCAAACTAGCTTCTGCTTATTTTAATCAGAAATTAGCTAGAAGTTATAAGCATCTTAGGACAAGGATTCAACTTCTAGTTTCTAGTTTCTTAAAAGTAGTAAAGGTACTTCTCAGTTTTTCCTCCAAAACACTCGCCTACTTTATTTTGAACTTTTCACTTCTTTCTTATCATAATACTTCCAATTTTTGAAACAATAGAGTTGCAAGTACCCACAAACAAAGATTCTCGAGTTTGTCTTACGTCTAAAGTATAACTGTTCTTGTTATATACACACTTTTGAGCAGGTCGCCTAATCTCAAACGTCTTCGACTTGTGCATTCCTACCTACGGTGTAACGGACAAAGGTTTTGCAGAAGCAATTAAAAGTTTCCCAAAGCTGGAGAAGCTTCACGTATACAACACCCGCGCGCGTCAGGCCGAAGCCATTGAAGCTATTGGCCAATCGTGCCCAAATCTAAAATCATATAAACTCAACGATCTCTTCGAAAATCATCTACTTATAGAGTGTGACCTTGAAGCTTTTGCAATTGCAGCAAACATGCCTGAATTAAGTAAGACACCTTCAAATTTGGCGAAATAAAATGACGAACAAAGGAAAGGCTTGCAGGCGATTCTTGATGGTTGCCCGCCCTAGCTAATTTGGAATATCACTTGATATCAGATCAGACAGTGTACTGTATAATGGTTTGTTTGGGAAAATTGTGTTGTCGAAGGATTAGGGATCTAGAGCCGCCCCACTATTCGATCAATCAGTATTGGTTCAATGACGAAAATTTTTAATTGTGGAACTTCTGATCTTCTAGTAGTAGAAGTCGCACCCATTCACGATGCATCATGACTTCTTTTTTCTCAACCTGACACAAGAAAGAAGCAGAGAGGAAGAAGAAGCAAGAACTGCAGTGGCAGCTTTTTGACTCTTTGCTAATGCTATTCAATTTTGAAATTAAAGATATTTTAAATTATTCATTTCAAA
Organism: Verbena officinalis; assembly: GCA_958496215.1. Classification (NCBI taxonomy): domain Eukaryota; kingdom Viridiplantae; phylum Streptophyta; class Magnoliopsida; order Lamiales; family Verbenaceae; genus Verbena; species Verbena officinalis. The sequence goes on from OY292386.1 coordinate 583,860, forward strand.
TATCTTCTTAAATTTAAATTCACTCTTCCAAATAGATCCTTAGGGAATTCTCATATACAAATCTAAAGGAAATATCACAATTTCACAACATTAATTTGTTAACTAATTATATTACAAAAAGACACGATTTTATTTTATTATATACGTACTAGGAAACAATTTATTTTAATAAATAAATATTTGTACTAACAATTAGTTGGTGGCTGATTTCCCTTCTACGTATATATGTGACGAATTTTTTAAAATAAAGAAATAAAATAGTCACAAACTAATTATTAGCAACAAGATATATATATATATATATATATATATATATATATATATATATATTGATGGGGAATATCTTGGAGAATACACGTGGCACACTCGTAAAAGAGTCAAAACGCCACGTGTATCTAAACCCGGGTCAACCCACGCTTGACTCGAGAACATGCTCGAGGGTCGACCATAGCTCGCCCTGATACCCCGACCTTCATTACAATGTAGAACCTCCCGGGTGCCATATGTCAACCCTTCAGGCTCGAGGATCGATATTCGACTCGCTAATCCTCCTAGAACGTAGATCGAGGGTCGACCTACGGAGGCTCGAACCTGTCCCATCCCTACACGGTCGACCCCGCAGCAGCCGCATTAATTGCGCCGTATCTACTCTGATTGCCTTCCGTATTCTGTATCTCCAGAAGTGACAGGCAATCAGTCCTGTCAGGGAATGAGTCAGATCCGAGGCACAGGCATTAAATGCCCCATGGTCGAGGCCATACCCGATAGGTAGGAAGCCTCCCTATAAATACCCCCATCATTTATTATGGTAGGTAAGCTCTTCAAGTTAATAACTTTGACTTCCATTCTCTCTTGACGAATATCCTATTCGAAACTGACTTAATTCAGTGGAGAGGCTACGCCGGAGACAACCCCCTCCGGCTAAAGTAATCCCATGCTAGTGCTTTTCAGGTCATAGCCGAACTCCCATCTACAAATTCAACTGTTTGTCTGGGCCACGTGGACGATCCAGATCCCGTACCAAAAAACGACCTCATCAGTTTGGCGCCGTCTGTGGGAATCTCGAGACTTTCGACCTTAGAGCGATCGAGCGTTAGCGATGGTGAACAAGAAAACAAAAAGCACCCACAGCATCGTCAGGACTCGATCTCAAATCGAGGCTGATCGGGCCACTGCCGCCGCTGAAGAACAAGCGGCCTTCGCCGCCCGACTGGAAGAAATCGACCGACCCCAGGGGGCAAACCCTCTCAACGAGGTGGAAGAGGACGCTATCTCACGGGCGGACCTACCCGCAGTCATACTCCCTGCTCAACCATCAGCCCAAGATCTAGCCGCGTACACCAGTCAGGTCTACGAAGAGGCTAGGCAGGCTCTCGAAGCGGGAAGGCCCATAAGGGTGATCCCCCTCACAGTCAATGTCACTGAGCCCTCTCCCATACAATATAGGCTATCTCGACCTCCCCTTGTCCCTCGAGCTCAGACTCACGCAGGAAGGGGGAACGAGGGCCGCAGGCCCGAAGCTGCCCGACCTCCGCGTTATCCCGCTGACTATTCCCCGGAGGGGGAAGATGAGAATAACGGCCACACGGTCCAGAGGCCAGAAAAGGCGCATGTCGCCGAACAAGAAAACGAGCCTGAGGAGGAGGGCTACTATGATGATGAATACGATCGAGAAGAATTCGACGATCAAATCAATGTAAGGGACTACGTCCCCCCACCTCCCATCCGTCGGAGGGCATATTCACAGCCTATCCTACCTATACATCCACATCAGGTCCGCCCTACGGGCGGGCTCAAGCAGGACGCTAGACGTCCCCCTCCTCCCCGACTTCCGGCCAGGGAGAGGTTAACAAACAAATACGCCGGCGTCCCACCATTCGGGGATTTGAGGGACAGACTTCCCCCCCGACGTGAGGTTGCTCGTAACGAGCACTGGGAACCCGAGCGTAACGCGCGGAGCAGGCGACAAAGGCTGTCGCCATTTACAGAGGAGATCCTCAGCGAGGATCCAGGATCGACCGCTATCCCCCGGGACCTTCCCATCTACGATGGGAAAACCGACCCCGGCGACCACATAACCAGCTTCGAGCTGTCAATGAACCTGTTCCCCCATACTCCGCACACATGGGCCAAGGTTCTTGCCACCACCTTCAAAGGGGCGGCGCTCGACTGGTTCCTCAGGCAGCCACCCGCCTCTATAAGGTCTTATGACGAGCTCTCCACAGCGCTCGAGGGCCACTTCTCCCCCCTAATCCAAGATAGGCTTGGGGTGTCGCGACTGGATTCCATAGTCCAGGGAGTGAGCGAATCCCTACGGGATTACTTCACTCGGTTCAACGCAGAATTGGTCCGTGTCGCACCGCCGGACCTGGCGGTCGTCCTCAGCGCCTTGGGGAAAAACTGCCACTGCCGTGACTTCACCAAGGATATCCTTGGTCGAGTTCCCATAAACAGCCTGAGGGACATCCAGGACTGTGCCACGAAGTGGATGGACTATGAAGAGATTGAAGGGAGCTACTGGGCGAATCACGGTCAAGCCATGCTGCGAAGTATTGGTCGAGCCCCCGCTCACAGCAACTACTACAATCGGTCTCGCGGCCCTGAAGACCGAAGTCCCCCTGCATCCAGTCGAGGGAAGAATAAGGGTCGTCAAGAGAGCGGCGCTCGACCCGAGGGAAGCTCGAGCGTTCGGCGGCCCGACCGGGAGAAATACGAGCCCCTGATATGCGCTGTAGGGGATATCCTCCCTAAAATCCCTGGGAAACTCCTCAATTACCCCAAGAAGTTGAAGCTCAACCTGCGGAAGATCGATGACTCTAAATACTGTGAGTTCCACGATCAGCCGGGGCATGATACAAATGACTGTAACCAACTGAAGGATGAGGTCGAGAGGCTCATCCAAGGGGGGCATCTTGCCGAGTTCGTCAAGAGATTGAAGAGGAATAGGGATCGGGGGCGTGAGCGGCGCTGCAATGAGAATGAAGACAGACGGTCGAGGTCTAGGTCTCGATCGCCCCCGCCCAAGCGGAATCAACGGGATGGAAAACAAGCCATCTCCCCTAACACGATTCCGAACGCGCCAACCCACGGTCGAATCGATATGATCGTGGGGGGCCCCGATGGGGGAGATACCAGGACATCCCGAAAGAGGGGGATTCGCCGCGCTCAAACCAGCCTCCATGGCCCCCACGAAGTGCTGCAAGTAGAGCCCGGAGAAGAATGGAAGCAAAAGGAGGTGGCTTTCAGCGATAGGGACTTTCATCTAGATCCCCATCGGGACGGCGTAACGCCGAGTTGTCCGATGGTGGTAACTTTAGATATTGCAAACTACGCTGTAAGTAAATGTTTGGTTGATACTGGAGCTAGTTCAAACATTGTTCTTTACTCGACTCTTCAGCGAATGCATTTGAGTAAATTAAGATATGAACCAGTAAAAACAACCCTCAAAGGCTTTGGAGGCTCGATCATCGCCCCAAAAGGCCAGATTAAAATGCTCACTTCCATGGGCGTCCATCCCGCTCGAACGACGATGGAGATTAACTGGGTCGTCGTTGACATCCCTGACTTCCCGTATAACATGATTTTGGGTCGACCCGGCCTCATTGACTTCAAGGCCGTTATCTCGACCTACCACCAAAAGATCAAACTCCCGACTCCCTACGGGATCGGGGAAGTATGCTGTGACTTAGCCGAGTCTTGGGCTTGCTACGCAATTGCCAACGAGGCTCGACTCCCCACAGAAGACGTGCTTAAGCCTGGCGATCTCATCATGGATGATGCAGATGATGACGAAATGATCCCCGACCCCGAAGGGGATGGGGCCTCGCGCTCTAAAATGAGTACTCATGAAGCTCGAAAGAAAAGGAAGGTGGACGAGTCCCGGCTGTCAGCAGCCGAGGACACTCGGTTGGTCCAACTCGACCCTCAGGATCGAGAAAAAACCACCAGGGTCGGAGCGAGTCTCGAGGGAAAACAATTGGAGTGCCTCACCATCTTCCTATAGGAGAATGCGGACGTCTTCGCCTGGAAGGCCAAAGATCTGGAGGGGGTCGACCCAAGGATAATTTCGCACTACCTAAACATTGACCCTGCCTTCAAACCCATAAAACAAAGATTAAGGACCCAAAGTGTCGTCCGTAATTCGATCATCGAAGATGAAGTCAACAAATTGCTCGATGCCGGGTATATCACTCCAGAAAAATACGTCGATTGGCTATGCAATGTGGTCCTCGTGGCCAAGACAGGAGGCAAATGGAGGATGTGCAACGACTTCACTGACCTAAATCGGGCGTGTCCTAAGGACCCTTACCCTCTTCCCCGGATCGACCAACTGGTCGACTCGACCGCCGGATGCGAGCTGATGAGCATGATGGATGCCTTCCAAGGGTATTATCAGATTAGGATGGCTCCCCAAGACCAAAAACACACAGCGTTCATCGTTGTCAAGGGGATATATTGCTTCAAAGTGATGCCATTCGGGCTCAAGAACGCAGGAGCTACCTATCAAAGGCTGGTTAACCTGATCTTTGATCCTTTGATTGGAAAAACGGTGGAAGTATATGTGGACGACATGATCGTCAAGAGTTTAAAGGCGGAAAATCATCAAAACGACCTTAGCGAGATGTTTGCCTTGATAAGAAAACATCGCCTCAAGCTCAATCCCCTGAAATGTGTGTTCGGGGTTAAAGGAGGAAAGTTTTTGGGATATATGGTAAGCCAACGAGGGATCGAGGCCAACCCGGAAAAAATCGCGGCCGTTATTAACATACCCCGACCAGAAACCATCAGGGGGGTCCAGCAATTGGTCGGGCGAATCGTAGCACTTAACAGGTTCATATCTCGATCGGCCGAGCGTAATTTGCCCTTCTTCAAAATATTGAGAGATGTGAAAAGGTTCGAGTGGACGGAGGAGTGCGACCGAGCCTTTGAAGAAATGAAGAGATACCTGGCATCCGCTCCGCTGATCGCCAAACCCGAGCAAGGGGAGATACTCTATCTCTACCTCGCCGTCTCAGACGAAACCATAAGCTCGGTTCTTGTAACCATCAGGGATCGGAAACACCTCCCGGTATATTATGTAAGCAAGATCCTTCACGGGGCAGAGACTCGATACTTGGAGATCGAGAAGTTTACGCTTGCCTTGGTGGTCTCTTCAAGGAAGCTACGCCCATATTTTCAAGCGCACGAGATCGTCGTCCTGACCGACCAACCGCTGAAGCAGGTGATGGCAAAACCAGATAGCTCGGGTCGACTGATCAAGTGGGCTATTGAGCTCGGGCAATTTGATATCACTTTCCAACCCAGGGTCGCCATACAAGCTCAAGTCCTCGCAGACTTTCTGGTCGAGAAAACAACCAGGGCAAAGACACCTAAAAGCAAGAATACTCATTGGCTCCTGAAGGTCGACGGTTCGTCGACCGCCCAGGGTGGGGGCGCGGGGATCTCTCTGACAAACCCGGATGGGTTGGATCTAGACTTTGCCATCGGTCTGAACTTTCGAGTCACCAATAACGAAGCGGAGTATGAAGCACTCATCGCAGGACTGAAAACCGCACTCGAAAGCGGGGCCAAGTCGATCGCGGTTATCACCGATTCGCAACTCGTCGCACACCAAGTCCAAGGACTCTACGAGGCCCGAGAGGAAAACATGATCCGATACCTGGAGACGGTACGCAAGCTAACAGCCCAGCTCACCAGCTTCGCGATCAACCAAGTGCCCAGGGAGGAGAACACGAGGGCCGACGTGTTGTCCAAGCTTGCCAATGGCCTTAAGGGCACCGAGGAACGCGAAATCACCTTCAAAATCGCCAATCATCGAGCCATCGACGGGCCCGAGTCAGCTATAATCACGATCGACCTCGAAGAGCCCTGCTGGCTCGATGAAATCGTGCTATATCTAAGAGACGGAGTGCTGCCACAGGATCGAAGCGCCGCTCGGCGATTACGTCACCGGGCTACAAGATATACCCTCGATCCCGAGGGTCGACTCTACAAACGAGGTAACCGCCGACCCCCGATGAGGTGTCTCCGACCCTCGCAAGTTGAAGAGGTTCTCTACGAGATCCACGCAGGAAGTTGCGGTAACCATGCGGGAGGCCGATCTCTGGCTAGAAAAGTAACACGAGCTGGTTACTTTTGGCCGACCCTCGAGAGAGACGCCGAAAGATGTTCCAGGCGTTGCGTCAAGTGCCAAAAAACAGGAAATTATTCCCACAAGCACGCCGCGGAAATGATAGCCATCGATGTTTCATGGCCATTTGATCAATGGGGGATCGACATAGTGGGGCCACTCCCGACGTCCACCGTGCGGCAGGCTGAATATTGCATCGTGGCCTGCGAGTACTTCTCCAAGTGGGTCGAGGCAATAGCCGTCAGGAAGACGACCTCTAAGGTCATCCAGAACTTCATATGGAAGAACATAGTATGTCGGTTCGGAGTGCCTCGAATCCTAATTTGCGACAATGGGCCTCAATTCAGGGCCGACGACATGAAAGAATGGTGTAAGGACCATGGGATCGATCAGCGATTTGCGTCGGTCGGATACCCACAAGCAAATGGGCAGGCGGAGGTGACCAATCGCACCATCCTCCGAAGTCTCAGCGCTCGACTCGACGCCAAAAGGAAGGCGTGGGCAGACGAGCTTGATGAGGTTTTATGGGCCTACAGGACCACCCCGCGGACCGCCACAGGCGAGACCCCATTTGCTCTCGTCTATGGATCGGAAGCCTTGATTCCCACGGAGTTGCTCCACGAGACTGCTCGAGTCTCACACTTCCAGTTAGCTCAAAACAACGAAGGGCGAGCGCTCGAGCTAGATCTTATTGAGGAGAAGCGCCATCGGGCGTTAGGGCGAATGCAGCAACACAAGGCGGCGGCCGCTCGAAGCTACAACAAAAACGTTCGACCCTTAAGCTTTCAAGTGGGCGATCTAGTCCTAAAAAAGGTTGAGGTGTCAAGGAAAGTTAAGAAGCTCGAGGAAAAATGGGATGGACCGTACCGTGTTGCACGGATCGCCAAAAACAACGCATATAGGCTGGAAACCTTAGGCTCGGAATCCGAGGAGTTGCCTCGACCATGGAATGCCTACAATTTAAAATTGTATTATCCTTAGAACCGATCCTTACGGGATTTGGATATGTAACTCCCCTCGAAGGGCCCTACATGTAATAGCTATGCTTGTGTTGAATACATCATAAGGATTCTTGTTTTAGCAACATCTATAGTTAATCAGCATTTCAACAACGAAGCTGGGGACTCGAGCGTAAAACTCGAGCCCACGCAGTTCAAACAACCCTTAGTTTGAAGCTACGCTTCAGCAAGGGAGTTGGGGACTCGAGCGTAAAACTCGAGCCCACGCAGTTCAAACAACCCTTAGTTTGAAGCTACGCTTCAGCAAGGGAGTTGGGGACTCGAGCGTAAAACTCGAGCCCACGAAGTTCACAAACAACCCTTCGTTTGAAGCTCTGCTTCAGCAGGGGAGTTGGGGACTCGAGCGTAAAACTCGAGCCCACAAAGTCGGCAACCCTTTGTTAAGGCTACGCTTCAGAAAAGGAGCTGGGGACTCGAGCGTAAAACTCGAGCCCCCCAATGTTGCAACGGCTCCGTATGGAAGTTACGCTCCACCCCAGGAAGCCGGGAACTCGAGCCCGAACCCTTGGTTGGAATTAAGTTTCAACAAGTAGAGCAAGGATTCGAGTGAAATTTGATAAACAAAGCTCGAGCATGGAACTCGAGCCCGAACCCTTGGTTGGAATTAAGTTTCAACAAGTAGAGCAAGGATTCGAGTGAAATTTGATAAACAAAGCTCGAGCATGAAACTCGAGCCCGAACCCTTTGGAATTAAGTTTTAACATATAAAGCAGAGATTAAGTGGCAGTATGTAAAGCAAAGACTCGAGTGAAATGTAAAGTATTAAATTTCATTAAAAAATCAAAATGCTATTACAAGGCTCGAGCCTACTGCTCGAGGAGGGAATCCTATTACAATTGAAAAAATGAGAAAAGGGGCTCAAGGATCGGCAGGGGCAGTCGACTTGCTCGGGCCAGGCTCGAGCACCAGAGAGCTCAACCACTCGAGCTCCGCCGCAGACCATGCAGGCTCGGCCTCATTTGGATCTACCGAGGGGAATAGGAGATCCATGGAAGGCTCCAGCGGTTCGTCCTTCCCGTCGTATGGCTTCTTCATGATTTCGGCAAGGAGCCTTTGGACCACAAAGCCATATGGATGCTGGTCGGGATCGGACGTTTCGACGGTAGTCTTCGTCACTACCGCTTGAGCCTCAGCGTCGGGGGCCACCTCCTTCTGAGGACGAGGGTCGTCTGCGGTTATCCCGACCCTGGAGAGATCAGCGCCTGGGACAATCAGATTCTGGGCCTGTAACTGGGCCAGGCAGAGCGCATGGCCTTCCTTGAAATCGTCAAACGCCTTAATGGCGCTGGCCTTCTCGAACATGGGCCCCTCCGCGAATTTTTTCACAGCCCATCGCCCCATTGCCATCTGAGCCTTTTTGAGGAAGCCCCGAGCCTTGCCGCGATACTTGGCCTCCATCTCCTGCTCGACGGCCGCCCGACCAGCAGCCTGCCCCTTAACGAAACCCTCTTGGGCCTCGAGCCTGAGGGATCGAGCCTCCCCCTCGAGCCTAGAGACCTCGAGGGTTCGCTCCTCGACCGCCGCCAGAAGCTCGATCTCCCTCTCCTTGAGCTTCTTGTTCTCCGATTCCAGCAGTTGGGCGGACTGCTGAAATCCTTGGGCTTGCCTCTTCCAGTCGCCCACCTTTTGCTCCTCGACCTCTTTCTTGAGGTCGACCCACCGCCGCTTGTAAAATTGCTTCCTCGACCGGAGGGCCTTGGCGTATTGCACTAGGCCATGCGCGATCGGAGCAGTGCGCTGCAAGGTCGACACAAATAAGGTGGATTAGTTCAAAATCGAGTAAAGAAACTTGAAGCGAAATACGATAGTGACTTACTGAAATGAAGGCGGTGGCGAGGTTACGCTCGAAGGTCTCTAGCGACCATTCGGCCATGCGCCTGTGGTCGGGCTCGGTCGCCACCGATCGCCAGATGGCCCTGACGGCCTCAAAATCCGAGCCCGCGTTGAGAAGGGATCGGGGTTGCCCCTCGACTAGCTCCGGGACCCCTCCCGGGAAGTGAGGCTCGGCCACGGGAAGGTAATCCCTTATGCGGCGCGTCATAAACTCGACGCTCATCTCGGAGCCCGAGTCGTCCGTCGGCTCACTAGTCGACCCTTTGCCCTTCATCTTTTTGGATTGTGGAGCGGGTTTGCGGGTAGGCCTGGGAGCCGGTCTCTTTCGGGTCAGAGGCTCGGCCTCCGCTTCTTCTTCCTCTAGGTCGACCGGGGCGGGGTCGACCGCTCGGCTGGACCCTTCCGAGGGCCTCTTGAATAGCCCCTTGCCGAGTCCGGGGCCTTGGCGGGGTAGCGACAAACCCGCTCCCGTATCCGCGCCGAGGATAGCAGGCTCGACTGCGGGAAGCTCGGGCCGACTCTGGACGGCCTCGTTGAGCTCGGCCAGCTTCTCCTCGGCCAGCTTCTCGTGTTCGGGCAACATAGCCTTGCCCAAGCTTTGAAGGAAAGAAGTCCTGGATGCCATGAGGATGTTGGTATCTGCAAAAAACATCAACTCGATCAGAAACAGTTAGAAAGGAGAAACATATGATTAGCTTAAGGAAAAGAAACAAAAGAAAAAGACATATACCCAGGACAAATCCCTCTCGCACTCTCCCGCACCCTATACCCACGGCCGCTAGATTCTCCTCGCAACAGAAAGTCCCACAGTCGAGCAGGACTTGGTCGGTACAAACCTCCCGACCCAGGAACTCCATGATCAATTCAATCGACTCCTCGAGGTCCTCATCCTTTGAGGGTCGGAGGGTCGGAGGCCTATTGTCTTCCCATTGGGTCGGGATGAGAAAGCCATCCGGGTGTTGGACGACCACAAACTCGGCTTTCCACTGGTCGCCGTGAGAGGATGTGGGAATGGAGAATATCTTCTTACCCCTCTTCTGGGATAAGCTGTAGAAACCCTCGCCTGAAGGGGAAGAAGCGGAGAGGGTGAACATCTGAAAGAATCGAGCCCGCGTCGGCTCGAGCCTCAGGATCCTCATCAAAACAAAGAAGCAGGAGATGAGGGAGAAGCAGTTGGCAGTCATCTGGCTCGGGCAGACCCGCAAACCTCGGAACAAGCTAGTGTACTGTGTATTCCCGACCAGGCGGAAGCCGTTCATGACCGCGTTATAATTAACGGCTATCTCCCCGTGAGCTTGCCTGCCCAGGACGTCGTTCTTCGTCGCCACTCGAATCAAATACGGCGCTGGCAGGTTCAACCGATCTACGATCCTCAGGAACTGCTCCTCAGAAACCCCTCCCACTATGCTGTCATAGGGGGCAGGGGCTCCCTTCTCCGACTGTTGGGGCTCGACCCCAGCATCTTTCGACCCTCCCGCCGACTTTTCCGGAGCGGCGGATGTCCTCCCACGGTACGAGCGCTGGGGCAAGGCAGCGGCGACCCGACCGCGCGGCCGGACGATGGTCGTCTCCTCGCGACCACTGGTGGATGCGCCCTTGTTCTTGTTAAGCCCCGTGGCCCTACGGGATGTAACCTCTACCTCTGATTCTGAGTCGGTGTCGAACCCTAAGTCGACTACGTCGAAGCGGGCTTCATACTCTCTCAACCTCTCACTCGATCCCTCAGACGCTCCCGACATTTTTATAGTTTTAAACAAAATGCAAGAGTTGAGGGTCGGGGATTACCTAAGTGTGGACGGTGTTTTCGCTCGAGACAAATTCCTGCGCCTGTGATTTTCTCGCTAAAATTGCTTCTGCTCGGAGTGAATATTCAGAAAACGTAAGAAATGAGAAAGGGCTAGGCCCTTATTTATAGTAGTCAGGCCTCGGAATACGGAACGTCGCCATAATTACTCTTTATTAGGCTGACGAATCAAGCGCACCTTCCCGAGAACGGACTGACGGTCGACCTACTTTATTGTCGGTAGCGTGTAACGGTAAAGCGGGGGTGCGTGGCCCGATTAAAGGAGGCCACGTGGACCGAGCTTCAAAGTGATGGTCGATTTCAGATCCCGGTCGAATAAATTCAACCGAAACCTGGGGGACTCGTGATGGGGAATATCTTGGAGAATACACGTGGCACACTCGTAAAAGAGTCAAAACGCCACGTGTATCTAAACCCGGGTCAACCCACGCTTGACTCGAGAACATGCTCGAGGGTCGACCATAGCTCGCCCTGATACCCCGACCTTCATTACAATGTAGAACCTCCCGGGTGCCATATGTCAACCCTTCAGGCTCGAGGATCGATATTCGACTCGCTAATCCTCCTAGAACGTAGATCGAGGGTCGACCTACGGAGGCTCGAACCTGTCCCATCCCTACACGGTCGACCCCGCAGCAGCCGCATTAATTGCGCCGTATCTACTCTGATTGCCTTCCGTATTCTGTATCTCCAGAAGTGACAGGCAATCAGTCCTGTCAGGGAATGAGTCAGATCCGAGGCACAGGCATTAAATGCCCCATGGTCGAGGCCATACCCGATAGGTAGGAAGCCTCCCTATAAATACCCCCATCATTTATTATGGTAGGTAAGCTCTTCAAGTTAATAACTTTGACTTCCATTCTCTCTTGACGAATATCCTATTCGAAACTGACTTAATTCAGTGGAGAGGCTACGCCGGAGACAACCCCCTCCGGCTAAAGTAATCCCATGCTAGTGCTTTTCAGGTCATAGCCGAACTCCCATCTACAAATTCAACTGTTTGTCTGGGCCACGTGGACGATCCAGATCCCGTACCAAAAAACGACCTCATCATATATATATATATATATATAAATTCTTATTACCAGACCTAATGCAAAATTTTACATAAAAGTCATAATAAAACGAGATATTTTATCGTACGTAATACTCACAAAAAAAAAAGGTATATTACGAAATTATGGTGACATTATAGCCACGTGGCTGATACTGGTCAAATTACGTGGAAGGCATTGGTGGGCCCAGTGGGCCAGGTGTTGTTTAGTATGTTGGGCCTGCTTGGTTGGCAGGTGGTCACATGGACTGAGGGACATACATAGTCATACAATGTGTTTTCATGCATCGTACCATAATCCATCCCTAGCAAGTGCAAGTGCACCTTTTCATTTCATTTTCTTTAAAATATATTTGAGTGATCGATGAGGAAATTATGTTTTATTTTCTATCTCAAATTAACTCTTTAATTAATTTTATTCTTTAAAAATTAAAGAATCTTTAGTTATTGAAATATTATTAGATTATGATACAATAAGTTTCTTACGTTACTAACCATCCATCAATTTGAATTTTCATTTCTCAGTATAAAATTCAAATATATCAAAAATAATTTTATTTTACAAATATTTATATTGTACATATATACCTCCTCTTTCAAAATTATTAATTCCAACTCATCCATTTCCGGCCAATAATTTGCGAAAACATCAACATGTTCGAAGCTAGCTAGCTAACATTATTAAGCATCCTAAACCATAAAAATTCACTTCACTTGTAATATATTTGTATTATTAATTGAGAATTAAAATAAATATTATGGAAAAAGAAAACATGATCCAAACGCAGCACATGATGCGGATTCCAAGTGTCCCCCAGCTTCTATATATGTTACTAGAACAAGCATGACAAATTTCTGAACCAAACTTTTGGCATCATCCTAACCTATTTTTGGGAGGATTTATGGACACCCTTTTTCACTTTTTAATTAAAAAAATGAAAATGAAAGTAGAAGATATCTATTTCCACAGGGATTTAGCCATTAGCTAGACACCAAAAGTAAGTGTGTGTGACAATATTATTGGACAAAATATTACTTGATTTGGGCAAGATTTTCTACTCTATTTGACAGAGTAGGTAATGTGAGTTCCCTAGCAATTTTACCTTTTTAACTTATTAATTGATTGATGTTTTTTGTTCAAATTGAACCAATAATTAGATAAGACAAATATTAGACTTATTTGGATACTAGTATTTTTGAAATAAACATTGAAATAGTAGACTTATTTGGATACTAGTATTTTTGAAATAAACATTGAAATATTAGACTTATTTGGATACTAGTATTTTTGAAATAAACATTCTCAATAGGATCTAAATGAGAAATCAGACACAACATTCAGCTATATATCATCAGAGAATAATACGAAATTAGTCTTTGAAACATCGTTACATCGTTCACATAAGTTATATATCCTTTCACTATACAAATTCTTCCTAACCCACCTAGCTAAAACCTAAGCCAATTTGGAACCCCTCAAAAAATACTGAACGAGGTCGTCCCATGGCACGACGTCAGCCCACCTGACTTTCGTATTTGAATACCCGTCACAGAAGGCGGCATGACAGATCGAATCAGCGCAAAGTTCAACCCCTTAAAAAATGGGTGAGTTTTCACCTCGGCTGCCCCACGTCTCGACCCGAGCCTTCTATTCGGATTCTTATTCAACAACCCCGCAATCAAATCCCTCGCGTGCGCTTCACTCACACCACACGGGGCATCATTTGGGAACACCAATGGCCTTTTCGTAATATTCCTCAATGTAGCTTCGTTAGTTGATCCCGCAAAAGGAGTCATCCCGTAAATCATCTCGTATATAAACACACCAAATGCCCACCAATCCACTGCGTTTCCGTGGGACCTACCTGATGCCACCTCAGGCGCCACGTACTCATGGGTCCCGACGAAGGAGCATGACCGAGCGGCAATCGGTTCGGCCACGAAAAGGCGGTTAGCAGCTCGAATTTTCTTTGACCGGAAGAGTTGCGGCATCGGGATGCATGAGAATGGGGTGAGTGGACCGGAGGTGGTGACACCCGATTTGGGGGAGGATGACGGGTGGGGTGAAAAGGTGGGAGATTCGACGGCAGGGATTGAATCGGAGCAAAGGGAGAGATCGAAATCTGTGAGCATGATGTGACCGTCGGATCTAACCAGCACGTTTTCGGGCTTTAAGTCTCGGTAGATTATTCCCAACATGTGGAGGTACTCTAATGCTACCAAAACCTCGGCGGCATAAAACCTGAAGAAATTACAAGGATAATATTGATTTAATTTATTACACTTTTAATTTTATATTTAAGTAATGATGATGCTCTTTAATTTATATATAATAATAATTCATCCATTTATAACCAATAATATATATAATTAAATCTCGGAACATATCTATGAAGAAATTAGAAAATGAATGAGAGGTCGCATTTACTGTTAGCAAGCAAACAAAAGAACATACCAAAAATCATACAGGTAAGAAAACTACGTTACAATGACAGATCAGTCTGAACACTTCATTTATCCCTTCAGAAATATCGCAGCTTTTTCTAATTGTACATAAACAAATTTAATATATCTCTATATCATGTAATTATTAGCATGCAAAAAATTATATATATATATATAGGATCACTCGCAATTTAATTGACGACACAGATAATCATGCAAATTTAACAAATTGATTATTCGTAAACTGTGGGAAAATATAATATAATATAATATAATATACATATGTATTGTATTTACCTCGCCGAGCTGAGAGAGAACCGTTTCTGCGGCTGCTTATGTCGGAGAGAATGCAAATCGCCGCCGGCGCAATACTCCATAACCACACAAGAAAAACTCGAGGCCTCAAATTCAGCGTAAAGAGAAGGCAAAAAAGGATGATCCAAAATCCTCATGATGTTCCGCTCCGTCTCTGCTCTCTGAGTCTTCTTTTTCAACGCCAGAACCTCATTGTCCACCACTTTCATGGCGAAGAGCCGCTCCTCAACCGCCGCACCGCTTCTTAGGCGGCAGAGGTAAACTCGGCCTATGTCACCGCTGCCGATCTGCCGGACAAGGCTGAAATCGCGGAAGCTGAGGTTAGTGCTCTTCGAGCGACTAATTATTGTCTGGAACGAGGAGTCCGATGATCTGTGCGGCTTCATCCCCGCCGCGGGTTGTTCCGGCGAACTCGCCGGAAAATCGAATGATAGGCGGCTGAAGCTTGTGGAATGGCTTATCGTGGTGTCGCTGCTCATTGAGTTTCTGGTGGATTCGTCCAACATTTTATGGGTGAGTTCATGTGGCAATGCACCGAATGATTGTGGACCGCTGATCTGTTATTTTTCTTATCTGGAGAAGAATCGGATACGGAGATTAATGGATATGGGAAATGTCTGGGCCGGAATGAATCAACAGTGATGAAAAGAAAATGAGAATCTGCAAAGTCAAGAATTCACCTTGAGAGAGAGAGAGAGAGAGAGCAACTGTGTGTATTATCAGTTGATTAGGGTTTCATACGTTCATCGAGTTCTGATATTACAGGTTTACAGCTCTCATTTGATGTAGAAGTGAGTGTTTCTATGGGTTCTTACTTCTTAAGAGAGAGAGAGATGGTTGAAGCTTTTGAAAGTGTGAAGGAAATGGGCTGTGGGTTATTTAAGTTATGCAACATTGTACGGGGGGAGTCATTAATTAATTGATCAATTAGTCCTCCTATAGTTTTTTGAATTTATTTAAGGTATGATTACATTCACATTTTGTACCACCCAGTATCAGCGTACGCTAGCTCAATCATAAGTTTCGAGTTTGAGTATCTGAAAATGCAATTCCTATTGATAGAAAATATTTTTTACCTTAGTGGTCCAACTCAGCTCAAGTCATATAAATGAGCTTATGAAAAAAAAAGTATGCTCATGTTTTATTTTTGTTCAAAACACTTTTTGATTTTATTTTTAAAATAAGATTTAACATCTTTTTATAAGTTCTAAAAATATCTTATCAAATGTGAGAGTTTGTGAGCTTTTTGAAATAAAGTTCGCCAAATACCCTCTTAATTATTTAGATAAATATATAATTTTTTAATTATATGATTTAAACCATAAAAAAACTTTTAATCCAACTTTTTACTTGTGTGTGTAAGATAAAAAAAAAAAAAAGAAAATCTAATCTCGAGTTCGAGTAGAATAAAATCAGATAATTAAAATACCAAAATATAATTAAAGAAACTTTGACTTACATTGGGACGTGAGGACTCTGTACCACATATACGTGCAGTGGCTTCATCTGGATGCTTGATTTTGCGAGAGGTGACGTCAGACATCGATGCGATGCGATGCTAATATTTGACACGTGCGAAATTTGTTTGCTTATAACTTTGCTGATTTGTCTTAAATTAATTAAAGTACAGTAGGCGTGGTTGGGACTAGTTCCTTGAGTCTTGACCCTTAGCTTGTAAGTAACTTTTCTCGGATTAATGTCGATATTACCCTTTATGTGTTTTGGTGGTTTTCATTTGAGTGAATTTCTTTAATTTCAAGGAGTTTATGCGGGGCCGGGGGCTGCAATTTAGTAAAATACTGAGTAAATGAGTCGGGTTGGGCTTATCTTGTAATTTATGATTTCTATAAGGAATGTACTTGTAATATTTCAAATAAGAGGGGATCAATCTATAATATTCATAATTTAGAGAGGATTTAAAATAAAATATAAATTCAAGTCTCAAGTTGAAAATTCAAATTTTATCAAAATGTAATATCTCATAATTGTCAGATCATGTTGGCTGATTTATAGCCACATTTGATTCACGAAATATTATTATTATTATTATTATTATAATGCATATTTTTGAACCAAACTATATAGCTAGTTTTTTGAAGCATGAGTAGAAATATATGAGCTCGAAATTATGTGGTGCGACGTTTAGGCCCCAAAACCTTTTGATGTTTAACGTTATCGATACTTTCCGTTATTTGATTGATACTACGTACATGAGTTTCTGGAGATTGTCTACAAATCATTTGATATTCAACCCCACAATTTCTTCTTTTAAAATCAAATTCCTTTTATATTCAAAAATACCTCTAATATATGGATACGAATACCACAATCAAGTTTCTTAATATTATTCACAGAATAGGTATCTAATATTGTACGGTCGTTTCTTTAGAAATATTCGTGTATATATATATATATTATAGTTCCAAGCATTAGTCTCGTGAAAAAGTCAGTCGGTCTTATATTTTTACAAGAACACACGCAGCCTAACACATGAAAAAGAAAAAGGCAAATTAATTATAGAAAATAATTAAAGAAAAATAAGATAAAGAAGCCACTTGACCCAAAGAAAATTTAAAACAAAAGAATGCATGGCATCAATATCGGAAGCAAAAGAGTGTTCTCACAGTTGGACTTAGACTCTTGATCAGAAAAAGGGACCAACTCGATCATGATGATAGCTAGAACACAAGATAGGCCAGGTCCATTTGTAAATTGTTAAAAAAACATGCATGATCCCATAATTAATTGCTTTTTATTATAAAATCAGAAACATTAATTTAATTTTATAACAAAGTATTCATCTTTTACCATTAATATATATTGGCAATCTTATGTTTTCGAATAGGCATAATATTTAATTTAAATTTGATATATATAAATAAGATTATTGTTCTACCAACCTTCTCTTAATTCTTGTTCTGTTTCTGACCTTAAAAAACTATTATAGATGAATTCAGAAAGGTATATGTTATATACTAAAGTTTGATGCTGTACGTTATGATCAGCTAGCTAGCGGACCCATGATTGTAATAGAATTAGCCAAGAAATGACCTGGGAAAAGGCAGCCAAAAAAGTAGCTAGATTAATTTCCAACTGTTTATGATGTCTGAAAATTCCACTATAAAGATCAGACTTCAGAGGAGCTAGGCCAACACCAACACCAACACCAACACCCATATTTAAGATATATTCTTGTTTGTTTGTTTGTTTGTTTGTAAGGTTGATGCCAAATATTTTTTTTCATCACAAAGGAGGAAGAAAAGACTAGCTTGTTGTGCTATTATGTCACTTGAATTATTAAAAATCATACACCAATTATATATGTATATATGGGAATCTTCAACAGTGACTGGTGATGATGGTACTAACTACTAAGCTTTATTTATTTGATTAGCTAGATTTGTATATGTGGGACATATATATTTCTTGAAACTATACAAACACTTTAATTTCCATGTAAATACATAATATATATTCTCGTTTTACCAGTAATTAGTGACGTAATTTTGCGGTTCAGTACTATTTGTTGACATTTTTTTAATATAATTAAAGATTATTTTCACAATGTGAATGAATGGCGAAAAAGATTATACATAAATTATGAGTTTGGATAATTTTATAAGAGGCAATGTGCCATATATAGAGCTAGCTAGATTAATATCTTAAACCCTTCTAAGCTAGGAAATTAAATAGGCAACTAAGTTTTTAATCTCGTGTGTTGCACCGGTAATTAATTTAGATATATAGAATTTAACTTAAATTCAATTATAATATATATATATATATATATATATATATATATATATATATTTATAATCTGAATAAATATTACAAATTAACAAAAAATATTTAATATATGAAATATGAGAGAAAAGTTACTCAATCTAGTTCAATTATTTAATTATGAGAATAAAATATTTTTTTGACAATATTTCATAGAAGTATCAAGCGAATAGCATCATGCGCTCTTTATGATCAAACCATTCTTTTGAAATCATCATATTTTCCTGCAAAATATATATAATTCAGAAAAAGAAAATAAAGGAAAAGAAAAGAAAAGAAGATCTAGGTTATATCTCTGTGCATCTTATAAGTTTAACAATAGATCATGTACCTTGTAGGTTCTTTACTCGTCAATTTCATACTTTTCAATCACTTTTTGATCAATATCCCTGTAAAACTGCATGGAATACATTGCTAATTAAATCTCGAAACAGTTTTAGTTATGTCCAACTTTATTATATTTTATATCGAAAGAAATATATTAACGAATTTTATCATTAAATAATTAATTAGAATAACATATTGTAATTTGAATCACAAAATGCACGTATAAGTGATGTATCCACTCCCCAATATTTTAATGATAGAAAAAGCTTTATAGATACAAAATAGCCCAAATATTTATATTATATATATCCTTAAGTCCAATTAAAAGGGTGAAAGAATTAACTAATTACGCTTCATCACCGCCTCCCGTTGTGGACGTCCCACACCACCACTCCTCATAGGCCCCACTTTCCGTCGTCTGGAAACTCACCACCCCCCAACCAAGATGACGAACTTGCTAGGAAACTCCATGTTACATCTCTAATAAACACATTATATCTACTATCATTATAAAAAAAAGCACTAGTGATTATAACAACAAATAAGAACCATAAATAATAAATTGAAAAATTAATAAAAAATTATACAATACCTCGATGAAAAAGATAAAAATAAAAACTTGTTTAAATAAGAAAAAAAATCACATTTCAATTAGAAAAATAATCATCTAATCTAAAGAATATAAGTACATTAAAAAAGAGAAAATTTGATAATCTGGCCAAAGAAATTGCAAAAGCTCTGACACAATGTCTTCATAGAATTTTAGTTATGAACTAAAGCTCAAACTTTGGAATCTTCTACACGGACGAAAATGGCTTGATTAAAGGATTTGATTATAGAATACGTTGGAATTGATTGGAAGCATTTCCTCCCATGATTTTAGATGAATTCCTAAATTACTTTGGTTGTACATAAAGAAATATGATTATTTAAGTTCTTTTATTTAAATTATTTTAGATATAAAATAATTTTTTAATAACATCAGTGTTTATTTTGGCATATTATTTTATTAGAGACCTTTAATATTGTACTTTATAAAATAATTGGCCGAATACATTTGTGTTTATTTCTGCTTTTTATAAAACAAATGGTTTTAGAAACAAAATTATTAAACAAAAATATTAAAATTTTTAGATGTTGTTAAATGGATATTATTAAAAAAAAGTAACTATTAAAATTGGTGATAAAATGCAATAATTTAATATAGGACTTTTAGATGTTGTTAAATAAATATTATTAAAAAATAATTATTAAAATTAGTGATAAAATACAATAATTAATTGAATTGATTTAATATTATTGTAGCAACAAATTAAATGAGTACAAAATAAATTAAATAGGTAAAAGAGTTACAATATTTATATTTATTAGTCAAATTTTCATTTAATTTTATCAACATTAATTGTGACTAAAATCATATAAAGAAATAAAACAACTTGTCCATGTCATGGACACATAATCATCTTTCCTAAAACAGTAGACTCATTCATTTTCATATATATATATATATATATATATATATATATATATATATAATTTTCCAACCGCAAAATGGAAATGAAACACTTGTATTTAGAGGTTTTTCTAAAAAATCAACTATTTATTTATTTTATTATATTAAGGTAATAATAAAATTTAATAAAACTTACATTTTAAAAAAATATACATAATTATGTGACCCCACAAATAATTAGAAGAAATTTTGAAAATACAATTACATGATATACAAAATAAAAAAATATTAATTATAGAACTAAATAATCTTTTACCTAAATATTTTTAATATTTTGTGAATGATAATTCATCTATACTATGTTTTCATGTACAAATTGAATATTATATCTAAATTATAAATAGTTTTAGGCTCCCTTCAATCATATATATATTTTTTAGCACTTACATGTAAAGTTCATAATAATTAGCAAAGTTTATTAAAATTTACTTAAAATTATTTCATGAATGAAATTTTCAATATCAATATTATATAAAGTAGTTATATAATTCTATAATTAAATAGGAATTACAATTTTTTTTTAATATAAACCAATATATGGAATGTCAATTAAATATATATGTAAGTTACAAAAATCATAATTAATGAACTTAATTATAGAAATAATCTACATAGCAAAGTGGACTAATTTTAATTAATCCAACTCATTAACACATAATCATCTTTCCTAAAACATCTCACTCATTCATTTTCATATATATATATACGATTAAGTTGACTAATTAACTAGCTAGGATAAATTAAGTAAATTGTGGGACAACTCATATTCGTTTATATTATTGTAGTATATATAGAAAATAATAATTAATGAAGATTTTGTTTGTAATGTATCTGATTAAGCTGTTGCTATTTGCTAATCTTAGCAAAGAGATTTTGTGGGATCCGTCACCTCTTTTCTACATTTGGCTTGGATATATATATATAATATATAATATCATCTAATGTCTCTTCTTAGCTTGTTATATCATATATAGAATATCAGTCAAATCTTAAAATTATAATTAATCAACTGCAAACATAGACCTAAATCTTGGTCATATAGATTTGTGATGAATATTTCCTCATATTGATAATTAACATATATAGAAATTAATTAATTGCTCACCTATCAAAGTTTCTTATTTAATTATGGATTTTCATCACTAAAACGTTTTTAAAGGTGAATTACATATATGATATATGTTATTAATTTTTCATATGCTGAGTTTTTTTGTATAAACAGTGGATGACATATTTTATACTGACGAAACTGTCATATATAGCCAAAAGACTTAAAACTGTTCCATGTCCAATAAAATCAGTATTTAAAATTCTTATATTTAATTAAGGATGGATGATTAATCTCTCCTACTCAATCATACCCTCGTGTTCGGTAATAAAATACATATGAAAATGAAATAAACAATAAAGCAGAACCAAAATTTAAGTTAAGTATCTACATATCTGTTTATTAATTTAATTATGATCAGAAACACTGTGCAATATTCTCGCTGTTTTGATAGAGAGACAAACGGACAATATATGTCGTCCCATCGACAGACCCTAATTCACTTTGTTAACACATTAAATTAATAGCAAGTAACTTATTAAAAAAATATATATATAGCATAATCTTCAAATAAGGAATAACCCAAATATGGGAAAAAGAACAGGTTTGGAATCCCAGAACTGGGAATCTACATAAGATAATACATTTTGTTTATAATAATAAAAAGATTGAATTAATTAATTATATATGTATATGGACAAACTGTTTGCTTTGTTTCCATGTCTCCCTCCATATATGGCATTATGCAATATCTTGCTCATTGAACCCTTTGCAAACTAGATTGAGACGAGCAAAATAAGACGGAATTGTGTTTCTCTTGCAGCACGACATAATTTTTCAACGTAATATTTTCAGTAGAGATAGTGAGTTGCAAAATTTTGCAATGTTGGTGAATAGTAAAAGTAAATTTTGAATGGTAAACTGCTTACAATCATAATAATTCGGATGATAAACTACTAAAATTATGATAGTTGTTATGCAAATAATTTCCCCCATAGATAATGCAAGAAAAGTAGAAAAGATTTCACACAACATGGGGCATCTTATGTTGTCATAAAATGGGCTACTATCCAAACATTTCTTACGTGGGCCTTTAGACCATTTTTTTTATGTTTTTTTGTGAAACAAGGCTAACCACATTTTTGGGATCCCATCCATAAAATAAAATAGGTTCCATAATTGATGTAGTAATACTATGGGAATAGCACAAGAACATAGCTTTAAAAGAAATGTGTGGTGACAAAAGATGCCATATTTATTAAAAAGGCTATGATCACTTGACTTATTTGATTTCATAAATGCTTGAATATTTATCTAAAAGTATATAAAAGAATGATATTGATTGAATCTTTTGTTAAAATTGGATAAATTCATCACTTGAGAAAGGAGGTAAAATTATCAATTTTAAGTGTTTTGCATATGATAATAGAGGGTTAGAAAGTGGATCAAAAGAGGAAATATAGGATTAAACTTTTATGAGAATGAATAGATGAGAACAATATAGGATTATGTTTTTATGAGGATAAATAGTACTATTTATCACCTCTTGGTTAAGTTATAATTACTTATTTATATTGGTCACCACTAAATGGTGTAGTTTAGTGGTTTAATTTTTTGCTAGATCAATCGGTTTGGGATTTGAGTCTCTAGCAACTTAATTAGCTTTTGTTTTTTTGGTGAAAACTTAATTAGCTATCATTGGTATAAAAAGCTTTACGTTTTAGTGATCTGACTCGACTCAATTCATATGAATGGACTTTAGAACCAAAATATGAAATTCCACCTCATCGGCCAATAGGGTTTTTCCTCTTCTCTTATATAAAAGTTTTTTCATTTTTATTTGCCTCATATTGAATAAGCCAAAATGGGCTTTGCAGCAACCCAATCTAAGCCCAGGTTAACTTTATAGGACCAACACAGGCCGGTCCATAAAGCTTGTTCAGTTTGCAGACTATAGAACTCTTTTATAAAATATTAATACCACTTGGCAATTTACAAATTTACCCTCCAATTGACAGACTGTAGAACTTACAACTGAATCATACAAGACAAGCTTGAACTCTAGTTTAAACATTTGGAAATATTATAATTTGTTTTATTTTGCAGAGACTCGTAGATACTTGTTAGTTGTTACATAAATAGTGTCAATTATTTTTTATATAAAGATTAATAAAAATGCGTATACTTGAAATGGTTCATAACTTTAAAAATACCCGATTATCATGATAAAAAACAAGTTTAATTACAAAGGCCATATGCAAATTCTCTTGATAGACTAAGTTAAAATTTTATTCGACAATAATACTAAAACCTAAAGTGTGACTGTGTGGTCTTCGCCAAAAATTTGATAACTTAAGGGAGGTGGATGCAAATAAATGAATAATCATAATTTCTGGGCCTTACACAGGCCAAATAGTTGGGCTTCTTCGAGTCTTGCGACAAAGCCCTATATGATATTTTTTTTACGGGCTCAGCCCACATTATAATCTGGAACCATGACGCCGTTTCTGAAGAATTTCCAGTTTGCAATTCCTATTTTGCCCTTACATTCATCTCCTCTCCCCCTCCGGTTGAATGCCACGACGCCGTTTAATAGTCACTACTTTTGCTGCTTAAATTGCCAGAGCCAGAGGCACAAAGTTAGTTCTTCTCTCTACTCGCACCAGTTTCAGCTGAAGCTCTACAATCGTCGAAACTCACACACAACACACAGTGGACTCTAGGGTTTCTGTTGAGAGCGAAAAGCTCAGGGTCATATATATACAGTTGAGATAAAGATGAGTATATGGAATTATGTGGTGACGGCACACAAGCCGACGAACGTTACGCATTCCTGCGTCGGCAATTTCACCGGTCCTCAGGAACTTAATCTGATAGTTGCGTGAGTCCGCCTCACCTCTATCTCACACAGTCACACACAGCGAAATGTGCCGTCTTTTTTCGTTTTCTTTTCCCCATTCCCTCAATTATTTACTATATCTGCATTTATCTTCTGAAATTCGCGCGCTGTTTTACTTTTTCATATTCTCAGTGGTTTCCGTAATTTCACTTTTATTTTTAATCAGTTAGGAGTTTGGAGATTAATGTTGTTTTTTGTGGGGGTACGCTAGTTTTGTTTTTGGGTTTGATTATTGATTGGAATTTTTGGCTGTAAATTTATTTATGCTGTTGCAATGGAAGTCGACATCATTTCCAGTTTCTATATCTTCTTGTTTGTGAGTTATTTCACAGTCTGTCTGAAATGTGCTTTACTATTTGTTGGTTGGAATTATCTTTCAGGAAATGCACCCGTATAGAGATTCATCTACTCACCCCTCAAGGTTTACAGGTATAAAAGTCTAGTAACATAAGATTTCGTGGAATTCACTGGCTAGTCCAGCTAACCATAATAGCGTAACTGTATGTAGAATTGTTTTAGGATGGGGTTTGGTAAATTCCGAAGTTAAATAAATTCTGATGTCTGCAGGCCATGTTGGATGTCCCAATATATGGGAGAATTGCCACGCTTGAGCTTTTTCGCCCACATGTGAGTAAATTTGATTTATATGTACAGTCTGATTAGTTTTGTTCGCTTATACTTCAAAAATAGTAAAAAGGACAGCACCCTTACTTTGTTATTAACTGGACAGGGGGAAACCCAAGACCTTATTTTCATTGCTACAGAAAGATATAAGATTTGTGTTTTGCAATGGGATGCTGAGGCTGCTGAGGTTATTACAAGGTCTGATTGTTCACCTTGATGTGATATTTGAGTCCTCATTCACTATTACTAAATGTAGTTTCCTTTTTTGTTCTGGGGTGGCTTCCATCATTGAAATAGGTCAATGGGGGATGTTTCTGATCGAATAGGTCGTCCGACAGACCATGGACAGGTATTTGAGCTCTCTGGATATATCATATCAGGATTTTGATCTAGTAATTTTTTATTAAGAACATTCAGCAAGTTTATTGCTTTTTGTTATCTCCCATTGTAGATTGGCATAATAGATCCAGATTGCAGATTGATTGGACTTCACCTATACGATGGATTATTCAAGGTATTAGTCCTAATGCAACTCCTACCACAACAGTTTCTCTTTTTATTACTTTTCAAAGTGTTAAAAAACTAAACAGTTCAATCATTTCTTTTCTGAGTATATTGTGAACACTTGTGTTTGTCTTTTAGGTCATTCCATTTGACAACAAAGGGCAACTCAAGGAAGCATTCAATATTAGGTGACTTTCTCCTATGCAAACTCTAGTTCTGTATCTGGTAGTAATTTGAACCTTTTGATTCCTGAAATGTCTATTGTTGTGGTCTAAATTGCATAATTTTTAGGCTTGAGGAGCTTCAAGTTGTGGATATCAAGTTTTTGTATGGTTGCTTGAAGCCAACTATTGTCGTACTTTACCAGGTTTCAATTTACTTTTGCACCTATTTACCAACACATTTTGGGTGTCTTAGCTGTATTCTTGCATATATGGAGGATATCTATTTTTGTAAGCCAGATATGTGTTGGTAGTGATTGATTGAATTTTTTGTCAAAACTTTGGTTCTAAGACATGAATGAATTATTAGATATTTTGTACATGTCAACTCTGTGATCAAATATCAATTCTGAGAATTAGACCATATGGTCTTCTTCTTTTCCAACTATGATGATTCTGCAATGAGTTAATGAGCCTTGCTGACAATGTTTTCTGTTGGCATTGGTTTTTTTCAGAAGTTCTTAGTTTCTGACTTGTAATGTCACATATCCTTACTCCTTTGATTGACAGGATAACAAGGATGCTCATCATGTGAAAACATATGAGGTTTCTCTGAAGGATAAAGATTTTGCTGAAGGCCCATGGTCTCAGAACAACCTAGATAATGGGGCAGAATTGTTAATTCCAGTGCCACCTCCTCTTTGTGGTGTCCTAATTATTGGTGAAGAAACTATTGTGTATTGCAGTGCCTCAGCTTTCAAAGCTATCCCAATTAGACCTGTAGGTTACATATTCTTCTTTTTCCCTATGGTTACTCATTTATTCATAATCATGCCTGATTTTTTTTCTTCATGTTTTTATGTATTTAGTCTATCACAAAAGCTTATGGTAGGGTTGATGCTGATGGTTCACGCTACTTACTAGGAGATCATAATGGTCTTCTGCACCTACTTGTCATAACCCATGAAAGGGAGAAGTGAGTGTTCAATCGTCTGTTTGCTTTATTTCATTGAAGTGTATTTCAACTTGGTTTTGTGAGAACTTAGGCTTTGACATGCCTAATTGTTTTTCCCCATTCTGTAATCTTATAGAGTAACTGGACTCAAAATTGAGCTCTTGGGGGAAACGTCTATTGCATCGACCATATCGTATCTTGATAATGCTGTTGTTTTTGTTGGCTCGAGTTATGGAGATTCACAGGTTTCTACTAATCTTCTCAATCTAGCTGTCTTTCCAGTAAAATCTTATTTTTCTTCCCTGCTATTGTGATATGCAGTTAGGAGAGAGCATAGGAAGTGCTTATATGCAATTTAGTTACAAGATTTGTCTGTAAGTTAGTAATATTTGTAAGTATCCTCCAATTATATGTAGCAGTGATGTAAAGTTGGGTCATATTAATACCCATAAGTTCGCACCATACTACCTTAAAAAAATGTGGCATTTCACTTATTTATTTATTTTTTCTTTCCTGAGGGACTGCTTAGGTAAAGATTAAATTGCTCTTTCCTGGTTTAAGCTTTTTGAAATGTGGGCAGAACAAAGGATGGTAATCTCTTATGTTGATCTGATGGTTGTCTGGATGATAGTTCAATAGCTTGCTTACTGTTACCTTGAAATATTCCTCATATTATGTTATTATAATTTGCAACTCGATGTTTTTGTTTGCAACATTGAAAGAAAATGTCCTGTTTATCTGACAATTTTATATCAAATGCATGTTATTACGGAGTTACATATTATGCCATGTGTAGATACATGCAGTAACTGCTGTTACTCTTCATTCTCTGAACATATATTTTCAGGTTCTATATATTTATTTTCATATAGATTTAATCATCTCTCTATCTCGTGATTAATCCAGCTCGTAAAGCTTAATCTCCATCCAGATCCAAAAGGTTCTTATGTAGAAGTTCTTGAAAGGTATGTCAATTTGGGGCCGATAACAGACTTCTGTGTGGTTGACTTAGAGAGGCAAGGACAAGGCCAGGTGGTAACTTGCTCAGGAGCCTATAAAGATGGTTCGCTTCGCATTGTTCGAAATGGAATTGGGATAAATGAGCAGGTCTGATATTGACAAAGTTTCCTCTTGCCGAAAATGCCCTTGTGCTTGTTATTATTTCCAGAGTGTAATTGATGTTTGTTTGGTTCATAGGCATCTGTTGAGCTTCAAGGAATCAAAGGGATGTGGTCTTTACGATCAGCTACTGATGATCCATTTGACACTTTCTTGGTTGTAAGCTTTATTAGCGAGACACGTATTTTGGCAATGAACCTTGAGGATGAATTGGAAGAAACTGAGATTGAAGGTTTTTATTCAAATGTCCAGACAATATTTTGTCATGATGCAGTTTATGATCAACTGGTGCAGGTAAGATTCTTGTAGAGGGATAATTCTTTCATTGGCCTTCTAAATTTTATCTTAGTTTAATGAATTTAATGCATTATCATGACCACTTGCAAAATGATCTTTTTGCTCATTCAGCCACATTAGTATGTTTTCCAATCAGATCCCTGTTTATTTAGCTGCTTTAAGAGTGTATAGTAATTTTGAATATTTCACATATTCATCCCAAATCTGCAACCTTAAGAGTATATGAATTGCCCGATCATAGACTTCCCGAAAAAAATTTCTTTTCCAACTTCCTTTCACTAAAATATGAAATATTACTATGATTCCTGGAACATTTTTATGGGGAGATGCAATCGGAATTAATCTTATCCTTGCATTCAGAGATCAAATGAATGATAGCAGTGAGTGCAACTGGGGATTAAGCTTCTTTTTACTACCAAAAAAAGGGTGATTGTTCATGGTCAAAAACACCCTTGGTTCTTTTCATGTTGGATTTTACTCTTCTATCTTCTTATAATGTAGGTTACTTCAAACTCGGTCAGATTGGTCAGTTCCACCTCTAGAGAGCTCAAATATGAATGGTTTGCTCCAGCAGGGTATTCAGTCAATGTTGCCACAGCTAATGCAACTCAGGTATATTACTAACTATTTCATTATACAATCTATTAGAAATAAAGCTAGAACATGTAAAACCTATTCATTTTTTCTTGTTCTTGAGTTCTGTTTTCGGCCTTATCTAATCTTTGCACGTTTCCTGGACAGGTTTTATTGGCTACAGGAGGTGGCCATTTGGTCTATCTAGAAATTAGTGATGGAGTGTTAACTGAAGCAAAAACTACCCAATTGGAGTATGAGGTTTCTTGCCTCGACATTAATCCAATTGGTGATAATCCAAATTGTAGTCAACTTGCAGCAGTTGGGATGTGGACGGATATCAGTGTCAGAATTTTTTCACTTCCTGACTTGAATCTTATCACAAAAGAGTTTTTGGGAGGAGAGATAATTCCTCGATCTGTGCTTCTGTGTTCCTTCGAAGGGGTAAGCCATTCTTAATATGTGGATATAGCATTTATATGTAAATTACCAGTGCTACAAAAATTAGTGAAATATGCCCATAAACCACATAATGCTCTTGCACAATAGAATGTTGTTCTATGCCGAAAAGAAAAAGAAAAAATAGAAAAGATTCTATTTAGTGGGTGTTTGCAAAACTACTTTTCGAGAAGTTAAAGTAGAAGCAAATGTTGTAAATAGGAGGTGAGTGTTTGGAATGAAAAAGCTAAGAACCACTTTTACTACTCTCAAGAAACTTCTGTTTACGAAAATAACCTAGAAGGTAAAAATTGAAGCCAAAAGCATGTACTTAGGTGCGTCTATCTTATTTAGCAGAAGCTGGTATTCCCCCCAACCCCCAAAGTGCTCTAAAAAACAAAAATGCACAAAAGTGCCTTTTTAGGTTTGCAAACACTACCTTAATGCAAAAAAGTATTGACACTTTGCGGCTTTCTAATTTCAGATGTGCGTCTATCTTATTAAGCAGAAGCTGGTTTCCCCCCACCCCCAAAAGTGCTCTAAAAAACAAAATGCACGAAGTGTTTTTTTTAAGGTTTGCAAACACTACCTTAATGCAAAAAAGTATTGACACTTTGCGACTTTCTAATTTCAGATATCGTACTTATTATGTGCTCTTGGAGACGGACATCTTTTGAATTTTGTGTTGAATACAAGTAATGGTGAGCTGGCAGACAGGAAAAAGGTTTCTCTTGGGACCCAACCGATTGCGCTTCGTACTTTCTCATCAAAGAATGCGACCCATGTTTTTGCTGCTTCCGATAGGCCAACTGTCATTTACAGCAGCAACAAGAAACTGCTTTATAGCAACGTAAATCTAAAAGAAGTGAGTCATATGTGCCCCTTCAACTCCGCCGCTTTTCCCGACAGGTAACGTATATTGTATTCTTGTTACAATTTTCTTGAGCAATATTGTGTATATGATTCCATTCTTATGTTTAAATATTATTAGGATTGTATTATGTGTCCCCTTGTTAAGTTTGCAACAATAATTATCAGTATGTTTATCTCACACCAAGTCAACTATCAAAAAGAGTTGTGAATCCTTAAAGTTGTCGATTTTGGTGTTCCTATACTAAAGAGCTAATTCTTCAAGATTTTCACTAAGACATTCCTTTTCTCTTGAATTGTGATATAAGCAGATATTTTCAAGCTCCCCCGAAATAGAATGATTTTATTATTTATTTATTTTTAGGGCGAGTTACATCTGGATACCTGAAATTTGGGGTGTTTACAAATCAATCCCCTAGTTTGAGAAATTATCATTTAGTCCCTGAGGTTTTCAATAAATGTGTAAATACTCCGAAAATACCCCCATGGGTTTCAGCTTGCAGTTATGCATATTTATTAAAATCTCTGGGACAATATGGGTAATTTTCAAATTAGAGGGATTGATTTGTAAATACACCAAACTTTGAGATAGTCAGATGTAATTCGCCTTAATTTCATTGTTCCTTAAAAAACTGGTTCCCTTACTACCACCTCTCCCCCATAACATTTTAATTTGGTGCAATTAAATCTTTTACAACAAATTTCCCTTTCATCACAGCCTGGCAATAGCAAAAGAAGGGGAACTAACAATAGGCAACATTGATGACATCCAAAAGCTTCACATACGCTCCATCCCACTTGGAGAACAGGCACGGCGTATTTGTCATCAAGAACAAACCAGAACATTTGCCATATGCAGCTTAAAGTATAACCAATCAAGTGATGACGATTACGTAATGCACTTTATCCGCCTTGTAGATGATCAGACTTTTGAGTTTATATCAACTTACCAACTCGATCAGTTTGAGTGGGGTTGCTCCATTCTTAGCTGCTCATTCTCTGATGATAATAATGTGTACTATTGTGTTGGGACTGCTTATGTGGTGCCAGAAGAGAATGAACCTACCAAGGTAAAGTTGCAAACTTTGGCTCTATGCTGTCCAATTTCCGATTATGTATTTATATTTATTTTAGAGCTTTTTGCACCCAACAACCTTGTGGTCCAAAAAACCTCGTGGCTTTTTAATTGGCAGTGAAAACCTCGGTTTTCAAACAACATACAACGAGGACTTCCCTACGGGAGCGAGTGAGCTAACTTTCGGAAAACACAGGGTTGCAAATGCTGATATGAAAACCAGAGGATTTTTGTGCCTATTAAGAAAACCACATGGTTTGGATGATAGTGACTCTTCTCTTGTATTTTATGTATTTATATATGTATTTGGACTTCATAATAAGTATGTGCATATTACATCTAAATATCACATTCAACTATAAATATGATATTTGTATATTCTCCAATCCCTGATCTTGCACCATTGCATCCGTAAATTTTTGCATTTATGCTTTTACTATAACTTCCTTTTCATTTTTTCTTCTCCAAATAATTTCAGGGAAGGATATTAGTTTTTGCTGTTGAAGATGGAAAACTTCAACTAATTGCTGAAAAGGAAACTAAAGGGTCTGTTTACTCTCTCAATGCCTTCAACGGGAAACTGCTTGCTGGAATTAATCAGAAGATTCAATTGTACAAGTGGATGCTCCGTGATGACGGTTCTCGTGAGTTGCAATCTGAATGTGGACATCATGGCCATATACTTGCCCTTTATGTACAAACCAGAGGCGATTTCATTGTTGTTGGGGACTTGATGAAATCTATCTCTCTACTCATTTACAAGGTAAATCATACGTAACCTCTCGAGGATTATTCATGTGTTTTTCTAAAATAAGATTGTCCGTCTCTGATTCTTGGGGTGTCAGGCATATAAAATTATTTTCTGAAGTTACCATTTTACCCCCGAGATTTAAGTCCCTCCAACATTTTGACCCTTCCTTTTGTGTTTGCAAAAACTTAATACTTTTGGAGAAGTTAAAGTTGAAAAATGCTGGAGTATTAATGTTGGAAATGTTGAAGAAAGTACAAAAGCACTTTTAGATAATAGAAAATAACCTAAAAAGCTGAAGTGATCCTTAAACGTGCTTAGTAGGAATTGGGAGTGTTGGGAGAAGGAAGTACTAAAACACTTGTAAGTGGGAAAAATGACCTAGAAGCTGAAAATCATTCTTAAACGTCCTAGCTTCTAGCTTATTTTATGCATAAACAAGAAAACAAAAGACACTTAATTGTGCTTTTTTAAGCTTATAATATAACAAAGAAAAACACTGTTTATAAGGGTGTGCAGACACTTCCTGCATGCATGGAAGGGCATGGTGGAGTAATGGTAATTTTGAGAACAAGTAGACAATTTTTACTTTTTAGTAATTACACCAAATCTCAGGGTGTGTAACTGTAATGTACTTTATATCTTAGCCTGACAACTTTCAACCCTCACTCAAATCCACATTTGTTTAACAATCCTTAATTTTGATACCGACTTGTAAGAAGCACTTTTTACTACTGCCAAGAAACTTTCTTCTGTTTACAAAATAAGCTGAAGCGAAAAGTAGGTCCATATGTGCTTCAAGCTTCTAGTGTATTTCTGCTTAAATTAAACTGAAGTCAGGAGTGTTTGGAAAGCCAAAGCGCTGGAAAAAAAAGCCAAAAACAGAAAAACTGCTTTTTTTTCTAGAGTTTGGAAACACTACCTTATTCTTTTTCACTTCCTGCAGCACGAGGAGGGTGCTATCGAGGAGCGTGCCCGCGACTACAATGCCAGCTGGATGTCGGCTGTCGAGATTCTTGACGACGACATCTACCTTGGCGCAGAGAACAACTACAACCTCTTCACGGTCCGCAAGAACAGCGAGGGCGCCACTGACGAGGAGCGTGGCCGTCTCGAGGTGGTTGGGGAATACCACCTCGGCGAATTCATCAACCGCTTCCGACACGGTTCTCTCGTCATGCGTTTGCCCGATTCCGATGTGGGGCAGATCCCTACCGTTATATTTGGAACTGTTAACGGAGTCATAGGCGTGATTGCTTCTCTGCCGCACGAGCAGTATGCTTTCTTGGAGAAGCTCCAGGTGAATCTGAGGAAAGTGATTAAGGGTGTGGGAGGGTTGAGCCATGAGCAGTGGAGGTCGTTTTATAACGAGAAGAAGACGGTGGACGCGAAGAACTTTTTGGATGGGGATTTGATCGAGAGTTTTCTTGATCTCGGGAGGGGAAGAATGGAGGAGATTGCGAAGGTGATGGGCGTGCCAGTGGATGAGTTGATGAAGAGAGTGGAAGAGTTGACTAGGTTGCATTGAGTCTGTTGCTTCTCTCTCTCTCTGTTTGTGTAATCTTGGTGTAATTTGGGATGTTAGTGTGTATAACCATTTGTTTATGACTTTTGCATGAATGGGAACTTTTCATGTTTAATATAAGTGGAATGTGGACAATACATGTTCTTGGACTCATTTGGGGGGTAAGTAGGAAAATATGTTGGTTCTTTTTCATTTTTAAGTCGAGTATTGTGCTCATACTAGTGGCTTTAGGCTTTAGGCTTTAGCTGGGTATCGAATATACTTTGTTGTTCAGTGGTTTTGTTCATCTCTTCTGCCATACGAAGTTGAATTTGACTGCTCCAAATTTGGTCGGAACGTGTTTTTTTCTATTATATCTTAGGAATAATTATGAAGAACCCCTCTTTTAAGTTTTTTGTAATTTTCAAGATTTTAGTTAGTTTTTTTTTGTTGGTAATTTTCAAGATTTCAGTATATTTTTTTTTTGTAAACAATGCAAACAGTGGGTTATATATATTTGACACTATATCTTATGGTGTTTTATTCCTTTTTCCTAATTTATGCAACTACTTACCAGTACCATTATCAAGCCGAATTATTGAGTACAGAGTAGTGTTAGCAATTTTTTTTTTATAACAAAAAAGTGTTTTTTTTAGTTTAAAGAAAGCAAAAAGAGATTATATTGCTTTTATTTAAAATAAACCTAAGCAACTTTGAGGGGTATTTTTTCATTTTGTAAGTTCTTTTTTAAATTAATGAAGGATATTCTTATACTTTTTCTCCCGTAAATACTTGCAATTTTTCTATCGCAGTACTAAGTTTATCTTCTCAGGAGCATAATGTTTTGCAAACGCCTCCCAGAAAACGAGATGTAAACTACCTAAAAAAAGGAAAAAAGAAGACGCAACTTATATCCAAACTGCACTCTTTTACGGGGAAAAAGCAGAATCTTAGTGACAATTGTATTTTGATTCTTGAAATTTGAACTAAGATTTCTTTCTATTTGGCAAAATAAAATTCATTTAACTTCCGTCTCGCCTATAAAGTATTTAAGATTTTTTACCAGATATATATTTACGATTTACGAATATAGTAACATAAGATTTCTCTTACTACCATAGAGGAGGAGTTCATAGGCTTTTCTTACGTAAGAATTAAAATAATGAAATAAACAAACAGAGCCTTACTACCATTAATAAGAACTGAACTCTGTACAAAGTCGTTCACTATTTCTGCAACAAGAAGATACATACAACGACAGAGAGTCAACTCCCAATTGCTCAACAAGACAACAACGGCTGAAACTCAGTTACAATTTCCGGACCCACAAAGAATTTCTTCATCCCATTTTGGTCCCCAACTTCCCTCCGTCCACGGCGACACTTCGTTTAGATAGAGACCCAGCAAAGAGATACATTAATTTATTTATTCTCAATTTTCATAAAATATTGTTGATGTAGCAGCTGATTCTGAATTGTAATAATCGCTTCCTGTCCAAGATAACAACCAATGATGCAAATTCGCGTAATCCCTTTGTCTTTCTCTCGATCACAACAATGGTTCTAAGAGGAAGAGAGAATTTCTGCACCAGTAGCGCCTCTAATAGCAAGAGCACTGAAAAAGAGCATCTTTTTTGCGAGATATTGGATATAAAGGGTAAATTCCATTTCTTCCTTTTTCTGTCACTCTCTCGCTCATTCGACATCCTTATTCTCTTATCTCATCGCAAAGGTCTGGGAGTATTTTTGTTCGCGATATATGCTATAGAAGTCTGTTTCTGGTCCTTCGTATGTTTTCTTCTCTCCGATGAAGGTGTTTATGGGTTTTACGTGAGTTGTCTTGCTTCCTTGTTCTTTGATTTGTAAAGAGTCTTTTATGTTTCCTGGGATATTATTATCACTTGCTAGGTATATTTCACCGTTTTATCAGTTCTCTAATTCTTAATCCGTATTGGGTAATATTCGTTCTATGTTCCTTGATTATCTTATGCTCGTGAATGTGTTTTCAGTTGTGCCATATAGTGTTCTAGTTTTCCTGTTTAGTCAATTAGGGCAGTTTGTTTTGTTTTATGTCAATTATATGTGTTCTAAGTGATGTTGTTTTGGTTCCAAGATTTGATTTTTGTGGCCAAAGATGAGGAATTGTTGATAGATATTTTTTTTTCCGAGATGGTCGCTCATAAAAGAATAATCAGGAATACTAATTAAATGCTGCAATTTTTGCAATATTTGAAGATTAATGGATAAAAATGGAGTTTTTTTTTGTTTGGTGTTTTCCCCTTCAATTCTAAGTGCATTTTTCATCACATTTTTGTTATATAGACAATTATTTGCATAATTGCATGATATAAATGGGATTGTGTTCTTTGGATTAACTTGACATGATCTTTTTGCAGGATGATTATTTAAGCCATTTGCGGTTTTAGATGGCTTTCAAGGTATTTAATTGGTATTGCAAGCCAACCAAAAGCATAGTTTGTTTAAATGCAGTGGAAAATGGATTTGGAACTTACACTCCATGTGCTATGGACTCTCTCGTGCTCTGTGTCTCAAACCTTGTTCTTTTTGGATTGTGCTTAAATCGAATATGGAGAATAATCAAAGATTTTTCAGTTCAGAGATTCCATTTGAGCTCAAATTACAATTATGTGTTGGGATTTTTGGCTCTTTACTGTACCGTAGAACCTTTATTCAGATTGTTCAAGGGAATTTCAGCTTTTAATGTTGATTGTCAGGATGATCTTGCCCCATACGAGGTACACAAGTTTTTCCTATTTATCATATTCTTTTTTCCTTTTTTAAGTTTGAGGTGCTCTAGCAGAGATGAAAAAGTAACACTATGTTTGGTTCTAGGATTTTAGGGAGCCAGGGAGGTAAAGAAAGGATAATGATGAAAGTACAATTGGAGTTTGGTTGCTAAAAAAATAGGAAGGAAAAGAAAATAAAGGAAAACTGAGGGAAAAATACATTTTCCGCATAAAATGGTGAGGAAAAGAGACATAAAACAGGGAAAGGCTTACAGTTACATTTTTATTGTAATACATCACTCAGTTTACTCATGTTAGTTGTTTTTATTTTAATCTATCACTCAGTTCACTCCTATTATCCAATTTTCATTATCTCCTCTCAATATGGGATAATCATTTTCCTCACTATTTTCCCTCTATATTGAGAAATACCATCTACTCCATGAGGCTTCAATAAATGAGTAATTTTTCCAAAAATACCTCTGAAAATACCCCCAGCCGAAACCAAAAGTGGAGGTATTTTCTGAATATTTACACATTTATTGAAAACCTTCAGTTACTATATTGTAATTTCTCCAACTAGAGGGATTGATTTGTAAATATTCCTAACTTCATGTACCCACATGTAAGTCTCCCTTATTATTATCATCATTGCCTTTTCTTTTTTTGAATTGTCATATGTGCCTTATTCAGCTTGAAATCATTAAACTTCTTAAGTGTATTAAATTACTTATGTCTTTAGGTGGTTTCTCTCATCATTGAGGCTGTGGCATGGTGCTCTATGCTTGTGATGATTATATTAGAAATGAAGGTTTATATCCGTGAATCTCGATGGTCCATTAGATTTGGGGTTATTTATGCACTCGTAGCAGATGTTGTGATGCTCAATCTTACTCTCTCTGACAAGGATTATTATTTTTGGTTAGTTCTCTTGATAAATTATTACAATATCTTAATATTTAATTTATTGGGACCTTGCAGTATCATTGCATTTTGTATGATATTTTGCAATAATTATTATAATTGTATCTTACTTTTGCAGGTCTCTTTCATATTTGTATATAAGTGAAGTTGCCGTCCAGGTTTGTATAATTTGGATCCCTACTTTTTCTAATTTGCGAAAGAGAGTATTTGCAAACTCTTAAAAAAAGTGTTTTGTTTGTTGCTTCTGCTTAAAAAGCCAAAATAAGCAGAATTGTGTATTTTAGTAGGTTCTTTTTTCTATCATCTAAAAGTGCCTTGGTACTTTCTTCTCCGAACACTATCAACTTTTACTACAACTTTAACTAAAAACAGCAGAAATTGTGTGTTTTATTTTGCTGCATTTGCTTAAACTAAGCCAAAATGAGCTAGAGGCTAGAATCACCTTCGGGAGATGTTTGTTTCTGTTTTTTAAAGTACTTCCATACTTTCCTCTCCGAAAACTGTCAATTTCTACTGCTACAACATCAACTTCTACTGAGCCGAAGTTTTTGCAAACATCCCAAAATCAATGAACTTCAACTGATTCTTTCTCGGATCATGTAGGCTTTATTTGGCATCCTCTTGCTTGTATATATCCCCGACTTGGAATCTTATCCTGAATATTCCTCGTTGCATGAGGAATCTGAATCTGTGGACCCTACAGCGTATGAAGAACTTCCTGGAGAAGAACAAGTATGTCCTGAGAGGCATGTGAACATATTTTCTAGTATGTAATTACAGATATTGGGATTTCAATTCTTGTATATCTGTGTGTGTGTGTGTGTGTCTGTTTGTGATTTTTTTTTTTAATCTAATCAAACTATATTTTCCTTCAATAACTCATTGTTTTTTGTCTTGCTCAGAAATTACGTTTGCATGGATCAATCCAATTATGCAGCTGGGCCGTGAAAGGCCTCTGACAGAGAAGGATATATGGAAACTCGATTCCTGGGATAGAACAGAAACACTTAACGGGCAGTAAGTACATGAATATTTAATACTATCAGGAATTCGTTTTTCTTGTGTCTCATCTAGATTTTTTAAGTTCGAACTAATATTTTGGATTAATTTCTTAGGTTCGAAAGGTCTTGGGCTGAGGAGATTCGAAAAACTAAACCTTGGCTTTTAAGATGTTTAAATCTTAGCCTAGGAGGAAGGTAGTCTTCGAAGTTATTGCTTTGGAATTTTTGATTAAAACAGTTTTCTAATTAATTTCTTTGTTTGTTTTATTAATTTCTCAGGTTTTGGTGGGGAGGCTTCTGGAAGGTAGCATTTGTGAATTAATATTGCATTCATATATATATATATTTTTTAAAATTTAAAACTCCTTTTTCATAACATGGCTATGAATTTTGATCAACTTGTAGATTGGGAATGATGTTTCTCAGTTCATCGGCCCTCTTTTACTGAACCGACTATTACAGGTATATTAGTGTCTGTATAATTTAATTACTCGTACTCCTTCAGATTGTATTCCACTGTTTGCATAGAAAACTAAATTTATCTTATTAATTACGCCACACGGCCACAGTCCATGCAACTAGGCGATCCAGCTTGGATAGGTTACGTCTGTGCATTCTCAATTTTTCTTGGAGTGGTATGTAATACTTTTCTATATTATCCAATTATTTATTTCATTTTTTTCGACCATTTATCAAGATAATCAACGTAGTAGTGGATTTTAAATCTCTATTTCTGCTTTCTTCAGGTTTTTGGTGTGTTATGTGAAGCTCAGTATTTTCAAAACGTAATGCGCGTTGGTTTTCGTCTGAGATCTACTGTGGTAAGCTAGTTTTCTGCATCATCTAATTATAATATGATCTCTAATTATTTCTGTAGTTTGTTTCAATCATCTACAATTCTCTTATGCATTTGAAACATGTTATGTAGGTTGCTGCAGTTTTACGCAAATCCTTTAGGCTGACTCATGAGAGTCACAAAAGGTTTGCCTCTGGGAAAATTACAAATTTAATGACAACAGATGCTGAAGCTCTTCAGGTATGTTTTATACGTTATTAAATTACAAGTACACTCCCTCAAGTTTGGTGTATTTACGGAAACCTCCCTGAGGTGTGATAAGCTACCAGAAACCCCTCAGGTGTGGAGACTACCAAAAAAACTGGGAGTTTCTGGCAATTGAGGTTTTAGGTAATTTCCCATACCTCAGGGTTTCATTTGGAAATATACCAAACCTCAGGGGTCTACCTGTAATTCACCCATAATATTTTATGGTAATTTAACTCAATATTTCATGTCTTTTTGCAGCTAGTTTGCCAATCCCTCCACATTTTGTGGTCAGCTCCTTTTCGTATCATTGTTTCACTGATCCTTCTTTACCAGCAGCTTGGTGTTGCTTCACTTCTTGGTGCTTTGATGTTTGTTCTTTTGTTCCCTATACAAGTATGAGATTCTCATAAGATGTTCTATTTATTATAGTATTTTTCTGTTCTATATTGACATTATTAATTTTTATCTTCTATTTGTTCTTTTTATGCTTCTCTGAGCAGACATTTATTATAAGCAAGATGCAAATATTGACCAGAGAAGGACTGCAACAAACCGACAAGAGAATCGGACTTATGAATGAAATATTGGCTGCTATGGACACTGTCAAGTAAGGTTCACATACTGAAAATTATATATTTATGCATCTTATATTCTAGGTATCTGATTATGAGCATTTTTTTACCAAAATTGATTCAGATGTTACACTTGGGAGAATAGTTTTCAAGCAAAAGTTCAAGTTGTCCGAGAGGAGGAATTGTCTTGGTACCGAGGCGCTCAGCTCATGGGGGCTGTATGTTCTTCCTTTAAAAACACTTATCATTAGGGATAATTACCAAAAAAACACCTTAAGTTTCCTGATTTACAAAAATTCCCCCTGTAACTATTGAAAGTGCAGTACCCCCCTCTGGCACTAACAGAGAAGCCTTTTTCACATTGAAAGCAACTAGCATCTAAACCTATTCGATATACGAAAGCAAACCTTAAGGGTGGTAATTGTAATTTCAATAGATACAGTTTTTTATTTGTTATCGAGGCAAACACAAGGGTTTTTGGTAACTAGTCCCTTGTTTTTTAATATATTTTTTTGGTATCTATATCTTTCATTATTGAACAGTAAGTTAATTTGCAGTTGAACAGTTTCATACTTAATGGTATCCCTGTTGTGGTGATTGTGATTTCATTTGGGATATTCACTTTACTTGGAGGAAGTCTGACACCTGCAAGGGCATTTATGTCTCTTTCTTTGTTTGCGGTTTTACGATCTCCACTATTCATGCTTGCCTTTGCAATAACGCAGGTATCTTCTTCCGAACTTCCTTCTTTATCCTATTCTATCTATTTGTTTAATTTCTTTTTCTTATGGAGAAAATTACTATTTTCTTACACCATTCATGCGTCTTCGGTTCTATAAATTACCAGGTAGTCAATGCAAATGTTTCGGTAAAACGTTTGGAGGAATTTCTTTTAGCTGAAGAGCGAACTCTTTTGCCTAACCCACCCATCGAACCTGGACTACCAGCTATTTCAATCAAGAATGGGAACTTCTCTTGGGAGCCAAAGGTTTGCCTTCTCTTGCACATAAAACTACAATTATACGCCCTACACATTGAATTATTAAGTTATTTTAATTATTTTAGGACAATCTTGAAAAATGATTTCCTATTATAAGTTCTTCTACTCTTGAAAATTCCAAGTAAATACCAGAAATCTCGAATACATCCAAATTTATCCAAATTTTTAGTGTTGTTTGCAAAGACTTTTGCCTTTGGAGAAGCAAAAGTTGTAAAAGTTGGGAGTGTCTGGAAAAAAAAGTGTAAAAGCAATTTCAAGTAATAGACAAAAGAATCTAGAAGCTGGAAAAAATACGCCAGATGGTGCTTCTAGCTATTTTAGCTTGTTTTAAGCAGAAGCAACAAAACAGAACATTCCAACAGTGTTTTTAGTTTTGCGATCACTCCCTTAAGAAAATTCTATACATTATCTATAACAGGAAGAAAGGCTCACATTATCGAATATCAACTTGGATATACCGATCGGTAGTTTAGTAGCAGTTGTCGGAAGTACTGGTGAAGGAAAAACATCGCTTGTGTCAGCAATGCTTGGGGAGCTTCCACCACTTGCAGATTCGAGTGTTGTAGTCAGAGGAAAGGTTGCCTATGTACCACAAATTTCGTGGATCTTTAATGCAACGGTGAGTTAAATGGTGAACGTGTTCCTCCACCTCTCTGTCTATATATATTGATTCGTATATCAATATCTAGGGTTTACTTAATCTAATGACTAATCTCTATATAATAATTCAGAAACCTTGAAACTTTAAGCACCACAATTTTGCATATATGGATAGACTTACGAAGTTCCCTTTTGCAACATATGAAATTATACATTAAATTAGAAATGAATGTAGAGTTATTAATCTTTATCCACAAAAAGTTTAGGATCTTTAAGATATTTAGTGAATAACCAAATTTAAATTAAGGGTTAATTATATTAAGGTACCCAACGTTTGGGGTGTTTTGCACTTCAGTACCCAACATTTGTGTCCGACTGGTCGTGGTACCCAACCTTTTTGGTACCTATTCCTTTTCTCCGGTGGAACTTAGAGAATATTTCGTTGATGTTTGTTGGGTTCAGCTGTAGCAGCTGCGGCCACCGGAGTTAATCATACCCTTGGTGCTCTGCATCCCGACGAACTCAACCGCACAAGTTCCATCACGATTGTCGCTCATTTTAGCCTCCTATTTGCACTTTTTTCAGATTTCAGTGTTAGGGTTTTGGAATTAGAAAAGTCGCGTATATGA
Source organism: Verbena officinalis (assembly GCA_958496215.1). NCBI lineage: Eukaryota > Viridiplantae > Streptophyta > Magnoliopsida > Lamiales > Verbenaceae > Verbena > Verbena officinalis. The sequence goes on from OY292386.1 coordinate 625,415, forward strand.
GGTAAAATAGGCTCAGCTCCAATCACGATAAAATTTGCATGGTTGAGTTCGTGAGGACAAGGCGCACTTGAGGGTATGGTTAATTTCGGTTGCCGCGGCTGCTACGGCGAAACCCAACAAAATATTCTCTAAGATTCCACCGGAAAAAAAGAATAAGTACCAAAAATGGTTGGGTACCACGACCTCTATGACACAAAGGTTGGGTACTAAAGTGCAAAACACCCCAAACGTTGGGTACCTTAATATAATTAACCCTTATATTAATAAAGTTTGTTATTTCATATAATTTTTGTTCTCTTTGTTTCTAAATAGTTATTAATAAATAACATTCAATTAATGTTAGTTTTACTTTATTCAGAGACTTTTGTACATGTATATGTAACACCTGATCCTATCATATTTTGTATTGTCATAAAATACTATTATCATTAATTTAATTATTAAATGATTGAAAGAACTGGTTGATTTGGTTCTAGAACTGGCCTACGAATTATGATGAGTGAAATTTGACAGTCATTTATAATCTTTTTTAGGTACGCGATAATATACTGTTTGGTTCACCATTTGAACCTGCAAAATATGAGAAGGCAATACGATTGACTTCCCTACAACATGACCTTGAAATGTTGCCGGTAAGAGCTTTACCACCATGTATTTATGAAAAAGAGTTTCAAGAGCAAGGCTTGACAAATAGAGAAAAAAAAACAAAAACCAAAAAAAAAAAAGAAGAAAAATTTGCTTGCATGTGACGTGTTGGAGACATTTAAGTATTTGTTCTCTCTCTTTTCTATCAGCTTAAACTTTTAAATGAGACAGTCATTCAATAATCTGGTTAACTTGTTCTTATTTAAGTATTTGATCTCTCTCTTTTCTATCAGCTAAAACTTTTAGATGAGACAGTCATTCAATAATCTGGTTAACTTGTTCTTATTTTTGTGCTGTAGCTATTTGTTGACTAAAATGTCACCAATTGAAATATTTTTATGTTAGGGTGGCGATTTTACGGAAATTGGAGAACGTGGGGTCAACATTAGTGGAGGCCAGAAACAAAGAGTTTCCATTGCTCGTGCAATGTATTCCAATTCAGATGTTTATGTATTTGATGATCCTTTGAGCGCTTTAGATGCTAACGTTGGGCGGCAGGTTTGTTCTTATAATGTAAAGGGCTAATTGCATCTACTACCCTGAAGTTGGGTGAAATTACAAATTTGACCCCCCTAGTTTGAAACATTAACGTACAGTCCTTGGTGTTTTAATAAATGTGTAAATCTTCCAAAAATACCTAATTTTGAGGGATCAATTTGTAATTTCACCTAACTTCAGGGGTATCAGATGTAAATCGCCCTAATTGAAATATGCGATCACATTTTCTCTTTGGTGTCATATTTTAAAGATTTTTGTAATTTTGTGCATGATTAGGTTTTCGAAAAATGCATCAAAGGAGAATTAAGAGGAAAAACGAGAGTTCTAGTCACAAACCAGCTATATTTTCTATCACAAGTAGATAGAATTCTCCTGGTACATGACGGCACAGTGAAAGAGGAAGGAACATTTGACGATCTCTCGAACAACGGCGTTCTATTTCAAAAATTGATGGAAAGTTCCGGAGAGATGGAAGAATATGTTGAAGAAAAGGAAGATGCTGAAAAAAGTGAGAGTTTAATTTCTAAACCTACTTGCAATGATTTGGAGAATGAGACATCTGAAGATGTGAATGAAACAAAAAGCAAGAGAGGAAGCAAATCGGTTCTCGTCAAGGAGGAAGAACGAGAAACGGGTGTTGTTAGCTGGGATGTCTTGATGAGGTATGAGAGTCTCTTATATTTCTGTATATTAATTGGATTTCAAATAATGTCTTCTAGGCATTACATATTCCTCCCCTGTATGATAGATAATTACTCATACGGCATACCTCCCTTGTAACTTATTTCCACCTTACAGTTACCCCCTTCTGAACTACTGCAGATACAAAAATGCATTAGGAGGTGCATGGGTGATTATGGTTCTCTTTATATGCTATGTCCTAACAGAAAGTCTACGAGTTTCAAGTAGCACATGGTTAAGTTACTGGACAGATCAAAGCAGTTCAAATAGACATGGCCCTATATTCTACAATGTGGTCTACGTGCTCCTTTCATTTGGTCAAGCAAGTTTTCTTCACAATTTGACTTTTTAGTTTTTATATTACTCTTACTATTTTCACTTCTAAAGCTTAAAATCTAATTCTTCTATTTTTGGTTCAAATTTTCAGGTTTTGGCGACATTAGCAAATTCATTTTGGTTGATCACGTCGAGCATTTATGCTGCCACAAAATTGCATAATGCAATGCTCGATTCTGTGCTTAGCGCTCCAATGGTATTCTTTCACACAAATCCTATTGGACGAATTATCAATAGATTTGCCAAGGATCTAGGCGACATTGATCGAAATATTGCTCCGTCTGTAAACATGTGTCTGAATCAAGTCTCACAGCTTATTTCAACCTTTATCTTAATTGGAATAGTGAGCACATTGTCTCTATGGGCCATTATGCCTCTTCTTGTCGTGTTCTATTATGCGTATCAGCATTACCAGGTAATAAACACCCTAACTTCTTTCTTTATTTCCTTCTTTTAGGATTAGTTTCACCAGTTCCTATTGTTTATGGTTAAGGGTTCAGGGTTTAGGCACTAGTCCTTAATGTTTTTACCATTATGCCCCTTTCAGAGCACGGCCCGTGAAGTAAAACGCTTAGATTCCATCACCAGGTCTCCCGTGTACGCCCAATTCGGGGAAGCTCTCAACGGCCTATCAAGCATACGTGCGTACAAAGCACACAATCGTATGGCTCACATCAATGCGACATCCATGGATGACAATGTCCGATTCACTCTCGTCACCATAAGCGGAAACCGTTGGCTCGCCATCCGTTTAGAGACCCTAGGAGGCCTTATGATTTGGCTAACTGCAACTTTCGCTGTCATGCAGAACGGAGAATCGGATAACCAAAAAGCATTCGCCTCGAAAATGGGATTGCTCCTAAGCTACGCGTTAAATATAACAAGCCTATTGACTGGCGTACTAAGACTCACTAGTTTTGTTGAGAATAGCTTTAATGCTGTCGAACGGGTGGGGAATTATATTGATTTGCCTTCTGAGGGCCCCGCTATTGTTGAGGAGATTCGACCACCTTTTGGATGGCCTTCAGAAGGTTCTATTCAATTTTTTGATGTTGTTTTGAGGTATAGGGCGGAGCTTCCTCCTGTTTTGCATGGAATATCCTTTGAAATTCCTCCGAGGGACAAAGTTGGAATTGTTGGAAGAACAGGGGCGGGAAAGTCTAGCATACTAAATGCTTTGTTCCGAATGGTTGAGTTGGAAAGAGGGAAGATTTTGATTGATGGTTGCGATGTTTCGAAGTTTGGATTAATGGATCTCCGGAAGGTTCTTGGAATCATACCACAATCACCGGTTCTTTTTTCAGGTTTGCACAATCTTATGATATACTTAAATATAATTTTATGTAGGCTAATTATACGATTTTTTACAGTTATAAAGAATCATGAGTTGGAGACATATTGGTATGAAAATTATTGGGTAAATTACATTAATTTCTTACCCTCACATTTTATGTATTTACACATGGACTCCCTATAGTATGGGAAATTACACATAGACCCCCTTAATTTAGGAATCTTAACATACCTAGTAAAAGTACTATATCTCCCTTGGTTACAACTTACAATAATGCGAAAAAAGGGATAAATTATATATAGACCCTATCATATTAGATGTATTTACAAATACACTCCCTGTAGTTTGGAGAATAACACAGATGTAAAATACATCAAATGTGACCCTTAAAGAGTAAAAAAGTTATTCAGTTTAAAATTAATACTAGCTTTTTATCCCCTGCCTTGCACGGGGAAATTTAATTATAAAATATACATTATTAAATAAATTGAATCATATTTTTTTTATATGATTATTAAAAATACATCAAAAATTATTAATTTAGAATTTGAAGTACACACACCAAAGTAATTCATTTTATAAAATAATTAGAAATTATGTATAATAAAAAAAACTCATTTGAAATGTATAAAAATAGCAGTATGATTTTTTTATGATGAATTACTGATTTTTGTATTTGTAATAGAGAGAATATATAGGAATATCATGATTGTTATATAAATATTAAAATAACAATTATAATAGAAAAAATATTTAATAATAGACCATATAAATATTGATTGGAATCTCTTTATCTTTTTGATAAAAAAAAAGAGCTAATTATTATATTTGGTATTATTTTTTTTGTTCAATAATTTGTTATTATTTAGTTATTAATTAATGATAATATTCATTTCATATTGAAATTTCTTTTATATTATAAAAATATTAATATTTTGAATATAATAATTTAATAAATCTATTTACATTGAAATAAAATATAACTTTGCCACCGCAAAATGAACATGAGATACGTGTATTTGGAATTTTTTTTCCCGAAGAAATCAATTATTTATTTATTTTATATTACTAATATAATAACAAAATTTAATTAAACTTATATTATAAAATTTTCTTCCTTATTTTAGTTAGATAAATTTCATTTGAATCCACTATGTATGCACCAAAAAAAAATTTTTTTTTGAATACACTATGTCAAAAATATTTGATAAGAATTAAAATATTAAATATAATTTTTTTAATGGATTTATGGAATATATTATTTTATCTTTATTTTTATTAACTAATATTCAATGCAGTATAAATAACTCTAAAGCTTATTAAAAATTTTTTAAAATTATTTTTAAAAATATAAATTTTAATATTTATAAATTAGTTATATAGTTCTATAATTAAGTGGGAGTTACAATTTTTTAATATAAGCAAAAATATGGAATGTTAATAAGTACATATATAAGTTATAAAAATAATAATTAATGAAATTAATTATAAAAACAATCTACATGGCAAAATGGATCAATTCTAACTAATCCACTTCATTGCCACATAAACATCTTTCCTAAAACATTCCACTAACTCATTTTCATATTTTGAATCAGAAAGAGCCATTTACCCTTGATCCGGGATCCACATCCAGTACCTTAGCCTTAGAATATAGGCCCGAATTCGCAGTTGATTCAACAAGAGCAATCACCCTTTCTGAAAGACGACTTGGGAGCTGGTCTTTCTTCTTACCCTTTAGCTATTCTATTCTTCCCATCGATTGAAGATGGCACGTGGGAAGTCGTTCAAAGGACTTTCTGCTTTAACTTTCAATCACATGTTGATGAAAAAAGGGATAAAATTTTATTTTTATAATTAATTATATAAATTACATACATAGTAATTGAAGTTCGTTAAATTATATACTTCTTAGAAATTTAATATTAACTTCTACCCGTGAAGACAAAATTAACAATACAAAGAATAAAAAAGACGAATAAATTTATGTTTACACCACTCTGAAACGAAATAAAGTTACATTTCAACTCTAGTAACGGCAACTTCGCAGGATTATTGATAGTTTTAATGGAAAATGTTAAAGACCCTAACAAAACTTGACGGAAGGGGGTATTGGTAAGATAACAAAGTTGAGGGCACTATGTGTAATTTCATAAACCACAGAAGTCTGTGTAAATACATCAAATGTGAGGAGATCTACATGTAATTTATTTACCCAAATTCATAATAATCATTTCTCATGTCTAAAATGTATGGAAATCTGTTGGAAGTCCTTTGTTTTATATAATCCTGTTCTATTTCTCCAGGAACTGTTCGGTTCAATCTCGATCCATTCAACGAACACAACGATGCCGATCTATGGGAGTCTCTCGAACGGGCACATCTAAAAGATGTCATCAGGAGAAATTCTTTAGGTCTCGACTCCGAGGTATTACATAAAATCATAGTCTCAAAACTTAATTCAAATTTGTACCCAAAAAAAAAGAGATAACTTAATTCAAATACTACAATATTAAGTCTCAAAACTTTTTTATGCATGCATATTTTGTAATAAAATAAGGGGTGATTTACATCTTGGTACTCTGAAGTTCGGTAAATTTACAAATTGGTCCCTCTAGTTTGAGAAATTACCATATAGTCCTTGTGGTTTCACTAAATGTGTAAATATTGAGACCTCAGGGACTGTATGGTTGTTTCTCGAACTATAGGGATCGATTTCTAAATACACATCCAAACTCGAGGTATTCAGATGTAATTCACCCTAAACATAAGTTGTAATGTAGTGCATTATTGTCATGTTGTGTGAAGGTTTCAGAAGCAGGGGAAAATTTCAGTGTCGGTCAGAGGCAATTATTGAGTCTTTCTAGAGCATTACTCCGAAGATCAAAGATTCTAGTTCTTGATGAAGCAACTGCCTCAGTTGATGTCAGAACTGATGCTCTTATCCAAAAGACTATTCGTGAAGAATTTAAGTCGTGCACGATGATAATTATTGCTCACCGTTTGAACACCATCATTGATTGTGATAGAATACTTTTGCTTGATGCTGGTCAGGTATGATTTATGAAGAGCTTCTTTTGTTTTTCGTTTTTTGGATAAATTATACCCAATAAAAGCGTGTAAATTTAATTTTGGTTTATTTTCCTTGTGCACTGACGACTTCTATGTATCTCAGGTTGTGGAGTTTGATATACCAGAAAACCTGCTGCAAAATGAAGACGGCGCATTCTCAAAGATGGTCCAGAGCACAGGTTCTGCAAATGCCGATTATCTGAGAAATCAACGCGCCATGATCTTGTGAAGCTAGAAGTCGACGGTGAGGATAGCATCATGAAGAAATCAACCTTGATTGGTGCCATGTTTCCAAATATGGATGGCAGTCCGCATTGTACAGCCATACAGGATTATTGAAGCCTTGAAGGTAAAAACTTTTGCTTTTGTTACTTCATTTTTTTTAATGGATAAAATATGATTGAACTTTAGATTATTGTTAAGTATTTGTATAGTTATTATTACTACTATTATGGATAATTACACTCACATACCTTAGTGTTTGTCTAATTACGCAAAAACACCTTGAGGTTTGAGAAATTATAGAAACATAACTTGTCAAATAATTTTCATTACATCCGTTAAGTGGTTTAATGGATTTCGGAGCCATCCATTCGATAACGCTTGATTTTATTTTATTTTTAACAGAAAAGGTGGGAACATAATGGAAAGTGTTTCTTAAGGTTCTCTAATAGTAATTAGAGTTCAAGGTATGTTTCTGTAATTTTTCAAATCTCGGGATTTTTGAGTGTAATTAACTAATTGTTATTATTATTATTATTATTATTACTATTATTATATAAAGTTTAAGCCCCTTAGAGTAATCACCTTTCTTCTAACCTCTATTTTGTTGTAACAATTTTTTTAATTCTTAATTTCATTCTTCTTTTTCCAATTTCCACCACTCTCCTTTTCTCTCTCCTATCCTTTCCTCGTCATTTTTTTTTATTAAAAATTCGATCATTGTCATTGCAAGGAGTCGAATCCTGACCTCGACATTGGGAGTAATATCTGGAGGCCATTGGGTCAAACCCCAATGCTTTTGTCATTTCTTTTTTATCTCCTATTGTCTTCTCCCTCTTAATTAATTAATTAATTAATTTCAACTACTAAATTTATTTGAATTATTTTACTTACATTAACTTTATAAATATTAAAATAACATATTATAATTTATATTTACTTTTATCTTGTACACACATGGAGGGTACAAAATCGCTAGTTATTATTGTTTTATTATGATTATATGTACTGTTTAATAAAGTTGAACACAACCTAATAAGTGTTTTTGATCTCTGGATAGTTTCAGACTCAGGAAGATCATTTTGGAGATGGTACCATTGATTGTGACACCATATTAAAATGTAAATGTTGTTTTACTTCAGTTGTATGCATGCTCGAAACAGGGGTTTTAGGCTGCGTTTGGATTGAAAGATTTAGAATAGGGAGATCTTTGGTTAAAAATTAAAATCCTTTACTGATATCTATCAGGTTGGAGAAGTGATCGATCAAGTAGGACGGACAGGAAACAAACTCGGAACTATACAACCAACTTCAATGAATTCATTTGATTCTGTTGTATCAATCCGAACGCAGCCTTGGCCTTGACATACTACTATTACTATACATCAAGAAAATAAATGTATCTATAGACTATACCTTTTGACTTTCATAATATTTTTTTTTTCTTCTTTTTTAGTATTTAAGATTTTTCATTCATGTATTATTTATTACACAAGAAAACAGATCAATATATTTTATTTTATTTTGGTGGAAAAACAATAAAACTAAGATCAATATATAACAAATAAGAATTAGGGAAAAAAAAATTTTGCCTCCTGTCCTTTGCCCGTTTTTACAAATTACCTCCTATCCTTTTTTTTTTGTCTCCGATTACCACATAATGTTTGCGGGTTCTTCATTTTACCTCCTAGAGCACAATTCCGGCGAAATATTCTGGGAATATTCCCTCACGTGCCTTTTTAATGGTTTTTTTTGTCTTTTTATACCCCAATTCCGCCCCACAATTATAACTTGCGTCGACCCGACCCTAACCCCCTTAATTAATCCGATCCATTTTAGTTTTATCCCATATTTACATATATCGTGAAAAAAACCCATGGAAGCTCTGAGATAATGAGGGACGATGAAGTTGCTTACGTTTGAAGAATCGGGTTTTAGTATGGTTGAATATCTTCTGTCATTTTTGTCCCATTTTCTTGGATTGTCCCTAATTTGATGGAAGGAGGCAATCGATGCCCTTCGATTAAGACGAACAGAGCTTCCGAACGTGTTCTTGCTAAAAGTGGTTTTTGAAGGATTAATTAGTTGTGGATCTGGATTTTTTTCTTTAGCCATGGAACTTGACCATTGAAGAAGAAAATTGTGACCCAATAATCCTGCAAAAGAGTGAACACATCTCAGATTATCAAGATTTTGAATAAAATCTTTATCGGGAAGCATGATTTGAGCTTTATTAGGGTTTTTTAAGGATAAAACTGAAATGGGTCGAATTAATTAAGTGTGTTTAGGGTCAGATCGGTGCGAATTATAATTGTGAAGCAGATTTGGGGTATAAAAAGATAGAAAAATCCTTAAAAAAGCACGTGAATGGCACGTGAGGGAATATTCTTAGAATATTCTATCGGAATTGTACTCCAGGAGGTACAATGAAAAACTTGCAAACGTTAGGAGGTAATCGGAGACAAAAAAAAAGATAGGAGGTAATTTGTAAAAACGGGCAAAGGACATGAGGCAAAAAAAAAATTTTCCCTAAGAATTATTAATATTATTATTATTCAAATGTAACATTGATTTATTTTGAACATCCATATCTTAACCTGGAATTTCCAAAACCGAATTTGCGGTTGAAATGGCTAAGTCATCATCCCGAAACACGGACCGGATCTCCTGCTGTGTGTCTGGATTAACACGTCCACAAACTTGAATCATCACATGGCTGCTCTATGTGTCTGGATTAACACCACGTGGTCAAAAAATTTGGGACCACTAACATAGAGTTTTAGCGTAAAATCTCACGTTAATTGCTTCCCATCTCTCTCTACTAACTCCGTCTTCTCTCTCCAGCATTGTAATTTCCCCTGCTTATTAACGCATCCACCTGTCCCACTAATTCCTCTTAATAATGTGAATTTTTAGAGAGAGAAATCAACTCGAACATGGACTTCTCTCAATTTTCAGGATGGAAAGTTTATAAATTACCAGAGTAGTACAACTAAACCATCAAGAGAAAAGAAAATATATAGAACAGATATTAAAGGCAGTGAAAGCACAACGAAAAAATTATACAAAATTTTCATAAAAAGTTGAGGATATATCTCTCTTTGTCGATCAAACGTTTCAGGTATATACAAAGTCTGAGGTTTAATATACCATCGAATCATGCAAAGTTATCAAAATTATAATAAAATTTCAATTCAATGCATACAAAAATATGTGTTTATATTATCCCAACTTTGATTTATTATTTAGAACAGTTAATGTTGTGAAAATTAATTAGTCTCATGCTTGAGCTTGAAGCAAGTATATTTATATGATTATTTGGCCGAAATATTTATATCACTTAGTGTTTCGTCTTGAGAAATCCACAAATACTACAAATCCATAATCGTCATCGCCGGAATCATCCCCGCCTCTGTCTCGACGGCTGGCGCCGACATCATTTCTCACCACGCGACTCAATCTCATGGTCTTCAATAAACGATTGATAATTTAGGTATTCATATGGGTGGGGTAATATATAGAACTGTTCTGAGAAATAAAAGGAGAAAACGTATAAAAGATTGGATTTTACTTTGAAGAGAAAAAAAAATTTCCGATTTGAAGAAAATAAGGATTTGAAGTACCGGAGAAAAGAGGAATTAAATGCTGGAGAAAAAAGACGGAGTTAGTGGAGAGAGACGGAAGAGATTTTAAGCTAAAACTCTCTGTTAATGGACCCAAATTTTTTGGACATGTGGTGTTAATCCAGACATATAGCAGGAAATTGTAGCAGAAATTATAGCAGAGATCCGATCCGCCCAAAACATCGACAAAAAAGTTGAGCTTACAAACTTTTACCAGGCCCAAAGAGAAAAAATAGCCCAAGAAAGTTCCCGCCGTCAGCATTTTTCAGTAGATATATCATCAGTACAATTCTCTCCAATTTTGAACATTTCATGATTGAATTGTCAAAAGCGTGGCAATTAACATTATTGTCTACCGCAGAGAACCGCAGGGAACCAGTCCGGGTCCGGTTAGTAACCGACGCGGTAACTCATGTAGTCATGTCCGTGGTAACGACGCTCCACAGTTTTCAGTTAAAATAGGTGCCGGAGAATTGCACTTTTGACCCCAAATGATATGTTTTTCTACAAGGTTGCCCCGTTATTACGCAATTTCCAAAATAGTCCACTTTGCTCTTAATGCCAAGAATACACTCCTTGTTGGTTTGCTAAAATGAGCATTTACATCTCACGTATACTCTTCTTATCTTATGGATTTGGGGGTTAAATTTTGGTATAGTAACATAATTCGGCCGGAAAATGATGAAATTAAAAGGAATGTTGTTAAAATATCTCTCCTAATACGAATAAAATTTATTGAATTTAAAGATCCACTGTAACATTCGATACTTGAATTGCACACAATCTACATAAATAAACTTAGACTAATATTTTAATCGGCATAAGACTTCACCACACATATAAGTTTTCAATCTCAGTATACTATCCTTCAGCCTTCCATTTGAAGTTTTTCACTTAATAAAAAAAGAGAAACTAAATTGCTTTAGTATTTTCTTCTTCAATATTAAAAAAATGCATGTTCATAATCATGGAAAAATACTTGCTTTTCATCCACATGAGATGCACATGCTCTTTCAAGTGTTTCAATGAAATAAACTAATGAGATAGGACCATTTTTTAGTAAGAGTTAAATAATGAGGCTATTTTGACTATTTCGTAAACAATGGCACCAAATTTGTAAAAGAATATATATTTTGGCACCAAAAGTACAATTTCTCCCAAATAGGTGCAGAGTGAGACTTAACGTAGAAACTGGAAAGAGAAAAAGAAACTCCATTTACCTCATATCCTTCAAAGAAGTTCAAACCCCCGTTTCTTTCTCGATATGTATTAAAATGACTAAAATAGTGAAATGAATCAAAAATTCCGTTTCGTTTTCAATCCGCGTCTTTGAATTGTCAAAAATATCTCTTTTTTATTCTTCATTACCTTGGATCTGAATCCCTCCGCCGCCGCTTCTCCGCCGTCTTCATCTTAATCTCCCTTGTTTCACACTTTAAGCTCGATATACATTTATAGTGACAGGAAGTAGATCCAGTGTTTCGGCGAATTGAGTTAATGCAATGGCGGGTGAGAACAATGGAGTCGACATAGAGTCCTCAGACGACCATGAGATTCCATCAGGTAGGGGTTTGGGCGGGCGCAAGTACAGGCCAGTGTTTGCGCACGATCAAGATCGGGCGGTTCTTGAGATGTCTTCAATTGATCATGGCGGCGGTGCATCTACGTCGGACCATCCCAACGATCTCAAGTAAGTTCGATTTCAGTTTCTCGTGATGCTCTTATGTTTGGATTCGGATGTTTTTAGCTACGTTTGTGTTATGGTATTATAATCGGGCATGGGATGTTCATTGTGAAGGAGGTTCAATGATCGTAAATCAGAGAGGTTTTACGTTGTGGTGAAGTAAATCAAGGTTTCACAATGCTTCTGCAGTTTTGTTATTGATATAGAAGTTGATATGCTTGGTCTGATGTAGTTACTTTACTTTTTTTGCCCAATTGGTTGTTTCGTTTATTGTTTGCTTAGCTTGTATCATAAGATCAACTGAATCCCAGAGATATATTTCTCATAGTTGAAGGTTGGCTGTAGAATTTGCCATAGATCATTCATAGTGGTGTTTTAAGTGCTGAAATGAGTAACCTTGCAGAGAATGAGATCTGTGTGATCTGAAATTTGCTATTGGTGGAATATCATGTGAAGATAATATATTTTATAGGTGGGGAATCTAGCTAATAAGTTGCATTCCTCATGAATTAAGGGAAAAATGCAAAATTTGCTCTGCAAGTTGACCCATTTATGGTTTTGTTCCTTTTTTTTTTTTTTTTTTGGCCACAGTGGCATTTCTATCCTGTTGTAATTTTGGAAAATTATCACATTTGATTCGATTTTCTCTTCAAAACCCTAACTTGATCAGAATTTGTCATGTGCCAATCACATGATTGAAAAGTGTGGGACTTCTTTGATTTTGGAGGGAAAATCGCTCTCTTGGTCAAACATGGCATGCATGTGAAATTAGAAAGACAAAATGCCCAAATGAAGAAAATGATTTATTGGCATTTTATTGTTTTATTTCCTTTTTTCCACTTTTTTTTCCTCACACCTTCACCAGAAAAATCCACCAAACTCCCCCCAACCCCAAGCGCCAGCCTTCCGTCCCAGACAAGCTCTCTATAATGTATGTATATTATGAATTTGGAAGTTATGTATACATCTTTTGCAACTTGTTAAGCCTGAATTCATATATTTTATATGTTTATATATGCATATGAATATTATTACTTAAAAAATCTTAGAAGTTTATATATTGGATTTGTTGAAGTATATATTCATATACTATATATTTTGTTAATATAATTTTTTCTCCAATTTCAAGTCATGTGCCTTGTACATGACTTTTTTCTGGCAAATTAGAATTTTCCCGCAAAACTCAGATGAAACTTTCTGTCTTAGGGAGTGAGAGTGACAGGATAAAAGTGCCAAAGGTATTAAATAGAAAAACAGAAAGAGCTAAAACCTTAAAGGGTTCAAGTCAAACTGAAAGATGAATTTTGCATTTCTTCGTCTTAAATGATTTCATCATTAAGTATGGAAGTACGTGCTGCTTATTCTTTTGAATGGTACTGCTGAAAAGTATACCATGATACTAAAACCTTTGAAAACAAAAGTGTTTTGAGAAATTATGCATTTTCCAATTCTAATCCGTAAACAAGCGTTTGCAATATTCCTTACCAAAATGTGCATTCTTCTTGATTGCCTGGCTCTGGGTTCCATCTCATTCACTAAGTTTACATCAGCATCTTTGGAAATCTGTAATGACGGCCCTCAAATTTTTAAGTACGAAACAACATTTACTCTTGCGGGGATTATTTTATACTAAAATTTAGGGTCTGCAGTTGAAAATTACATGTTTTGCACATGAAGCCAAACTTGTAACCATGAATGACATCCATCTCCAAGCAAAGAATGTCCTATTATTGTTTATTAGTTCACTGTTAATTTAGCAAGTTTGCATGCATATGTTGGCAGTTGGTCTTCCAATCATCTTCTAAAATCATTTTAGATCTGATATATACATAATAATGTCCTGTGGTTTCTGCATATCGGTCGATTTTGTATTACTTCTTGATCTCTATTTTTGAAATCATTTTCTTTTGTGTATCTTTGACATTAAATTGTATGTCTGTGTTGACCTTGTGCATTTGTAGAAAGGTTAAAGTGGGAATGCCGCCTGATATTGACCCTGAAGCGAGAGATGAGTCTCTACCTAATCATGGAGGCATGAATGGCTCTCATACTGAATCGAAGTTGGAATTATTTGGTTTTGATTCACTTGTTAACATTTTGGGCCTTAAGAGGTATGACTCAACGATCATCCCGTCTGAACATTCACATTGTTTTCTGGATGACAAATTGTCGACACTTATCTAAGTGTTTACATATTGTATTTTTTTCAACTTTTTAATAATTGTTCATGCTTCTAAGATGACGAAATATTGTTTCTTCTGTTATTGGTGTTCTTGATAATATTTTATATTAATAATTCATCTGTTACTTCGTCCATGGTTTTAATGAGTCATCATATGCCAGTATGGCAGGTGATCAGATTCAAGCACCATCCAGTCCTAGAGACGGCGAGGATGTACCAATTAATGTTGAACGTCGAAAGGTAGAGTCATTATTCTGTGTTTTGCTGTCATGCTAAATGTTTGCTATCTCTGAGATGAGAAAGCAGCTCCAACTAAATTATTGATGATCAATAAGATTGGTACTTATCGTCCATCTCTTTGTGCATACATCTATATATGAGGCTTTTCTTTCTTCCTGTATATGTTTCTTTTCCCTGTTTAGACTCTTCTCCATTTTCTTAACTAAAGTTTGAGTGCACATCATGCTGTGTTGCAACTAAAGCTAAGATTTTATTTTGTGGTGATTGAAAGTGGATCGCGTGGATTTTAACTCTTCTGTCACTGTCTTCTGAAGCAAGTTATTTATCATGCAGGCTAACAATGTCAAATTGGGGACAATGATGGGTGTTTTTGTGCCTTGTCTGCAAAACATATTGGGAATTATATACTATATCAGATTTTCGTGGTAAGTTCCAGTTAGCTGAATGTTTTCTACTATATGCTTAAAGTATCTGTGGTCGTGGTGATAGGTAGTTTGTCCTAAGCAAACTTACAGGTCACGTTATGGAAAATTCTGATAAATTTTTTATCTCCTTATCATAACAAGATGCAATACATTGTGCACCAACTTTTAATGTAAGAATTTGTATCGTTTAATGTTTTTTAAGTTGCTTATATATGTTTAATCTATATTCTTATCCACACTGTGATTTTAGGATTGTGGGTATGGCTGGCATTGGTGAATCATTGTTGCTGGTTGCCTTCTGTGGTTCATGTACTTTCCTAACAACTATATCTTTGAGTGCAATCGCTACTAATGGCGCAATGAAGGTATCATCACATATGTTTCATTGGTAACATTATGTCTACTGATTGTGAACTATGTAACACTTGATGCAAACTAAAACATATGTTTCATTGGTTACGTTATCATTTAATTCTCACATGCATTCATTTTGTAATAAAGGGAGGAGGACCTTATTATCTCATTGGTCGTGCCTTGGGTCCAGAAGTTGGAGTTAGCATAGGTTTATGCTTTTTCCTTGGAAATGCAGTTGCTGGTGCACTGTGAGTATATAGTATTTATAATCCCGCTTACTGTTTGTTGATGCAAAAGTGTAGTAGTAAAAACTGGGAGTGTTTGAGAAAATAAGTGAAAGGCAAAAAAAATAAATGTTGTTGAGTGTTTGGAAAAAACAAAGAAGCTAAGAAGTACTTGACTACTCTCAAGAAGCTTTCATTTACTTATGAAATAAGCTAGAAGCTGGAGGCTGAAGTCAAAAGCATCTCCTTAGGTGCTTCAAGCTTCTAGCTTATTTCTGCTTAAATTAAGTAGAAGTTGGGATTATTTGGAAAACCAAAGTGCTGCAAAAAAGCCAAAAGCAGAAAAAGTGCTTTTCTCAAGAGTATACAAACAATACCATAGTCTGATTTAGGAAATTAACTCCGGTTCTAATATATTTTGCTCGCATGTTTTCATTTGGTACAGTTACGTTTTGGGAGCTGTGGAAACCTTCCTAAATGCTTTACCACAGGCAGGGATTTTCAGAGGTAAACGCTGAGTAAAATGATTTTCACTTGACTTGTATAGATTTTCTTAGCTATATTTCCTTTGGTCAAATCTTTAAGCTCCAAATTAATCTTAATCTTGTAGATACACAGACTTTTGTGAAGATAAACGGCACAGATGTTGCACAACCTATTACAAGCCCAAGTTTACATGACTTGCAAGTTTATGGGATTATTGTGACAATCATCCTATGTTTCATAGTATTTGGTGGAGTGAAAATTATCAACAGAGTTGCACCAGCCTTTCTTTTACCTGTCCTGTTCTCGTTGTTTTGCATATTTATTGGGATATTTTTGGCAAAGAATAACTATCCAGCAGGTTAGCTTGTTTACCCTCACTTAGTTTATCTTTCAAGGGTTTTGAATTCTTTTTGACTATTGATGTGCTTATATGTGTTCCTATATATGGTACAGATGGAATAACAGGGTTGAGTTTGGAATCTTTCAAAGATAATTGGGGCCCAAAGTATCAGTTAACTAATAATGCTGGAATTCCTGATCCCAATGGCAAAATATATTGGAATTTCAAGTGAGATATCCTGATTTATTTCACTTTTTACTATGTATTATTTCCATCCTTTTCAAGATGCCTTTCCTCAGGATTTAGATTTGACTATGTTTTCATGTTTTCTCAAGCTATTAAGTCGTCAATATTTGGTACAATGTAGTATATTTCACCTGCACGGTTTATTTCCTTATAAGTTTTTTAAAACTGATTTTGCTGAGTTAGTTGGATAGGATTATGGATATTGCGAGCATGTTTTTGACTATGTTGCTGCGTATAGTTTGGTATCATTTCTATTTATTGGATTTAAGTATGGCTTTACCCAGAGACATCACATAAGCGTAAATTAGCATGCTGAAAATAGTTTAGCATTGGGCGAATTGCATCTACTACCCCCGAGGTTTGCCCTAATTACAACTTAGAATCTCTGTTTTCGGAAATTACAAAAAACTCCCATAGATTTCACTTTGTTACAAAAAAGTCCCTGAAATCATAAAACATGAAGCCAGAAACAGCAAATAATCAGCCAATTTCACGGAGTTCTTTTAATAAAGTGAAATGTTAGGGAATTTTTTGTTATTTCTGAAAACAAAGGGAGTAAATTGTAAGTAGCTTGAACCTCAGAGGTAGATGTAATTCGCCCTTTTAGAATATTGTCCCAAAATTTGCCTATGTGTTTATCATTGGAAAAAACTTAGTAATACCTTCTCAGAAGCTTTGAACAGGTAATCTACTATAGATATGACATGAGAGTGTAGCCTATAAAATGGAGAAATATACATTGTCTCATAATCTCATTTAAATATGTGCCAGCATATTGTTCGAGGATGAACTTAATAAACTATGCCGTATATATTCTAACTATTATCTCATTTTATTATTGTCAGTGCATTGGTAGGCCTCTTTTTCCCTGCTGTAACAGGGATTATGGCAGGTTCAAATCGATCTGCCTCGCTTAAGGACACTCAGCGCTCCATTCCTGTTGGGACTTTAGCTGCAACTTTGACAACGACAGCTCTATATCTGATCACAGTGCTGTTCTTTGGAGCTCTTGCAACCAGAGAGAAACTTTTGACAGATAGGTACTATTGGTGAATTCCAGTTATCTGTTGCTGGCTCTGACTCCTTTGTGGAAACAAGCTCCTGTACTCTCTTATCCTGCATTTGCTGCTTGTATATTTCTAGCGGTCTATCCAATGATATATATGCATGGATATAATTTTATCTTAATTTATTATATGGTGGATTTACTTTAAGCATGTAATTAAATAACATTATGTTTCTAATATGCAACACATCGAGTGTGCCTCACTACTAGTTCAAAAGAACAGCAGCACTTCCTTCAAATATTCCTTATACTTGTGATAATACATGTATTTGATAGAAAAGTCAAAGGCTGGTCCTGATTTTGTCTCAAATATAATTTGACTATCTCTTTGCAGATTACTTACAGCTACAGTTGCTTGGCCCGTCCCAGCGATCACATATATCGGCATTATTCTCTCAACATTAGGTGCAGCATTACAAAGCTTAACTGGCGCCCCAAGACTTCTTGCAGCTATAGCCAATGACGATATTCTCCCCGTTCTTAATTACTTCAAAGTAGCAGATGGAAATGAGCCTCACATTGCTACCTTGTTCACAGCCTTCCTCTGTATTGCCTGTGTCGTTATTGGCAATTTGGACCTTATTACACCAACTGTAACAATGTTTTACCTTCTTTGCTATGGAGGAGTCAACTTGTCCTGCTTCCTTTTGGACCTGTTAGATGCTCCCAGCTGGCGGCCTCGGTGGAAGTTTCACCACTGGAGTCTCTCTCTTCTTGGAGCATTGATTTGTATACGTAAGTTGAAAATTTTCCTTCCATTCTCAAATCTTTTATGGCCATTCTTGTGTAGTTTATTTTCATAAATATTATGTTTACGATTAATATTCATAAATCATTAATGATTTATGATATTATTGTTTTTATATTATTAAAGTAAAATTAAATCTTAAAAGAAATATAAAACGTATAAAATAAAATTTCATCAACCAACTTGCTAGCTTTCAAGCAACTATAATTTAATTTTTCTCAAATACACGTGAGTCATCTAGCACCCTGACTTGTATTTTTCTTTTTTGCAGTTATCATGTTTTTGATTTCTTGGGCGTTCACGGTGGTGGCTCTAGCCTTGGCAACCCTCATATATTATTATGTGAGCATCAAAGGAAAAGCTGGAGACTGGGGTGATGGTTTCAAGAGTGCTTACTTTCAACTTGCTCTTCGTAGTCTTCGATCTTTAGGAGGTTAGTGTTTTTATTTATTATTGTCACTACTTTCATCTCTTGGCAGATATATAACATTCTTAGAAGGATTAAAAATCTCATTTTTGTTACCATAATTCAACTTCTTGTCAACAGCAGTATTATTCACTTGTCTCAGTTTCGATACACTAGTTTGTATCAATTCCAATACATTTGTAAATCTTACGGTTGAGATT
Organism: Verbena officinalis; assembly: GCA_958496215.1. Taxonomy (NCBI): domain Eukaryota; kingdom Viridiplantae; phylum Streptophyta; class Magnoliopsida; order Lamiales; family Verbenaceae; genus Verbena; species Verbena officinalis. The sequence goes on from OY292386.1 coordinate 644,408, forward strand.
TAAAACACTCAAAACCTATAGATTATGCAATGTCAACCGTTAAACAATCACGACTCAATTTCGATACCATAAGTTACAATTGTATCAGTTTAATTTCATTTTTAAATTTCACGGTTTGAGATTTAAACACAAATGTACCAATTATGTGAATTCAACCGCTAAAACATCTCGTAGTTTACAAATATATTAAAAGTGATACAAATTGAGACTCCTTATGGTATCAAATTTGACACAAGTGAAACGATATGGTGCCAGAACTGAACAGAGGTTAAATTACATTATCAATGTGTCATTATCCCTTCTCAAAGCTTCTATATTAATCATTTACCCCCACAAAAAAATTTATATTAATCACATTATCCAATTATACATGCAGCTAGCCAAGTACACCCCAAGAACTGGTACCCGATCCCGCTCATCTTCTGCCGTCCCTGGGGCAAACTACCTGAAAATGTCCCCTGCCACCCCAAACTAGCCGACTTTGCAAACTGCATGAAGAAAAAAGGCAGAGGAATGTCCATATTTGTCTCCATCCTAGACGGGGAATACCACGAATGTGCCGAAGACGCGAAAGCCGCATGTCGAGCCCTCAGCACATACATAGAATACAAAAAATGCGAAGGCGTAGCAGAAATAGTCGTGGCCCCCACAATGTCGGATGGCTTTCGTGGCATCGTCCAGACTATGGGGCTAGGGAACCTGAAGCCCAATATAGTAGTGATGCGTTACCCTGAAATTTGGCGGAGGGAGAATTTGACCGAAATACCCTCCACGTTCGTGGGAATTATCAATGATTGTATAGTTGCGAATAAAGCGGTTGTTATTGTGAAAGGTTTGGATGAATGGCCGAACGAATATCAGAGACAGTACGGGACAATCGATTTGTATTGGATTGTTCGTGATGGCGGTCTAATGCTCCTTCTCTCTCAGCTCCTTCTCACTAAAGCAAGCTTTGAGAGCTGCAAGATTCAGGTTTTTTGTATAGCTGAGGAGGATTCGGATGCTGAGGAGCTCAAAGCCGATGTGAAGAAGTTTCTGTACGATCTTCGCATGCAGGCTGAGGTTATTGTGATTTCGATGAAGTCATGGGACCCACAGGTAGGGGTGTGAACGAGTCGAGCCGAATCAAACATGTTATTGTTTGGATTTGGTTTGATTTATCTATCGAGCTTGAAATTTTGTTTGAGTTTGGTTTGATTATTAACGTAAGCGAACTGTAATCGAGACGAATTCGAGTCGAGCTCAAATGGTTTGATATTTCACCCATAAAATATTATTTTTTAACTATTCAAGCCGAGTCTTATCAAACAAAAAAAAAATGTTCAAGCTTGGTTTGATTTCTTTATCGAGTTTGAAATTTTGTTTGAGTTTGGTTTGACTATTTAACAACTCGAGCTTGAACGAGCTCTAATCGAGCTGAATTCTTGTCGAGCTCGAATAGTTATTTTACCCCGTAAAGTATTATTTTTTAACTAATCTAGTCCGAGTTCAAGTCGACTTTCAATTCTTAATCAAAAGAAAACATGTGTTCAAGCTTGGTTTGTTATGCCTAACGAACTTAGTTCAGACGACCTTTTAACTGATCGATTTCAAAAGAGTAATTTGATTCCCTTTTTTCCCTTACCCGCAGGCGGAGCAGCAGGACGAGTCATTCGAGGCGTTTACTGGGGCCCGTGAGAGGATTTCGAGTTATATGGGAGAAATGAATGAAAGAGCCGAGAGGGACGGGACCCACTTGATGGCCGATGGAAAACCGGTTGTGGTGAACGAGCAGCAAGTCGAGAAGTTTTTGTTTACGACATTGAAGTTGAATTCGACTATTTTGAGGTATTCGAGGATGGCGGCGGTAGTGCTGGTGAGCCTGCCGCCACCGCCGGTGGACCATCCGGCATACTTTTATATGGAGTATATGGATTTGTTGGTGGAGAATGTGCCGAGGCTTTTGATGGTAAGAGGGTATCGTAGAGATGTTGTCACTTTGTTTACGTAGGCGGCTTGTGTTGTTTTTGATCTATTGATGGGAAAAGAGAAAAGGGTTATTATTGACACGTTTTGACTCATTTATTGGGTTGTATACTTGTATCTCTTGGTTCTTTGTAGAACAATTGGTTGTTAAAGAAAATTTTGTTAATATATTATTCTTTTTTGCTTTTTGTGTTTTCCGTTTTGGAAATTAATGTACATGGAATGTGAAAAAGAATATATGTCATTAATTTCATCCCTTACTTTCATTTTATTAAGTGCATACAATAGCTATTATGAATCATGCAAGACTAATTAAAAAGAATAATCGATCATGTGATAAATATTGTTCCATGTAATTTATTAGTTGTGATTTAGTTAACATTTGACTAGAAAGAAAGTTCCTTAACTGGTCTGTATTGTTGAAGGATGTTCTTGTGCGTTACGAATGAGGAAACTAGAACTTGACTTTCTTAACTGTAATGTTGACTTTATATGCTTCAATTTGAATATAGCCCATATAATGTTATTCAATTCAAATTAAGTTTAATGCATATCGAAATTGATAGTGGAAATTCAAGATACTTCTTCCCTTAAAACCAGGCAAACCTCTCAATTGAACTACTACATTCAATCTGCCAATATAACACCGCAGACGGTCCTAAGTTTTCGGAGCTATTACTTATAGATATCAAGAATTCACTATATATTCTTCCATTCTTACTCTATTTAAGAAAATTCGGTCGCCGGAATTTTTCTCCGGCTGATGCTCCGGTAATCTTCGTCTTTAGGTTCCTCTCTCTCCAAAAATTTTCTACATGCATGCAAGAATGTTAAGTTTGTCTGGATAAAGTATTTACAGATAATTATGCATGTTACGTGCGTGCGTATAAACACGCAAAATGTGTGTTTAGTTTATAATTTCCATCTTTCAAAACATCTGCTCAATGAACGAATTACTCGGACATAATTTACTATTTTCCAACATTTATCGTATAGTAGCGCAAATTTTAAGGTTTTGTAAACTTTTAATGTATAAATTACTCGTATGCAGGTAGATTACATATATATAGACAAGTACATAGAAAAATATGGCTGAGGGGTCGTCGGGGCCGACGAGGAGGAGAGGATGCTCGTGCACAAAAGATGATTTTCTCCCCGAGGAATCGTTCAAGAGCTGGGGCAATTACGTAAATGCCTTGAAACAAACTCCGACCCGGTTAGTGGACCGGGTTTTCACCCGGTCTACCGTGGTGGCGGAGATGGCCGCAAAGGGGCGGAGCGACAACGAGATGAAGAGGACACTGACGTGGTGGGATTTGATCTGGTTTGGATTGGGCGCCGTCATCGGCGCCGGAATATTCGTTCTCACCGGTCTGGAGGCGCGTGATGTGGCGGGCCCCGCCGTCGTGCTGTCCTATGTTGTTTCTGGGCTCTCCGCGCTGCTCTCTGTTTTCTGCTACACGGAGTTCGCGGTCGAAATTCCAGTTGCAGGTAAAAAATTTAGGTGGTTGGTTTAGTTAACTCGAATTTATGATTTCATCCAAAAAGTTATTAAATTATGGAATTGATAAAAGAGGGGGAAAAAAATTTAATAAAAAGATCTTAAAAAATAAGCTTTTATATCTGAATGTCAGTATACCTATCAAATATTTTTCAACTTTAGAAACTATTCCATCAATTTTTCATTCTAAAATGATCCGTAGAAATCCACCGTTAATTATAAATATAACTGAGATAATTTCGGTTTCAAAACAAAATTATATACTTAAAATCTTCAGAAGCTAATTTTACTGAAAAGATATTTCCTATGTAAAAATTGGCATTGCTATAAATAGATTTCCAAATTATAATTGAAGAAACTATGTATTAGGTGGTTCATTTGCATACTTGAGGGTGGAACTTGGTGATTTCATGGCCTTCATTGCCGCCGGAAACATTCTGCTTGAGTACGTAATTGGTGGTGCCGCGGTGGCGCGTTCTTGGACATCCTACTTCGCCACCCTCTGCAACCACAAGCCGAACGACTTCCGCATAATTGCACACGGTCTAGCAGAAGGCTACAACCAGCTTGACCCAATAGCCATTGTCATATGCTTGATTATTTGTGTTCTCGCAGTCATGAGCACAAAGGGCTCGTCTCGTCTCAACTACATCGCCTCCATTATTCATATGGTCGTTATAGCCTTCATCATTATCTGCGGCTTCATCAATGCGAAACCCAAGAATTTCGCCCCCTTCGCACCTTATGGGCCTCGCGGGGTCTTCAAGGCTTCTGCAGTGTTATTTTTCGCCTATGTTGGGTTCGATGCGGTTGCCACTTTAGCCGAAGAGACAAAGAATCCAGGTAGAGATATCCCTATCGGCCTTGTGGGCTCGATGGTGATCACGACCGCGATATACTGTGTGCTAGCCGTGACTCTTTGCATGATGACTCCATACCAAAAGATTGATGCCGATGCTCCCTTTTCAAGTGCTTTTAAAATTATAGGATGGGATTGGGCACAATATGTAGTTGCCCTTGGGGCGCTGAAAGGCATGACATCGGTTCTTTTGGTTGGTGCTGTCGGGCAGGCCCGTTATCTTACGCACATCTCACGTACACATATGATACCCCCTTGGTTTGCCAAGGTTGACTCAAAGACAGGAACTCCAATCAATGCCACCGTCACTATGCTGGGAGCTACTGCAATCATCGCCTTTTTTACAAAACTAGACATCCTATCTGATTTACTATCGATCTCTACACTCTTTATCTTCTCACTCGTGGCGATTGCTCTCATCGTCCGAAGATACTACGTTAGTGGCGAGACAACCAAAGCAAACCGCAACAAATTGATTGTGTTCATTTTTATGATACTTGTGTCCGCAGGAGGAACCTCCGGTTATTGGGCGCTCAGTGGCAAGAATGACTGGCTCGGGTACTGCATTACCATGCCTATGTGGTTCTTATCAACTGCAGGGATAGCTATTTTCGTGCCTCAAGCACGCAAACCCAAGGTATGGGGAGTTCCATTGGTGCCTTGGATACCATCTTTATCGGTCGCCATCAACATATTCCTCCTGGGCTCGATCGACAAGGATTCTTTTGTAAGGTTCTTGATTTGGACTGCGATCCTCTTGGTTTACTATTTCATATTTGGATTGCACGCCTCGTACGACACCGCTAAGGCCTTTGCAGATGGACAAATGGATGATAGGGTGTATAAGAAGGTTGAGGAGGGAAAAGATGGAGAAACAAACTCCAAATCTGGCTCTAATGATGGTGTAGATACCAAAGAGATTCTTATAACATAAGAAGATAATATAGTTGAATTACCTGGACTCAAAATAACAAAGGAGACTTGTAAATGTATATTGAATTTTATTTACTTCAACAAGATCATACTGTTCTAATATGAATTAATTCATTCCATATAGCAAAAGATACCTAGGTGATTCAGTAGAAAGCCTAGCTTGTTCCAAGAATCATTTGATGATAGTGAGATAGTAAATTGGTATGTGTATCATCACACAGAAAATTCTTAGTTGAAGTATGTTATATTCCATGACAAAATAGCACGAAAATGCAGGTAAATTTGCAATGATAATTGGCAGTTGTCTACCAATAAAAAATAAAATGAAACGCTTCAAAGTATCATTTCAACAATGATGAATGATTTCTATATAACACAGTTTATAAAAGTTCCAATGTTCCATTAATCAATCTTTTACAATACTCTCCTGCACCTGCAAATTCTCACTCTCTTTCGAATCAGGACTGTCAATCATGCAGGCATCAGGCGGTCCCGTTTTATCATCCGGTTGAGCATCTTCCGATCCAACGGTCTCCACATCCCCATTCTCTATCGATGGGCTTTGAGCAGGTGCACCAGATGTATCAGAGTTTTCCCTCCACTCAACCCATTCTGCTGGCTTATTACCATCATCTACCAAAGCCGGTCTCGACTCGGCTGTATCCGAGAAATCTTCCTCATCTTCCTCAATAATGACAGTGTTATTTGACGATGAAGCAATTCTCTCCTCAGTTGAATGCCCTTCATGATCACTTCTTCTTTCATCCTCATATGCAAACCAATTCGAGTTTGTGAAAAGCAACCCGCTGTAAGATTGGGGCAAAAGTTTCAGATATAGTAAAACACCAGGTGAGAATTTAATTTCACAAAAAATAATTTTCTTTTCTTTTTTTCTTCTTTTTGGATCCTGGTTCGGGGGGTGAGGGGTAAGGTTAGTTAATTTTGGGTCAATTATGAACATCCTGAAGTTTACTCCATTTACGAAAAACATCCTGAAACCTTGAAACATTACGAAAAGTACCCTGAGATTTGAAACCATAATGAATACCACCCTAAAACTAACGGAAAATCGTTGACTTAGGGGAGCATTTGTAAATTTCAAGCTTTGAGTGTGTTTTTTGTAAAACGAACAAACCTTGGAAGAGAGGGGGTAGTAATTGTCTGTAATTTTAATAAAAATTAGCAAACAGATGAACTCGTGTTAAAATTTATATATTTATTAAACTTATGTAACAAAAAAAAAAATGATTTGAAATAGATGAAATTTAATGGTTAGAGATAAATACAGAAGGACAAAAAATAAAATGTGGGAGAGAGATAAGACAGAGAAGGAGGAGAGCGAAGGTAAAGAGAGGAGGGGGGAAAATAGGGTTTGAGGCTAACCAAAAGTAATTAAAGAGGTTTGGTGGTCTATACATACAAAACTTTTGAGTTTCAATCCACTTACCTTTCCTTCTGCTCATCTCCTAAACGAAGCGAAGAAACGACAGCTTCAGCAGATGTATCATCAAAGTACATATCCTGTAAATATTATAATAGTAATTTCATTTAAATGCATAATATTCACAAACACAAGAAAATAAATTTAAAAAAAAATATAAGTTAAAAAGTTTCATGTGCATACCTCATCATCCTTGTCAAAAGGACCAGGACCCTACAGAAAGCAAACAAATAATTCATGAAATTAAAAACAAACAACGAAAACTATATCAACTAATACAGTTCAAAAGGCTAATCATGTTTTTTTCAAAAAAAAAAAAAAAAAAAAAGGCTAATCATGTTGTGGGAAAAGAAGAAAAGAAAAAGAGAAACCTCATCAATGACATCATAATCCCTATTTTGATACTCATAGTCGTCGTTATCTCTTATTCGATTGTTTCGTGTGGAAGGCCTCCTGAAAAATCAGAATGAATAACATGAATACCCCCTCAGGAATAGGGATAGTACAATTAATACCCCTGTAAATATATAAATCACGGTTAACTACCCTCAGCAATTTCAAAATTACTGGGACACCCCAACCCATCAGGGATCGGACACAAATTTGATTGTATTTCCAAATTTACCCCTTTCTTGGAATGTAGAAACTCAATTTGGAAGCACTCACCCGCATGCCCACTGTAAGACATTTTCCACTGCATTGCGCTTAAGCAGCACATTTGTCTGCCAATCAACCCAATCACCATTTTCCTGCTCATGAAAAGATACAACATTAACTTAATACATATTTAAGAAAAAAATCAAGAAATGTTTTAACTTTATACTATATAATTTTAAATACATAGATAATTATTTTAGAATTAAATGCTCCAAAAACCCTGTGTTAATCAAAAGTAGCCAAAAAATCCCTGTCATATAAAAAGTAGCTAAAAAAACCCTCTGTTTGGTAAATATTTGCTCACTGCCCCCTATGATAATCTAGTCAACAAAAGCATTTGAAATGACCATTATACCCCTACTTTTATGCATTTTTGTACAGATTCTCTCTCCATTTATTTTTTTAACTTTATAAAAAAATTAGGCAATTCACATAATATACTGTAAACCTCTATTTAATTGATTTAATGCATAAAAAAATTATAGGCCTAATATAATAGTTTCTGGTCATAATTTTGGGCAAAAATTGAGGTTGGAATGAAAAATAATGCATGCCAATTAAGGGCATTTTAGACATTTAACAACTAAATTCACTATCTTATTCTCAGTCAACGCGCATGTAGTTACAAAAAAGTTCGTAGGGTTTTTTCAGCAAATTATTTCAAAACACAGGGTTTTTATAGCTACTTTGTATATGACAGGGTTTTTTTGGCTCATTTCTCATAACACAGGGACTTTTATAGCAAATTTCCCAATTATTTTATTTTAATTTTGCACATGCATCGAGTGTGCTAATGTGCTAGCGATAGATAAAAGTAAAAAATATAGAGAAATGGTATAAAGAAAATATAGTATTTTCAAAAATATATATACCTGAAGAAATGTCTGAATCTCGTTATTACTATTTCCCAATTGGACGAGTTTATTAGCTATACGTGTTATGTGGCCAATATTTCCTATCCTGGGTGGTGATTTTCCCTCAGCAGGGACAGTTGGCTGCAAGACACATTCAAAAAAGTTGCTTCTAGTATATTTATAACATTTTGGCCAACATCTGAAAAATCCAAAAGGAAATAAGAAGTAGAACTAAATTGAGGCAATGAAGAGATAAAATACTTAGAACAACAAATATAAACAGAATAACTACCTTGCTTAGAGAAACACCCAAAGTAAGACTATTCTCAGCTTCAAGAATCTTTCCCATGAGATTACACTCAACAAAAAGATGTTCAACAAATTGAGGATTATTGCTCCCCAAGCACGACATTACAATGTTTTCCACATGATGATGTAAGAAATTATTGTAAGGATACCTAAGGTAAAAAAATATATATATGTCAGAGAGCGACATTTTTTGCATCCCATAAGAAAATAAGTATAAGAAAAAAGAACTTACTCAAAAAACAATTCAAGAATAAGTTTCACGGCCGCGAGGCGAATCAGTTCCTTTTCTGCAACTTCACTATTAACAGCCACTAAGACCGAGATGAACTCTATAATCTGAGAGATTCCAAAATTGACCGATTTCTCTTAACAAAGATTATCTTGAAAGAAAATATTCAATGTGTTTATTTTAAATATAGTGGGCCAGACAAGTGAAGGAGCAATTTTATAGGAAAAGGTGTATAAGTCGATACAAAATTACAGTTGCAAGAATGAAAAAGAATGTTGAGTAATATGCAGAATATACCTTCAAACGATGCTTTCCTAAAGGAGGGTTCAATTTGCCATATGCAGTTTGTAAGACATGATCGTCGGATGAAAGATCCAAAAGCTTGAGCAAGTCACCTACCAATTACATGATGAATATTCAATATAAATAACATCATGGATTTAAATCAACAAAACAATACCACACATTAAGATTATTATTATAAAAAAAGGATAAAAGAACACACCTAAGCTCTCCAGCATACTGTCAACAGTCTCAGGATTCGCAGTGATTCCAGAAGCATGAGAAAATTGGCGTCTATACATGTAATAAACTGCTGATGTCACCCTCTTAGGATCTAACAAGGATATGCAGACTGATAACAAATTAACCAAAACAGATTTTGGCCTTGATTCCTCCAAAGCATGACGAAACAATCTTCCTATGAAACTTTGCAAAGGAAGACAGTTTAACTTCCCAGTAAAAATAAGAAAAAGGGAACAAGAAAGACAAACTTGAACAAAACAGAAAATCTCAACCTCGGGCTTGAAATTTTTGAAGCTATCCCTTGGGGAGCGAATCGAGTAATGATGCATAGAGTTTCTGCAGCATTAGCATGCACTTCAGGGCAGTCCTGTTATAAAAAGGAGAGAGAGAGAGAACTATATATAAATAAGAAAGAGAGAAGAAAAAAAAGACAAGCTACAGGAAGGATCTGCTTAATTTAACTTACCGATGAACTGAATTTATCCACAATCATCTCCATCACGTTCATATCTTCCAACCACTGCATAGAGTCGACACTATTGGAATAAATATGTTCATCAGCAGCACCAATCAGACGAATTAACACCTGTTGAGAAAGATATTTATTAAATTTTCAATCAAAGTTACCTTCTAAAAACGAGAGTGGAGAACCACAAACCTCCATTATAGAGGTAATTCCAATTAGGTCAACAAGTTTGTTGATTATATCCTGATGAGCCTGGATAAATTATTAGATGAAAAGTTACTAAAAATTAATTGGAGAGTCAATTGTAAGAAAGTTCAAATTTTAGTAAAATATATCGGACTCACTTGTATATAATTCATTAGAGGAGTTGTCTTCCGTAGCAAGAGGCATACGACAACCTAGCACATAAACAAAATAAAATAAAACTCATATATGCAGTAAAGATCAGCAAAATATAGGATATATGTAAGCAAAATATTGATGTTTTGGGTCAAAATTGAACTGCAACATTCAAATTATAGATATCATGTCTATAGTTAGAGAAGCATCAAAAATATCTTTCGCGCCTCACATCCAATTTAACTAAACCCTTCCCTTAATTTACTCTCTGAACCAAATAACTGGCGATTTTACCTTGCTGAAATAACCAGCCAAAAGATTAGTGTGGCAGCGTTCAGGATCCAAAAAAGAGAACAGCAAGTCCATCAACTGCAAACCAAAAATAGGAGGAATTTAATAAAATTCAAAAAAGAACAAAAAATTGACAGAAGCATACAAAATTTCCACAACTTCAAACCTCCTCATCCTCTACCACAGTTTTGAGTATTATATCAACCTCACATGTGAAAATTTCACAAGCAACAAAAGGAAACCTACAAGTATAAAAAAAGGAAAGTATTAGTAAGTGGTGTCAATATACATTACTAATTTTATTAAGAATTGTTTACTCATGCTTACTTAAATGTACGTCGTTTCGTAACATCTTCTCGAGCTTCTTCCACTATGAACTCAATGAGTTGTTTAACTTGATCTCTTTCACGCAAGCTGCAAGACAGTTTGTTATGAAACCTAGCTCATTCAAGGTCAATCAGAATATGAAAGGTCAAAAATAAAATACTAGGACAAAAGTTGATCAATAAAGTGAAAAAGGAGCTTACAAGCTAATAAGACGCCCATTAAGAGCTTTGCATTCTTGAATTATATCATCCTCATCCAATAACTCCTCCAGTGTAAAATTCTCCTTGTCTAAAATGGTTTCCACCTGACATTAAGATAATCACCAAAAGCCAAAAGGACTAACATTGATTACTCATAATACTGATACGACATAACGACTAAAAGGGTATGAAACTTGTCCACATGTCAACACAACACAAAATCAACAATAACTAGCAAAAATAAAAAACAATTGCACTAATTTATCCGTTTCATAATTCAATTCACTAACGCTGTGTAGGGACATGGATTTTAACCAACAAATTGCCCCCCATGATTCAGGTAGTGTTTGCAAACTTCAAAAATAAAAAAGTGATTTTTTGTATTTAGCTTAAAAAAACTGAAAAGGAGTGTTTTGTTTTGCTGCTTCTGCTTAAAATAAGCTGAAATAAGCTAGAAGCATCTAGGAGGGTGCTTTTTCACCATCTGTATTATTTTTCTATAATTTAAACGTGATATTGTACTTTTTTTCTCCAAACACTACCGACGCTTTCTTCTCCAGCTTTTTACAATTTAAGCTTCTCCAAAAACAGAAGTTTTTGCAGACAACCCACCTCCACGATTTGATTAAACCAATCACATTTCCCTCCAAAACAAAACACCTCATACAGGACAAACAATGATATTGCTAAATGCTCCTTTGATTATCAAGAAGCTTAGCAAATAGTAAACACTCACCAAATTTCAAACTACTCCAACAATCGCATATCACTCAGGCATGATCAAATCCAATGACCACGAAATTGAATCCAACAAGCAATACAAAAGCAATAAAAAATTTCTTTTTCCCAAATATAGAATTATGGGCGCTTACTGGAGATGCAGTAGAAAGGCCCATATGCCAAAACATTGTGAACCCACAACTTTGATTGTCGAGCACAGGTCCTTCAACTCGAAACCCCTAGTTTTTAATCCTCCTCAAGAACCCTTCGCAAAAACTCGAACAAAAAATCGAGCTGAAGTCAAACCCCACGAACGATTAGTTTCTCTCTAAATTTCATAAATTCAACGCCCCAGATTCCCAATTTGATCGGAATTTTCGCGACTGATTTTCGATAGATGAAAGTACGCTCTACGTGATGCAATCACGATAAGTTCGAAGTAATGCATCCAAATATGTATGCGTATGACTACAAAACCTGCCATCAAAGGGAAACTATAACGAATTTAACAAAGTAATAAATTTTACAGGTTTGAGAGTGACTTCTTCCCGGACCCATATGTTTCCTCTAATGGGTTTATTGAAATCTACGTAGAATATTTTTGTAGTAATATATGGTTGCAACTTGCAGAGTAACAATGATGTTTTTGATTGTTTTTACAGCTTGTAAGTAACCTGCGATTGTACCAAAGGGGTCTGCTTTAGGCCTTATGTGGCCAAGACAAAACAACTTCGCATAATTGTTTTGTTTTATTACAAATATGCCCATATGCTTTGTTGCCTTCATCTTTTAATAAGATTAAATTCAATTTCCTTTTATAGTGGATAGATATATCATGTCATGTCTAAAGCTTCCAATAACCTTTGATTGATCAAAGTGTTGGTGACTTTGTAACTTTAAAAGCTATGATCTACTTTGTTGATTTATTATCAACAATTTAATTGGTTATCGATATAACACTAATTCAAAAATAAAATGTACTAAATGTTCCTGATAATACATCCTCTTACTAGACCATTTGTATTCATATGCATTGGGCTCCCAAAGATTCATAAATATCTAGTTATCACAATAAAGTTATATCGTTTAGAAATTGGGATATAATAATCACAATTTCTTAATGGTGTAAGTATAACAATCTTGAAAATGAATCATTAAATTTACCAAACATGCTAAATTGCTATGGTGTAAGTATAACAATCTTGAAAATGAATCATTAAATTTACCAAACATGCTAATTGCTATGCATGTGTCGACATAATCAAGTGAGCAACTTTCTCTCATCATTTCAAATAATTATTTGTCGTATTTCTTCCCACCAATTGAAGTAAACATGCCATGAAAGGATATGTATGTATCTATGTACTAAACAAGGTGTTTTCATTAATGTTCTCTTCATCAAAATTCAACTTCTAAAGACTGCACTAATAAGTTTTGAAAACACATCAGTATAGTTTCTGGCTTTCTGCTCAAAAGAATAATAACACTACAATTCTGACTTACAAATCCCAAGCTTATCGCGAACAAAACCAGAAGCAAATACAAAATTTGGCCAAAAATTAGAAATAAATAAAGAAGGAAAAAAAAGAAAAAGAAAAAAACTCATAAACCTCATAAGATGGGTCTGTAAGTCAGGTAACTTGCTCCATTGCTGCTAGATATATGAGTCAATATGCTTTCTGCATAAATATATTCTCTGTTGTGACACATGATTCACAAAATATAAGTCTTCCAGAGCGAGGGAGAATAAGGTTGGAGGTGTTCGACTCTTGTATTCTCTTTGTGTCCACAGTTGAAGCTAAAGTAGTCAAAATTGAGAATTGTGAAAGTATTCAGTGACAAACATTTTCCCATTCAGAATCAGACTTCATGATACAGTTTTTCCCTTTACAATCCAGCTGTTGTTAAGACCAGAAATTGGAACTTAGTTTCATGAGAGATCGAGTGGATGTAATGCAACTCCATTTTTAGCAGCAGCAACACGTCCCCACCTTCCTAATCGGGTTTCCTGTCCAAATTATACTCAAAAGTTAGATTCAAACAATTTAGCTACTTTGCAGAATTGTTGATGGAGATATTAGATTTTTGTTTATCAAGTTCATTTAAAAAAATAGACATCATTTATCAAGTTATGATTGGATTAAAGGGAAAGGTTGAAACAATCCAGAAGAAGAAAAAAAAGCGAGAAAAAATAAATTTTAAAAATAGGGGAAGATTTGGCATAGTTACATAGAGAATTCCATTGTAGAAATAATATAAACATGACGATAGAGGAAAAACTTTACCTGCCCAACTCCAGCAACCAAGAATTTTCCAGATTTTGCAAATGCCAATGAATTTACAAATCCAACCTGCATTCATTGCAATGCAATATCATGTAAGATGTCGAGTAGATAAACATAAACAAATGTAACAAGTAATACCACATAACTGTTCTCTAGATCTAGCTCAAAGAACGTAAATTCTTTAACGGTCATCTACTTCTCTTTTCTTTGTATTTTCTTTCTCTTTTAGTGGTTGGGCGGGGAGGCTGGGACGCGTGCGTGGGGTGGGGGAGTGGGGGAAGGTGTTGAGGGGAGGAATCAACATTTTAAAGTATTGGATATATTTATCCTAACTCCTAAGTAATATTTATGGAAATTTGCACATAAAATGAGTAAATAATGGTAGAAGTAATATATACCAGGGGAAGCTCCAATAAAGGACGAATGCCTTTGGATTCATTCTCAATTTCCCAAAGACGAACAGAACCATTTCCAGCTCCCGAAGCAGCAAGATCACTGCTTCTACATACAGCAACCGAGTGGACCCAAGAAAGTGCTGTTGAACCTAATCTCAATGGGTCTTTTGCATTAGTTTCGGAAGAACACAAGTAAAAAGTTAGGAACTGCATGAAGGAATTCCATACCAGTTTAATCCCTCTGTTTTCAGAAATTACAAAAATTTACCCGACATTTCACTTTATTACATGAAAACTCCCATAAACTATACAACATGAAGCCAAAAATGCAAATGATCAGCCTAATTCAGGGAGTTTTTTGCATTAAAGTGAAATGACAGAGTCTTTTGTAATTTCCGAAAAAGAGGATAGATTGTAATTAGGGCAAACTTCTGTGGTAGTAAATGTAATTTGTCCATTTGCAAAATTAGTCACCTTTGTGGCCATTAGATAGTCCATCATGATTATTCTGTTCAAACTTCTGTTCATCAGCTAAGGCATGTGCGTTTTTCACAATATGGACAGGCTTCTTTCTTAGTACGTTCCAATGCTCAATGCTTCCATCATCAGAACCAGACAAGAATTCATCATTACTTATAAAACAACAGCATTCGAGCGAAGATGCAGGGGCTCGAAATACCAATTGTGATTCCTCTGGAACCTATTTGCCAAATTTAACTTGAGATATTAACAAATGATAACAAAAGAAGAAAGGGTGAATTACATCTACTACCCCTGAGGTTTGAGGTAATTACATTTTAGTCCTCAGTTTTTTAAAATTAAAACAAAACTCCAGGGCAACTCACTTAAATGCAAAAGTGTCCCTGAAATAGGCTGATTATTGCAATTTTCTGGCTTCATGTTGTATAGTTCCAGGTGTAATAAAGTGAAATGTTAGGTTTGTTTTTGTAATTTCTAAAAACAAGGGAACAAAATTGTAACTAGGGCAAAGTTGAAGGGTAGTAAATGTTATTTGCCCAAGTCGGGCAGCAAATAATAACTTTAAATAGTTGGTTTAAAAGAGAGAAACTGAAATATCATCTCAAAGAGTTCCAAACCGACACCTTCAAGTTTGTTATCTTGATATCTTGGTGGGCATATTCAATTTCATTTATGCTGTTTATTTAGTTAAACTAAATTTGCAACGAAGGAAAAGGATCTTGCTTTAAATACCTTCCACAAATGCATTGTACGGTCACGTCCAACGGTCAAGACACGTTCTTTTCTCAAGCTGTCAATGGTTAACACTTCACTCTGGTGACCAAATAATGTGTTTATGTAAGTTCTATCTTCTGCATTCCAAATCTTGATAGAACGATCAAATGAACCAGAAAATAGTTCTGAAGTCCCTTGCCTAAATGTTAAGCACGAGACCGGTCCTTTATGCCCTGGAAAAGCCTGTAACATGATGCAATAGGCAAATTTGACATTATGAAGATATAAAAGCTCAAGATTCTGTCATTTAGTGGCACAAAGCATTTGCAATATCCATATTACTCCATCAAAATATAAATTAAACTATGTGTGTGTTTGCAAACTCTAATGCTTTTGGTTAAGTTAAAGTTGTAGAAAGCTGGAGAAGTAAATGTGGGGAGTGTTTGTAGAAAAAAGCTGAGAATTTTTTTTACTACTCTCAAGAAAAACTCCATTTATTGACGAAAATAACCTAGAAGCAAGAAGCTGAAGCCAAAAGCATGTCTTAGATGCTTCTAGCTTATTTCTGCTTAAAATGGGCAGAAGCTGATTTTCCCAACACTCCCAAAGTGCTGAAGAAAAGCACTTAGCACAAATGTCCTCTTCTATTAAAGTTGACAAACAGTACCTATGTCTTCCAGCATGCGGAAAATTGAGGAGCTAATATACAAGTTGGTTGGGATTTCTTATTGTTATGTGCATTAGATCTACAACTTCTTCAGGATAAAGTTGGTCAAGCTGAAATATGAATTCATCCTTCATAAAAATGAATTATATTAAATCTGAATACTGAACACACCTGAATGTGATGACGTGTCCTAATATCCCATAGATGAACATGACGATCTAAGCCTCCACTTGCCAAATATCGACCATCAGAGCTAACAGCCAATGCTAAAACATGTTTGCTGTGTTTACTAGCTCGACCATGTGGATCTTTCACACCATGAGACTTCAAAACATCATCAGAAGGCCAAGAATACTTTTCAATCTTCCCACTATCAACATCCCAATGACTGATTGTGCCATCTTTAGAAGCTGAAAATCCTCTGGAGTCATCCTCAGATAAAGCCACACTTGTTACAGCTTGCCTGTGTTTTACTAGAAATCGAAATCCTTCACTTGTTTCTGGCTTTTGAACCCTGAAATAAGAAACAAAAACACAATTTATAAAAATCACAGGTAAATCGTCTCAAAAGGTTGGAAAAGCTAATGAACTAAAAAATACAGCTTGAAACTTTCACAACCTGCAATGCTGTTAGAAATCATAGTATCTTGTGCTATAAAGATGGTAAATTTACTTCACCATGGCAAAAATTGCATCAACAAATTACAAGAAAATAAAGGACGAAAAGAGACCAAAATTAGAGATTCCAAAAGCACCACTTCTTTCTGGTTTTTGAACCCTAAAAATTAGAAACATATCAATAGTAATTAAAACATTCACAGGTAAATCGTCCAAAATGAAACATAAAATCTTGAACCAGCTAATGAACAGGAAAATACAGCTCGAGACTATCACAAACTTCCAATGACATTAAAAATCATAGTATCTCGAGCTATAAATATGGTAAATTTACTTCACCATTACAAAATTACACATAAAAGGACAAAGAATTCAAAAGCTCACACATTTAAACAAACCTAGAAGCAATGGCTCTCCGTACACGGCCGCTATCTTCAAGCTGCTCTTGCTGCAATATCTTCGCAATAAGCGAATCCCTCTCTCCTTCTCTCTCTGTCCTCGCTTCCGCATCCTTCTCGTCGGATTCCTTTTCCTCTTCTCTCTTCATCATTGCCATAAGCGGCTCCAGAATCGCGTAAGCCAACCTCTTGTTCTTCTCCGCCGGCGTCTCCTCTATCTCGTAATCCTGCTCCTCCACCTCTCTCTCACCATCAGAACCGAACTCTACTTCATCGTCACTGCTCTCGATTTCTTCATCACCGCCGAACTTACGCTGCCGCTTCTGCTCCGCCGCGTCGAAGGAAGGATCGCTGTCAATGGCGGAATACCGCTTCTTATTGTTGCTGCCTTTGCCCTTAATCTGCTGCCCAGATGGTTTCCGCTTATTGGGGTTTTTACCCTTCATGATTCTCCCCCCAAATTTGATTTGAGTTTGCAATGGAACAAGCAAGTGTTCTTGCGGAGAGGAGAGTATTGTCGGAGGGAGGTTTAAGCGTAGGGTTTTGGGTTTTGGTTGGAAAAGACTGGTTAGTTTACTTATTGGGCCTGAGAGTTCGGGCTTGTAAATTCAATTTGGAAACACGGAAGTGGACTTCAAGGCCCAATTAAATTTCTTTCTTACACTTATTGCGCTTCAACCCCTAAAGTTCCACTATTTTCATATCTTGCACCCTCTATTTTTTTTTTTTTTGGTCGGCAAAGAAGCAAAATAAAAACTACCCCCTTCAATGTATAGTTTGAATACGGCACTTTTTTGCTTTAGTATTTATCAACCTAATTTTTTCTTAATTAACTTTTTGTTTCTTATAAAATGTTTGTTTCTCATTAAGAAATTAAAATTTAATAAAATGTATTATCATTTTCTTTGACTATTATTGGCAAAATAAGATACATATTTTCTTTTATTATAATGTATGATGTCAATTTATTGTAAAATGCATATGAATTTTTTTTATTTTGAAGAGAAGCGAAGAGATATATTAAATAGAATCAGCAACAACCAGATCTCAAGTAAAATTCGGAATGTCCGTGAAACAAATGTAAGTTAAAGTTACATTCCGAACAAGGGAATCAACTATAGAATTAGCCTTCCAATAAACAAAAAAAAAAGAGATAAAACATTAAAATATCTAAACAAAGAAAGCATATTAAAAATCAAATTTACTATATTAGAGTAATCTTCTTCCGCTACTTATTTTCACATTTATATATAGTAGGTGTATTTTTCAGGTTACTTTTTATTATAAATATTGTTTAAGTTAATCGTGCACGACTTATTAATAGAATGAACTTATCTTATTCCTACCAAAAAAGAATGGACTTATCTTATATTTTCAGTCAAAAATATTAAATTCAAAAGAAAAAAAAGAGAAGCAATCATCCATCATGTATAGAGAAACCATTCTTCACAGTAGAAAAGGGAAAAAATACAATAAAAAATGAACCCAAAAAAAACATATTATGGGGTGTAGACTGTAGTTCTTTTTACTTAATTTTTTGGGTAATCTTGTAAAACGTTGATATCTGTGGGGTGAATTGTTAGTTACTTCAAAGGAAATATGGAAATGTTGGGGGCATATATGTAAAATACTAGTGTGAAGAGGTTATACTGTAATTTACGTAATTCAAATATTTCCCATCTTTTTTTTCCCATTTATCATCATCATCGTGGTCATCATATATAAAAGAAAGAATCCCAGTTGATCCAATTTTTCCCCAATTCCAAATCACTAATATTGACAATTGTTCAAAATGCTGGGTGGGTTGTACGGCGACCTTCCGCCACCGTCCTCCGCCGCGGATGAAAGTTCCGCCACCACATCGGCCTCCAATGTCTGGTCGAGCAGCGCCAAAATGGCGCCGCCGACCCTCCGCAAACCCTTCCCCCCTCCACAAACGATTCTCCGTCCCCAACATGCTAAGCCCAAACCATCACAACCGATTTCCAGTATTAAAAGTACTACTGTAGCTCAGCCAACCGCCGACGAGAACAGAAACCCTAATCCGAGCTCGTCGTCGTTCCAGCCTGCCCTAGTCGGAGTGACCAGCTCCGTCGTCGAAGAATACGACCCCGCTCGGCCGAACGACTACGAAGAGTACCGCCGCGAGCGAAAGCGGAAGCAAGCGGAGGCGGGGGTGAGGAGAGAATTGGAGGAGAGAGAAAAGAGAGATAGGGAAAGGGAAGAGCGAGAGAGGAGGGAGAGAGATCGCGATAGGGAGAAGGAATTGAGTATATCTGGAGAAGAGGCATGGAGGAGGAGGGCCGCCATGAGCGGCGGTGGTGTGCCGAGATCGCCTTCTCCACCTCCGTCCGGAAATGTGGGTGCAGAAGGCTTCAGCATAGGGAAATCTGAGAGCGGTGGATTGGGATTGGGAGCTGAAGGGAAGATGACGGCTGCACAGAGGATGATGGCAAAGATGGGTTGGAAGCAGGGACAGGGCCTAGGGAAGCTGGAGCAGGGGATTACAACTCCATTGGTGGCGAAGAAGACAGATAAAAGAGGTGGAGTTATTGTAAATGCTAGTGAATCTAGCAAGCAGGTTAAGAGTGTCAGTTTCAATGGAACTCCCACAAGAGTTGTGCTTCTCAGAAACATGGTATGGATTTTGTTTTATGTGTAACGAAGCTCAGTTATGTCTGTTCCTTGATTTTTGTGTTCTTTGTCTGTAAAAAGCTTTTATCCCTGTGATTGCGTCATTGTGAGATCTCTGGGGTTTACAGTGGTGATTATTCATATGATGCTTTAACTGCCCTTCTCGTTGGAGTAGTCTGGGAATTATTTCTTGATTACAAGTTTAGATTTTAGAATAGAGACTAAGAGCTAAGCTTAACAATTGTGGGAAAATATTGTAAGTCTTTTTGCATTGCGGCATTGATATATTGAGTTCAAATATTTAGTCTGTCTTTTGGGGTGCTGTTAAGGTTAGTGAATGGAGTTTAAGAACAGCTTCTGCTTGTTGGTCATTACTGGAGCTCATCTAAGAAGTGAAACCTTGAATTGGAGTGAATTGAGAATACTACTGTTCTAAGTTTAGATTCTCCTCAAAGTAGGATTCACTCCTGTAACTCAATTTTTAATTTGTGGGGAATTTGTCAGAACTACAATAATTTTAAGATGCTGAAGGAGAATGCAACAATGGATTCTTGATGGTATTGGAAAGCTAAAATGTCCATTTTCTCTGTTAAAAGATCAAGAATTGAGATGCAAATCAAGATCTGATATCCATTATTTTGTTTGGTCGCATTTTGATAACATATTTATGTCCACTTGTCTCTTTCTACTCTCTGTTATTCAATTCTCGAATCCTTCAAGTATGGAAACATGATAAAACAAGAAATATTTTTTCCATATTTGAAGGATTCAAGAATTGGAATTTGCGTTGTTTCCTCTTGTATGCCTTCTCACAACAAGGCATCATAGATAGAAATTGTTCCTAGCTACTTTTTGGTTACTTTACAAAATAGTTTCTATTTCATAAAACCTTGCTAATTGATATATGTTGAAGAGCTGGCTAAATGTGTGTTCTTCATAATGCTACTTCTATAAGGTTGGCCCTGGTGAGGTAGATGATGATTTAGAAGGCGAGGTAGCGGAGGAGTGTACTAAATTTGGTACAGTGACACGTGTCCTGATATTTGAGATTACAGAAGCAAACTTCCCACACGAAGAAGCTGTCAGAATTTTCATTCAATTTGAGAGAGCAGAACAAGCAACTAAAGCCCTCATAGAACTCGAAGGTCGCTTCTTTGGAGGTAGGATTGTTCGTGCTGGTTTTTATGATGAGGAAAGGTTCAATAACAATGAGTTAGCTCCAATGCCTGGAGAAATTCCTGGATTCTTTTGAATGTTTGATGATAGTATTGAAGAATTAAGTCATCTTATGAGTCAAAATGTGCATAATTGAAGTCTTAATGCTCAGTAGGTTGTTGTAAAGACTCTGTTTTGCCTCTTTATTTGGTGTTTGAGGACATAAAGATTTTGTGCGTCTGCTTTAACACTCGATGTCATATTTGTATGTTCAGGACATTTTCTGTGGCAAATATTGGTTGTTTTTGTATTGTTCTTAGAGATAATTACAGCTACACCCACTTGACTATAGCCTAAACACAGATTTCCGTAATTATCCAAACCTCATGGGGTCTAGCTGTAGTTGGGTTATAATTGAGGGGTGTAGCTGTAATCTTCCCTTTTTCTTATTAGTTTCTCAATAACATTTGTTGCACTCGATTTGAAGTAGTTTCCCCATAGGAGCTACCTGACTGCCATGTTTGAAGACATGGTTTTATTGTCATCCTTGTATTCAGCTCAATATACTAAATAAAAGAAGGAAAAGTAACGTTGATGGCAGATGGAGTTTAGGCTTAGAATCATTTTATTCCGTAATTTGTAAATCGCGTCAATTCTTAGTTTATGATGGTTCGTTTTAATTTCATACTAGCTTTTTATCCCCTGCGTTGCACGGGAAAATTCATTTACAAAATATATATTATTAATAAAACTTTGGTGCTCCGACAAGGGCTAGCCCTAATATGAGATTGTGCTAGACTATCACTTCCGCTAAGAAAAACTACTTGAATTTAATAAATTGAATAATATTTTTTTATGTAATTATTAACAATACATAAAAAAATATTAATTAAGAATTTGAAGCACAAAAGTAATTCATTTTATAAAATAATCAGAAATAATGTATATAAAAAAATTTATTTTAAATGTATAAAAATAGTAATATGATATTTTTGTAACAAAATACTAATTTTATATTTGTAAGAGAGAGAATATATATTTATACATATATATAATATCATGATTTTTACAGAAATATTAAAATGATAATTAAAATATAAAAAATATTTAATAATAGACCATATAAATAATGATTGGAATCTCTTTATCTTTTTGGTCGAAAAAAGAGTTATTTATTATACTTGGTATTTTTTTTGTTAAATAATTTGTTATTATTTCGTTATTAATTAATAATAATATTCATTTGATTATTAACATTTTCTTTATATTTGGAAAACATTAATATTCAAATATAATAATTTAATAAATTTATTTACATTGAAATGAAGTATAACTTTTCTACTGAACATGAGACATGTGTATTTAGAAAAAAAAAATTTCAAAAAAATTAATTATTTATTTATTTTATATTATTAAAATAATAATAAATTTTAATTAAACTTATATGTTAACATTTGCTTCCTTACTTTAGTCAGATAAATTTTCATTTGAATCAATTATGTCAAATATATCTGATAGGAATTAAAATATTAAATATAAAATTTTTAATGGATTTATGGAATACATTATTTTGTCTTTATTTAATTAACGAACATTCAGTGCAATATGATATATAACTTCAAAGCTTATTAAAATTTAGTTAAAATTATTTTTTTTAAATCAATTTTAATATTATATAAAGTAATTATATAGTTCTATAATTATATAAGTAGGAGTTATAAATTTTTTAATATACACAAAAATATGGAATGTCAATAAATACATATGTAAGTTACAAAACAATAATTAACAAAATTAATTATAGAAACAATTGACATGGCAAAATTGATCAATTCTAACTAATCCACTTCATTGCCACATAAACATCTTTCATAAAACACTCCACCTTGAATGCACGGACACGGCAAATTTTTTGCCGTGCAGTGTCCGACACGTGTCGGACACGGACACGGGTCGGACACGGCTCCGACACGGGTTGGACACGGCTCCGACACGTGTCGGACACGGCAAAAAGTGTCCGAAATTTAAAAAAAAAAAAAAGTTCAGACACGCCGGGGACACGAAAAATTTAATTTTTTTATATTTTTTCAATTTTAAGGATCTTAAATTAATTTTTTCTATCATTTTCATTTGTTTCTCACAATATTATAATCCATAAACAATATTAATGTTCGTTTAACATAATAATTAATTTATATATTTTAATTTTGCAAATAACTGTACTATATTGTGATAGTTTATTTTTCAATTATGAATGTGTGTACAAATATTATAAAATGAATATTTATATTTTTTATTAAAATTTATATTATTCAGCCGTGTCGTGTCCTAAAATTTTTGAAAAATCCATGTCGTCGTGTCCGTGTCGTATCGTATCCGTATCCCCGTGTCCGTGTCAACATAGCACTCCACTCATTCATTTTCATATATATATATATATATATATATATGATTAGCCCCCTTAATTGTGAAAATATGAACAAAAAGTCAACGAATAAGTGATCTGTTAAGTTTAGGGTTTGCAGAATAGAATTGCATCGGAGAAGATAAGAGAAAGGAGAAAAGCGAAAGAGACGAGAGAGAGACAGGAAAATATGGGAGCAAAAATTAATTCAATAATGAAAAGAAAGTCAAATATATACAGAGGGATTGGAGCAAAAGCGTAGACACGCTATTAAAAATAATTACATGCTCCCCAGAAATACATAAAAGATAAACAAGAAAACATAGAAAAATAAGCATAGTCAACACGCCCCTCTCAAGGTGGGAGGCGGTGAAAGACGAGTCCCAACTTGGAGATAAGCTGTCCGAAGAGAGGTCCAGTGAGTGATTTAATAAACACGTCCGCAAGTTGATCAGAAGAACTAATGTGTTGAGGTAGAATCAGGCCATCTTTATATTTTTGTCGCGTGAAGTGGCAGTCCACTTCAATATGTTTGGTTTTCTCGTGAAAAACTGGATTTTCAGTGATGTAGATAGCAGATTTGTTGTCGCAGAACACAGGAATGGGTAAAAGTGGATGAATGTTGAAAGTTTGCAGCATATACACGACCCATTGAATCTCACAAACAGTTATGGCAAGCCTGCGGTACTCCGCTTCGCATGAGGAGCGAGACACCGTAAACTGTTTCTTCGATTTCCAAGACATAAGTGAGGTTCCAAAGAAAATACAGTATCCCGTTACAGACTTACGAGTCAACTCACAACGAGCCCAATCTGCGTCACAAAAAGCAGAAAGCGAGAAGGAATTAGATTAAGGGAAGAAAAGACCAGTAGTAACAGTACCTTTTAAATATCGTAAAACATGATGGGTTGCACGAAGATGCCCCTCACGAGGCTGAGTCACAAATTGACTTAGTTGTTGAACGGCAAAACTGATATCAGGATGAGACATATTCAAATATAGAAGTCGTCCAACGAGATGACGAAATTGAGAAGGGTCAGCTACGAGGGAGACTGATCATCTGTGATCTTGTGACCTGCAGGCAAGGGAGATGGAGCAGAATTAGCAGAATCCATGCAAGTGTCACGTAAAATATCAGTAATATACTTTCGTTGAGTAAGAAGAAGCCCAGAAGAACAACGAGAGATTTCAAGGCCCAAGAAATACTTATCCTGCCCAAGATCTTTGATAGTGAATGTCTGATGGAGATTATTCTTAATTTCAAGAATAAGAGATTCATCAGATCCAGTAATTAGTACGTCATCTACATAGACAAGTAACGCAACAAAAGAAGAACCATATTGTTTAGTGAATAAGCAATGATTGTGTGCATATTGAATAAAACCTTGTTTAGTGAGATGAGTAGTGAATTCATAGTTCCATTTGTGCGAGGCCTGTTTTAACCCATAAAGGGATTTAGATAATTTGCATACTTGGCCAGATTTAGCCTTGGAATATCCCTCAGGTGGAGTTAAATAAACCTCCTTATCGAGATGTCCGTGCAAAAAAGCATTGTTAATATCCAATTGATACAAAGACCAAGAATAAGCAGAAGAGATTGCAAGAAATAAACGAACAACAACAAGTTTTGCCACGGGGGAAAAACTGTCGAAGTAATCTATACCAAATGTCTGGTTGTACCCTTTGGCAACCAAGCGGGCTTTATATCGCTCAACGGTTCCATCTGGGTTGTATTTGACTTTATACACCCATCTGGAACCAATAGCTCTTTTACCTGGGGGTAGATCAGTTAATTCCCATGTGTGATTTAGTTCTAATGCTTCTAGCTCCCTATTCATAGCCTGAACCCATTCATCATACCGAGTGGCTTGCTTGTATGTGAAGGGTTCAGGTATGTGGGATATATTAGCAAAGAATGTCCTGCAATAATCAGTATAAGGAAATGCATCAGATTTCTGCAAGTTAGAGGAATCAGGAGATAAAGTATAAGCATTATTGGTAACATAATGTTTAACCAAACAGAAGGATATTTAATCCTTGTACTAGTCCTTGTAAGGACAGCTGCAGCAGGTTGCTCAGATCCTACATATGATCCTGGGTCCTGTAATGTAGGGGAGATATCAGGTAGAACAGAGTTGCTGGTATCAGTAGATTCATTTGGAGGAATTTGTAAGTCATCAACTGCAGAGTAAGGTGGTGTAGTTTCTAGCTCCTCATCTGAAAAGGTGGAATACTCAAGAACTCCATTAGTACATGTATTTGTAGATATGTTAGTGCTGTCATTAGAAGAAGTATGGGAGAAAGGGAAAATGTTCTCATAAAATTGGACATCTCTTGAGACAAAAACTTTGTGAGAGTCAAGATTGTAAAGTTTAAAACCTTTCTACCCTGGAGCATATCTAATACAAATGGATTTATGAGCTCTAGGGAAGAATTTATCCTTATGAGAAACATTGTCAGTGGCATAGCAAAGGCATCCAAATGTTTTAAGTATAGAATTGGATCCAAAGAGAATCTCATAAGGTGACTTCCATTTCAAGTTCTGGGAGGGAAATCTATTAATAAGAAAAGTAGATGGAAGAATGGATTCCCCCCTCTATCGCTATCCCATAGGTACAGAATCAATAGAGAATTGGTTCTATCACCGATATCGGGCTCAAAACCTTATACGTATACTCTTCCTCTTCCTTCCCCTCTTCCTCTACCTTCTCTTCTTCCTCTTTCCTAGGCTGAGGAGCAAAAGGAGGAATCCGCCCGAGGACCCAGAATTTCAAAGGAAGTTTAGCCTGAAAAATTAGTGCTCTAGCAACCTGAAGCAAATGCTTGTGCTTCATCTCCACTACACCATTTTGCTGTGGTGTATGTGGACAGGAAGTTTGGTGTATAATACATTTGTCAGAGAAAAACTTAGTAACATTTTGGTTTACAAATTCGGTCCCATTATCAGATCTAACTGGTTTAACAGAACGACCAAACTGATTAGCAACCATATTTATAAAGGAACAAAGAACAGTAAATGTAAGTTGTTTATGAGGAATCAGATAGGTCCAGGTGCATTTACTGAAATCATCTACAATAGTCAAAAAATAATGAGCACCATTTACGCTAGGCTTTCTATAGGGATCCCATAGGTCCATACGAACCAATTCAAAAATCTTACTAGAGACAGAATTACTGAGGTTAAAAGGTAACCTCTGCTGTTTAGAGAGATGACATATCTCACAATGATCAATAGTACCTGCATCAGAAGTTTTAAGTAATATATGTTTCATAGCATTGATATTCAGATGTCCCAATCGATTATGCCAGGTTCTAATATCCACAGTTTTACAAGACAAAGATTTATTACAATCCTTCAAAGAGGATAAATCAGCAATATGAGTATTAGGAAAACTTTGTTGTTCAAAGGAGTTTTATCCAAAACATAAAGGGAACCAACAGCAGTTCCAGTAGCCAAAATCTTTTCAGTTTTCAAGTCCTGCAAAACACATTTTGTGGGATAGAATGTAAATGAGGATTGTGTGTCTTTAGTGAGTTGTTTAACAGAAAGAAGGTTGTGCTTAAAAGAGGGCAAGTAGAGGACATTAGATAGCATAGGACATTAGATAGCATCAGATTATCTGTAATGACCCAGAAATCCAAGAATCATTGTGAGTTCTTTTCCGCGATTAATTATCCTTCTCAACCCTATTTCTCGTATTATGTGAATTATATTATATCATTTCGTATACGACCTTACGTGATAATGTTATGTGCGTATTTAAATTCCTTATTTGTTTAGCTTTCATTTGATATTAATATTGTTATATTTTACCAAATATTTAAATTGGACTTTCTAAAAATTATCGAAATACCCCTTCGTATTTTCGACATTTCGAAATATTTGATAAAAGTCTCAAAACCCATTCTAACCCTAATTTTCGCACAAAGAGAGAAAGAGGAAGAGAAAGGGGATTTTTCATTTAAAACCCGAATCGATCGTCCCGAGCTCGTTTCTCCGCGGAATTTCGTACCGTTTGAACCTACGAGATCCTCTCAACGAGATCTCTCTTTAGGTACCAATTTCCCCGTTTCTTTTTACAAATTTTGGTGGTTTTGAGCATAATTTCAATTTCGGGAATAATTATGAATTTTTATGAATGTGAACCCGTTTCTTGATCATTTTTCGTGTTTCTTGGATAGAAATGTTCCTTAGATGATGCTTAATGTTTATTGTAATTATTGGGTGTTGATTTGCGCTAGAAAATGATTTATATGAATTTTTGGATCGGATTTTCGTGGAAATCGTGATTTTCTGCTGTCTGTTGTTGATCCACACGGGCTAACGCACGGTCTTGATCAAGACCGTGCAGGAGCCCGTGCGCGGTTCTTTTTGCCTGCACGGGCTCATGCCCGTGCGCATAAGCCGTGCAATAGGCCGTATGCAGTGCACGGTCTTGACAATGTGTCCAAGACCATGCACAAGCCGGTGCAAATGACTGAGAACATTTTCCAGCATTTTTCACAAGTTGCTCTCGGGAATTGAGTCAACATCTCGCCATTTTATGTTGACTTTTCGCATACGGACTCCAAAAATTATACCGATTTCACCTATAGATCCCTTATAAGTTGTAGAATAATATTTTGAAATGTTTGTTGAATTTCGACCTCGTTCGGACTGTGAATAGTACAATTTTATGTGTGTGTATTTTTGGAAACTTGTCGGAATTATTTGAAATTTACGTGGTAGCTTCCATAAATATTATTATTGGCATATGTATGCTTGTTCATTCATTTGGTTAGCCGTTTGTCAAATAATTGCTTATTTGCGCTTTTAGAGTCGTTATTAATTCGTCTAGGTCCTGTCTTGTCTACAGATCAGTCAGAGGTCGGAGAGCAGTGAGTTGTAGCTGCTAGGCTTTCTTTTTTGGCACACCAGGTGATGATTTAAATTATTTAAACTGGGCTTGAACATATATATCTATGTATACATGTGAAATCCCCGTATTCCCTTATTATTAGTATTAAGTATTTCGAGCTTATATTTTTATGAATTTATCAACAAATCATTTAATATCAAATTATACATTAGTACCAAAAAAAAAATCGATTTTTTTTAAAAGGGGTAAGTAAACTCTTTCTTTTCAACATGATACTTTGACTTTGGTTGGGCCTATGAGGGACGTCGTTAGGGGAGTCCGTCAGCACATCCCGACACGTATGAAACTCATGGTTACCCCCTTTGTCGGCACCACTTGCCCAATTGCCCGTTTGGCACTCAAACCCTTATTGTAAAACGAGTAAAATAATAGACTATTTCATTTGGTCCCTGGATGGTATCCGGAGGTTGCATCTGGGGACGAGCGTCCAGGGTGTAACCTGAGGTGCTTCTCCCAAAATTAAGTGTCAATCGTGGCCCGTCAGGAGTTTGATAGCCACGGTTGGGAGCGATGGTGGGTGTTGCATGTGTTGCACGCTTTCCTTAAATTCATTATAGTCGAGCCTCGGGTTGATCCTTGGTTCAACACCGGAGATGGAGTTTTTATAATGTCTTGAGAAGAAATAAGGAGGAATAGGCCCACTCTCGCTGGGATATTTATTTATCGCTTTATATTGTTATTGTCTTTATTGCTTTATTGAATATTCAAGTCGAAACACATTCCGGTTTCTTCCTTATTGCATATATATTTTCTATTAAAACCCGGAAGCGTGACTCGACTTGCTCCACCCATATCTTCACTGAGTTCTTTGACTCACCCTCTTTTATTGGTTCTTGCCTCAGGTAGATTGAGAGACCGACATGTCTCACGTGTCAGATTGGCAACAGTTCATAGATAGGCCTTTTTGGTTTTGTCGTTGTCTAGATTGTTGTCCGTAACTCTCTCGTTAGGTTATTCTTTGTTCTAGCATGTATTTAATGCTATATTGATCCCTACCCCTATATATTTACTTTACGTTGCCCCTGAATGGGCTGTGATGATATTGGATACTTAGATTGGCCCCGAAGTGGCATTTATGTTATTATGTTTTAATTCGCTTCCGCTATATATATTCTGAACTGTTTATTTGTTGTGTCTTTGGGGATCCGCTGTTGCCAAGAGTCGGGATAGACCCGTTGGCTTATATGGGTTCTCGGGTTGAGACGCCGTTCTCGGCTTGGGGATCCGTGCAGGTTCGGGGGCTGTAGAGCGGGGCGCTACATTATCATTCAAAAATACACTACCAATCTTAGAGACCAATTTTATTGAGCCATCAGGCAGCGTGACAGGGATGTAGGTTTTACAGGTTTCATAGTTAATCATAAGATTAATATTAGAACACATATGAACAGACGCTCCAGTGTCAATAATCCAGGCACTATCACTAATCTTATCAACAATAAAAGCATTAAGGGTTGTAGGAGTACCTGCAAAATCAACTGTACCAGCGAAGTTGATTTGCTCATTCACATTGCTATTTCTATATTGAAGGATCCTTGCAAGTTCTTGTTTGACCAGGTTAGCAACAGTATGATTAATATCCCCAGTACCAAAATTTGCTTGCAAATCTCCATCCAGGGGAGTGTCTGATGTGGCATTGTTGGCAGAGGGCCTTTTGTAAGCGTTATTTCCACGTCCGAATCCTCTGCCTGAGTTGAACCCTTATCTACCACCTCTGCCTCCCCTTTCTAAGCCTCTAGACTTCTTAAATTCCTCATACCAATCTGGGTAGCCATGTTGTTTGAAGCATGTCTCTGGTGTAGCGCCCCGCTCTACAGCCCCCGAACCTGCTCGGATTCCCAAGCCGAGAACGGCGCCTCAACCCGAGAACCCATGCAAGCTAACGGGTCAATCCCGACACTTGGCAATAGTGGATCCCCAAATTTAAAACATCTAAACAACTCAGAAGAAACAACGGAAGCAATTTAAATCATAATAACATAAATGCCACTTCGGGGCCAATTAACTAATTTAAAATAAAGCCCATTCAGGGGCAACATCAATTAAATATCAGGGGACGGGGATCAATATAAAGTTATCTACAAGCCTGGACAAAAGAATCCCTATCTAGAGAGTTAATGACAACATAATAGACTCGGCAAAACCAAAAGACCTATCTATGCACTGTTGCCCATCCGACACGTGAGACATGTCGGTCTCTCAATCTACCTGAGGCAAGAACCAATAAAAGAGGGTGACTCAAAAATACTCAGTGAAGATATTAGAGCAAGTCGAGTCACGCTTCCGGGTTTTATGGAAAGTACATATGCAATAAGGAAGAAACCGGAATGTGCTTCGACTTGGATATTCAATAAAACAATAAAACAATAACAATATAAAGCAATAAGTAAATATCCCCGCGAGAGTGGGCCTGTTCTTCCTTATTTCTCCACAATACATGATAAAAATCTCCATCGCCGGTGTCAAGCCAAGGAGCAACCCAAAGCTCGACTAACGTGAATTTAAGGAAAATGTGCAACGAATGCAACATCCACCATCGCTCCCAACCGTGGCTATCAACTCCGGACGGGCCACGATTGACGCTTAGTTTTGGGAGAAGCACCTCGGATTACACCCTGGACGCTCGTCCCCGGCTGCAACCTCCGGATACCATCCCGGGCCCATTGAAAGAACAATACTTTGCTCGCTTTTCAAGAAAGATTTTTAATGCCAAACGGGCAATTGGGCAAGTGGTGACGACGAAGGGGGTAATTCCTAAGTCAAACCGTCACGTAAAGGAAATAGTTTTTCTTGCCCTTTTTGAAAACAAATCGATTTGGGTTACTATTATATACTTTTAATATCAAAGGATTTTAGGATAAAACATAAAAGTATAAGCTCGAAATATGTAATACGATAATATGGGATTAAGGGGTTTCGCAAATATACATATATGTTCAAGCCCAGTTAAAACGTTTTAAATCCTCACCTGGTCTCAAAAATAGGAAGCCTAGCAGCTAGACTCACTGGTCACCGACTCCCGACTGATCTGTAAACAAGATAGGACCTAGACAAATTAATAACGACTATAAAAGCACAAATAAGCAATTATTTGACGAACGGCTAACCAAACATGTTTAAAATCATGCATATGCCAATTATAGTATGTAAGGAAGCTATCATGTAAATTTCACGAAATTCCGACAAGTTGTCAAATATGCACATACTTAAAATTACACTATTCACAGCCCGAACGAGGGCGAAATTAAATAAACATTTCAAAATATTAATCTATAGGTTATAAGGGTTCTATAGGTGAAAACGGTATAATTTTTGGAGTCCATATGCGAAAAGTCAACCGAAAATGTTGACCCGGAGACTCACTTGCCGAGAGCAACATTTGAAAAAGGCTGGAAAATATTCTAAGTATTTCACACCGGCTTGTGCACGGTCTTGAACACGGTGTCAAGACCGTGCACGCACACACGGCCAAATGCACGGTTTAGGTGCACAGGCTTGAGCCCGTGCAGGCATAAAGAGGTGCGCACGGGCTCCTGCACGGTCTTGCTCAAGACCGTGCGTTAGCCCGTGCGGTTTAACAGCACACAGCAGAAGTTACGCGATTTAACGAAAACTCGAACCAAAAATCATAAAAATCATATTTAGAACGCAAATCAACACCCAACAATCGTAACAATCAACAATCATCATCTAATAAACATTTACATCTAATAATTTCACTAAATGATCAAGAAACGGGTTCGATCTAAGCATTTAACCTAAAAATCCCGAAATGATAATTAATCCTCAAAACCGCGTAAATTCATGAAAGAAATTGGGGAAATTGGTACCTAGAGAAAGGTATCGCTGAGAGGATCGTTTAGGTTCGATCGACGCGAAATTCCACGGAGAAACGAGCTCGGCACGATCGATTAGGGCTTCGGGGGAAAAATCCTCTTTTCTTCTTCTCTCTCACTCTCTCTATATCGAATATGGTTCGAATGAGGGTTTTCGAGACTTTTATCAAATATTTCGAAATATCGGAAAACACGAAGGGTAGTTTGGCAAGTCCAATTAAATGCATGTTGGTCAAATATATCTATGTAATATTAAACAAACGTATTTTTGGCAAGGAATTTAAATACGGAAATAATATTATCACATTGGGTCGTATACGAAAATAATATATAATAATTCACATATTACGAGAACTTAGGGTTAGAAAGATAATTAACGCGGGAAAAGACTCACAGTGAATCTCGGATTTCTGGGTCGTTACATCTGGCGTATGGTTGGTGCTGTCGCATCTAGGGCAGTAACGTTCTCCTTTAGGAACAATGGCCTGTTTCTGAGTAGCATTAGACTTGGAGAAATTAGTATGTGAATTGAGAGCATTCTGAATTCCAGCATCAGTAAATATTTGAGCATCTCTTTGAGACTCAATTCGAAGCAATATTGAATAGGCACGTCCAAGATTAGGGATAGGATCCATGGATAATATCCGACTTCTTGCGTTGTCGTAGCTGTCGTTGAGTCCCATGAGAAACCTCATGACAGTGTCCGATTCTCTGGCGAGGTCATTAGGTTTTTTGGCTTCACAGGAGCAAGGATGAAGAGGTTGAAGCAAGTCCACTTCTTCTGCAAGTTTAATCATCATGTTGTAATATGTGGGCAGAGATGCACTTCCCTGAGAGATAGAATACAAATCTTTCTTTGCATAGTAAACCAGGGGTCCATTGGATTGACCATAGACGTAATCCAGATCTGTCCAAAGTTTTCTTGCAGTCTTAGCGCCGGAGAATCCATCATTGACTTCTTTAGTCATAGAGTTTTGTATCCACAAAATAACCATGACATTTGCTCTCCGCCATCTAGGGTACTCAGGATCAGTTTTCTCAGGAGTTGATATAGAACCGTCTTTGAGCCCTAATTTTGATTTGGCCTCCAAGGCCATCTTGATAGACTGACTCCACGATAAGAAATTCTTACCGTCCATAGGAGTTGTGGTGAGGCTAAGACCTGGTTGTTCAGAGTTATGAATGTAGTAGACATGTTCATAAGCTGATGTTGATGCCTTAACAAGGGATTTATTGCCATCGCTGGTTTTTGACGGAGAAGTAGACATAGCGAAGGAAGAGGATTTAATAGATCGAGAGAAATAGGGGTTTCTGGATCAATGGATCTTGAAGAGAATCAGAGGGGAAGGGTAGAGCAGAGTCCAGATCTAGAGAAGAGATATAGAGATCTGGGTAATCAGCGTTAAATCCAGAGAGCAGATCGAAGATTAAAAACCCTAGATAATGAATCTGGGTTTTCCAGTAAAAACGAATGAGAAGATCACAGCGGAAGGATGGTGAGAACAGAAAGGAGGAGAAAAAAAAATCAAGATAATAGGTCTAAGGTCGACCCGCTCTTGATACCATGTTAAGTTTAGGGTTTGCAGAATCGAATTGCATCGAGAAAAATAAGAGAAAGGAGAAAAGTGAAAGAGACGAGAAAAAGACAGGAAAATATGAGAGCAAAAATTAATTCAATAATGAAAAGAAAGTCAAATATATACAGAGGGATTGGAGCAAAAGCATAGATACGCTATTACAAATAATTACATGCTCCCCAGAAATACATAAAAGATAAACAAGAAAATATAGAAAAATAAGCATAGTCAACATGATCATATTCTTTTGAATCTTCACTTTTAAAGATAAACTGATCAGTTATTTTCCATTCTTCTGACATTTTTCGATATCCTTAATATTGCTCTTTAAAAAAACATAACCATTTCAAGTTTTTCTATCGAATTCACAATTGAGGAGTAACTCGCAACTAAAAAGAGGCTAAAACTTAAACACTAAAATGATAATTTTTATATAATACCTACGTTATCTTAGTAGTTATAAAACTTAAAAAAGGAAAAATTACAATTTTGGTCCTGTAATATATTGTATTTTGCAAGTTTGATTATGCCGTCAAATTTGACTGTTAACTCATAAAAATTTCCGATAATTTTTTATTTTTAAAAGAAAATTGAGACCCTAAACGTAAAACTAAATGAAAATTTGATCCACTTCTTTTGAGGTATAGTCTAAATGCACAAAAACTCATTAGGTTTCAAAAATGACTGATATTCCCTTGAGGTTTCACTATCTCCTACAAAGTCGGGGAGTTCTATCATTAGTTTCAATTGTAGGTGACTAATATTAGTCACCCATCATTCTAACCGTTAGATCTAATGCATATAATCTTAGCCGTTTAATTTTTCTTAAAATTAAAATATATTTTCTTAGTTTTCTTTAAGTATCCACCCATCAACACTATATCTTCAAAATTTAAACTCAAAAATAAAATGACAAATTTCAATAAATTGGTGACTTTTTGTAATTTTTTTTAATTTTTTTTATTCCTAAATAATGTAAGGAGTAAAATGACATCCATATTGCTTATATTTTGTTATTTCTATAAAATTTTTATATTATTTTCCTAAAAATAAATTATATAACCATTAAAATTCTAAAAATATATTACAGTTATTAGATCTGAATTACATGACATAATTATTTATTTTAATTAACAAATTTATTTATATTTATTAAATTATGTAAATATTTCATAAAAATACCTGCTTGAAAAATTAAATAAAGTGAATATTATATATTGATTTAAAGTTAAATATAAAATTATATCATTTAGTTATATGCTAATTGAATAATTAAAATTAATTTGTCCATAACTATGTTCATAACTTTATGTTAATCAACTTTCGTTAATTAAATTAATAATAACATAAAGTATCTAAGATTATAATATATTTATTTTATATTAAGAAAAATTGATCATTAATCATGTCGTTAAATTTAACATGCATAAAGTATGTACTATATAAGTTGAATCAAAAAACGAGTGTTGTTCTATATGGATTATTATTATTTTTTATTTTATGTTATCATTATTATTGATAGCATTTATATAAAATATTATTATATAATTATATTTATCTCACATCATAATAATAATGTTGACTTAATAATTAGTTTACTTTTTAGTAAATACGTTTAATTAAAAAGCATCTTAATATGGTGTAAATTTTCAATTAATTTTTTAATAAAATATTTTTGTCTAAAAATAATGAATTATAGTCTTAAAAATATTAAAGGATAAGATTAACTATTTTAGTAATATATATCTATATGGACACATGTCATTATTTTAAGCTATAATTAATGTTAGTCACTTGATAACTAACCATAGAATTCTCCTACAAAGTCTAGGATAATATGATAGTTTTACTATTATTATTAGTTTTCCCGTTAAGTTTAAAACTTGAAGGAAATTGTAATTTCTAAATCTTCATGCAGGCTTTTTTATTTAGGTAATTGTAACTAAAACCTATTTAATCAAATCATTGTTACTTCCAAAACAATCAAATTGACATCTAGTGAAAATTAAGGGATCTAATTCTCCATTGGGCTAAAAGTATTTATTACACAAGAAGCCCAAACTTAAATTGGATCGGGTCATAATAACCCGTTTATAACCGGTCTATTGTCCACCTTCCAAATCCGGCAAGCCACCGTGGCAACGGCCATTTCGTAATTTCTAAAGTTTGAAAAATCTGTGCGCTAAATCCTTTCTAGTTCGAAACAATTTTCAGGCGCCGGCAACAGCTGCCGTTGCTCCGCCACAGATTACTGTTTACGCACGCAAACAAATACGTAAACGCATAATGTCGATGGGCGGCGACGCCACGTGGGTGGGAAAGAAGCCACTGAGAAGAGTTGGGGGAATGTCCGATGCTCTCTCCATCGCCACCGATCTCGGATTCTCCGTCGCTCCTCCGCCTTCCCAGGTCTCCCAACCACCCCTACCCACTCCAATTAATGTTTTGTGTATACTCGATCTCGTGGAGCTGCAATTTTAGTAGTGAGCCCTAATTTTGACTTTGTGTTTTTGATTGGATTAGGAGGATATCCAGAATTTGTACACTGCTTCTGGGGAGAAGGGAGACGACTTGGTAAGGATCTTGAGAGAATTGACTGCTGTACAAAGAAAAATCGCGGATCTGCAAGTGGAACTTCAAGGCAGAAAGGTGATGCGCTTTGAATTTCTGACTCAACTTCACTTCAATTTTGTAATTGTGTGTGCGAATTTTGTCTATTCATGAGGAATTTTGTAAATTTGTTGTTATTTGGTAATTTTGAAACTGTAGCATCTGCAATTCTATTCAGGGAACTCATATGATTGTTTGCAACTTTTAGGAGGACAAGAATGTTGCTCACTTAACACATGCGAGTGAAATGGAGAAGAAGATTGAGACTTTGAGTCGGATCACAACTATACTGAAGGATGTTATTCAGAATAAGGTAATTTAGTAGGTTGAATGCTGCCATTGATGTTCCGATGGAGTAGTTATTTCTTATCTGGATTTGTGTATCTTTGTTTCGAATGTGCCATCTCTGCTTCTATTTCCTCTTTCTTGATTATTCATGCAAAATATATTCATCTGTACCTGTAGCTCTTTAGCTTGTTTCACTTGCTTTCTAGGATCGGATTATAGCTCGCCTCCAGCAACCTTATTCATTGGATTGCATACCTGTCGAAGCCGAGTACCAGGTATATTTTTTATATATGCTTTCCCTTTTCTCATATAAGTATTTGTGAATTATTTGCACTAGCTTATAATTTTATGCTGTTTAGGTCGCCTCATAGGTTGAACTTGCATACAAAAGCTACAAGTTTGAGTATTTCTTGTTGATTTGCATTTATTCAACCTGAAAATATTACTAAGAACTTACCTATTTGAATAGTTGATGCTTGATGTAATGTCTTTCCTCAATTTGACCTCCCCTGGAAACTTACTCGACTTCTTATTAGTTATTTATTTTCCCATTCAAGTTCTTTCTTCTTATAGTCTACTCATCCAATCCAAATTCACTCATTGAATGATGCAAGTTACTGAAAAGATCGACAAAATCTGTAATGCCTATTTTTATTTCCCTGGTTTATACAGAAGCAATTTTCAGAATTGTTAATGAAGGCAGCAAGTGATTATGGAGCCTTGACAGCTTCTGTTGGTGATTTTCAATGGAGCCAAAACTTTAAAGAACCACCAACAGTATGGGGGGTAAGTTCTTACAATGAAAATAAGAACTTCATCAACGCTGTTCATTAATAACAAATAAGAGGATCTCTCTCTCTCTCTCTCTGCCATATTTGTGGGTCTGATATCATAATTATGGAAATATTACTACAAACTTTGTCACCTTAAATTAAACAAATGCTTTAACATTGTTTTATTCTAAAATGTAGGAAATGCTTCGACCAATTCCTGTTGCTTTGGCATCGTGTACTCGATTCTTTGAAGCGATGACAGCAATGAGAGAATCATTTGCCAAACTACAAACACTTCGAGTCGGCCATTCATCTGAAAGAGTAATGGGAGAATCTGACTGTGTAACTCCTCCACCTTGGAGAAATGAATCTAGCTTTGACGACTTAGCTGTCAGAGGCCTAAAAGGGAATGACGACGCAAACAGTGAAGTTGGAGACTCAAATTATGCCGATAGGAGATTGTCTTGGCCTCCATCAGTTAAAAAGAATGGGGTATGATTTCTTAAATGCTTCTTTCTTACTTCAATTGTTATTTTCTTGTATAGAATAGAAAGCTATGTACCTTGGTCACATTATTCAATTTGTTTGATACTGTCTATGGCAAATTATGATTGTTCTTTGACGAGAAGTTGTTGTGATTAGATTCGTCGCAAGATGTAATTGTCATTAAATCATTTTGGAAATTACCCAAAAAAAATCACTTTCATGGGTTTGATGAATTTCACTGTCTTTTGCGAGAACGAAAAGGGAAGCAGTATTGACGATTTTGCTTTTCGTGCAACGTTGTGTCTGAATTCTCATGATGTATCACTGTTATATTAGTGTAACATTACAAAATCTGAGATTGATGTGGAAAAGCACACAATCAATGAATCAATAAATAATTGATTTTTTTTTTTTTTTTTTGCTTTCTCTGAATTGTTGTCGTGTGTATAGTCTGTCGTAACAAGAAAAATGGGCCCCTTAGCTTCCTCGATGAAAACTTTGGGTCATGTTAGTTTTGGGCCTATGCAGAAGATGGTAGCCTATCTACATTAGTTGGACAACTACTACTACAATTCTCAGCCCATTTGAAAGTTCATTTACGAGCCTAAAATTTCCCTTATTTTCAAATTAGACCATGTTTCAAATCCAATAGTATTGAATAAAATTTTCAACAAATTCTATTCATAAATTGGCAAAAGAGCTCAGCCAAGGTGAGATTAGAATGCAATTATTGGTCTTTACAAATTACACCCAACTAGGAAAAGCAAAAGAGTGATTAGATAAATAA
The DNA here is from genome assembly GCA_958496215.1 of Verbena officinalis. Taxonomy (NCBI): domain Eukaryota; kingdom Viridiplantae; phylum Streptophyta; class Magnoliopsida; order Lamiales; family Verbenaceae; genus Verbena; species Verbena officinalis. The sequence goes on from OY292386.1 coordinate 683,050, forward strand.
ACCCACTGAAGGGCTACATGATAATCTCTATTCTCTACCTTTTTTTTTAAATCAATTTTAATTAATCCCTACAATATGAGATCAAAAAAGAAATCCTAAATTCTTCACTTTCCAACTGCAAAACTTTAGGCAAACAACATCATATTAGCAACACAGTTAACTAAACAAAACAAACTAAAAAATATAACTAAGATTGAAGTTCACTCCATCGAAGAGATCAAAAGTCAAACTAAAAATCCTACCCAACCCCATTAAATTCCAAGCTTTCTTCCACAAGAAACCGCAGAAAAGAAAAATAAAAAAATACTGCATCCATGCAGGAAAATAGTAGCAGATCAAAAAGGATCATAAATAGTGCCTCTTAAACAGTAACAATGATGCTACTAAATCTCCAAATCCACATAACTCGATTTTCTTTTCTTACCGATTGATTCTCTCTCCTCTTTCCTTTTTGGTTAAGATTCTTTTCTTAATGAATTTAATTTTATTATGTCAATCCCATTCTTTTATATATTTTAAAAAATAAATTATTAATAGACCAAATGGGAAATTAAATTTTCTTTTCAAAGTATTCTATTACACTGGGAAAAGAGAAAGTCAAAGCAAAAAAAAAAAAAAAGGGAAAATCCCAACTATATATAAATATGTGTCTTTTTATTATTACGTTGAAAAACCCAAGATTCTTACAAGCTCTTCTACGGTACATTGATTGAAAGAACAGTAGCATGAAAAGAGGATTCAAACGCACGCTCGTCTGCAAAACCCTATTAAAAAAGAGAGAGCACCAAATGGACAAAAAAGTTAATTGACAGCAATATTTAATTATTTTGGCCTTTCTTTTTCACTTGAAAATGAGTCGGCTTAATTTAAATTAGATCTGCCTAGATTTTCCATGGCAATTAATGCAGTAAAAGAAAATTAAAGCTGTCATTGTTTTTGTTTTTGGTTACAAAACCTCATTTAGTTTTGTTCACCGCCTAAAGATACTACAGCAGATGCTATATATGCCTACACCTGTCTGCACGCATGCATGTTCATGGATGGATACATCGATCGATCATACGTGCATGTCAAATACAATACTACCACATGCATTATTATATAAAAGTCCATTGATGACATGCAACAATTAATAAAACTAGACTTTATACAATAATATATAAATATTTGTGTTTTAAAGAAATTAAGTAATTAAAAAAGAAATTGTGAAATTTTAATTTATACCACTTAATTACAAATGTCAACTTGAATGAAATTGATTGCCGTACGTTTTCTTTTTTCCCAAAAATAAATAAATATACATAGAGTACTTTGTAAGAGGTTTAATTTTGGGCAGCAGCTCTCATAGTCATACAGACAGACAACTTCACGAGATCGAGTTGGTTCAATACTGCATGCATGCTCAGTTGCAGCAGCTCTGATTATTGTCTGGTCCCATGACTTAATTTGACCTTATGTAACAACTACTTAATTTTTTACAGTTATATATATATAGGAGGTCTGAGTACTGTAATTCAATCAAATATTAAGGGATCTAAATTAATGTAATTCACCCTACATATATATATATATATATATATATTTTTTTTTTTGTGTGTATTGCTACCAATTGCTTTCAAAATGCCCTGAAACTTAAAAATGTAAACATCAAGTATGTAGTTGTAGTACAGTACATATCAGTACCCCACAAATCTTTTATGATATATATATTGAGATGGCCTCTTTTTTGGTTCTTTGTCCCTTTCACATTATCCTATTGACATTAATGAAAGTAAAGCAATATTGGGTATATATGTGACTATGTTCACAAGGTAACTAAATTCCTACATACATCCATTTGTGAAGATTAAGCCACATTTCATAGCTAGCTAGGCAAATTTTGATATATATATATATATATATATGTATTCCCATTGATGACGTCGGTTTTTGGTAAGCGGTCTGGATCAACCACGTGGTTCCGACAAACAGTTGAATTTGTAAAGGGGAGTCCGACTTTGACCTGAAAAGCACTAGCACGGGGTTACTTGGTCGGAGGGGGTTGTCTCCGGCGTAGCCACTCCACTGAATTAAGTCAGTTTAGAATAGGATATTCGTAAAGAGGAGATGAAAGTCAGAGCTATTAATTAGAAGAGCCCCCTCACCATAATAAATGATGGGGGTATTTATAGGGAGACTTCCCACCTACTGGGTATGGCCCCGACCGTGGGGCAATTAATGCCTGTGCCTCGGGTCTGATTCATTCCCTGACAGGAATGATTGCCTGTCACTTCTGGAGATACATAGTACGGAAGGCAGTCAGAGCAGATACGGCGCAATTAATGCGGCTACGGCGGGGTCGACCGTGTGGGGATGAGGCAGATTCGGCCCTTCGGAGGTCGACCCCCAAGCCACGCTCTTGGAGGTGTGGTGAGTCGAATATCGATCCTCGAGCATGGAGGGGTCGATCTAGGGCCCCCGGGAGGTTCTATAGTTGTTATGACGGTCGAGGTATCAGGATGAACCATGTGCTCGATCATCGAGCATGTTCTTGAGCCAAACGTGGGTTGACCCTGATTTAGATACACGTGGCGTTTGACTCTCTTAAGATTGTACCACGTGTATTCTCCAAGATATTCCCCATCACCCATAAAATATACCAAAATCTTGATTAACAAAAGTACTCTTTTCCAAAAGCATTTCCAATTATAAACTAGGAAATTACCAAAAATTGATGTAATTATTTTCAAAATCACCACTACCCCTCAAGTTGAACTGGACCTTCCCAAATCCCAACACAACACATGAATAGACATAAGTGGCCTGCAGTACTGAAAACGACAATGCTAGCTAGCTCCTACTTAGTAATAAAGAGTAGCTTACTAGTAGGCATCTCACAGTTCATAAGGATCTTGTCACAAGTCACATAGGACTAATTTATAAGCCAAAATACAGGTACCATTACAAATAACTTAAAAAGCAGTAGTAGTAGTCTAGAAGCAAGTTAAATTTAATGGTCTCTCTCCTGAGAGAATTCAAATTGGTTTAAGCAAAACACCACTTCCTAAACATGAAAGCTAAGCATTGATTAGAGTCATCATCATTAAGAACCTTCCATGCAACAGCTTGCTCGTACGAGATGGGCAGACCCACGCTCGAAACACACATGCCACCAGGCAAATATGCAAACCCCTGCATTCCAACGAAAAATACAAGTCAGTTAGTCATAAGATTACCTCATAACTCATAAGCGCTTATACTAACTTTTTCAATTAAATTATCAAAAAATTACCTGCTGCATGATCTTGGAAAACTCAGAAAGGAGGAATTTTCGACCAGCTTCATTTAAAATCTTCTCAAGCATTATATCCTGAAGGGCCACTAGAGTTGTTTGCATCATGTCAAGGCCAGCTTGGTTTGCAAATGTGAAAACAGCAGATGCCTGAAACATTAAATATCATGAACAAAGAAAACCAAAAGATTTTAGCAAAGGAAAAAACGTGACAAAAACTAACATTCATCTTGACTGAACAGCACATAATAGCATCTGTATGGTGCCAAAGTTGTTTCAAAATAGCATCGCCAGCTTGTGAATCAGCTTGAAAGAGGTTTCCACCAGTGTGCACCCTAAAACATGAGAATAGAATACAATTTCATGAGATAATCTACTTTTTTAAAAATAAATAGTTTTTTTTTAATTAAATATCATAGGAATGTAAATATTTGAAAATGAGGGAGTCACTCAAGTAAGCTTCTTCTTGATTTTCTCTACTTTTTCCTTACCACTACGTTTGGTTCAACAAATTTGGCATGGAAAATAAAGGAAAATGCAAGGGAAATAATTTTGGTTGTTTGGTAGTTAAGGAAAATAAAGTGCTACAGAAAATGTAGTGTAATTGGAGAGCAATCAATTTCCTCCCAAAAGGGTGAGGAAAATGAGGGCCCTCTCTATTTCTATAACCTCTAAGATATCAATAATTCCTTCTTCTCCCAATTCATTTTTCCATGTTTTCTTCTTAAGCCAAACAAACTTGAGATTTTATATTTCATTTACTTTTTCCATCATTTTCCTATACACATGAAAATCTACAAACCAAACATAATGTTCTAGACTTCTAGTTTGCGACCAAAAAAAAAAAAAAAAAGATCTTCGTTAAATTATATTCTCTCTAATTATTCTTCCACCAACCTTTTTTTCTTGTTTTTTTGCTTTTTTCCTCTTTTCAAATCTTACACCAAATAGAGTAAAAAACCTCATACCTATAGCTCCTACAAATCCAACGAGCCAATGTGACAGCCTCAGGCGAGCCGGGAAGTGGCTTAGGCGCCAAATGAGAGGTGGGTTTAGGCGGGGCGATTGCTGTAGCAACTCTTTGGACAGACCCCACAATGCTACGCACATATTGACGTGCCATAGCAGCCACAGTATCTTGAAAGTGATTCTCATAAGTGAATTGGAAAGCTATAGTCAAAACAGACCTAAGATTCTGATTAGTATTATCAGCTTCACCAGCTGAACGGACCCCACCTTGTCCAACTTCAAGAGCAGAAGCTAAGTCCAATGTCCTAGCCGCAGACCCATCCTGCATTAAATATGGAATAAAATTATTTAATTTGCATCACGATATACCTAAAAAAAGACTTAATTACATCTACACCCCTTCTGAGATTGTTATATTACAGTTAGTATCAGTAAGTTTGGAAAAGATACAAACAACTCTAATTATTTAAAATTACAAACACTACCCCACAAGGGTGGGTTTTGGGAGAGAGAGAGAGAGAGCGGGGGTGGGGGGTTAGAGGTATATTTTTAACTCCCAGGGGGGTAGTTTGTGTAATTTTTTTAAAAATATTAGCACTGTAGTACTTTACAATTTGTGGATACTATTGAAATCTTAGAAGGGGTGTAGATGTAATATAAATGGAATTTCAAGAAATGTTACTAAACTGATTTAGGATCTAAAGGTATGACACGGAAACCAGAAGGCAACATAGGAGCATCGTCACCAAATGATTCATCTATTGGTGCAAAAACGAGCTGAGCACAGGCGCCGGCATTTGTTTCATCAATCCCACTGCATAGCTGCACATTCATATTCAGAAGTCAACTTTTGCTTTTGAAGAAGCTAAAGTTGTTAAAAGTCGGGTGTTCGAAAAAAACAAATTGAAAAAGTTCGGAAAAAAGGTAATTGAATATTTTGAAAAGAAAAAGTTGAGAAGCACTCGAAAGAAACTTCCATTTATTTACAAAAATAACCAAAAAGCTAGAAGTTGGACTTAAAAGTTGGTATTTGGGTGCTTCAAACTTCTAGCTTATTTTTGCTCAAAATAACCAGGTATTAATAATATTCCGAACACTACAAAATTGCTGACAGAAAAGTAAAATGCCCAAAGTGTGTTTTTATAATGTTTGCAACCATTACCTATATATCCCAAATTTATATAATCCAGAATCAAATGTTTTTTTTTTCTTAAGAACATATTAAATAGTAGACAAAGAATAAAAAAATCAAATATTTTGGATGCAAACAATAATATTCCTACCTGTAACAAGTACATATCTCTAGACAAAGCTATGTCCTCCGGAGAAAACGCATGACTCTCCAAACGAACCACCTCCAGGGACTAGATTTGAATAAAAAATATATAAAAAAAGTCAAATTACAGAAGCAAATGCAAGATGTTACCCCCCACCACAACAAAAAAAAAAAAAAAAAAGCAAATGCAAGATTAAAAACGGATTATTTCTCACCTCCTCCTGTTCAACAGTCTGTGCAAGACGTAATATAACTTGACTACTAGGAAAGCCTCCAAGCTTTGGACAAGGAACAGTGTATGGGGTAGCTTTAAGAGAAGCAGCAGAATAAACATCAACTCCATTATCAGCCCACTCCGGACGATGCTCCCTCAAGAAACGAACAAGTAATGCTGGAAGCACGTTCTGCATCATAATAAAGGTATAAAATAATTAAAGAAATAATCAAAATTAATTATAATCTTATAACCAAAAAAAGTTCATGGTGGGGAAAAATAAATAATTACCAACTACCCCCTGGTCCTCCCTGAGGTTTCAGAAATTACCAACTCCCTACTGAGGTTCACTATCTTTCTCATGAACTACCCCTGAGATTCACCATCTTCCCTTAATATTTTCGTAAGCCTCAAAACCTCGGGGTGGGGGTGGGGGAGTTGGTAATTTCTGAAACCTCAGGGGATTTTCTGTATTTGAGTCAAACCCTAGGTGGTAGTTGGTGATTATCCCGAAAAAACATAATATTTAAGTAGATAGCTTGGTCGTAAGCATGTGCAACTACAAAGAAATCGGTCAAATGTTCGACATTTGAGTCACATTAAGGCAAAATAGATGGGGAACCAGCAAAAAACCTACTATTCTTTAAAAATAAAAATAAAACATAGAATTAAATTTTATAATATGAAAAAACCAACCTGGAGAAGCATTGATGCCCGTGCACAAAGGACTCCCCCAAAAGTTGGGAGCATTGAAAGAGCGTTATACTGAGAACCAAGAAATTTGTTTGGAGTTAAGTTAATGGCAATAGTCACATCTTCTACACCATCACTGCCCATTATCGTCCATCCATCATCAGTAAATCCATTGACAGCATCATTAAAACCCCTAAAAGTCATTCACAAAATACACAAACTAATCATTCACAAAATGCACAAACTATAAGACATTTTGAGTGATCTTATTTTCTAAAAGTTAAAAGTGTTAGGTGAAATATATAAGACCATGCATGTGACTCACAAGATGTTGGTAATTCGCAGCTTTACAATTAATATCGTGAAAATTAAAAGGTATGTTAAAAAAAATTACAACTAAGTTAAGAATCCAGATAAAGCTTTACCAAACATCAACAAATCTTACAAGATGTTTAAAGAGAGGAACACGACTACAAAATTTCCTTTTTCTTTTTATATGTGAAGTTACTTCATTTTAGTTTTACATGCTAAGATTTCTGACCTGCATAGTCTTTGACTTAATACCCTAAGAACAGCAGGTTGCCGACCTCCACTGCACTGAATCTCTCCATTGTCTTCCTGAGCAATTTGCCTAACATGACGCAAGGCCTAATTGAAGACATACACAAAACATCAAATTTCTTAATAGGAAAATGATAAGCACTAATGAAAGAAATCCCAACCCAAATGAAAAATAAGTAAAAAGATAATAAAGTTCTTACAGCCATAGTCATCTTTTGTGCAAGGATTTTGGATGATTCATAAAGTGGCCTTAAAACTTCAGGAACACTCCACACCTGATGAAAGTCGAGATGTTAGGAAGAAACGGGAAGATAAAACCTTAAAATAACTAGTTGAGTTCTTACATCCAAGTCAACATGATCAACAATGTGAACAATTGAGCCGCCACCCTCACAAGGACGTATAAGGCATCCACTTGGCAGCATCTCAGCTCTCACAAAGCAAGTAACAGGAGGTCCTGTCGGCCCCCCGGTGGAAGATGTTAATGACCTCTCGCAAATCTGTAGAAAATAGAACATATATTTTCAGAGTATCCAAACGTATTTCTATTATTAAATGGTGAAAATGTTTTAACATATTTGAATTTTAGAAGTATATAGAAATTGGAAAGAGCATTTCAAACATAACCATGAAAGACCTAATTTTTCATATTGTAATATCAAATGGTGTTCTGCATTACAAAAAAATAAATTTCATAAAATAAAAAAACAGATTTGAAAGTGTTTATGATTATCTCACCACAAGACTGCCATCTTCCAAACTAGTAGTATATCTCAAAGTCCAAAAGTCGCGAGCCGATGCCAAAGTGGTCAGTGCGTAAGTCTTAAGGAAGAAATTTAAGCATAAAACCAATTAGAACAATTACTATAATCCATAAGATATAATATTAATTCCGTATACACAAAGACAATAACCTGCATATACATGAGCTCTATTGTCCCTCCATTTCCTGTGGGGACTATATTCACCACTTCAACGCATCGGCAATCGCGATACCAAGCGAGTCGATCTTTGAGAATTTCAGCAACCTGCAACATAAATAGTTTAAAATCTGAAAAATTCAAATTGAAATAGAAACACACAACTTAGAAATATGCATTAAAAAATTACCTTTGTGGGCTCAAGACTCACAAGGCCACAGGCTCGTGCTGCCACTCCGCTACAGTTGCGGGAGACAGCAACAATGCCAATAGAATCCGGACCAGGCTAAATACATAGAAAATAGAAATAAAACCAATATTTAAAATTCAAATAAAAATAAAGGGCACAATTTAAAAATAATAATAAATAAAAAGAATGGGAAAGAATGAACCTTCATCCCAATCATCTGGACCCAGTCGACAGCAGTTCCAGTAGCCTTTCCAAGGAACTCTGCCAGGGTCTCCTCAGCTATCGCGAGAAGACTGAATAATAATAATAGTAGTAGTAGTAGTAGTAAAAGAAAGTTAGCAATTTGACAAAAAAAGTCAAAATAAAGCTGAAATAAAATAACAGTCAACTAATTACCCAGCTGGGCTATTAGCATCCCTCTGAGGATGCTGAGGTGTTGGGTTTAGTTGTTGTTGCTGACCACTCACTACTACAGACTCACAGCTGGTATCAGTGGTTGTCGTGCTAACCTGTTAATAGTAAACACATAATCAAGATTCAGGTAGTGTTTGCAAACTGTAAAAATGCACTTCTGTGCTTTTAGCTTTTTTTCAGCACTTTGAGAGTGTTTGGAAAACCAACTCTTGCTTATTTATGCAGATATAAGCCGGAAGCACCCATGGACCAACTTTTAGCTCCCCTGTCAGGCTCCTAGGTTATTTTCATAAATAGGTAGTTCGTCTAGAATAACAAAATTGCTTCTCCACATCTTTTTACCAGACACTTAACTACTTTGTTTTCCAGAAACTCCTCACTCTTGTACTACTACACTTTTTACATCTTTAGCTTCTATCAAATATAAATACTATATTTAAACTTACGGTGTGTATCTGCTGACGCATGAAACCGTTTTCATAAACCAACTGTGAGACCTGCTTTTGGAGACGGTCATTTTCTTCCATAAGCAGCTTGTTCATAGCTGACAGCTTCCTGTTAACTGTCTGGAGGCGAGATGATTCTTTCCTTTGCTTTTCACGGCATCTACAAAACAATATCTCCAAAATTATTAACTTTTTAAAATCTATTTCATAGTTTAGAAAAATGAAAATAAAGTTAAAATAAACGAACAACCTTCAATGTGGCCCTTAAAATGATGACAAACAAGTTACATAATTAAAACTCCGATTACAAAAAGAAAGCAACTCCGACTGAATATGTAATCTTAAATGGTGGCAATTAGTTCATACGTTCCATCTTCTTAATATTTGAGAGAAAGGATATTTGTGACAGCACAAATTAGACCACACATAACAAAAACAGAATAAAACAAACAATAAACTAAAGATTGAAATTATCCATAAGTAATAAGATAACCTGATAACATGCGTACTCAAATTAAGAAAGAAAGCCACATCATACATGTTCGAAGATTCTTCGAGACTAATAAAGACTGAGGCCATAAAAGGAAGCAAATAAATAAATAAAAGTAGAGGCTTTTGTCAACAGAACCTTTTTGAAAATTATCAGTCAACGCTGAACAGTACCGAAATTGACAATTTAACACTGATCAGCTTACTGCAATTTACTGAGATGTTTCGAACAAGATCTACACGGAGATGGGAATTGGGATGAGCAGACAACAAAACTTTTACAAACTTACAAATTTCATTACCGGCCAATGAATCATCATAAGGGCAAAGAATCGAGATTTAAAAGATTCTGGCCCATCTGTATTAATTGCATGTTTCGCTCCATTTGCAAAAAATATCGAGAATTTCACATCAATAAGAACCAAATTCAAAACACTTTGCCAAGCAAGTACTAGGATCTAGTAACACTGATCAAAATAATAAAAAATAATAATAAAGGGCTTCAAAAAAGAAATCTGATCTTTCAACATAAGTAACGAGAAAGAGTAGCTCCCAGAACCGAAAATCATTTGATTCGTCACTGATCACCATCTTCAGACAACTATACCTGCGATTCTGAAACCAGACTTTGATTTGCTTAGGTTCGATGTTAGATAGTATGGGGCATTCCCGAATGAGTTGTTGCCTCCTTAAAGAACTGGGCTTCGGACATTCTGCATAAACCCTCTCCAAAGCCTCCACTTGCTCCGGCGTGTACCTCACATACTTGCTAGCATCCATTTGCTGCTGCAGCCTGCTGTTACTCCCGCTGCTGTTGCTATCTCTGTGCATAGAAAGCGCCATTCACGAAGAGCGACAAAGAAAAAGCGTGTGCAGATATTAGTAGAGCTTGGGTTTTGGAAGAAAAATGGCGGATTTTTTGGTGGTTGCATGAACAGGCAAGCTCTCTTCTCACAGAGAGCCACCTCTCTCACTCATCAAGGTTGAGTTTTTTGTGAGCTCAAAAAAGATGGGTTCTTTTCTCTTTTCTTTTTGCGCTGATCAGAGGAAAGTAGAGGAGATTTTGTAGGAAGAGAGTGAGAGAATATGATCAGAGAGATTAAAAGGGATTGGTCTCGAGGTCCGCTGGTCTTTATCTTAGACGCCAATCTCGAGAATTTCAGAGAAAGTGAAATGTAGAGAGAGAAGGTAGTTCCTGGTCTTCATCCTAGACGCCATTTCCCATACATACCTGCAAATATACGTATACAGTAAATGAGATAGAGGAGATAGGAGATAAAGTTACGAAACCAACCCACAGAAAAACCAAAAATCAAACACCCTGTCTGCAATTCAAACCGTATAGCTATAGATTCATTAGCGTAGCTATTTTGTATCCATTCAAAACCGATGCATGCATTAATGAGTAACTAGGAAAGGAAAAAGGTGTCATTTACAAACAAAAGTGAGAATTAAATACACAGAAAAGAAATTACAGTGAACAGATTGAAGAGAGTAAATGGAAGGCAGAAAGGCTGCCTTTACTGGAAGCAGAATTGCAGGGGCATTTCTGGCAAAAAGTGAGCTTGTAGCAAACCAGCACCTACATATTTCTCACTCCTCTGTCACAGTATAGTCATTTATGTCTACCTTTTTCTTTCTTTCTTTCTTTCTTTCTAGAGAGAGAGAAGGTATGTATAGTATATCATATATATGGAGCTTGTCACCATGCATGCACATGTGTACATCATGGTCCACATCACGTATATATGTACTGTATATACGTATTCCGAAGCAGGCTTGGCTGACGTGGACTTTATGAATTAAAAGTGGGCCCACATTACGGACTCTGAAATAAGTATATGGGCCTTCGAGGCCCACGAATGTTGGGACATTGATAAAATTGCTCTTATAGTGGGAAATAATTAATAGAAGTTGTGAATAGACAAATGGGCCATGGTATTTATTTTCAAAAGGTGTTGGGATCTTTTTTTAATAATATATAATAATATATTTTTGAAATATTATTTTATTTTATTTCTTTTGTATTTGCAATTATTGTGCATCTTTATTTTTAGTTATTAATATATAGTTGAAGTTGATGGTCTCATCAATCTTTTATGATAATTTTGTATGCACATTATGATAATCTTTCATAAACTATCTCTTATGACGAAATATATACATTAATATTGTAATCTTGGTTATCATGGAACTACCCATATTCTTGCAAATCTAGCTCACAAGGGCGTATGGAATGATTTTATGTTTGTATGCATGCATGTGAGTACTTAACTTATTATTTATGATTTGCTATGATCACATAATTTATACATAGGACGTGTGAATATATATTGATCTTATATATCAAATCCATAACCTTAAGTATGGCCTACCAAATATGTATATCATGCGTGCTATTATTATCCCATCCAAAGTACTCTTTTTTGTAATTTGTAAATAGTATAGAAAACCCTATGGTATAAATTATAATTTTGTTTTAGAAGCTTGAAGATCACATCACATCACACTCTTTTTTTAACCTTTATATACTCGTGCCTGTAACTGCAAAAGGCCTAATCAATTAATTAATTATATCTATTAATATCTATGGGTAAAGGAGTTGAGAAGTAATAAAAACCCTAGCTAGTTTGGATGGATGGCTTCTTGCCAACAACCCTACATATATTTTTCACACTCGAAATTAAAGTGTTTCCCACCAACATATATATTATTCCATATATATTATATATATCCCTTCACTCAAAAGACACCAACCGGGAACAAAAGCAATTGACTTTTTTCCTTCTTTTATTTTTGGATTTTTTTACTAAGCTAGTACTGTACTGTTGACATTTATAACAAAAGGGGTTTACTGAAAGCAACCAAAGATAAATCTAATTAGCTTCTCCGAGGTTGGAGCAAAATGAGTTTTAAAATTATTTCATACCCAAAACCAATTAAGATTCGAATTCTCGATCGATGAAGAGTCTCAACCACATGTAGCCCCCTGATCATTATCTTATATATATATATGAAAGGGGTTTGTCGAGTGTAATAGAACCAAATGGTAAATGTATAGCTCTGGCGGTCTGGCCTCAAAGTCAACATATATAGATATTAATTGTGTAGGGATGGATCGAGGTAGCTAGCTAGAATAATCAGGTTAAATGCATGCATGTATGTGTCGTTTCTTTTAAGTTTTTACAAAATTTACCCCATTAAATTAAAATGGAACATATATAAAGATTCAATCTCATCCATCAAATGGTAAAAAAATTGACTTTGTTTAATTTGTGTGTGTGAGGTTTAATTGATGGGTTATGATGATGGGCCGGGCACATATACATGAGCGAGATATATAGGAGAAGAGATCAGTCAATAGATCAGAAGCTAGCTAGCTCACTTATATGGTGTACTCTTCATTCTTGTCTCCTTAGCTACACATGATATATATATATATCATTATTGTCAACCACTTTCCATGTTTACATATTAGTACCCCACACACACACACATACATATATATATATATATATATATATATGCCAAGACTGAAATTAGGGTTTTCTGGTGGAATTTCGTTTGGATGAAATTAGGGTTTGTGGGGGCCGGCTAGCTGCAGGTCGTCCACTACTACCACTTAACTACATTGTTCCCACATATATATCCCATGCATATCATTGCGTGATTTTGCAAAATTAGAATTAATAAAAGTGCAGGGAGTCGCCCCTTTAGCTAGCTAGCTTCTCGATATATCATGCACCAAATATATATATATATATATATATATGATCTAATTTAACTTTGCTTTCATTTTACATCTCTGATCTCTCTCACGCACCACAGTTAAAAAAAAAAAAACGAGGGGCCGGGAGCCCTACAATCCCAGAAAATTACTAAGAGAATCACAACTGCCCTGAGCGGTCCTCCTGACCTTGGCGGGACTTACAAGCTTTTCTCTTAACAATTTCTGGAATACAGGGACCGTAACACAATATGAATCATTCCATAGTTTATCATGTTTCTGATGTACAGGATCCTCTTATAAGAGGCAAGTACAGAGCTATTGGGTTGATTTCAATCGCAACATAATTTGAGACAGTAAGGCACCAGAGGTACCAGAAATATTCTGCTGAGAAAGCTACTCTGTTTGTAAAAGAAAAGACAGAAAGGAAAATATAATCTGGAGAGAACCTTCCCTTTTCGAGTGGTTGTCCTCTTTCGAGAAAGAACTTAGCTTGGTAGTAGAAAATATTGTTTCGAGCAAAGTTCTTGACTTCTTGAAGGGTGGTTAGTGGTTCTGACGTTGGTGGGAACTCTGGAAGAACTGGTTCTGTTGTGACTGTAGGTATTTCATAGGATCTTGTTGAAAATGATGATGCCATGTATATCAATGGAATGGTTTTGTTGGAGGAGAGGAGACAGATATTTTTTGGCCTGGAGAGTAGATCTGGAATGCGGTTGTGATCTCCTTTTATATGCTTCACTTCGAACTGGTATTTAGAAAACCAGTCTTTTAACCTTAGTAGCTGCGGCTCTGGAATTCCCTTGTTTTTGAATTCGAGAATTCTGGGAAAAGATGAGTTGTCCATTTGCACAATGAAGTGGTGTCCAATCAAGTGGAACTCAAACTTTTTGATCCCATATTTGACGGCCAAGATCTCTTTGTACACTGTATGATAGTGTTTCTCTGCCTCTCTGAATTGTCCACTAGCATGTCCACGGTAATGCTTTTTCCCATCAATCTCTTCAATCAAAATGGCTCCCCAGTATTCGTCGCTAGCGTTTGTCTGGAGAATACGTGTTTCCTGGTCAGGAATCTTTAATGGTGGGGGTTGTTGACATAGCTCTTTTAGTTTCTTGACAGCTGTTGTCTGATCCGATCCCCAAGGTGGGGGTGTCTTTTTGAGCATCTTGGAGAGTTGACACGTGTATTTGGAACACTGTGGCAGAAAGTCCTTTATGTAATTGACTATTCCAAGGAACTGTTGAATTTCCTTAACTGTTAAGTTGTCTTCTGGAAATTTGTGTAGTTCCTGTGCAATGTGAGGACCTGGATGGTATTTTCCTTCTGAGAATTTCATTCCTAAGAATTCAATACTGGATTGCCCAATATGACTCTTTTTCTCAGACAACATGATCCATTTGGTTTGGACAATTTGTAGGAACTCTTCATGGGCCTCCTTATTTTTGGAAAATAAGAGGATATCATCAGTGTAGACTAGAGAACTGTGAAGAATGGGTTCGAATAACCTGGTCATGGCCTTCTGGAATATAGATGGGGCAACTTTGAGCCCAAAAGGCATGACAGTCCACTGGTATTGGGCCGTAGGTATACATAATGCTGTTTTATACCTATCTTTTGGATCGATGCCCAATTGCCAAAACGCAGCTTTCAGATCGAACTTTGAGAATATTTGGGCTTGGGCCAGCTGTGAGAACAGTATCTATGTGCGAGGTAATAGAAACTTGTCATCAGCCAGGAAATGGTTAAGGGGCTTATAATCAATAACAAGCCATTTTTTTCCCCTTATCTGTTCAGTCCTTTTATTGACATAAAAGGCTTGACAGGCCCAATTTGACTTTGTTGGTTCGATCAGGCCCAATTGTTAGAGTTGGGCACATTTTTGCATTGCGAGCGCAAGATCATCAGGAGTCATTCCTGGATGTATAGCTTTTGTTGGATTCACATCTTCATTCATTTTAAAAGGGAGTTGAATGAAGAATTCTTCCTTTTTCCACAAAGGAGAAGGATGAGTGAATTCAGCATGAGAATCAGCACAACAGTTTTGTAATTTTGAAGCAATACTCTGGAATTCTTTGGGTGAGTTGGATAAGGCATATATCTTCTGAAGTGTTGTGTAAGGCTGGAAATGCCTTTTATATTTTATGCCTGTGGGCAGAATCATGAGTTTCTGCGCTTTGTGGTAAAGATCAAATCCAATGAAAAAATCTTTTCCGTGGAGTCTGCTTCCAATAACTTTCATCTAAATAATACAGTCTGGAAAGAATTGTATTCCGATTGGATGTTTGGTAATGAGAGAGGTCTTGAATTGTTGACCATCTGCTGCCTGGAAATACTCATAGTGTGTTGGCCATGCTTCTTTTGGTAAGATGTCTGGATTCATCGTGGACTTCATAGCTCATGTATCCATAAATCCTATAGCTTTGATCGGCCTGTCATATTTTGATGGTAGGATCTGGACATGGATATGTAGAGAGGGAACAACGACTTCTTGTCCCATGACATCTGAAGGAGGATCAGCTGGAGGAGTAGCTTGTTGTTCTATCATTTATGTTTTGAAGATCGGAAGGTGTTCTTCCTCCGAGATCAGATCATCTTCGTCCGAAAATTCTTCCTCGAGGATAAAGACAGTGTCTTCATCCATTTCATCTTGTTCTGAAAATAAAGACTCAACATATGTGTCTTCAAGAGTGGTGTTTGCATGCTGGAGGATGTGGGTGACCATTCTTGCAGATTTTGCTCTATTCTGGGGACAATTTTTTGCAAAATGTCCTTTCTTTTTGCAGATATAACATCTATCAGTTCTTTTCTTTCGGAAAGTCTTTTTCCTAAAGAACCTCAGGCGTTCTTTCCTTTTGGGTGGCCTTCTGCCTTTTGACTTTCGCGAAGATGAGCAATTTGCACAGTTGCAATCTGACTTTGACCTGCATTTTATTTCTAACTGAGGCTTCTTGCAGGCTTTCTTTAGTACAGAGGAGTTCTTGACTAAAGATTTGAATATAGACTGCTGCTCACGTAGTTTTTCGATTGTTGCTATAGTCACTTGGTGGATTTCTTCGATGGTGATCTGATCAATATCATTTCATGTGCTCGTAATCATCCGATGTAATTCAGGCTGAATTTCTTATGGCAAGGATGCGATGTAAATGTGCTTCAGGTTGGGATCATTATACCCATTCAGTGTATAGTATAATTCAGACATTCTTTTATAGTGGAAATCCAAGTCTTTCTTTAGCAACGAGCAACACTTCATGGAGAAGTAGTTTTGCTGGACCAGTTTGTTATAGAGAGTACTATCTCCAAGGAATTCTTGGTGGATCGTTCCAAGGACCTCAGCTGGTGAGGCTTAGAAGAGACTTATCTGGAGATATTCTCCAAGGATTGGAACCATTCTCTCAATGATCCCGTGAATCTAGATGAAAACTCCCTTAGAATAGTTGGAAGATGGTCTTCCTTAGTTCTTTGGAGTTCTATCCATGCTGTAAAGGAATGCAGTCTTTCTCTCCTTTTATTGACAGGAATGTCATCGAATGTAAACCAAGGATCGTTTGTCGGCTTTGATGCCTTTTGCTCTGTATTCTGTGAGACTGGAGGATCTTCATCAATTTCCTCTGTTTCTTCAGTCTATTCGTCCTGATTTGTTGCAGATGTCTGTCCGTCAGCCATTAGGATTTGAGAAATATCAGAGGCGTTTGAATCCTGGATTGAAGAGTCTGAGTTTTCTGATGAAGCATCAGAATCATCTCGTTGTGGTTCTTGGACCATTAATGATGCAGGAGGTGTTGTATCATCGACTTGAGCCTTCATTTTCCCTTTATCGTTTGAAGATGGTTTTCTGGGGGCAGGCTTTGGCTCGAAGGGTATTTCAGAAGCCATGAAGAATTGTTTAGTGTAATCAGGAGATGTGCTAGGAGGATCATAAAAAGAAGAAGTCGTAGAACCATGGAGAAATGGAAGACTTGGAACAAATCTTTTTTTTTCTATCCTTTTTAAGTTTCCTGATTTCTGCCTCATTTTTATCAAATTCTTGACCTAATCTTCGTTGTACAATTAGCTGTCTGAGCTCTCTGTCAAGAATTTCAATGCGATTGACAGCTTTTCTGTACATCTGGTCAAGTTCTTTTGTCAGGGTATCGACCTTTGTGTTGTTTGCCTGGACATGAGACAAGACTTTATCAACTTTAGAATCGAGTTGAATCAGGGTCTTGTTCTGAGCCACGGCATTGGACGTCTGCCAGTTAAGGACCTCCTTTCCTTGGGAGAGTGTTGAAGTAGCTCGTCTGTCTTGGTCGATGGTGGTGTGTTGGACAAAAAGTCTGGTGGACACTTGTCCTTCTGCTCGTCTTTCCAGGGGAGGAAAGTCAGGATCGTAGGCGCTCTGAAATATCATGCATGGTTGGAGAGGAGTCGGAGGTGGGATGATAGGAGGCAGGGTGCTCCTGCAACTCCTTTGTTGTTCTTCTCTCAAGAAGGCTAGAGCCTCATCATAACATGATAATGGTTGCGCAACTGTGGAGAGATCAAGATCTGGATCCCTTGGTTTGTCCTCTCTGCAGGGGGAGAGTCGTTGCTTCCTTGCTCGTCTTCGTCTTCTTCGTCGGGCTGATTCACTCTGATCATCGTCTGATTCGTCATTAGAGTTTTCCCAAGCACATGGACATCCTGGGTCACACATAGATGGATCTACGTCCCAAACAAAATGGCCATCTACCTTATCTGTATAGATTTCTTGCCCGTCAGGCATGAATCGACTGATAGGGAGGTATGTGATAAGATGATGGGTCATCCTAGTAGAAGCAATGATAGGTAGTATCATGAGCTGCGTGAAAATTATTCTGTCAGAAGAGGAGGGTTCCTCATCTTTTGGTAGTTTGAAAATAGTTTTTGTTCTGCCACCACTTAGCTTCTTGAACTCGTAGGTAGTCGACCTGACCGGCTCATTAAGTCTACTGGAGAGACTCATAATTTGTGATCCACTCGGTAGGCATCAGTTTTTCAAGTTCCTTCCGAGGGATTTGTCTTGGTACTTGAACGATGGTAGGAACATCGGATCCAGAATCTGCAAGTACCATGAGAGCATCTGGAGAACCAAATCCTTGGAGATCCAGTCCATGGTTCTGCAACCTGTAGACCAACTGGTGGTGGAGCGTTGCAGTAAGGGCTGAAGCGATTTGTTCTGCTCCAGAGATCTGAACTTGGCCTTTCAGGGCTGTGGGGAGATTTGTGTCTCCCAAGGACATAGCGAAGTTTGGAAAGAATATCAAAACTGCGCTTCCACTATTAAGGGTGGTGACAACTGTTCCGATGACAGCGTCTTTATACTTGACATAGCGGGTGTCCAAGAGGGTCAGTCTGGCTGTGACTGGGAGGCCTTTTCTTCCTTGATAGGAAAGAACTAGGCGTACTGCTCCGAAGTGAATGTGTGTGTAACCTTCTGTTTTCCATGAGGTGATGAACTCTGATAGGATGGAGAGAGTGACATATTGCTCTCTTTTGGAGTGTGGAAGATCACATTTGTCTAGTCTAGAAGACTGGACAAATTCTTTTGTTTGTGGTCTGGAGGAGGAGATCAGAGATCTGATTCCTCGCAAGGAACCTCTTTTTCTGTAAATATTATATGGGCTAGTAACGGGGGGAACAGTATGCTCTATAATAGCAGTTTCAGGAATAGTGGAATATTCAACAAGATTCTCTATTTTACTAGTAGAGTGGCGAGGTAACGAGGGTGAAGATGAAATAGAAATCAACTGATCGGGAGATGTAGGGGTTGTAGACATGTTTGGCAAGAGATCTTAGTTCTTCTTCTACCACTCTTTGGGATCCATTATAATATACTCATATGCACCCTGGGGTGAGTTATGAAAACGATGGCTTTGATACCACGAGGGGCCAGGAACCCTACAATCCCAGAGAATTACTAAGAGAATTACAACTGCCATGAGCGGTCCTCCTAACCTTGGCGGGACTTACAAGCTTTTCTCTTAACAATTTCTGGAATACAGGGATCGTAGCACACCATGAATCATTCCATAGTTTATCATGTTTCTGATGTACAGGGTCCTCTTATAAGAGGCAAGTACAGAGCATACTAAATGATAAATGGAGTATATTATACTAGACCCTTTGAGGGTTTAGGAAGAACTAAGATCTAAGAATTTAAGCTAACATGTTTAGAGAGAGAGAAAGTATATGAAGTAGAAGATTTATTGATCTTAACTTGAAGAAAACTTATGAATACAAGCCCCTATATATAGGGGGTGGACTCCAACCTATTATACAAACCAACGTATAATATTTGACATCCAAATCTTATCTCAAGTATAAGAATCTGATGTGTCAATCACACAAGTAAAGTAGGAGATTTCCTTATCTTAAAAAGATAAGATAAGGATTACAAAAGGTCCAAAGGGTTCAAACCTTATCCTAAAAGATAAGATAAGGATAACAAGGTCAAGAAGTTCAAAAGGACCATGTCTAATACAAACAAACTAAAAAGTACATTAGATAAAAGCATAGTAAAAATATGATATTAAAGATAAATCTTTAATAATGCCATGAGTCCTGTGAATCCTGTAGTGGCTGTAAATCTTCCCATGATGCACATGCATCCGGTCCGGGCCCAGTGTATCCGACAGTGTCACGTGTCGGTGACACCTACGTGTAATGAACTGCAGGGGCTGGATCCTCAGCTTCTGCCATTTCTGCATCTTCCCTCCAAGGTGATGGTTTGCGTAGTGTCCGGTCCATCTCCTTTGCTTCTGGAGTGGCATCAAAGATGACATCTGGAATGGAGGATACCGAAGTAGTGTTTGATCGAATTCCAGGAAGGTGGATAGGGACGTGATTAGCAAAACAGAGGTGCTGAAATACTTTGGTGTCTTCTTCTGGGTATTGTCCTATACCACCATCAGTAGTGGTGGTAAGGATATAACTGTAAGGACTGGCAACAAATTTGTTCTGAGAGCTGGCATGGTATGGCCTATGGAGTATCAATACCGTCATGGGATTTTTCATATACTTGTTTTCTTTGAGGAGGTTCTTGAGGATTTTGATCCAATACTTTCTGGTCCATTTACCGTAGAGAAATCTTATGAGATTACAGTTTGAATTGTTGAACTGGATTGCAGCAAGCAGCAAATCGTGAAAAAGCAGCTGCTGGTGGTCGATTACAAAGTCAACATATATATATCCTATGTGGATTGATTTGATTGTAATGATTCTTCGTAAATTTATAGAATACTACGATTAAGGGAAATTAAGAAACTGAAAACGGCCACGAAATGAGATAATGTACGTACGTGCATATATCAATCTGCAGTACTATATATACAGCTAGACTTGCGAGATCTAGGCTTCATCAATGATTAATTGCACATATATACGTAGCTAGTAATTAGTACCTTTGCTAATTATATATGATTATGAGTACAACCAAATAAGTTATTGAATCTGGCCTATTCCTCATAAGAATTAAGAAATTATATATAAAAGCAACAAAAAGAAATCCTATTCCTCATAAGAATTAAGAAATTATATATAAAAGCAACAAAAAGAAATATAATTGAATTGATGAAGAAAAATATTAATTCATTCATTCTTTTAATTTTCTTTTTTATATATATGGTTATTGGTTTAGCTCCCATGATCATGCCTATGCATTATAATAATATATATGTGGCCTCATATAAATATTATTTTAGAATTAAAAATTGTATCACATAATAATTGAGAAAGGATAATAAATAAATAAGAAAATAACGTTAAATTGGATAAAGGAGAAAAATAAATAAATAAAAAGATTAACATGAAATAGAGACAAATTTGATGACTGCACTGCATACACAAAATACACTATACCCACTTGGACAAACTGGGCTCGGCCCATTTTAAAAAATCATTGGTCTGGCCCAGCATACACAAGCACGGTGGGCTTTCTTTTTTTGAAACTTAATAAGAATTTGGAGGACCAAAATGAAATACCCAAAACTTCTGAGGCCAAATTATAATAATACCCATCTTCCGTAGCTGAAACCCATTAAAACCAGTCCATAAACCCACCCTTAAAACCCTGCAGTTCGAAGAAGAAAGAAGGGGAGAAGATTTTCCGATTGATTAAAAAGATGAACAAGAAGGAGGTTTTGAAATTGGCCAAGGGTTTTAGGGGTAGAGCGAAGAATTGTATAAGGATTGCTAGAGAGAGAGTGGAGAAAGCGCTTCAGTATTCCTACAGAGATCGCAGGAACAAGAAGCGCGACATGCGTTCGCTTTGGATCCAACGAATCAACGCCGGCACTCGCCAGCACGGAGTTCGTTACCGAATTCTCTCTATTTCTGTTTGATTATTTTTGTTGTTCTTCTCCTTGTTTTGAGATTTTGTGCTGTTTTTGGATTTGTTTGAAATGGTTGGATTTTTTTGCATTTCTTGATTGATTTCTTCATTGAGTTCGGAAATTATGTGTGCTATTGTTCATTTTTGGTTAATTTGTTTGAAATTTTGATTTTTTCTTCTTCTTTTTTTTTTTTTTTGGGTAAATTAATGTTTGTTGTAGATTATGTGGGTGTGAGAGTTTTTTTGGAATTTTATTTTATTTGTCTAGAATGGACTTTCTTAGAGTGTTAGTGTGGCTAGGCTTATTTTATTAATTAATTTTGTGAATTCATGAATAAAGTGAAGTAAGAAAATGTTATTTTTAAATGATTTTATTGTTGCATTTTTCATGATATTTGATTTTGTCAGCTTGGTAATTGTTTATTTTGTTTAATTAAATGATTTGGTACTTTTCTTGTTGGCGTTGGAGTTAAAACTTAAAAGTTTCAGATAACTTGCAATGATATTAGTTTGATGTCACTTTACGAATCAGGAAAATTCTTAAATGGACAGGTTGTTAAACAACCTAATTGTCACAATTAAGCCATGTCAGTAGCTTAATTAGCATTATACTGGATTAATCCTGTACTGTTTTTGCTTTGGTGTAAATTAGCTTACACATAGATGATACCTTATAAGTGGGTGTAATCACAACACTTGTATTTGCAAACTCTACTGCTTCTAAAGAAGCTAAAGTAGAAGTGGAAGTTGTAAAAAGTTGGTGAAGTAAATTGGGTAGTGTTTGGTAAAAGAAGCTGAGAAACACTTTTACTATGCCGAAGAAACTTCCTTATTTTCGAAAATAACCTAGAAGTTGATGCCAAAAGCATGTCCTTAAGTGTTCCTAGCTTTGAGTTTTTTTTGCTTAACAATAAGTAAAAGCTGGTTTCCAACACTCTATGTGCTTGGAGAAAAGCTCTTAGCACAAAAGTGCTTTATTTAGAGTTTGCAAATACTGCCAATAAATATTGCTTTTCATTGAACAATTTGAGCCTTTTCATCAAATCCTTCAAGTAGAAACGCTCGTTTAGTAGACAGCGAGTGGAGTGCATAAGCCCCTTTAGAGATAGGGGCGAGTACTACACGAGCTCGTAAGTCAAGTACGGAATGAGCCTTGTCTACGAAGTTAGGCCTATTGTCATGCATTTCCATCTTTCGCAAGTTTCTTGCTTTTGACTTCTGACTATTTACCCTTTTGCCCCTTAATCGAAATGACAGGTAAACTATGGGAATTTCATGCATGGACTAATGAAGGAGAACATTCAGTTGAACAGGAAAGTTCTGTCTGAAATATCTATGCACGAACCGTACAGCTTCAAAGCTCTGGTAGACGTCTCACGCACCGCTTTCCCTGGAAACAAGGCAGCCATACCAAAAAAAGAAGGGCTTGCAATTCTTGTCTGAAATCTGAATGTTGTTTTAGTGTGCGGACGATGATCTTGTATTGTAATAACAGTAGTAGAATGGGAAAGAATCTAAACAGATATTTGAAACATGAAATTGATAAATCTGCTTCCTGTTGTTTCCTATTTTGAAGTAGGAATTCATATTGTATGTGCTGCTTTTTTATGTGCTAACTTCTTGAAGAGTGGAGTGAAACGAAAAAGAGTTTTGGGAAAGATTGAAAATATGTATTTTTCGAGTTTTTAATCTTATTGTTTAATATTGAAGAGTTTTAGAAATATATGTTTGTTAAGTGGAAAAGTGAAGTCTGAGTACTTCTACCTAACTTTTGGTGATCTTAGGTGTTTTTCTTTTTTGGGTTTTGAGCAAGCATTCATAATTTTTTTTAATAAAATATAAAATATTATTCAAAGGGAAAAAAAGAAAAAACTTGCAAATCCCTCTGTTGGACTTTTGAGAATGCTACCCTAAACTTAAATCACTAATAAATCAGGTAACAAATACAAGTGGTATCTTTTCACTAGAAGACATTAATACTCAATCGAGAAAATAATGTGACATCTCAACTAATAATACATTTTTATGTCAGAGAAAAGTATAAATTAAATATTTTAAAATATATATATATAAATTAAATAAACCCCTCGAGACTTGGAAAACGGAAACCCACAGTCACACACTAGTAAACACTAAAAACCCCATAATCGCACACAGAAACAGAGGAGGAGGAGGAACAGCCCAAAATCATTTTGTCCTCTGCCACTGCTCAAAGGGTCACCAGCAGCAATTATGTATGTATAATTTATATATATATCCCTAATCATTTTTCAATATTCTTCAATCTTGACTCTTGAGAGTGATAGTATTTATATGTTTATTAAACAGACGCTTTCTCTGACCTGAAGCTTTGTGTGATCCGATCATGGCACATTCTGCTCTCTCACAGGTGAATTTCAACAGTTAAACTTTTGGGTTTTCTGTAATTTTGATTTTTCTTCCTTTTTGGGAGTTGTTGGAGTGGTTTTTATTGAATTTTCTGGATTTTTTTTTTTTTTTTGCTTTTCTTGCAGGTCTCGGTCATGGTCTCCATTAAAAATGATAACTTTCTGCCCAAATCCGTACTTAAGGTTCTTGATCTTCATACTCGTACTTACTCATGAAATTCATCGTACTCCTTACTTATAAGATTTGTTATACATATATATTGGAATAAGTTGATCTGAAGTTGGACTTTTTTTGAGTTAATCAAAGATGTTTTGTCTGGTATTACTATGACTCACTTTGTGTGTTTGAACTTTGAATTAAGGTTTCTATTATATCTTTTTTGTCATTGTATTCTATGCTGCTGTATTCTTTCACGTGAAGTACAATGCACAACGATGTGGTACCTTTTGCAAAAAAATATTGTGAAAACTCATTCAAGGACATGTATGGATGTTTCGCATATCAGCTTATGTTGTTTGATCAGTTCTAACGACATTTTCTCTTACAATATTATAATTTGAGCTCTGATAAGTAAAAAATTATATTTTCTCATGATTCTTGTCATTTGAATAGTCTTATGACCTTGTTAAAGGGGTTGAAAAAGTGATATTCATTTTATGATTTGTTAATCATTTCATCTCCAGCCTGCAGTGTCTATCTGAAACAATCCCTTTTCTTTTTCTTTCAGTTATACCTCTTAATTGTACTTATAAAATGTGTTACTAGAAACATTTCCCTTATTACATTCAGGAATGTAGCCAAGATTCCGTTTTTCTTTTCTCTTTTTTGAGTCGGGTTTTGAGGGGAATTCTATAGCATATCAAGGATAAATGGGTTTTCTGATAAACATATTACTTATTACATATATAAATGGTTTTAAAATATTATTTATAGTTCTTTAAATTAATTCAAACTATTTTATTTTATTACAGAGCAAGAATCTCTCTTTCCATGACAAATCATTTACGTCCCGCTTATCATTGGGCGTCGAAATTGCAAATTCACGATCAAGGGCTCGATCTAAGGTATACATGTCAGTGCAACAAGCCAGCAAACCTAAGGTTGCAGTTTCACCTCTAACTTTAGAAGAAGCAAAACAGCCACCACTACATTTGTACAAGAATAAAGAACCTTATGAAGGAACTATTGTCTCTGTTGAACGGCTCGTGGGCCCACAAGCTCCAGGAGAAACGTGTCACATTGTGATCGATCATGACGGCAACCTTCCTTATTGGGAAGGACAAAGTTACGGAATCATTCCTCCTGTATGTATTCATGTTCTCTTATTTTTCAATTTCTTCTTTCGTATTCAACCACTTCTTTTGAGTGAATATATGCTCGTTTATTTCATTGTTTTGATAAAAATTATGGCTCTGTTTCTTCTAGTGGGATGCACAATAACTTACATGATTGCGTTTTAGCCAACATCATTTCACTTATTTGACATAAAGAAAGTAACGGGATCCTCAAAATGTTGTGGCCCTTAATTTTTCCTCTAGTCAATTTTGTTATTCTGTATTATTGTATATAAATTTCATAAAATGGATGATTACACCCCTTTCATTAAAGATTTTAATCTCTTCCCCAACCTCCACCCCTCTCCCTATTATAAATGGCTCCGTCCCAGCTCCTATTTCACACAAGAACCAATGCACAACAAAAACAATATTTTCCACCGAAAACAAGAAATGTGAATAAAACCACGTCCATTCAAGGCCTTTAGCTGTTTTGAAGCACCTTCATCGACTCAAAGTATTGGTTTTTGGTATTTATCTTAATTTTCTTCTTCTTTTTTTTTTTGTTTTTTTGTCTTGCGTCTTTCAGGGTGAGAATCCTAAAAAACCTGGTAATCCTCAAAATGTTCGACTTTATTCAATAGCATCTACCAGGTATGGTGACACCTTTGATGGCAAGACAGCAAGTTTATGTGTTAGACGTGCTGTGTATTATGACCCTGAGACTGGAAAAGAAGACCCTTCAAAGAAAGGAGTTTGCAGCAATTTTTTATGTGATTCAAAGCCTGGAGACAAGGTTAAGATCACAGGTAAGATCTCAATGGACTTCGTTAATGTGACACGAAATCAGTATGTTGATGATTTCATTTTTACTTACTATTTGAGGGCTCGTATCAAGATTAATATGCAAACAATGTACTCGTATGGATGATTTTTTGGTCTTTGGTGGGTTTTTCTTTAACTGGAAATAGTTTTAGGTGGGCAAAATGCCACTATTGAAGTAATATTTAGTTATTGGTTTAATTACACTCACACCCCCTCTGTTATATCAAAATTTACCAACTCAAAACCCCCCCCCCCCCCCCCCCCCCCCCCTCACCTCTGAAATTTAACCATTTAACAAACTCCCCCAATATGGTTTGTGAGGGTGGGTGAGAGGGAAGTACTATCTTTTAGGCAAAAAAGACAGTTTTGCCCTTGGGCAAATCGCATGAGATTCTTCAAATAGGTTTAGGGGCAAAGTTTGTCACTGTTGAATTGTTTCATATTTTGGGTTAATCACACATTTACTCTCACAGAGTCTCACACCCCTCTAAAATATCCAAATTACCAACCCATCTACTTCCATAATTACTGATACCTCCCCTCTTGAATTTACCATTTAACAAACTTTCCCATTAGGGTGTGCAGAGTTGGGAAGTTGTACTTTTTCTTTTCTAATCTTCTTTAATTACTCTCAGGTCCCTCCGGAAAAATAATGCTTCTCCCGGAAGACGACCCAAATGCGACCCACATCATGATCGCCACCGGCACGGGCGTTGCCCCATACAGAGGGTACCTGCGTCGCATGTTCATGGAATCAGTACCCACATTCAAATTCAACGGGCTCGCTTGGCTTTTTCTTGGAGTGGCAAATAGTGACAGCCTTTTATACGATGATGAATTCTCCAAGTATTTGCATGACTATCCAGACAATTTCAGGTATGATCATGCTCTTAGCAGAGAGCAGAAGAACAAAAATGGAGGTAAAATGTATGTTCAGGATAAAATCGAAGAGTATAGTGGTGAAA